>CM053600.1:54989152-55045229 GCA_028646575.1 Pseudocheirus occidentalis
ATAATCACACCTACACAGCCTATACTGAATTGGTTGTCCTTCCAGTGAGTGTGGGTGACAAGGGAGGAATAGAAAGAATCTAGAATTTAAAGTTCTGCAATACCTGCAACTAGGAATTAAGATATACAGGGGTTGGGGTAGGGAGACCCTCCCTGCCCTACCAGAAAGTTAGAGAGCAGACCAGGGAAGGGGCTCTACAGTGGGATTGCTGTTTTCGGGTTGGGGGAGGGGAAAGATGGGGAGAAAATCTGTAATTCAAAAATCTCATGAAAATGAATGATATAAACAAGAAACAAATAAAATTTATTACATAAAAAAAAAAGAAATGAGGCCTTTATCAGAGACACTGGTTACAAAAATTCTTTCCCAATTTCCCACTTCCCTCTTAATCTTGGTTACATTGGCTTTGTTTGTATAGAAACTTTTTGATTTAAGGTAATCAAGATTATCCATTTTGTGTTTTATAATGCTCTCTAACTCTTCTTTGGTCACAAAGTCTTCCCTACTCCATAAATATGACAGGTAAACTCTTGCTTGCTTTCCCAGATTGCTTACAGTATCAGCCTTTATACCTAGATCATGCACCCATTTAGACTAGATTTTGGTATACAGAGTTAGGTAATGGTCTATGCCCAATTTCTCCCAAAAACTATATTCCAGTTTTTCCAGCAGTTTTTGTCAAATAGTGAATTCTTAACCCAGAAACTGGGTTCTTTGGGCTTATCAAACAGTATATCACTATAGTCGTTGACTACTGAGTGAGTCTTATGTACCCAATTTATTCTGTTGATCCAATACTCTATTCCTTAGCCACTACCAAGAAGTTTCTCTTTCTATTTCTTGCTGCTGGATTTCATTAGAAATACACAGGAATGCTGGGAATCTATGTGGGTGTATTTTATATCTTGTAACTTCACCAAATTTGTTAATTGTCTCAAGAAGTTTTTTTACTTGATCCTCTAGGATTCTCTAAATATAACATCATATCATCTGAAAGAGTGATAGCTTAGCCTCTTCTTTGACTAATTTGATTCATTTTAGTTCTTTTTCTTCCCTAAGTGCTACTGCTAACATTTCTTGTACCAGATTGAATAAGGGGGAGTGGGGTGATAGTGGCCATCCTTGTTTCACCACTGATCTTATTGGAAATGCTTCTAGTTTATCGACATTACATATAATACTTGCTGATGGCTTTAAATAGATGCTACCTATTATTCTAAGGTAAACTCAGTTTTTACCTATCTTTACAGGTTTTTAGTAGGAATGGATGTTGTATTTTGTCAAAGCTTTTTCTGCTTCTATTAAGATAATCATATGGTTTCAGCTAGTTTTATTGTTGAAATGATCCATAATACTTATGGTTTTCCTAATACTGAACAATCCTTGCATTCCTGGAATAAATCCTACCTGATCAAAATGTATTATTCTTGCGATAAGTTGCTGTAGTCTTTTTGCCAATATTTTATTAAAAATTTTTGCTTCTATATTGATAAGGGAGTTTGATCTGTAATTTTCTTTCTCCATTTTGTCTCTTCCTGATTTATGTGTCAGTACCATATTTCCGTCATAAAAAGAATTTGGTAGGACTCCTTCACCACTTTTCTCAAATAGTTCATAGAGTACTGTAATCAATTGTTCTTTAAATGTTTGGTAGAATTCACTAGTAAATCCATCTGGCCCTGGAAATTTATTCCTAGGGAGTTCACTGATGGTTTGTTTGATTTCTTTTTCTGAGATGGGGTTATTTAAGTAATTTACTTCCTCTTCAGTTAATCCGAGCAATTTATATTTTGGTAAATATTGATCCATTTCAGTAAGATTGTCAAATTTATGTGCATTCAATTGGGCAAAATAATTTCTAATTACTGTTTTAATTTCCTCCTCATTGGAGGTAGATTCACCCTTTTCATTTTTGATACTCATAATTTGGTTTTCTTCTTTGTTTTATCATATTGACGAAAGGTCTGTCATTTTTATTTTTTTTCATAAAACCAGCTCTTTGTTTTATTTATTTTTTATTTATTTTATTTATTTTTATTCATTACATAATCATATATTATATAGTAGATACTATATTGTATAACTACATATGTTATATAATTATAATTTTTATTATTTTTAATTTTTATTTATTAATTCAATAATTTTCTTAATTTCAATTTTGTTAATCTCTCCTTTGGTTTTCATTATTTCTAATTTAGTATTTAATTGGGAATTTTCAATATTTTCTTTTTCTAGCTTTTTCAATTACAGCCCCAATTCATTGACATTCATTTTCTCTAATTTATTCATGTATGCATTCAGGGACATGAAACTTTCCCTAAGCACTGCCTTTGTTGCATCTCACAAGTTTTGGTATGTTGTCTCATTTTTGTCATTCTCTTGAATGAAGTTACTTATTGTTTCTATATTTTCTTGTTTGACCCACTCATTCTTTAGAATTAAGTTATTTAGTTTCTAATTAGTTTTTAATCTCTCCTTCCATGGCCCTTTATTACATATAATTCTTATTTCATCATGATCTGAGAAGGATACATTTAATATTTATGCTTTTCTGCACTGAATCAGGAGATTTTTATGCCTTAGTACATGGTCACTTTTTGTGTATGTACCATGTACCACTGAGAAGAAAGTATATTCCTTCTTATCCCCATTCAATTTTCTCCAGAAGTCTACTATATCTGTCTTCTCTAAGATTCTATTTACCTCCTTAACTTCTTTCTTGTTTATTTTGAGGTTAGATTTATCAAGTTCAGAGATGGGGAAATTGAAGTCCCTCACTAGTACACTTTTGCTATCCATTTCTTTTTCTAACTCCCTTAACTTCTCCTTTAGGAATTTGGATGCTGTACCACTTGGTGCATAAATGTTTAGTAATGGTATTGTTTCATTTTTTATGGTGCCTTTTAGCAGGATATAGTTTCCTTCCTTATCTCTTTTAATTAGATCTTTTTTTGCTTTTGCTTTGTCTGAGATAAAGATTACTACCCCTGCTTTGTGTGTGTGTGTGTGGTTTTTTTTTTTTAATTTAGCTGAGGCATAATATATTTTACTCCAGCCTTTTACCTTTACCCTGTGTGTATCCTGTTTCAAACATGTTTCTTGTAAACAGCATATTGTAGGATTATGGTTTTTAACCTATTCTGCTATCTGCCTCTGTTTTATGGGGGAGTTCATTCCATTCACATTCACAGTTATGATTACTATCAGTATCTTTCCCTCCATCCTATTACCTACCCCTATTCATGCTTTTGTTTTTCCTCTTCTCCCTTCCCCTCTTTTGACTGCCACCTCTTTTAGTATTCCCTCCTTAGCCCCCCTCCCTTTTCCTACCCTTCCCCTTACTACTTCTTCCCTCCCTTTTAACCACTTCTCCACTTTTATGCCCCCTTCTCCCCTTCTACTGCCTGTAGGGTATGACTGATTTTTATATTAAATGTAGTATGTTATTTCTTCCTTGAACCAAGATTGATGAGAATAGATCTCATGCAATGTTCCTCTTTCTCCCCTCTTTCCCTCTATTATGATAGGTTTTATGTCTCTTCTCGATAGAATCCTATACTTAACTGATTATGTTATTCCCTCCTTACACCAGAACCAATGAGAGCAAAGCTCATATAATGTTCACCTCGCTTTCTTCTTTCCCTCTACTCTAATGTTTTTATGCCTCTTTGTGTGACATAATTTACCCTTTTCTGTTTCATTCTTTCATTTTCTTCTATTGCAGTCCCTTTGAAGCCTTTAAGAAGTTTTTTTTATCATTATTTTCTTTAATTTATACCCACACCCTCTATTTATGTATATCCCTTTTAGACGTCTCCATAAGTATAGAATTCTTAACATCAACAGGTATCAGCTTTCCATACAGGGATGTAAACAGTTTGCTTTTATTAAATAACAAGTTGTGTGTGTGTATATTTCCCCTATTTACCTTTCTATGTCTCTCTTGAGTCTTGTAATTGGAGGTTAAGTTTTCCATTGAGCTCTGGTTTTCTCACCAGGAAGGTCTGGAGGTCCCTTATGTCATTGAATGGCTATCTCCTTGTCTGGAAGGCTATGCTCAGTTTCACTGGATAGCTGATCCTTGGTTGTAACCTGAACTCTTTTGCCTTGCAAAATATCATATTCCAGCCCCTCCGACCTTTCAATGTAGATCCTGTGCAATTCTTACTATCGTTCCACCATATTTGAATTGTTTCTTTCTGGCTGATTGCAGTATTTTCTCCTTTACCTGATAGTTCTGGAATTTGGCTATGACATTTAATGGATTTTTCAATTTAGGATCCCTTTAAGTAAGTGTCCAGTGGCTTCTTTTGATTTCTCTTTTACGCTCTGGTTCTAGGATATCAGGGCAGTTTTCCTTGATAAGCTCTTGGAAGATGTTGTCCAGGCTCTTTTTTCATCATGATTTTCAGGTAGATCAATAATTTTTAGATTATCTCTCCTGGATCTATTTTCCAGGTCAGTTATTTTTCCCTTGAGATATTTAACCTCTATTTCTAACTTTTCATTTTTGATGTTTTGTTTGATTGATTATTGGTGCCTCATAGAGTCACTAGTTTCAATTTGGTTGATTCTAATTTTTAGCACATTATTTTCCTCAAGTCAGTTTTTGAAGCTCCTTTTCCATGTTTTTTTTCCATTTCACACATTTTTCTTTTTAAGGAGCTGTTTTCTTCATTGTGATGTTTTTTCTAATTTCACAATTTTGATTTTAAAAGAATTATTTCTTTTATGTTCTACCTCTCTAATTTGGTTTTCAAATTTCTTTTTGAGCTTATCTAGGAATGCTTTCTGTACTTGAGACCAATTCATATTCCCTGTTGAGGCTTCAGTTGTGGGTATGTAGTCAATACTGTCTCCTTCTGAATTTGATTCCTCACTCTCACAATAATAGGATTCTGGAGTCTTTGTCTTTGCTGTCTATTTTTTACCCATTTTTAGGCAGGGCTTTTGCCACGCCCTTCCTCTAGGTCTCCCAATCCTTTAGTATTTAAAATTTTGCTCTGGGGCAATAATTATTGTGTTTTCAGGGTTGGAGGAGGGGGGAGTATTGGAACAGTCAGTGTTCACTCTGCCATCCTGGTCCCTGGAAATTCATATAGGTGCTTTTTAAATTTCCAGGCTGTGGGTTGATAGTCCCAGGAGTAGCTGTTGCCCCTGCCATGGGCCCTGCATTAGTCTCTTACCCAGCTCTGTCAGATCCCCACCCTGTGGTGATGGGCCTGGGAAAGGCCTTTGCAGTTGGTGGATCAACTTACAGCCACATTGACCAGGTCTCGTCTGGGTCTCCATGCCACCCCTCCCTCTCCTTTATTTTCCCAATTTTTATTCTACTTATCTTACTTGACTTTTAAAACCCTTTTTGAGCTCTTCAAATAAAGTTTTTGGGGCTTGAAACCAATTCATATTTCCTTTTGAGGTTTCACAAGTGGGCATTATAACACTGTTGTCTTCTTCTGAGTCTGTGTTTTGGTCTTCCCTGACACCACAGTAACTCTCTGTGGTCAAGGTTCTCTTTTGCTTCTTGCTCTTTTTTGTTGCTTATTTTGTGGCTTTTAAAGTTTCCTGGGGCACTAGGGGCACTGTCCCATTCTTCTTGAGCTGGGGCCAGGGGTCTAGTTCACAGACTTTGTGCACTGGGGCCTCAGGTGCAGGCAGCTTGCTCACTGTAGTGGGATGACCTGGCCTAGTCACTCCCGTTGTTGCCTGGTTTCCAGGGCTGGCAACTTGCTTGCTGTACTGGGGCTGAAGACCTCAAAACTAGGCTATCATGTCACTGGTCTCCTGAGCTGAGACCGAGGGACCTTGGTTGGTGATCTGTTCTGTGGCTAAGAACCTCCTGGCTTGCCTGGACACTATTTGCTCTGGGCTGTGCTCCCCTTTTACCCAAATGAGACAGACCTTTTCTGAAATCCTTTTAAGTCATCTTAACGTTTTTGGAGGGCAACTGGGGTTAAGTGACTTTCCCAAAGTCACATGGCTAGTAAATGTGTCAAATGTCTAAGGTGAGATTTGAACTCAGGTCCTCCTGACTCCAGGGTCAGTGCTCTATTCACTGCACCACCTAGCCTCCCCCAAGTTATCTTAAGCTGACAGATTGTTTTGCTCTATATTTTTGTTGGCTCTGTTACTCCAGAATCTGTTTAGAGGCTTGATTTAACATTGTTTCTGAGGGAAAGTAGGGAGAGCTCAGGCAACTTTCTGGCTTCTTTCTACCATCTTGGCTCTACTTCTGAAAAGGCTTAAGAATTCTGATCAGTATAATGACCAAGACCACTTCAAGAAGACCAATATCAGTCACTGATACCTCTTGGTAGAGAAGTAATAGAATCAAGGTGCACAATTTTATGTATATATATATATATATATATACATGCCTACATACATATTGTAACACCAAGCACAAGTAACTTTCAGATTCGGATTACGAGCATAGAAAACTCCATTTATTCGGTGACAGATTAAGGCAAAACATTCACAGAAAATCAAAATACAGCATTCACCATGTGTAACTGATAATTTAAGAAATCCTCAATTCAATCACAAAGTACTAAGGTCCAAGTACTCCACCCCTGGGCAGTACATTCATTTAGTCAATCACAAAATCATCTCTCTTTTCAACTGGAGATTAGTTTCCAATCATAAAGAAAGTACATTGATTTGGTCAGTCACAGAGCACAAAAGGTAAAAGTTTTCCACCCTTGGATCACAACTGAATTAAAATACCACGCATCACCATCAAGAACCCTCTCAAGAGGCAGTGGAAGGCTATTCATCCCTAGGTCACAACTAGGTTACATTATCATCACAGCATTCAATACCCAAGGAGAGGTATTTTCTTCATCTTGACCCAAGGAAAGTTCTCAGCAGTTTCTGTTCCCGGGAACACATAGTTTAACAAAGACACAATAACAAACACACATTGTCAGTGTCCTCATCAATTCACTCTCTGCCTATTAAATCAATCTATACCCAACAACAAGGTCTGAGGCGTCAACACAAATCATCAGTACAGTCCCAAGACCCCTGAAAATATCAGCAAGACTCTCCTCCAGGATTTCTGTAAACATACAACAAAAAAAAAATCCTCTTTCAATGCTTCTGAACCAACAGTAAGGTCCCAGGACTTCTGCAACAACAGCAGACAAATCTGATAAAGTAACATCAAAACAAACAGAATACCGGCACCATAGTCATGCTTCTCCAGAGTGCAGTCCTCAGTTCTCATTTGTCTCTCTCCAGCAGTTGCAGCAGCTTCCAAATGATGGCTCCTGGAAGTTCTTCTGGCTTCTCTCTTCTTGGCACCAGCTCCTCCTTAAATCCATGGCACCAGCTCCTCCCAGTTCAACCCCCTCTCTTCACATCAATAAGTCCATCCCACTGGTGGGATTCACAAGCTCTAGGTTTTAACACTTAACCCAAAATCCAAGCCAATTCAAGGGGATCTTTAAATTCCATTACCATTACACACACACACACACACACACACACACACACACACACATTTTAATGTGATCAGTGCAGAATTTTTTTAACATAGAGACTTCCTGATTTTATTTTCCTTACTTAAGGCTTATCCAATCCTGAGATTCAACATTCCCACATAGTTTGATTGTATTATACATAGAACCAAAAATGTGCATGAAAAAAAATAAATCTTTTCTTCACCTTGAATTTTAGATGTTTTTCAAAGCTATTTAGAAAGCAGAAAAAAAAAGTAAAAAAGAAAAGCCAGTTTCATGTGATGCTAGAAGGTATTTTCATTTTATTTTTGGCATGTTAATGTCATTTGGGGACTTGTTGGCATTCATGACTTCATAGCCACTGAACTATCCCATGGGTTTGTCTTGATGGGAAAAGTCATTCCTACTTCTGGAATCTATACATCCACACCTGATTTGTGAGTTCTAATGGTAAGGGAATTTGAAGATCTTCCCTGCTTCTTAATGGCCTCACTTGGAGCCCAACAAGAGAAGATTACTCAGGGAAGACTTATTTTTCAGAAACACGCATGCCTTTTGTTACTTTATAATTAGGCAATGGATCATGAAGGTTGTGATGTCTCCTGACCCTGGAGAAGGCTATATACATACCCTGACATGAGGCTTTGCTTTGGGTCTCACTTATGGGAAGTGTTGGATGATTTGGCCAAATGAGACTCTGGGTAGCTGCTGAGCCCCCTGGCTTTGAAAACCCAGATATTGGTGCTTCTCTTTCTGGATGGAGTGAGAGATGAAAAGAAAAGAAACTTTTTTTATTTCAATTTTAAAAAGAAAAGAAAAAATTAAAGAAAGCCTCAATTAAGAGACAGCTAAATGTGAAAGTAGGAACAGTATCCCAGAGTTCTAAGTTAAAAGCTGCATAACCTTTTAGTTAAGGGATGCTATACCAATCAGTGATGCAAATGGGTAAAGTAAATCCTATCTTTGGAACTCTCAGCATCCTCCCTTTCAGTTACTTCTATGTTACTGCTAATTCTTTGGCTTCTGGAATCCTGGGGCCTACTCTTAACTTGGCCAGTGCCACTTGGAATGAGTTTGTGTAAATCACTTGTCACTGCAGTTTCCTTAGGACCTGTTTAGTAGGAAATTGAAAAGAAAAATACTGTTTTTCATGGGTTTCTTGAGAAATCATCAAACCACTTGTTTAAAACTCCATTGCCCCTCTTCTTTTAGGCAGATTCCATATATGGATCTCATTCAGATGAACTAACTGCTTGAGAAATGAAGAACAATAAAATCTCTAATATTGTGGAAATATAGACCTGTATAAAACCTTTATAAACTTTTCCCCCCTTAAGGTTTCTTGGTCTAGAATTGGCTGAAAGGGTACATAATCTGCTTGCCGTACATTATGCTTTCCTATAATTCTTTTTTTTTTCTTCTCTTTTTAAGGCCAGAAGTATTTTTCAAGAGACTTCTGGAAGCTATTGTTTAGTGTTTCTGGTATTAAGTCATCTGTCAACCAAAGATTTGGCTGTGTCTTAGAGATGTGTTAGTGTCTGCTCAATGCTTTTAAAGAGTTAGATGCAGCCAGGTGCTCTAATACTAACAAACCAGTATGTCAGTAAAAGAACAATATATTCTGGGGATTGTTAGTGCAGTCTGTGTGACAACTAATGAATTTGATGACATTTCCATAGACATCCTTCTACATGCTCCTGCTGTTTTTTCTTTTTCTTATTTTTTTCAAGTTTCTGGAATGTTTTCATAATGAGCACAGGCTTCTAGTTTTGTTGTCTTGCATCCTGAAGTGTAGCTTCACTCTGGTATTCTCGTTTAGTGCAGTCCAGTAGTGATTTCAAAGTTCTGCCAGTTACATTGATGGCTCAGAGTAGGGCTTCATTGGGAGTAGCAGGACTCTTGTGCCAACAAACCCTGTCTGAAAAAAGAGGTCACATTTAGATAGGGTGTGGTGTCCAGCGGTTAAATCTTTATAGACCAAACATGGGGCCAGAACCATGGTGGGAAAAAGAGTATGATTAATATGGTGATTACTTTTCCATGGTGTTATTAATATCATGCTCTTATCATATCCTGGCCAAGGGTATTTGTTTATATGCATGTCTGTGTATAAACACTTGAAATGCATAGTATCATACATTTCTACACCTGTAAATCTGGTACTAACATCAATTAAATTCACATGCCTTAAAAAGAATGCATAATGAGAAAAACATTTGCTTATAGTTTTTGCATGAGCCAGACTGACATAGTACACTAATAAGAAAGCAATCCTATAACTATAGTCTATGAAAGATTCTTATAATAATCAAGAGTCTTTACCCATAGAATTTTGCTTCGTCAAAGCTGGTGTCTTCAGCTGTGATTGGAAGAATATCTTTCTCTGTGTTCTTACAGGATCAAGTCACGTAAAAGCCTAAAGCTGTGGTTTCATAGATGGAGTAAAGGGTGTAACAAGTAATTCCTGTTTATGAGTCACAGAATTATAAAAATTTTTGAGTTTGAAAGGACATCAGAGGCCACCAAACACAATCCACATCTGAAAAAGGAATATTCACTGCAAAATATGCAACAAATGGCTATTGAGTCTTTGCTATAAGATCCCCAGTGAGAGGAAACCCACTCCTTCCTAATGCACCCCATTCCACTTTGAGAAAGTTCCAAATTTTATTAATTTTTTCCTTATGTCAAGCCTAAATATGCCACATCGTAATTTCCACTGATGGTTCATAACTTCTTTATCTGGGGCCAAAGAGAATGAGTTGAATCCCACACCCACATAATAGTCTTTCATGTACTTGTCAACATTTATCAATTCAGGGCTGTGCTAGAGTCAACTCATACTATTAAATTTTCAGTATGATACCTATACTTTACAAATTAGTCACAAAAAAATAAGAAAGAACACACTATCAGAATCCTTTGGTGAGATGTAGTTCTAATATCTAAGCCTGGGAGAGATAAAGCACAGAAAGAAAACAATAAACAAATATCGGTAACAAACACTGGCTCAAAAATTTTAAACAAAATCCTATCAAACAGACTATATCAATTTATTAAAGAAATTGTTTCTTACAATCAAGTGAGATTTATGCCAAGAATGCAAGGATGGTTCAACATTAGGGAAACAATTAACATGATTAATCATATTAAAGCCAAAACATCCAAAACCACATGGTCTCTATTGATGTAGAAAATGCCTCTGACAAAGCACAATGTTCTTTTATGATAAAAACTCTATAAACCATAGACAAAGAGGGACCCTCTTTAAAAATTAATTAATCAATTTATTTTTAATTTTCAACATTCACCTCCACAAGATTTTGAGCTCCAAATTTTCTCCCCATCTCTTCCCTGCCCCCACCCCAAGACTGAATGCATTCTGATTACCCCTTCTCCCAATCTGCTGTCCCTTCTATCACACACTCACATACCCCCTTTCTCTCATCCCCTTCCCTTCTATTTTCCTGTAGATTTCTAAACACCATTGCCTATAAATCTTATTTCCCAATTGCATATAAAAACAATTTTTAACATTCATTTGTAAAACTTTGAGTTCCACATTCTCTCCCTCCCTCCCTCCCTATCCAGCAAAACTGAGTATAATCCTTCAGGGAAAAAAATGGATATTCAATTAAAGAGAGGACTTTCAAGCATTCTTGATGAAAAGGCGAGAACTGAACAGAAAATTTGACTTTCAAATGTAAGACTCAAGGGAAGCTTGAAAAGGTAAACAGGCAGGCAAGCAATTCCCTATAGGTTATACATGTGTAATCATGCAAAACACTTCCATAATAGTCATGTTGTAAAAGGCTAATTATATTTCCCTCCATCCTATCCTTCCCCTCATTAATTCTATTCTCTACGTTGACCCTGTCCCTCCTCAAGTGTTTGCTTCTGATTACCCCCTCCTCCCATTTGCCCTGCCTTCTATATACCCCCCCCCCCTTCTATTACCCCTCCTACACACACACTTTCCTATAGGGTAAGATAGATTTCCACACCCATTTGAGTGTGTATGTTATTCCCCCCTTAAGCCAAATCCAATGAGAATATGGTTCACTCATTCCCTTTCACCTTCCCCCCTTCACCTCCCCTTTAAAAGCTTTTTCTTGCTTTTTTTCTGTAAAATAATTTACCCCATTCTACCTCTCCCTTTCTCCTTCTCCCAGTACATTCCTTTCTTCTTCCTTATTGTTATTTTTTAAATATCATCCCATCATATTGAACTCAACCTGTGCCTTTTGTGAGTGTGTGTGTGTATGTGTGTGTGTGTGTGTGTGTGTGTGTGTATTCCCTTCAACTACCCTAATACTAAGAAAGGTCTCATAAGTTACAAATATCATCTTTCCATGTATGAATGTGAACAATTCAACTTTAATAATAAGTGTCTTATGATTTCTCTTTCCTGTTTACCTTTTCAAGCTTCCCTTGAGTCTTATATTTGAAAGTCAAATTTTCTATTCAATTCTCGCCTTTTCATCAAGAATGCTTGAAAATCCTCTTTCATTGAATATCCATTTTTTCCCCTGAAGGAGTATACTCAGTTTTGCTGGGTACATGATTCTAGATTTTTATCCTATCCCCTTTGACCTCTGGAATATCATATTCCAAACCCTCTAATCCCCTAATGAAAAATCTACTAAATCTTGTGCTATCCTGACTATGTTTCCACAATATTTGAATTGTTTCTTTCTGGATGCTTGCAATATTTTCTCCTTGACCTGGGAACTCTGGAATTTGGCTACAATATTCCTAGGAGTTTTCCTTTTGGGATCTCTTTCAGGAGGTATTGATGGATTCTTTCAGTATCTACTTCCTCCATGGTTCTAGATGAGAAGGGCAGTTTTCCTTGACAATTTCTAGAAAGATGATGTCTAGGCTCTTTTTTGATCATGACTTTCAGGGAGTTCAATAATTTGTAAATTATCCTTTCTAGATCTGTTTTCTAGGTCAGTTGTTTTTCTGATGAGATATTTCACATTGTCTTCTATTTTTTTCATTCTTTTGCTTTTGTTTCATAATTTCTTGATTTTTCATAAAGTCATTAGCTTCTATTTGCTTCACTCTAATTTTTAAGTAATTATTTTCTTCATTGAGCTTTTGAACCTCCTTTTTCATTTGTTAAATTCTGCTTTTTAAGGCATTGTTATCCTCATTAGCTTTTTGAATCTCTTTTGACATTTGAATTAGTCTTTTTTCCACTGTTTGCTCATTTTCCCAGTCAATTACTTGACTTTTTAACTCTTTGTTTATACAGCGCCAAGCTTCAGAAGTTTTGTGCAGCTGTTCTCAAAGATATATCTAAGGACCTGTAAATTTTCAGTCCTTCCAAGGCTGTATGATGAAAGGAGAGGTGATTACTCTCCTCCTGGTTTGTGATCTGGTTTGTGAGTGATTACAAGCACTCTTTTCTACCTTGGAACTGTGAGGATTCCTTCTCCATTCCCACCACAAGCTCCACCTTGCCAGCACTCCTCCTGACCCCAGGACCATCACACAGGACTGTGATTCAGATTCAATAAACCTGCAATTCATCTCTGATCAGTAGCTGGATGCCTTTTCCATCTGTGAGCTGAGAGTTCCAGAAATAGTCACTGTTGTTGCTGCCACCACTGCCACTGTCACCACCCTGGGGCTGGGGCCAGATCTTGCTCCTCTCTCACCCTGGTCAGACAGACCTTTCCTACTGACTTTCTAAGTTGTCTTCGGTGTTTGTAGGTTGAAAAGTCTAGAAACTGACACAACTGACAGTAATTCAGTCCCCTGAGACCTGCTCCATCCCATCTTTGCTGGCATGGCCCATGCTGGACTGCATTCTTCTCTCAGAATGATACAACAGACCTTTCCTGTCAATGTTCCAAGTTGTTTTCAACTGGAAATTTGTTTCATTCTGTCATTCTGTGGATTCTGCTGCTCTAGAATTTGTTTAGAGTAATTTTTACAGGTATTTGGAGGGGTTTGGTTAAGAGCTCAAGAAATTCCCTGCTTTTACTCCACCATCTTGGCTCTAGAGGAGCCCTTTTCAATATCTTAAAAAGCATCTACCTAACCAAAAGTAAGTATCATATGCAATGGGAATATACTAGAACCTTTTCCAATAAATAAGGGAGTGAATCAAAGATACCCACTTTCTTTACTATTATTTGATGTAATTCTAGAAATGTTAATAATAGCAATGACAAGAGAAAAAAAAATAAAGAATAAAGATCAGTAAAGGGAGTTAAAATTATCTTTTCTGACCATATGATAGCTGACTTAGAAAATCCTAGACAATCAAATCCTGAAGAAAAAAACAAGATACTAATTGAGAAAATTATTAGATGAAGCAAAGTTATGTGCTACAAAATAAATCCTAAAAAATCAACAGCATTTCTATATAATGAAAACAAAACTCAGGAAGCAATAATGGGAGGGAAATCTCATTTTAAATAACTGCAAAATACATATAATATCTGGGATGAATCTCTGAAAATAAACAAAATACTTTATAGATTCAATTACAAAGTACTCCTTTGAGAAATATGGAACAACTTAAATAGTTGGGGAAATATACAGTGCTCATGGCTAGACCATGACAATATGATAATAATGATAATACTACCAAAATTAATTTACACTTTCAAGCTAATTTACACTATGCCAATATCATAATAATGACAATACTACCAAAATTAATTTACACTTTACCAATCAAATTGCCAAGGTGATTCTTTGTAAAACTTGACAAAATAGGAACAAAATTCACTTAGACAAACAAAAGAATTAGAATATCAAAAGAAATGATTAAAAGAAGTAAGGATGAGGAGAATAGTATTTCTAATTCTTAAACTATATTATGAAACAACAATCATAAGAGCCATCTGGTGTTGGTTAAAGAATGTATATATCAATGGAATAGACAAGTGAGATTCAGAAACAATGGAATTCAATAGCCCAGTGTTTGATAAAATGGAAAACATAAATTATCAAAGGAAAAACTCTGTATCTGATAAAAAAAGTAACAGTTTGGAAAACTGGAAAGAAGTCTGGCAGAAATTAGGCTAACAGCTTACATGCGTCCACAATACATTCTAAGTGGATATACAGCCTTAATATTAAAAAAAAAAAACATACTATAAAAATTAAAAGAGAAACAGAGCATGTATTGTTCTCAACTATGGACAGGAATAAGTATTCTTAAGCAAACAAAAAAATAAAGGCATTTAGGAAAGTGGCTGAATGGTAAAAAAAAATTGTATCATATTTTTCTGATGAGTTTCATATCCAAGATATATAAATAATTAATACATATGTGCGTGTATATAATACCATAGCCACTCCACAAAAGAAAATTGGTCAAAGGGTATAAACAAACAGTTCTCAAAAGAAGAAATGAAGAGTATTCATAACCATATGAAAAAATACTCCAAATTACTAATTACAAAAAAAGTGCAAAACAAATCAACCATGAGATTTCATCTCATACCCTGCAAATTGGCAAAAATGACAAAAACTGGCAACAGTCAGTATTGAAGAGGTTTTAAAAGGATAGACCCTCTAATACATTATTAATAGAACTGTGAAATAGTAGTACCATTTTGGAAAGCAATTTGGAATTGTGCACATAAAACGACTAAATTTTCAATGCCCTGCAAACCAGAGAATCCATTATTTGACTTATACCCCAAGGAAGCTATCAAAAAGGAAAGAAATCAAGGTAGATGCCCATCAATTTGGGTACAGCTAAACAAATTGTGGTACAGGAATATACTGGACTAGTACTGTGCTATAAGAAATGATGTGGGTGAATGAATACAGAGAAGAATCTATATGAACTGATGCAAAGTAAGCCAATAGAAACAATAGAATGTGGTTAGTACAACAATGTAAATGGAAAGAACAACTATCCACCAAAAAATGAAAAATTAATATAACAAAATCATAAAGATCAAGCAGGATTGAAATGAAAAGCAATGGGAAGACAATCCCAACCTAGCCTTGCATGGACATGAAAGGTCTATATATGTTAAACATTGCACATGTTTTCAGATTTTTCAATATATCAATTAATCGATCAATTATGCTGACTTTTTTCCCTTTCTAAAAACATTATGTGTCATATAGGATGGGTTTCTGGAAGGGGAAAGAGAAGTATACTTAGGATAATGATGGTGATATGAGAAACAGAAAATATAAATGAAAACTTTTTTTTAATGTCAATGTGAGCTTTTATACCTCAGAAATTTCCAAGACTTGACTTATTGATTTATTGATCATCTATAAAAAGTGATGGAGAAAATATTAAAATGCAGATTAAATTTAAATGTGTTGTGACTCCTTTCTGGAGGTGGGGGGGGGGGTGAGAGAACCAAATATGGAATATTTATTAGCCTATTCCTAGTTATTGAGCCCTATCTTCTTCAGGCTCAACATCCTTAGTTCCTTCAATTAATCCTCCAATGGCATGGGCTCTGGGTCTTTTGTTATTTTCTCTTCTCTGGACTTTTCCCAGGTTATCAATGTCTTGTCTAAAGTGTGGCACCCAGAACTGAACACAAGACTCCAGATATGGTCTGACCAGGACATAACAAATCAGGATTATCAACTTTTTTGCGGAAGTCATGCCTTCCTTAGCACAACTCAAAAGTAAATTCATTACTTTGGCTGCAGTATCTCACAATTGACTTTCTGAGGTTTTGTTACATTAGAACAGTCCAAAACTTTCAGACAACCTTCTGTTTAACCATGATTCACCCATTCTGGACTTGTAAAATTGATTTTGTTTGAATCCAAAGGTCTATCTTTACATTTGACCTTCCTGAATTTTATCTTATTAGATTCTGCCCCATGATCTAGTCTTTCAGGATATTTTTGCATCCTGACTCTGTTATCAAGCATGCTAACTATTCTTTCACTTTGAGAGTTACTTGAAAAATTTGATGAGGATGCCACCTATGCTCTTATCCAAATCACTGATAAAAAAAAAAAAACGTTAAGTGGGCTGAGTACAAATCCCTGGAGCACCACAGAGGAGATCTCTTGCCAAGGGTGAATTCTTTTAAGTCCAATCATTCTACCAGTTGCAAATATCATCTGTCCTGCATCTCTCCATCTTTTCTACAAGAATAACATGAAATACTTTATCAAACATGTTGCTGAAATCTAGGTACCTGAAATATTCAGAATTCCTTTGATCATCTAATTTAGTAACCCTGTCAAAAAAGGAAATGGGATTAGCTTAGCATGACCCATTCTTGAGGAAGACTCTTTATGATCACTGATTTCTTTTTTGCAGTGGTTCATTAGCCATTTCTTTAATTCTAGAATTTCCCCAGAAATTGGAGTCAAACTCAATGGCCTATACAGTTTATAGGTTCAGTTTTCTTTACATTTTTGAAAGTTGAGACAATATTGACCTTTTTACAGTTATTTGATACTTCTCTTATTCTTCACGTTCTTTCAATTACATAATTGTTATCAAACAATTATCTAACTTTACAGCTACCAGTTCTTCAGTACCCGAGGACATAGTTCATTTTGGCTAAGGGATTGAATTCAAATATTCTCTATCTCCTTACCTACTTTGAGCATCATTTTTTTTCTTGCTCTCAAAAGGTTCAAAAATCATCCTCTTTGGCAAAGAAAAGAAAGGCAAAAGTAGAGTCAAGCAGCCATTTCTTGATATTATCAATTTAGATCGTCTCACCGACAGTGATCTATATGAACTGATGCAAGAAAAGAGAAAAGAACAAAAGACCCAGAGCCCAAGCCATTTGAGCATTAATTGAAGGAACTAAGGATGTTGAGCCTGAAGAAGATAGGGCTCAATAACTAGAAATGGGCTAGTGATCCAGTCCCTTCTTTGAACCTTCCTCTTTTCTCCAATATAGCTGATCTCCCCCATTTTTTCCTTGAAGAAGTATTATTATTCAAATCTCAGGATCCTATGGTTAATGACTACCACTCTTTGTCAACATGTAAGACAAGTTACCAGTTAAAACTTCCTTGGCTGTAAGATTCAGAGCAGAGAGAATGATTCTATTTTTATTCTCCAGAACACAAAATTTGAGTCTATGTCAGACAAATTTTCAGAAACTATAGTATACTATCTTGTTTGATCCAAACAGAAAGAAAGGTGAGAACCTAACTCATTGAGAGGCAATTAGAAAAGTTTGCCTGGAAAACTTTCCTCAATGAAGCATGAATAATTTTATAATTAAAGCTGGAAGCAGAAGCAGAAAAACAGAGTGAGGCCCATTTGCCTGGTATTATACAGGTGTTTCTGTCTATATTACAACAAAAATTCTGGGATAAAAATTTTTTAAAAATCAATGAAGCAATGGAGTTTGGGTTCTATAGAATAACAGACACTGGAATGGAAACACCATCTCACAGTTTTGTTTTGTTTTTTAGCTTTTTCATGGATTTTTTTTTCATGGAGATGTAACCTTGCTCGATCTTCCTTGCAACTGTCTTGAATTATGATTTTCAGAGTTAACTTTATACCAATTGTTGCTTTTATATTTGGATCTTAAACTAGACTTTTAAAAGGTCTTTAAAAATTTCTTCATCTACTCACTATGAAACCCATGTTAGACTGGAGAAGTGAACCATTTATAGAATGGAGAGTAATTTAAAAAAACAAAAACACTGAATTTGCTAAATAAGATCAACTCCATGTGCTATGCTATTTTTCGAGCTATAAAAGATTCATATTTTTGTAATATAAATTAAAGACAGAATAGGAAAATAGAATGACTTGTAGAACTATTCATCCTTCCCCCCCAACTTGTTTTCTTTTATGCATTGGGTTAAAATAGTTTCACAGATTTTTCTAGTTCATTTCAATTGTCTATTATTGTTAAATAGAAACACATTTAATACTTGCATTACAATTTCATTTTTAAAATCTAAAATAAGCAACAAATAATATTTATTTAAATAATGAACTTAAACGATCTGGCATATGCAAGCTTGGTAGTATTTGCCTCCTCCCAAAGGTCGATTTTTTCTTAAGTCTCAGGTTTTCTTTTGTAGGAAGCAAAAAACAAAACTAGGAAAATCTCTTGGAAAATATTAGCATAGTTGAGGGGGAGAAGAGATGGGGTTGAACATTTTCCTTCCATTCCTACTCTCTCTGGCCTTTTCCAGTCTGGTCTGGCTTATTAGTCATTTAAGTCCATCAACAAGCATAGCCCCAGGTGCACTCTGCCCCATATGGTATTAGGTGAAATGGGGAAGATAACCTCTGAAATATTTCTCTAGCTAGATTCACTGGTTCCACCGCATTCTCCAAATGAGGGCAGATCTACATACATTTCAAAATTGCTTAAGAGGCTTTAGTCTTTCAGTCTCTTCACAAAGTGGCCATGATCATGTGGTGGGCATTGAATCGGCCAACCATGGCCTTCTCAGGGAGGGTGAACCAACACCACCTTTGGAAAGTTCTTCAGGTACAAAAATGATTCAGCATTTGGGCATATTTGGAGATGGGAAATGTCTGCTCCAAGTCACATGGTGAACCAGGCTTGAAAGTATTTGTGTCCTTTCTGGTATGATATAGCAAAGACTGGTTGGTTTTCTGCTCCTACCCCTACACAAAGATAAATCATTCTGTTAATACGTGGTATGGGTTTTTCATGTTCAGCATTTATTTTGTGTGCAGGAATAAAATCTCTCTCCCATACCTAATTCATATTGCACATTGAGTATCTTTTTACTCATTACTTTGTGGAGAATAAAATGGTTTTTTTTTTTAATTTTTTTTTGCTTTTTTTTTTTTAGAGGGCATTTGGGGTTAAGTGACTTGCCCAAGGTCACATGGCTAGTTTTTGCGTTAAGTGTCTGAGGCTGGATTTGAACTCAGGTACTCCTGATTCCAGGGCCGGTGCTCTATTCACTGCGCCACCTAGCCGCCCCTAAAATGTTTTTTTTAAATGGGGAAAAACCCTTCACATTTATTTTATTAAACAAAAATTAATTAAACTGCACAGTAACAATTTTAAGGTCCAAAGAGACCCCAATTTTGTTTTAAGGCTGCTGATAGCTGATGCAATATCTTCTTTCTACCTTCTCCAGACCTCTATTTATGGACCACACTGATAAATTCAGAAGGCTCTATCTATAAAGGAGTTTTTGAACACCTCTGTCTGTACTTCCTCTGACTATTGCCTGTCATCCTTGGAGCTATGAGACCTGGGATTCCATGATCAAAAGTTTTGGAAAGCAAAGGGTGTGCCTTTCTCTTCTCTCCTTTAGGGGAGGCAAACTGAACCTGTCAAATTAAGATGAATTAACGCCAATTAAGTATTGTGACAATAGAGTAGTAAGGTTTACCCTAGGAAAAAAAAAACCACCAACATTCCAGCCCTGCAACAGGGGAATGGATGAGGAGAAAGATGCTTAGCTTTGGAGGAATAAGGAAATTCTACTCTGAGTTTGGTGGTCTTCCCAGATTACTTCTGACCTCAATAAGTCAAAAGGAAAAGCTTAGGTCTGTCATAAGGGCACTAGAATTTTTTCTCCCCACCCTACCTCTTGATTTAGCATTGAACACCCCCCTCCCCAAGAAGACCGATGTCTATCAGTCCCATATTCTATACTTAGAGTGTTTCTATCAAGGCAAAGCACAACAGCCAGTAGACAGAGTAAGCCAGGTTCTTATGAACCATGGTAATAGGCCCTTCCCATCCATCCTACTAAACCTTATAAACTAATTTATAACAATCTCACACACCACATCCCATCCTTAACTGTCCTTTTAAAAGTCCTTTTCTGCAGTTTAGTGCTAAAAAGTGCAGGAAAAGTAAATAAAATGCTGCTTTTGGTAAAGAAATGTTTAAATCAACTATTAAAAGATTAAGTCATTGCATTATTATAAATGAACATTTTGATGCCTAGGAGAAAAATTCAGTTTAATAAAAATTGCTAAAATATCTGTGAAGAAATAAAGCTTTTAGATAGGATTTGAACAGCCTTGAAACAAAAATGAACTGTAATATAAATATAAAGATGCATATCACTTTGTGAAGGTTGTAGGAGGATTCTTTATTTGTACATAAACAGTTAGATTGTATAAAAGAGCAGAGAAGGAATTTTTGTTTATTAAAAACTAAAAAAATATAAGTATGAAAAAACACATTCAATGACATAAAATGGGATTTAGGACCATACTAAGGACTTTAGAGCTGCAGAACATTATGGTCTGTCGGCTCATTGATGGGTAGGAGAAAGAAAGGGAAAGGGAAAGGGAAAGGGAAAGGGAAAGGGAGAAGGAAAGGAGGGGAGACAGAGAGACAAAGACAGACAGGGAGAGGGAGAGAGGAAGAGAGAGAGAGAGAGAGAGAGAGAGAGAGAGAGAGAGAGAGAGAGAGAGAGAGAGAGAAAGAGAGAGAGAGAGAGAAGAGAGAGAGAGAGAGAGGGAGGGAGGGAGAGAGAGAGAGAAATAATATATATGTATATGGAGACTGAGAGATGATTAAGAAAGGACTTTTAATGTCACAGAAGAAAAAATCAAGAGTTTCTCATTTAAGCTACAGGAGATATATAAAGCAGAAGAGGCAGGAGACAGAAAACTGAAGATAAATACTAAAAACTGGCAAAATAAGAAGAAATGGCAGGTATCAAAAAACAATTTATTGAAGTTGTTTGAAGACACTATAACAAAAGCTTTCAGCTAACAAGAGTCGACGTACAATTTCTGACTAGATGAATGAAGAATACGGTTTCATCTATTGTCCCTCAAGTTTTAGAGACAGGAAGCTTCTCAGAAGGGCACATTACCTTCTTCTGGTCCTCTGGTTTGAGAGAGAAAAGCAGAAAGAGGAAACACAGGTATTTCTGTTATTTTGTTATATAAGAATCGCTGAGACTAGTTTCCCTTGCTCTAAGAGTCAACTCAACCTCTGCTGTTCCTGTCTTTGCCCTTCTCCAGTTTAAAGGAAACTACTGTACGTATTAAGGAGTAATACTTTTAAATGCTCTTTAAGGGTAATTATAATTCTAAAGGCATTAAACAACAGAAGAGAAGAGAATTTATCCAGCCTGAGAGTGAGGAAGACCAATAAATATGGAAAAGGTTTCTTGTGGTACATATGTTCCTTAATGAACCAAAAACATCAGTCTGTAGTCCAGAGAAGTTATACTGAGCAAATGGGTTTTCCTCCCTTGTGTACTTCCTCATCCAGTTTCTCTATCAGGTTTCTTTTCTTGCATACTCTTTTCCACAGATTTTAATGCATCGATGAGAGTTTCTGTATAGGATATTAATATATTTAATTATTTCTGCACTTGATATAAGATGAGGTCCTGCAATATGATTTTTCTAATCTTACCGATAAGTATATTCACTTAATTTTTTCATTAATTTAAATGCTGTTTGATTGTTTTGCAGTCATATCTGACTCTTCATGACTCCATTTGGAGTTTCATTAGTAAAGATTTCCTTCTTCAGTTCATTTTTCCAATGAGGAAACTGAGACAAATAAGATTTGCCCAGGGTCACACAGCTAGTCAGTGTCTGATACTGGATTTGAACTCAGGTCTTCCTGACTGCAGGTTCGAAGCTCTCTCCATTGTGCCACCTAAGGGGCAGCTAGGTGGCATAGTGAATAGAGCACCAGCACTGGAGTCAGGAGGACCTGAGTTCAAATCCAGTCTCAGACATTTAACACTTACTAGTTGTGTGACCTTGGGCAAGTCACTTAACCCCTATTGCCCTGCCTTCCCCCCTCCAAAAAAAAAGCATTGTGCCATCTAGATAACCCTAATTTAATTATTAAATAATTAATTTAAATAGATAATCTTAAAATCTAAAAAATGACATTGTGAAGCTCAAGATCTAGAGTGGTTACTATGGAGAATCTACAACACTGTTCCAAAAACCTTAGTGTACTTTAAGCTAATTAAGCTTATTAAAACTTTTATTGCATTAAGACTTTAAAGACACTGCATTTCCTCTCAGCAGGATTACCTATAAGTTTTAAGAGAATTTCAATGCAATTTTTGACATATGGATTGTCTATACCCATCATAACCTGGTAAGGAGTGTCACATAGAAATGAGCCAAAACCTGAGCACACATAATAAGTGCTATACAAATGCCAATTTTTATAACCTAAGCCCTAAGTAATCCCCTCCATTCCCCACTTCCCCACAAGACCTACAGTAGGGGGACTGTGAATAAAAAAAGTAACCCCAACTCTCTTTACAGACCAAATTCCTCCAAGACTAAGCCCAATACTGTTCACATGTCTGGGTTCAGAGAAGAGGGGCCTTTAAGGAACATAAAAGTAGGCACAGTGTTCCAGCTCCTTGGGCCTTATTAAGTATGTAGTAGTTTACTAATATAATTACCAAATGACGAGAAGGGCATTATCAGCTTTAGGTGGGACCAAGATTGGTGAATTACAGAATGAAGGATAAGAATTAGGGTGGTGGAGAGGGGATGGAGCCAGTATGGCAAAATGGAAAGAACATTAAATGTGGCATTTGGATCAAAGCCACGACCCTTGAAATAACATTTCTTTGAGACTGGAAAACAATAATTCTGCAAAGTGTGATGAACATTTAGATAGTGCCGTAACATCTGCTGAGAAGGAACTGCAGATTGATTCCAGAAATAAGTACCCTGGAGATATCGGTGCTGAGAAGATCTAGGAGGGAGATGTCAGAACCTTTATCAGGAGCAATTAGAACTGAGAACTGATTACTGGGGAAAAAACTAGCCCACCCCAATTTTGGGTTTGTTGTTGGTGTTGTTTTTGATTTTTTTTTTATTTGCTTTGAAAGACACTGGCAAAGCTCCTAAATAGAGTTCTGCTGCTATCTTGGGAACTCTGCTTACTTTTCTTTAGCTTTATCAGAAATGAGTATTATCCATCAGACCGTCAAGTTGATACAAAATTTTTCTCCTAAAGAAAAGCAATGTGGCCTCAGAAAAGAAAAGAGAGGTGAGGATGAATGCCTGTGGAAGATGATGAAACTATGGAAGGAGGGAAAGAGTCAGTTGAAGAAAATGTGGTTATAGGTTTCTGAAAGAAGAAAAGGAAAGTTGCAGCCAAGAAATTAACTGTTTACCAGCATCCTTCTCTAGGTTTTTAAACCCATGGTCTTTATATATGGAATCAAAGTTATATCAACCATATCTTCAGTTATTTTATTGCATTCTGATCAAGACAGGCAAAAAGCCCCCCTGGAGAGCATGATGACCTAAAAATATCCCCATATTTAGCCATACAAAGAGAATTTGTTACTCTTCCTAATTCTGAGCTACTCCATTATGAGTTACATTAATGAATGAATCAATAAAGGATTGAGTGCTTCCAAGGCACTGTGTTAAGTGTTGAGTATGCACAATAAAAGGAAGATGGTCTCTGCTCTCAAGGAGTTCACATTCTAATGGGAAGACAACATGGAAGGTTTGAGTTGGCAAGTCAGATGGAAAATTCCCATGGTCCTTAGGGCAAAAAGGCAAAGCAGATATTAATGCTTCTTCTTTAATGTGTTTTCCACTAATAAAATGATATCATTTTCTGACATTAAACCAATTGACATTTACACATAGGAGCAAGATATTCACACTGGCCCACACTGTCAATGGAACACCTGGCCCACAACCTACCATTGTACCACACTGCCTATTTCTAACCCTGTGTATGGAAGATAATATTTTATTCTGAGAAAAACAAGACATAAATGTGCCTCCAGGATTACATAAAATCCAAAATCATTAGCTGCCAATCTGTGTACATTGTTTGGTCTAAAGGAGTGGTGGAGAAGCTGTGCCTTCAAGGCCACGTGTGGTCTCCTAGGTCTTCAAGTAAGGCACTTTGATTGAATTCAAACTTCACAGAACAAATCTTTTGGAGGGACCTAACTATATAGCCCAAGTTCAGTTCAATTAATTTCAGCAAACATTTGCTAATTATATATTGTCTGCCAGACATAATGTTAGATGCTGCAAATATAAAGCCACAAAAAAAGAATCATCACTGCCCTCAAAAGGTTTGCATTCATCAAATTGCTTAAATTTATTTTTATTTGTCTATGTATCTTTTCACTGAATAATAGTTCAAGGATTTTTATTATTTGCTTTTATTTTATTCAATAAATATCATTGTAAAATAGTCTTTTTCAAAGTAAAAACTTCTTAGATTTCTGTAATTTGTCAGTCTTTAAGTTAAGTTAGGTAAGTTAAGCCAGTTAAGCCTGGCTATTAAAACACAGGGAACCAAAGGAACAAAGATTTCAAAAGAAACTGGTTTCTCTAAGATAAATTCATTGTTTGTGTATGTCTCTGGGGCATTAAATGCAGATGAGAGAAAGGATATGCTTGGCCAGGTCCTCATAGTGAAAGAGAGAAGTAAATTTTATATATACATATAAAACTTTAGTTATTTATTTTTAGTTTTCAACATTTTCTTCCATAAGTTTAAATTTTCTTCACCTCCCTTTCCTCTCCCCTCCCCAAAACAGTATGCAATCCAATATAGGCTTTATATATCATTCCTATTAAACATATTTTAATTTAATGTAATCAAAATGATATATTTTGCATCTGATAACTTTATCTCTTGTTTGGTCATAAATTCTTCCATTCTCCACAAAGCTGACAGGTAAACTATTCCTTTCTCTCTTAATTTGCTTACAGTACCAGCCTTTAAATCTAAATCATATACCCATTTGGACTTTATATTTGTATACAGTGTAAGATGTTGGTCTATGCCCAGTTTCTGCTATACTATTTTCCAGTTTTCCCAGCAGTTTTTGTCAAATAGTGAGTTCTTATGCCAGAAGCTGGAGTCTTTGGATTTATCAAACAGTAAAATTGGCATTGACTATTGTCTTGTATACCTAACCTATTCCAATGATTAACCACTATTTCTTAGCCAGTACCAAGTAGTTTTGATTATTGCTGCTTTATAAAACAATGTTAAAATCTGGTATGGCTAGGTTACCTTCCCTTACATTTCTTTTAATTAATTCCCTTGATATTCTGTAACTTTTGTTCTTCAAGATGAATTTTGTTATCATTGTTTCTAGCTTGGTATGGTGCTGAATAAGTAAGTTAATTTAGATAGAATTGTCATTTGTATTATATTAGCTTCACCTACCCATGAAAACTAATGTTTTTCAATTACTTAGATCTGACTTTATTTGTGTGCAAAGTGTTTTGAAGTTGTGTTCATGTAGTTCCTGGGTTTTTTTTGGTAGATAGACTCCCAAATATTTTATAATGCCTAGAGAAGTAGATTCTTTATTTAATCAGATGGCACGTATAGAGAGTAAACAGACTTAAAATAATGAAGATAACAATATGGGTTCTGTGCAAGAGGCATATTGAAATAAGGGACGGAGAAATGGAGGTATCATCAGTTTTGCCCTTGGCATCAGGAATGGCTATAGCCATTTTATCTCTGCTCTATGTAGTTTACTCATATTTCAGTGACGGTCTTACTCCCAGTTGGGGCAGCATTTATGGTGGCAGTGGTCTTGAGTGGCCTCCCAGTGTGGTTAATCTCTTATACTCTCCTATTCTCTGGGATGTGCTATGGGGGATCTTGAATCCTCCCTTCAGCATGAGTGCTCCCTTCTCTCTTCTCAGGAGACTTCAGCTCTCTGCCTCCTATAACATGTAAGGAGGTTTTCTTTTTAGATTCATTCTCAGCCCTTATAGACCTTCAGCCTGAATGCATTGAGGATTTCTGTCCTGTTCTCCAGGCATCCATCTTCACTGCTCTAAATCCTTGGATAAAGGAGTGCTCCACTGGGATTAGACATGCTTTTCACACAGGTGATCTGTGTCATATCAACCCATTTGTCTCAGCTTACCTGAAGAAAGTTATTTTAATGAAAACTTAAAAACTCTGTATGGTTTCACTGGGCTTTAGAACCTGGAGAATTTTTCTGTCTGTGGTGTTATAATCCACTTATGAGAGAAAGAAGAATCAGAGAATATAGTTCTAATCATCAATATTATTTTGGGGTAGCTAGGTGCCTCAGTAGATAGGCAGCGGTTCTCAACCTGTGGGTCACGACTCCCTTGGGGGTTGAACAGGGTCACCTAAGACCATCAGAAAACATCTATTTCCAATGGTCTTAGGAACCAATACACCTCTCCTCTATCTGTTTCCAGGTGGGTCCGCCCACATGCAGATACACCCACATATGAATATTAAAGGGTCATGGCATTAGTAAGGTTGAGAACCACTGAGATAGAGGGTGGGCCTAGAGTCAAGAAGATCTGAATTCAAACCCAGCCTCAGACACTCACTAGCTATATGACCCTCAGTAAGTCATTATAACCTCTATTTGCATAATCCACCAGAGAAAACTGCAAACAACTCCAGTATCTTTACCAAGAAAACCCCATATATAAGTCACGAAGAGTCAGACATGACTAAATGACACAACAGCAACAACTTTTATATCATATAGTTTGTTTTCTTACAACCAAACTAAACTAGACTTTTACTAGGGAACTCTTAGTGAGGAAATTTCCTCTAACACAAATTAGCACCTTTTCTGAAGCTTATAATTTTAGAGAAAGGCCTGGAACACCAAGAACTGTGTTGCCCAGGGTCACATAGCAATTATATGTCATAGATGGGATGTAAACCTTTTTCTGTTTGTGATTATTGCATGCTTCTTCTGATGCTGCTTATCTGACACTGATCCAAATGACCATAGTCTGAGCATATGGCCTGGGTAAGAAGTAGATTCTGTGTGATCCTCCTAATCTGTGTTTTTGTTACACAAGGGTTCATCTATTCCTCTATTGGGATAACAGAGAAAGAAACTAGAGCCAATCAACTGAAAACTAGCATTGATCTTGAAATCAATCAATCAACAAGCATGTTGTTAAGAACTTAGCATTTGCCAGGAGTCCATGAAATTACTTGCTTTCATACTTTCTTCCGCTGAGTGAGGCTTAGAGAGTATAGACTAGAGACTATCAAAGCATCTCAAATCAATCCATAACATTGATTTAGTACTTACTAGACACTAGACACTTGATACAAAGGCAAACATAAAATCGTCCCTGCCCTCAAGGAGCTTATATTCTATCAGAGAACTGAAAGAGTTATATTAATGTTCTCTAGTGTTGTTACCTATGTCTTCATATTTCAAAGCTCCTCTATTAACTAAGTTTCCTGGCCCTTGCATTTGGTGGGAAGTTGACAGGAGCTGCTATTTCTTAATATTTATTTATATGTATTTGCTATTTAAATGCTATTTCATATATATATATATATATACATATATATATACATACACATACATATACATATGTGTGTATATATATACATATACATACACACTATATATATATATATATATACACATACATATACGTATGTATATACCTCCTACACAGGTTGAGAATCACTGCTCTCTCTCTCTCTCTCTCTCTCTCTCTCTCTCTCTCTATCTATCTACACACATTATTTATTAAGAAGGTCTTTGCCCCTCCCTCTTATGTCCAGGAGCTTCAGTACATGGTTTCTCCATTGTCTCAGATAGAGAAGACAGGGTCTCATATTATACATTCAGCAATCGTTGAATCAAGGACAGGAGCTCTAGACAAAAAGCAGTCGCTTAATAAATGCTTCTTGACTTGACTTAACTAGTTGACTTCTACATAGGATCCTAAAGCTGTATATTTCTCTTTCCTTCCTTGCTTGCAAATGGTTTTCAAAACAAATTGTTTTGAAGGAACCACATGAGTACATTGTAATGGAATGGACAGATTTAGGAGCCAAGCAAGTAACATGAGTTCTATTCCTGGCCCTGCCCATAGGGAAGGCAAGGGGGAAAGGGAAGAGAGCAAGCATATAATAAGTGCCTACTATATGTCAGGCCTTGTGCTAAGCACTTTACAAATATTATCTCAAATTACCCTCACAGTAACCTTGGGAGATAGGTGTCATTATTATCCCCATTTTATAATTGAGAAAAATGAGGCAGAAAGAGACTGTGCTCAAGGTCACATAGATAGTAAATATCTGAGGCTGGATTAGAACTCAGGCCTTCCTGCATCCAGGTCTAGTGCTCTAACCACTGTTAATGATGAGGGAAGAGGCTTTCATCCTGAACCATACTTCGACCCCCTATACTATCAATATTTAGGACGAAAAGACAAAATCATAATTTTGATAATTTATTAAATTTCAAATACTGCTTTACAGGTAGGGGGAAAAAGGAGAGAGGAAGGAGGAAAGAGAGACAAATAGAGCCAGAGAAAAACAAAGAAAGAGAAGGAGAGATAGACAGAGGAGGAGAGCTTTAGAGATAGCTGGGTTTAAGCCCCATCTATGACATGTAACTTTTATATGACCATCAGCAAAGCATTTAATTTCCTGGTGTCTCAGGCTTCTTTCTAAAATTATGAATTGCAGAACAGGTGCTGATCTGTATTGTTAGAGAGAGGTCCTCACTGAGAGTTCTCTATGCAAATAAAAATCTAGTTTAGTTCAGTTGTTCAGTATATTTTTCAAAAAATAATACATATACTGACAAAATTAGAAATATATTCTGATTCTTCTTTCCCTCATAAACAAGAGTGGGGGAGGAGGAGAAACTATCACAAATAAGAATATTGTCAGTTTAAACATAAGAATGACAAATAGAGAATATTAGAGTTAAAAATGTTCTTAGAACATGTTACTCAACCTGATAATTTTACAGATGAGGAAACTGAGGGTTACCTAAGATCATGCAGTTAGTAAATAGTGGAATCTAGACTCAATTTCCAAGTTCAATTCTCTTTCCAGTACACCACACAATATTCCTTCCTTCACTTAAATACCAAGTGCAAGTATGAGTCAATTCACTCCCTACCCCCCAAAAAGGGCATGGATACTAGTGGCAAGTGACGGAAATTAGTAAAGCATGTGGCTGAACATTTCTCTTTGCTTCATCTAAGATGTAATAATTTTTATTTTCCCTCATATTGTTTTTAGACTACAAAGTCAAACAGTTTTATCACCTACCAGACTGAAGAATTAGAGGGAGGGAATTAAAATGTTGTGCAATGGGAAAGGAAGGGCAAAAAAAAACCTGTGTATTCTTCTCTTGAAAATCTAAGAGACGTTCTTTGTACCTACTCATACAGCTTGGACAAAGGAAACTTGGGTTCTATAATATTAGACATGTTAAGCTTTGATCCGGGGGCGGCTAGGTGGCGCAGTGAATAGAGTCAGGAGTACCTGAGTTCAAATCCAGCCTCAGACACTTAACACAAAAAACTAGCCATGTGACCTTGGGCAAGTCACTTAACCCCAACTACCCTCCAAAAAAAAAAAAAATGTTAAGCTTTGACAGCTCACTAATGTGACTGTAAAATGCAACTGCACATCTTAGAACAGATTCAGAATCAAAAGTCTATATAGAATATGTGCAAAATAAAGTTGTGCTAAAGGCATATGGGGGAAAAAACAAAACAAAACTAAGACTGTGACACAGTTATTTTAAGTCTCTTAGACCTGTTGTCTGGTGAAAGCTATCTAGCAATAAAAGAGCAGGTGAGAGAGCTCTTGGAAAGAAATAGGAAGAACTGTATTTTCCCCTCTAAGACTGTGATGGAATAATTAAAAGTACAACACTTTCAAGGCCCCAAATATTTGATAGGTAATAAATCAGAAAAATCTTTCTTTCCATCTTTTAAGTTGATTGTTAAGTCCTGATCAAGAATGACATTGTCCATTGCTGATATCCAGTTGCTTTTTGCATAAAACTTTGAAGCTATTTAAAATCACCTAGCAACACAACTTAAGGATTAAGAAATTATATAATCACTTGAAAGTATGCAAAAGAGTAGTAAAAGAAGCAATTTTCTTAACATTGTTTGACCTCTCCACATGATATTTATACGGTTGCAGAAAAGAGTTGAAGGTGATGTATTCATGTCTGAAAGGTACCATTGAAACAGAATGGGGAGTATAGAACAAATAGAACCAGTCCTTGAGGAACATTTGATCTTGGACACAGGATTGGCACCTGGGGAAATATCCATTACATACTAAGCAACTAGCTCCTTGGACCTTGTTCCAAGTCATATAAAGTTCAGAAAACAGTTAACATATGAAAAAACATACCCAGAATCGTATATTTCCTATATAAAGACCCGAAAGCACCTTCACAGAAGGTAGTAATCTATCCAGTGACTAAAACAGCCTAGATTCACATAGGATAGTGTTCTCTAGAGGCTGGGCACAGGCATAACCCCAAGGTATTTGTGATTAATCAGTTATGTGGTCATGGCTCATCTACCCTACTTGTTGCCAATTCTGGGATGATTCCAGTTTAACCACACCTACCCTCATCTGTTATGGACTCACTCTTCCCTGCCCATTTCCTGTTCAATTACTAAACATTTATTAAGTACAAAGCACAGTGATAAATTGTGGATATTAAAAGAGATTTTAAAAAAGTCCCTGTCTGCAAGAAGTTCACAATCTATTGGGTTAGATAACATGCAAATAAGTATATACAAGCTATATACATGATAAATAGGAAATAATTAACAGAGGGAAGGACACTACAATTAAGAGGAATTGAGAAAGGCTTTCCCTAAAAGGTGGAATTTTAGGCTCAGGTTCAATCTAGCTGAGATTCAATCTGGCCAGTTTGTACAAATCACAAATGCTTAGGTTCCTTAAGAGTCTACTCAATATGACGAATAATCTTTAATGCACTTTGCTTTTCTTTCTCAGAAAGACTTGAGTCCAATTTATTTGGTAGGACCTGGCATGTTGGTATTTGGAGGTCCTTGCATTCTTACACCCCAACATTTTGGTTTCCTGACACCAGGAAAATGACTAATTGCAAGTTCTTTTCCAGCCAAGACTGGAAAGTAGATAAGCCCCTTTACCCCCACCCCCAATCCCGACTCTCCCCTTTTCACTTCAAGCACCTTGTAGGTGCTTTTTGGGCCTGAACTCTCAGGTCACATTAGGTCATACAGCTAAGAAACTGTTTCACACTCAGCCTAACATTCTCATGTTCTAGGTCCAGTGGTTATTTTTGAGGCCATGGACCTGGGCACAGGGTCAAAGACAGAGACAAGGACAAGGACAGACGCCTCATTCAGAAGTGCATGCCCAATTCTTTCAACTCTCTTGGCACTAGGAAATTGAGAAAACTTCAGGTACCTTTTTGTATGTGTGTATCTGTTTGTTTGTTTTTGTCTTGTTTTGTTTTGTTTATTTCTTGAGGCTTACTCCTAGATTCTCCTTTAAGGAGGAAGGACTGTCAGACCCCACTCCTCTAACAGGTCCATCCTTTTCAATTCCCAAAAGTTTGCGTTTGGGCTGTCTTTTACAAAATTGGGAAAAAAATTAATTTCTCTAAAGAACTAAAAAAAGAAAAAGCTGGTGTTCTTTTGCAGCACTGTTTGGCCTCAGTATCCCCTAGAGGACCACAAAATGTGGCCCATTTGGGGGACTTTACAACACAATGCTAAATATCCCCCTGGAATAACTGCTGTTCCCATTAGTGACCCAGGATGAGACTATCAAAAGAATGAAGACAGGGAAAAGAGAGATCATATATATCATACATATAAAGCAAATAATTTTTTTTTTAATTAGGGAAATGGCTTAGTGAGAAAAGGAAAATCCTGCCCTTTTTCAAGAGTGGCTGGTAGAAGGCATTAAGAAATATATGAATTTAGATCCTGACTTTATAGAAGAGGCAGCAATCCTTAGCATGTATTTTATTGATCAGTCTGCCCCATATATTAGGAGGAAGCTAGAGAAATTGGCAATGGGACCCCAAACACCTCAGACCCAATTACGGGAGACAACCTTTGGAGACTTAGAGACCTAATTGCAGCAGAGAAAAGAGAATGCAGGAAGAGAGTTAGAGACAGAGACCATACTCAATTCTTGGCTACTGCCATGGCTAGGAAAAGACCCAAGGGATGCCCCTCCAGGGCACCCCCCCCCCAGAACCCCAGGAACCAATGCCTCTGGGACTGTACCCATGTGACCAGGCGGGACATTGGAGGAAGGACTGTCCCCAAGGTTGGAAAAGTGGTCGAGCTGCCCAGTACCCTGCCCTCCAGTCTTCTCCAAACTGAAAATGACAGGGGACCCTGGGGCTTGGCAGTGCTCCTACTTTCTCTAAGTCTCACTCTGAGCCCTGGGCAAAAATCAAGGCCAAAGGTAAGGTCACCCACTTTATCATAGCTGTGTTCTCTGTTTTAACCAATTACTTGGGCTCTACCCACCTCTCCACCCATCAGGTCATGGGCATTGAAATGGAAATTAAGGGATGTCTCAAAACATACCCCTCCCCTGACTACTTGAGGATCTGTTGTTCAAACACTTTCCTTATGCTCTCCTCTTGCCCTGCCCCCTTGTTGGGAAGGGACATGATGATGAAATTGGAAAGCCAATTTCCTCTAGTTAAGCCTCCCATCTCTCTTTTCCCTCTGTTCTGCAGACCTCCCCATGTTCCCATGGAAGTGTGGGAGACAACTGGGCCAGTCTGGGATCAGGGAATTCCTAGGCAAGTTACTTCTGCCACCCCAGCCGTTGTTTACCTCCTAGATCCTGACCTATTCCCCCATCACCATCTATATCCTATTAAGCCCAAGACCTCAGAGGGATTGCAACCAATAATGGCTACTCAAAGCCCTGACTCACTCCCTCTAGAGTGGGACATTGACCAGGCCAAAGTTTTTGGGACTCTGAAAGCTAAATGGACCACCACTCCAGCATTAGTTCTACTCAATGTAGAAAAACCTTTCACTCTCCATGCTGATGAAATTTTGTGCCTGTTTGGTCCTTGTTTGCTTAACCTCTTTGCCAGGTTTATCTCCTCCAGGGTCTGAGCTATCAAGTTCCAGATGATTAATAAAACTATGTACCAACCTCTAGCTGAATCCAATGTTTCCAGTCCGTTTGATATGGCATCAGCCAGGTTCTGAAATCCGACCCCATGAATGAAAGCTGAGTCATTGAACATGGGACCCAGAGAGGTAGGGACAGTTCTAGCCCCCCTTGCCAGCAGGAAGCAGTTTCAAAAGCTGAGACCTTTTCCCCTTAGCCCAAAAGAATTTGGGTCCCATTTGTCCATAGACCCAGGGAAATCCCTGCCTTGGACTTTCCATGAATTTTCATACATAATCTGGCTTTTTCATGCCCAAATCTGTTACTCTTAACCTAACCTAGCCCTCCACTGTTTGTTACCTCCAGATTGGCCTCTGTTGCTTCCCACCCTTGATCCCATCAAAATCCCATTCTCTTGGTTTGTAGAATCTGACCTCTAGTTACCCCAGTCCCAGCAACATCCTCCTTAGGCTCTTCCTCAAGATTCTCCCTAAACACCTCCTCTAGTCACCCCAGACTATTTGACCACCTCTAGTTCCCTCCTAACAATGTTTCTATATATAAGATCCGCCTAACTTCCATGAAGGTACTCAGATTCAGTTTAGCTGAGATTCAATCTGGCCTTCTTGTCAGTACAACCTCTTGTCAATACAAGCATCACAAATGCTTAGGCCCCTTAAGAATCTAACCAATATGGAAAATCTTTAGTAAACTTCGCTTTGGCTGAAAATTTTATTTTTAAAAAGATGAGATTTTAGTTGAACCTTAAAAGAAGCCAGGGAAGTCAGAAAGCAGATTTGAGGAAGGAGAGAACTCAAAGTACGCGGGAAAGCCCAAGAAAAATGCCCAGTGTGGAGAGATGGAGTATCTTGTTCAGGGAACATCCAGGAGACCAGTGTCAATGTATCAAAGAAAATTAGTCAGGAAGTAAGGTATAAAAAGAGTGAAAATGTAAAAGGGGGTTAGGTTATGACAAAATCTGAAAGTCAAACAGCGTTTTGTACTTGATCCTAGAAGTGACAGAGAGCCATTTGAGTTTATTGAGTATTGGGGGTGAAGGTGTATGACATGATTGGATCTTTGCTTTAGAAAAATCACTTTGTGGGAAACTGGGAAAGAATTTTTACAACCAGTGTCTCTGATAAAGGCCTCATTTCTAAAATATACAGAGAATTGAGTCAAATCTATGAGAATACAAGCCATTCCCCAATTGATAAATGATCAAAGGATATGAACAGGCGGTTTTCAGAAGAAGAAATTAAAGATAGCTATAAGCATATGAAAAAATGCTCTAAGTCACTAGTGATTAGAGAAACACAAATCAAAACAGCCAGTCAGATTGGCTAAGATGATAAGACAGGAAAATGACAAATGCTAGAGAGGATGTGGAAAAATTAATGCATTGTTGGTGGAGCTGTGAATTGTTTTAACCATTCTGGAGAGCAATCTGGAACTATGCCCAAAGAGCTAAAAATAATTGCATACCCTTTAACCTAGCAATATCACTTTTAGGGTTGTATCCCAAAGAGACCATAGAAGTAAAACCTCTATGTACAAAAATATTAATAGCAGCTCTTTTTGTGGTGGCAAAAAAATTGAAAATGAAGGGAATCAATTGGGGAACTGCTAAACAAGTTGTGGTATATGAATGTAACAGAATATTATTGTGCTATGAGAAATGAGGAGCAGATGGACTTCATATTTACTTGGAGAAACTTATACAAACTGATGCTGAGTAAGAAGAGCAGAAGCAGGAGAAATCTGTACACAATTATAGAGACAACATATGTGTGATGACCATCTTTGATGGACTGGACTCTTCTCAGCAATGCAAGGTTATAAGACAACTCCAAAAGACTCATGATGGAAAAAGATGTCTACATTCAGAGAAAGAACTAGAGAGAACATATTTTTGAATGCAGATTGAAGCAAACTACCTACTCTCTTTCTTTTTCAGGTTTTGTTTTCTCTTCCCCATCATTCATTCCATTATTACAGTCCTTCTTTACAACCTGACTAATGTCAAATGTGAAAGTATTTGCAGATCCTATACTTGATTGCATGCCACCATGGGGTGGGGGAGAAGAGTAGAGGGAGGAGGAGAAAATTTGAAACTCAAGGGAATGTGGAACTGAATCTTGCAAACTAAAAGTAAACAAATTAATAAAGACAAAAAAGAGGAAGACATAAAAAAGAGAAAAATCACTTTGGTGGCCAAATGAAGGATGGGTGAGAGGAGGTAGGGACTTGAGGCAGGCAGAACCACTAGCAAGTTACTGCAATAGTACAAGTGTGAGATGATGGTGGCAGAGGAGAGAAGGTGTCATATTCACAAGATGCTGTAAAGGTGAAATCAACAGCTTTGACAATAACTTGTATATGGAGGGGTAAAAGTGAGGAGTAGACTGTAGTAAAGTGGGGGGAAGGGAGGCAAAGCATAATGAGTTTAATTTTGTACATGTTTAGTTTAAGATGCCTATTGAATATCCAATTTGAGATATCTGAGAAACATTTGGAAATATGAGTTTGGTGACCATTAGAGAGGTTGAGGTAAGACAGATAGATCTGAGAATCAGCATCTGATATAGCAATGAATCCACAAGAGCTAAAGAGAAGATCACCAAGAGGAGTTGTATAAAGGAGAAAGAGAAAAGAGTCTAGGACAGAGCCCTGAGGGACAACTAAGGGACAACTACAGTAAGAGGGTGTGATCTGGATAAAGAACAACATTCCAGCCTCCTCTCTTCTGTACTTGGCTTTAGCCCACATGGCAATTATAATCTAACCATAACCAGGCACTATAATTACCATACTGAAGTGCCTTCTTCCTCCAATGTACCTATACCCTGACCTTCCAATTTCACTTTGTAGCACAAGAATAGGGTGAGCTCTGCATTCTTGGACACTGACCAATGTGTAAGGGCCCTCCCCTTTTGTCTTGAGTGATACATAGTTATTATACAGGATGAGCAGGCATGAATAGGTTGTGGCCTTCATCAAAGATGATGTTACACTCTTACAGTCATTTTCTCCTCCACAGCACCTCATTTTCCCTACTTTTTTTAGGGCATCACCATCCTTCCAATCACCTGATTCCGCAACTTTGGTAAGATACTTTATTACCCCAACATATTTAAGAAGTTACTAAATCTTGTTTTTTCTCTCTCCAAAGCACCTCTCACATCTGACCCCTTCTTTTCATTATCTAGCAGCCGCTGGGCATATCACTGAACTTCTCAGTGCCCCAGGCAGTGAAAATATGGATTTATATTTCAGAGGGAATTTCCTCATGGAGAATTCCCTATGCCAATGAAATCAAACATATGGTTCAGATTAAACAAAAATATTATATGACACAAAATACAGTATGTTGATAAAATTATTAACATTTTTCCTGATTCTTCCCCCGTAAGGAAAGGGAGAATTAGCTGTCACAAGTTCCTGGAATACTTTTAGTTTATTCAGAGGAATGACAAGTATAGACTGTTAGAGCTGCCAGTTTCCTTAGCAACCATCCAGTATAACCTGATGATTTTACAGATGAGGAAACTGAGGGTTGCCTAAGGTCATACAATTAGTAAATGATAGATCTAGTTCAGTATCTTATCGCCTCTCACCTGGATTTCTGCAACAGCCTCCTATCGGTATCTCTGGCTTGTCTCTCACTAATCTAATCTGACAGAACTGCCAGCTAAGTGGCACAGTGAATGCAGCACCAAGCCTAGAGTCAGGAAGACCTAAGTTCAAATCTAGTTACAGAAACTAGTCATGTGACCTCCGGACAAGTTATAACACTTTTATTTGCTTCAGTTTTCTTATCTGTAAAATGGGCATGACAATAGCCCCTGCCTCACAGGGTTGGTGTGAGGATTTATCAAATGAGAGAATAATTACAAAGGCTTAGTATGGGGCCAGACACATAGCAAACTTTATAAGCTAGGTTTGAGCATGTCACTCAATGAACTCTAGTGGCTCCCTATTGATTCTCCAATGAAATGCAAATTCCTCTGGAATTTAAAGTCCTACACAACCTGCATTAACCTACCTTTCTGGCCTTACTATACATCATTTCCTATGCTCTACAATTCAGAAAAAAAAAATACTTCTGGTTTTCTCCACTCTTACAAAAAACATGACTAAAATGTGTACACTTCCATAGGAAATGATACCATCGATTAAGTATAGCCATGTAAAGAAAGAGAAAGGCATTTATAACGAAAGATTTCCACTGAGTTGAAATCACAGAAAATTCACTTGCTTATTATTTATTATTATTATTTGCATCAAGTCTGAATATCTACACACAGAGGAACATAATTCCTGCTGAAAAGCTATTATGATCACTGTCTGATAGAAACTATTACCTGCTTTTTACATTGTGTATCTTTCAATATGAAACTATCTTTTAAAAAGAAGTAATTTACCTTCTTGCTACCTACATTAATTAAATCAACTAAATATATAATACTAACAAATAATTATTACTTACAAGTATGCCCTATCCAATAAACATACATAGGAATTTAAAAAGGAATACTGATGCATATTCAATCACTTTTGCTATTTTATGAGATCAAAAAAGATTTTGGTATGCTTAATAAAAAGAAAAATACATTTATGGTGGTGTTCATTTTCATTATCTCATCCCTTTTAACTTTAGTTTTTGTATATATTTCAAATGTACATAATATATTATTAGTACAGTGGTACATGTATATAATTTCAAAATCATCATATATGCACAAATATATTATAATAGTACATATACACCTATGCATATATGTACTTGTCTGTGTATATATACATATATATGGAGAGAATGCTATATGTTCACTGAAAGGGCTATATGATAAGAATATTGGTAAATACTGTTATAGGAACTGTCACAGGTGTATATATTCCTTTACAATTCATTACTAGGTTTTATGTTTGAAACTCTAGATTACTTTTGCTGCAAGAAATTTCCAGGGATATGATGCCAAAAAACTGTTGGCAAAACAGTCAAATACTAAGTATACTCAAAGCTTAGATGATTTCAGAGAAGGTTGACATAAAGACATAAAGACATATAGACTAAACTTGGGTATGATTTAAAGAAAAACTTGGTTTGGGGTACAACATATGAGAGAAAAATACAAACTGGCCCTTTCTTCTGTGCAGACCCTTCTGCTTCTGAAATTGGAGTGGTACAGTGAAGGACAAAGAAACTGAGAGTGCCACAGTGCTGAAAGGAGTGAATTAAATTCTCACTATGAATGAAATTGTTAGGCAAAAGAAAGTTGCAACTCAATAGAAAGATGACTCCAGATTCTCCTTGGAAGAGCAAAAATATAAATTTATTCTTTATTTAACACTCAATGAACTCCAGGGGCTCCTTATAGACTCCAAGATAAAATGCAAACTCCTTTGCCATTCAAAGACATTCACAACCTGCCTGTACTCAACTCTACTTCTAGATCTAGGGATGGACAGATTCTTGAAATTGTCATGACCCAGAAAATCTGAAATTCCTTTATTCATCATAATCTTGTATTATTCCATCCTTATCTATGCCTTACTTTTCCGAAATCTATTTTTCATTCTCATCATGACCTCTACCCTCTTAATGCTTTCTTAGACCATTAACCATGCTCTCATTTCTTTCCTCCTTTCCTAGTTTTATCCCTTTTGTGAAGTAGTTCAATTCTGTTCTTCCCTTTACTTTTAAATCCTTTGATCCATTATCCTATGACTTTATGCTTTGCCAAACCTCAAACTTGGATTGCTTCCACCAGCTGCTTCCTCCTTTCTTAATCACATGCTGCAGAATGAAGATGGAGAAGGATGGAGCAAGATGGTGGAGAAAAAGTGAGCTCACATTAGCTCACCCAAATTCTTCTCTGAACAACTTTAAATAACAATTCAAGAGAAATTCCAGAATGGCAAAACCTACAAAAGGAAGGGGTGAAACAATTTGCCAGCCCAAGACTTAGGGTGGAAAAAAGATCTATTGCATGGGGTGAAACAAGTGCAGATCATGCCCTAACAAACCAGCAGCAGGCCTTGGGAGCAATGGAATCAGCAGAGGCAGCAGTGACTTGCAGAGCTTTCAGCCCACAGACACTAGTAGGCAATTGGTCAGGAGACTACAGTAGTCCCTTTTGCTGGCAGGGGTGCAGGACTCTTGCATTGCCCATATGCAGATCTGGGTGAAAGTCCTTAGTCAAATTCCTAGGAAAAGGAAGAACACCAGCACAAGAGAGTTTGTGGCCACAAGGGAGAGGGGACTCTGGTAACAGTTCTAGGGTAGAAAAGAGTACTTGAGGTCCCTTACAGATCAGAGCAGAGGCCAGGACAATAGCAAATACACCTCTGTTTAGATCACACCACCTTGGAAGAACTGAAAACTTATAGAATCCCAGAACAGCTTTGAAAATAGTTGCACACACACACACACACACACACACACACACACACACACAAACAAAAACAACAAACAAACAAACCAAAAAAATACTGAATCTTGGGACAGCGCCTCCTTCACCCTGGATGCAGAGCTCAACCTTAACGTGCAAAGTTAAAAGTCAAGAAATAGACTGGAAAACAATTTTTTTAAAAAATCCAACAACAAAAAACCTGACAATAGAAAGTTACCATGGTCACAGGAAAAATCAAAACACAAACTCAGAAGAAAACACAAAGTCAAAACTATTACATCCAAAACCTAAAAGAAAAATGTGAATTGGTGTCAGTTCCAAAAAAAAGATCTCTAGAAGAGTTCAATAAATATTTTAAAAATCAAATAAGAGAGGCAGAAAGACTGCCTCTTGGAAAGAAATGTCAGTAATTCAAGAAAATCTTTTTTTTTTCTTTTTGGAGGAGGAAAGGCAGGGCAGTTGGGGTTAAGTGGCTTGCCCAAGGTTACACATCTAGTAAGTGTTAAGTTTCTCAGGCCAGATTTGAACTCAGGCCCTCCTGACTCCAGGGCTTGTGCTCTATTTACTATGCCTCCTAGCCACTTCAGAAAATCCTTTTTAAAAAGTCAACAGCTTGATAAAGAAGGCAAAAAAAATGAAGAAAATACCACCTTAAAAAACAGAATAGAAGAGGCATGAAAATCCAATAAAGAGAATAACAGCTTAAAAAGTAGAATTGACTACATGGAAACACATACATACATACATACAAACATATATATGTATATACATATATACATATATAGAGAGAGACATATATATATTTATATATTCATTGAGGAGAACTTGTTAAAAAAAAGCAAAATTGACCAAACAAAAAAAATGTAAAAACATTTTCATTGAAGGAAAGAATTCCTTAAAAAGTAGAAGTAGACAAAAGAAGTACAAAAACTCAATGAAGAAAATAATTCTTTAGAGATTAGAATTGGGTTAATGGAAGCTAATGACCCCATGAGACATTAAAAAACAATTTTAAAAAATCAAAAGAATGAAAAAGAGAAGAAAATGTGAAATATTTTGTTGGGAAAACAACTGACCTGGAAAATAAATTGAGAAGAGATAAGTTAAGAATTATTGTACTACCTGAAAGTCATGATTAAAAGAAAGAGCATAGACATCATATTTCAAGAAATTATCAGGGAAAATTGCCTTGATATCCTAGAACCAGAGGGTAAAATAGAAATGGAAAGAGTCTACTAATCCTAAAAGTGATTCCAAAATGAAAACTCCTAGCAATGTTATAGTCAAATCCCAGAGCCCCTAGGTCAAAAAGAAAATATTGCAAGTAGTCAAAAAAAAAAAAAACTCTGTGGAACCACAGTCAGGATCACACAAAATTTATCAACTTCCACATTAAAGAATCAGAGGTTTTGGAGTATGATATTCCAAAGGGTAAGGAAGCTAGGGTTATGATCAAGAATCACCTATGCAGCAAAACTAAGTATAATCCTTTAAGGGGAAAAGTAGATATTTAGGGAAATAGATGACTTTTCAGCATTCTTGATAAAAAGATCAGAGATGAGTACAAACTTTGACTATCAAATTTGGGACTCAAGAAAAGAATAAAACAGTAAACAGGAAAAAGAAATCATAAGGAATTCAATAAGGTTAAACTGTTTACATTCCTACATGGGAAAATAATACTTGTAACTCCTAAGAATTTTCTCACTATTAAGACAGTTAGAAGGAGTACACATAGACAGGGGACACTCATGTGAGTTGAATATGATGGGATCATTATCTAAAAAGATAAAGTTAAGGAATGAGAAAAAGAAATGTACTGGGAGAAGGGGAAAGGGGGAGGTAGAATACGTAAAGTATCTTGACATCAAAGAGGCATGAAAGAGCTTTTACAGTGGAGGGTAAAATGGGGAAATAGAGGAGAGGGCCATGTAAACCTAGCTCTCATTGAAATTAGATCAAAGAGGAAATTACATACACACTCAGCTGGGTATAGAAATATATCTTACCCTACAAGAAAGTAGGTGGGGAAGGGATAAGAGAAGCAAGTGGGCTTTTAGAAGGGAGGACAGATTGGGGGAGGCAGTAATCAGAAGTAAAACACTTTTGAGGATTGAAAGGGTGAAGGGAGAGAGAATGGGAAAATAAAGGGGGAAAACTGGAAGGAGAAAAAAAATTTTGCACCAAGTTTCTCTCATATAGGCCTCATTATAGAGAACCATGTCAAATTTATAAAAATAAGAGTCTTTGTCCAATTGATATATAGTCAAGGGTTATGAACAGGCAGTTTTCAGATGAAGTAATCAAATCTATCTATAGTCATATAAAAAAAAATCTCAAAATCACTCTTGATTAGAGAAATGAAAATTGAAACACCTTGTACAACTCCTCACCAATCAGACTGGCTGAAAAGGAAAATGACAAATGTTGGAGGGGATGTGGGAAAATTGAGACACTAATACATTGTTGGTGGAGTTGTGAACTGATTCAACTATTCTGAAGAGCAATTTGTAACCATATCCAAAGGGCTATAAAACCATGAATAACTTTTGATCCAGCAATAGCACTATTAAGTCTCTATTCCAAAGAGATTTTAAAAAGTCTTTGTTTGCATGTTTATGTTTATATGTTTATGAAAATATGCATAGCAGCTCTTTTGTAGGAGCAAAGAATTGAAAATTGAGGAGATGCCTAGCAATTGGGGAATGGCTGAACAAGTGGTAGTATATGACTGTGTTGGAATACTATTGTGCTATAAGAAATGATGAGTGGAATGCTCTTAGAAAAATCTTGACTTGAATTAACTGATACAAAGTGAAATGAGCAGAATGAGGAGAACATTGTACACCGTAACAATTTTGCTATAGGATAATCAACCATGAATGACTTCGCTATTTTCAGCAATATGATTCAAGGAGATTCTGAAGGACTTATGATGAAAGCCATCCATCTCTGGAGAAATAATTGATGGAATCTAAATACAGATCAAAGCATACTTTTTTAAAATGTCATTTTCTTTCCTTAGTCTGTGTTTTCTTTCACAACATGACTAATATGAAAATATGTTTTGCATGTCTGCACATGTTGTTGTTGCTGTTCTTCTTCAATGTTGTAGTCAAGGTACAGTGTGTCCAACTACGGTTGATCAATCTTGTAAGGCTCTACCACAGGCTGGGCACAAATAAGCCACATGAACATTTAGAATAGAGATGTCTCAATTTGCCTAACTCACATTTTCTTTTTTAATTAGTGTTATTTTGCTTCACTCATAGAGCACACAACCTTCTTTAAGATGGGTGTGCTGAGCTGGGCAGTCCTTTGCTAGTATCTCCAATGTTATGCAATTGATTCCACAGTTCTTTAGAGAGACCTTGAAAGTGTCCTTGTATCACTTCTTCTGACCTTCGCATAAGTGCTTGTCTTGTGTGAATTCTCTTTAAAAGTCTTTTAAATGTACATGAGAGGAGCCTAATGCTATTCAAAACCTCTTCTTCAGTTGGAATTTTATCTAGGGGATTGATTTCATCCTGAAGTATATGGTCAATGGCTTCAGCACTGATTGATGATGGTCTGTTGAGAATATTATGAAAGTGATCAGCTAGGATCATATCTTTATCACTAATCAGTGCACCTCCATCAGTACTGAGTAGTTGAGATGCACCATAAGTCTTTGGCTCATAAATAGCTTTTAGGGCATCATAATAGTTCTTTGGATTTTTATTATCTGTAAAACTTAATTTGATCTGCCTTCTTACTGAGCCAAGAATCCTGCATCCCTCTAAGTTTCACTTGTACTGTACTTTTTAAATAGACTTTTTCCAATTACATGTAAAGACAATTTTAATATTCATTTATAAATAAAATTTTGAGTTCCAAATTTTCTTACTCCCTCCATTATCTGCCTCCATACTAAGATGGTAAACAATTTGATACAGATTATATACGTACAATCATGTAAACATATTTCCATGTCATGTTGTATAAGAAGAAACAACAAAAGGGGGGAAAAACTATGAGAAAATTAAAAAGTGAAAATAGAATGCTTTGATCTTCATTCAAACTTTATGAATTCTTTCTCTGGATATGTATAGTACTTTCCATTATGACTCTTTTGGAATTGTCTGGGATCATTGTATTGTTGAGAAGAGCTCAGTCAATCATAGCTGGTCATCATATTTTGCTGCTGTTACTGTGTATAGTGTTCTCCTGGTTCTGCTCCCTTCACTTTATATCAGTTCATACAACTCTTCCCAGGTTTTTCTGAAACCATCTTGCTTGTCATTTCTTATAGCACAATAGTATTTCATCACAATCATATACCACAGCTCATTCAGCCATTTCACAATTAATGAATATCCCCTCAATTTACAATTTTTCCAGCACAAAAGTAATTGATATAAACATTTTGGTGCATTATAGGTTCTTTCTCTTTTGTTAATCTATTTGGGATACAGACCTGGTAGTGGTATTTCTGGGTCAAAGTTATGCAGTTTAATTGTCCTTTGGGCATACTTCCAAATTGCTCTCCAGAATGGTTGGATCAGTTCACAACTTCACCAAAATGCACTTTACTTTTGATGGACTTGAATACTGCCTTCTTTAGAGAGAGATGAACTGCTCTTCTGGTAAAGTCTGTGGAGGTCTTATTTTTTATTTAGCAGCTTCTGAATTTCCTCATCATTTTTTCAAACCAATGTTGATATTTGCAAGTGTTCTGGCCCAGATGAGTAAATTTAGTGCTGTACATCAAATCTCTGAAATCTGCCTACTCCTTTTCTGTTCTATTACTGTCAAACAAGTGTTGACTCAGTATTCCCTCCAAGTTAGCAAAAAACTATTCCTGTCACGCCCTTTAATCAGTTAATATTAAGTCTTCTAGTAGTTATTACCTTGGGACATCTTGAATATACATTTTTAGCTTAGAGAAGATAAGTCTATTATCAGTCAGCACTCTGTACCATACACCATCTTAATCACTCTCGTCTATTCTCTTCATCTACTGAATTCTTTCTCAACAAAAGCTGTTGATCTTTTAAATATACTGGATTTCATGTTGTCTATAAGTGTGTAGACATTTCATGTACTGATCATGAGTAGAATCATCTTTACAAAGTTTTTGTACATTTTCTTGTTTCAACTGTAGGGTGGAATCCCCACTTGCCATAACAAGCCATCCAGAGTTGGATGAAGCAAACATTTCTTGGACACTTTTTCTAGCCCCTTCCTCAGACCAGGAAGTGAGCAGTGCAGTTCAAAGGCTGCTCAAATACCCAAAGGACTACTGAATCCCACTGCTGCTTCAGTCCGGTAAGATGACAACTCTTTAACTTGGGCTGCTTGTGTGCAGGGTTGTGACTGCAACTCCCAGTTGCAGTATGGCCAATATGTTTTGGTAACTTTGTATCAGTTATATTTAAATGAGACAGAGTTGCACGAAGTTATCAGCCTCACTCTCTCTTCCTGAGTCCCTGGAGTGCAGTGGCAAGACAAAATAAAGCAACTAGTGAGGACTTGGGATGAATTGGATGATATTAGCATCTCTGAGGTCTAACAAAGATATTAGCATTCCATGGTGTTTGCTACAGTCACCTTCATAGCCACTGGAACAAACTATTCTCATTCACTCAACTTGCTGCAGGAAGTCTTCACATGCTTGGTGTAGACACTCCCCTAACTCACTGAAGAGTTTGAAACCAATTAGTTACCCTCAACCTAGTTCAATCCATTGGCTGAAATGTTTTACTGGGGTGTGACCACTGTGCATGCTACAGCTTCTTAGAACCACAAGTAAGAGCTGGGTGAATCAGGTGGACACCAAAGGTGGAACACAGCTCTGAAAAGGGCTTGGCTACATGAGAAAGAACAGAATCTGAAGAAAACATGATTGAGAACAGTATGTACAGAAGAAGCCTATGCTAGAGGTAAAACAATATTGAGGTAATTGATGGATAAATTCTCAAGATATGGATGGAAGAATAGCAAACACTTTGAAAGAAATACAGACTGAATAACACAAAAAGACAACTGATATTTTTACTAATAACTACTCATCTATAGCCTAATTCTGTATCACTACAAAGTATTTGAGACTAATCTACAAATGCATTAAGGTCATCCTTAATGAAGGAATGAGAAGGGAATATAACCTAATACAGTATAATGATACTTATTATAATTAATCATAATAGTAAATTATAAAATAGTATTCTATTAATTTAATAATATATAATTGTTATAATTGATAATAATAATTACTAATGCAATCTAAAAGAGCCCCTGCAACAAGATATCTTCTATGAAGAAAGATAAAAAAACTCTCACAAAATTCTGTGGAAAATGGAACAAAGATAACTTTGTTTCCCTCAAGTATCAAGTAAGGCATAAAACAAAGTATTACATACTCCCTGACAGTCTTCCCTATTGTCACATTGAAGGGCTAGGGTAAGTCTAATGGTCTTCTGGATGCTCCTCCTTGTGGTTTGCATTGTGCTATAAGCTTACATTCTATACAAGCTAGAACCCTTGAGTTTCCAAAATTAGATCCATAATCAACAAAAATATGATGAGCTAACAGCAAAAACTAAATGGATGCATTAAATACAGTTAAAAATACATATATGAAACTACAAATGATTTAATATTTAGGTAGATATTTCAAATATTATATATACATACACATATGTATATTTCATTGAATTTGAGGTTCTATCAATGTAGATACCCATTCCAATGGTACAGATCAAAACCCATAACTCCTTCTTATCTCATATAGCAATTGCTCATGTTTTCCTACAAAGTGGTTCCATATAAATTGTTATTCTTTGGGATTTCAGTTGTTTTCAGTTGTGTCTGGCTCTTCATTACTCCATTTGGGGTTTTCTTGGCAAGATACTAGAATGGTTTGACATTTCCTTCTCCAACTCATTTTACAGAGGAGGAAACTGAGGCAAACACAGTTAAGTGACTTGCCCAGGGTCATATACCTAGTAAGTTTCTGAGGCCAGATTTGAACTCAGGAGGATGAATCTTCCTGACTTGGGGCCTGGCACTCTATCTACTGCACCATCTAGCTGACCCTGTTGTCCTATAAGTTGCTGATAGATAGAGAACAAACACTACAGAAAGACAATAAAATGGGTCTATAATTGAAGAGGAAGAAGAGAACAGATTAGATTGTCCTTCGGAAACTGCAAAATACTTTAATGATCCCAAAATTTTCCATGAAACAAACTTCCATTTTTAACATCAGTGTTAGTTTAGTGGTACTCTAAGATCATGAAATATTATAGTATCTAAGTGAATATATTCAGAGGTGATAAAAAGGTCAACTAAGGGGCAAATACTTTAAGTAGACTGCAGAATATAACAAATCGAAAACTATATGCCATAAGTAATGTAAAGGATATCATCAGAAACGTATGACTCGGAAAGGGTATAGGTAGACCAGTCATGTACTCAGTGCAAGGTGTGACTGATGGATAGTTAGGTTGCTCATTTGCTAAGAAATATCAACAGCTGTTTCAGGGAAAGAACTTTGTCTGTGGAGACAAAGGCCTTTGGTTTAAATCCTGCCTTTGATGCTCATGGCCTTTGTGACTCTGGACAAGTCATTAAACCTTCCTGATCATTAGTTCCTTCATCTATAAAAGTGAGGTGAAGAGTTGGCCTAGATATCTTTCAGATCTAGAAATATTATCCCATGAAAAACGTTTAGAAGAAAGAAATGTCTACTATATTACATGATCATCCTGTCAACAATTTACAGTAAAATATGGTTAATGGCTACACATGGGTTTTGAATGAAACCATTGGAATGGATACGTAAATTGATGGGATCACAGATTCCCTGAAGAACAGACATAATATTTGAAATACTCATCTAAATATTCAATCATTGATGGCTGTATATATTTAGACTATAAGTTTTCCCAAGTTAAATACAAGGGACAGGTATTCTTTTTGTGTTATTTTTATGTCCAGTGGATTTAGCACAGTGATTTGCTTGCACATAGCAAGTGTTAAAAATGTATTGGATTGAATTGGACTGGACTGGAAAGTCCTTTGTGTCACATAATGGTTTTTAAAATATACAACTACAAAGGACATAGTGGGGGCAGCTATATGGTTCAGTGAATAAAGCACAGGCCCTGGAGTCAGGAGGACCTGAGTTCAAATCCGGCCTCAGATACTTGACCCACTTAATAGCTGTGTGACTTTGGGCAAGTCACTTAACCCCAATTGCCTTGCCTTCCCCCCTCAAAAAAAGGACATACTAAGAAAAATATGTTTGTATATTTGAAATTTTTCATGGGTACTTCCAGAACTACAGATGTCTCCTCTTACAAATATTGCAGAAATATGAAACTTGGCCAAAAAATAATTTTTTAAAGACATTAAAGACTTGGTATGTTTATCACTGCTTTTATGGCTATGGATCTGAGAAGCAAAATTGGTCTCAGTTAATGATTGTAAAATGTTCTGGTTAGAATCACAGTTACCTCCTAAGAAATGCTGTATGATCTTAAGAGAGAGTGCTACATTTTAATGAGCGTAATATTTTAATTTGGTAGATGCACTGTGCTGTTTTCTAGCAGTTCATAAATTATATGAACATATGCAAATTGAACAGACATGCATTATGTAGGGATAGATTATTGTCTAGAGATAACAGTGTAGAAAAAAAAAGAATGATGGAAAACTTGGAGCTTAACACTAAAAAAAGGAAGCTCTGGGGAACACATGGCAACCATGTATAAATATGTAAAGTGTTGTTATGACAGGATAGGGATCAATTATTTTTGAGTACAACTGGAATAAATAGCAATGCATTCTTGTGGTAAGAGAAAAATGAAGTTTCAATCTTTGTCTACACTGAACGGTTTGGCCAATGTAGAGAACTGAATAATTCAGGTAAAAAGCTTGTCTGGCTTTTAAAAAATGAATTGACTAGGTCTTTGACTGAATGGATCAAACCTATTGCATTCTTTGGTTTCATTTAAGACACAACTTGTATTTAAAAAGAGAATAATTTGAACACAGAATTGTAAGTCTATGAAGAAAAAACACCTGTATTCTGTGCAGAATTCTAGGATGATTAAAAGACGGTTCATGAGTAAAGCAAGCATCGTAGTGTTCATAGCGGTCTTTGAGGGCAGCATAGAATATTAAGTCAGAGATTACATTTACTAAGTTCCATGCCATCTACCCATTCATCTAAGTAGTAAATTGAAGAGAAAAACAAACAAAACCTTATCTCTTTTTCCAAAGAAAGAAAGAATACTTGTGAGTTGTAAAGGAAGACATCAAATACCCTACTATTTGCCATTTTAACCTTTCTACTTTCCTTCTTTCTTATTTGTCCTTTTCCTTTCTCTCTCCTTATCACTTTTCCTTTTACCTCAGACTTTTCTAACTTTCTGCCACTTTCTCCCTCAAGTAGGTTGGGAAAAATCATCAGATGCCAGATCACTAGTCAGCTTTGGGAGGTCAGGATTTGCCCTGGTCCCCAAAGGAAGAAAATTATTCTGATACCAGGATAATCCCAGAGATTCTTCAGAGGGCACAGAAAAAAAAGGAACATAATGGAAAGAACATTGAACTGGTACTCAGAGGAAGGGTTTGTGACACCCCAGGTGATCGTGGTCTCCACATCTATAAAATAAGATTGTTTAACTACATCATCTTTTAGATTCTTGAATTCTCCTTTTAACGTCACCCTAATTTCACATTATAATAAGATTTTGGTTTAACAAATCGCAATCAGTTCAATCAGGTCATCAGTCAACAAACATTTCTTTAAACACACACACACACACATGCACATATTTATATATGATAAATTGGCGGGGAGAATCAACTAAGAAATGCACTCGAATTAAGGGGGAGAAGGAGAGGCTTTCTGTAGAAGGTGGGATTTTAGCTGAGACTTGAAGGAAGCCAAAGAAGCCAGGGAGTGGATAAAAGATCTAGGGCAAGTCATTGAGGATGAATTCAAAAAAGTATCAGGGTATGACTCTAAGAATTCTGCCAGGAGTTTCAAAACTGAGCATAAGGTCAGGTAGGCTGGTAATAAATGTTAAATATTAAGTATAATGAAAAAAGTTTTGTAACTTTTGAGCTGTGTTAGGCCTATGAAGAGGATTGAAGGCCAGGACCACTACTCAAAGTGGAAGAGGTAATTATAAGTGGCATCAGTTAGAAGACTAAACTATTCACTGCCTCTGTTCCCATCAACTGATAGTCTGGACTCATTCCTAATTGGTTATTAAATTCTCATCCCCTTTTATTTTCTATTTTTAATGATATCACATCCCTGTTTATCTAACAGTAAACTCTTCTCCAACTTCTACTGTCCCATCCTAATTAGATATCCAACGCCACTCTACTCTTCCAGTGTTCCACTCCAATTTTGCCTGCTCCACTCACTGTGCCTTCTGGAACTCTCACTCCACAAGTCACATATCTGCCTGTATTTTCTGTCTTCTGGCACTCACAGAGGCCTGGCTCTCTAAATGACACTGCATCAGTAGTCATGTTTTGCAGCACAGATTCAATCTTTTCTCATTAGAGAGATAAGTGGCACAGTGGATAGAGGGATATTAAATCTGACCTAGAACATTTGCTGGTTGTGTGATCCTAGGCAAGTCACTTAACTTGTCTACCTCAGTTTCCTCAGCTATAAAATGGGGATAATGATAGCACTTACCTCCCAGGATTGTAGTGAGTATAAAATGGGGTCTTTGTAAAGTACTTCACAAACCTTAAAGCACAATGTAAATCCTAGCTATTATACCCTACAATCTGCTCTTCCTAGAAGGGAAGCCAGATTACTCCTGGCCTTTTATTATAATTTCTAGACTCTCCCTCCATTGCTATCATTCAATAATCTCTCCCCCTTACAGGTTCCTTGTCTCCAGATTTATCACCCAGATCTTTAGAGCTGTTATCTAGTGGCCCCCAACACTTTCCTACTCCTTTCTTAATGGGTTCAGTTACTCTCCACCTTAACTCCTAACATCCATATTAATGCTCTCTCAAATATCCTAACTTCCTAGATCCTTAGTCTTCTTAACCCCCATGACCTATTTCTTCACTCTATAGATATACACTGGTCAAAACCTTGATGTTATTACCCACAACTGTTGTATTCAATGATCCCAAACTCTGAAATTCCTTTATCTGATTTTAATCTTCTATCAGTCTATATCTCCCTGTTTTTTTTAACTTGCTCTTTATCATTAAATCCTAGTAATTTCTAAGCAATCCTTGTACTCCTTAGTATTTTCCCAGGTCACCACATTTGCTATAAACTATATTCTCCTCCCTTTCTAATCTTCATCCCTTAGCTAACCATTTCAGCTCTACATTAGGTTCTATTCTCAAATTTCTTGATCCACTGACTTATCACCACTTATGACCTGACTTCCACCATTCTATTTATGCACTCACCTTCATATGCTAAAGAACGGAGCTGAAAAAATTCAGACACTTGATGCTTACTAAGTTCACCATAAATTTATCTTATTCAATTTCAACTGAACCCTCATTGCAACAAGGCAATCCTTTTACTCTTCCCTACTTGATTCCCTATTATAATCATTACTCTCACTCCTCTTAAGTTCTCCAGAAGTCTTTCACAAATAACATTCCCTCTTCTCACAAATAATGACCTCATCTCAGATCTTACTGGGAAAACTGAAGTCCCCATTCTCCTTATGTCACAATCATTTACAATCTCCCACTATCTTTGTCTTTACTCAAGTCTCTGATATGGTCCTTCTCTTCCTCAAGCCCAACCCCTCTGCATGTACCTTTGATAATATCTTCTGCAAGTTGTTTCTATAATCATCCTCTCTCCATCTCTTTCTTCTGACAATCTACGGCATCCTTCCCTTCTGCTTACAAACACACTATAGTCTCTGCTATCTTAAAAGAAGAAGAAGAAACCTCACTACACACCAAAGTATTTTCTAACTATATTCCTTTATCTTTCTTCTGTTCCTCAGATAAATTTCTTGATGAATCTTTTTCTGCTCGCGGTCTCCAATTTCTCTCCTCCCACTTTATCTTGAACCCTCCACATTCTAGCTTTCAACTTCATCATTCTGAATACCAGATACTCTCTCTCTCTCTTTTTCTCTCTCTCTCTCTCTGTCTCTCTCTCTCTGTCTCTCTCTCTCTGTCTCTCTCTCTCTCTCTCTCTCTCTCTCTGTCTCTCTCTGTCTGTCTGTCTGTCTCTCTCTCTCTCTCTCCTTGACTTCTCTACTGTATTTGCTACTTTTTACTTCTCTCTTCTACTGTATACTTTAGTTCTTCTCCCACCTACCTAAATATTACTTTTTAGTCTCATGCCATAGTGGGTATACCATCAAGCCTATCCTGTGCTTCCTCATCTCTCTTTTTCTTCTCATTTGATGAACTTTTCAGCTCCCATAGGTTTGGTTATGATTTCCATGCTGATGACTCTCAGGTCTGTATATATTCCCTTCACCCCAGCTTATTGTTGAGCTCTCATAGCACCAAATGCTTATTGAACATTTCAAACTAGATTGTCATCAGGATCACAAATTCAGCATTCCATAATAGTGCTCATTGTCTGTACCTATTTTATCCCTTCAAAACCTGTCTCCTCTTAACTTCCTTTTTTCTGTCAAAAACATCACTGTCTTTTCAGTTGCTCTAATTTAAAATCTTCTTATCCTTGGGTCTTTGCTTTCACATACTTCACATAATCAGTTGTGAAATTTGATCACTATCTCCAGAATTTCTTGCAAAAACAACTTCTCTCCACTCACTCTGCCACCACCCTAGTTCAGGACCTTATTACCACTCACATAGCCTTCTGCAATAGCCTTCTAACTAGCTCCCCTAACTTGTCTCCTTCTCCATTCTATCCTCCACATAACCTCTAACGTGATTTGCCTAAAATGTAAGGAGTTGCCCATATAACACTATTCCGTCATATTAACTTTGTAGTCTTCTAAACTCACTCAATTATGTCCTTTCCCACACATTCAATAAACTCCAGTTGCTCTTTATTACCTTATTTCCCAAAGATTAAATATAAACCACTCTGTTTAGCATTTTAATCTCAACATAGTCTCATACTACCTTTCCAACTTGCTTATACATTACTCCTAATCTCCTAACTCTGTGATTTCCTAATGATTTCATTGAATCCCTTGCCCATGCCACCCCTTCACCCCCTCCCCCATACCCTATGCCTAGACTGGTCTTCCTCCTTATTTCTGACTCTCGGAATTCCTACTTCCTATTTTGACTTAGCTTCATTACAACCTTACACATGATACTTTCTCTAGTCTACTAAGTACTTTCCCTTCAAGGTCATCTTGTATCTGCTTTGTAAGTTTTTGTATTTTCCCTCCTGAATTCTCATTTCCTTTTTCTGTAATCCCATTGCCTAACTGAGTGCCTGGCAGGTAGGAGGCAGGTAATAAAAACTTGTTAATTCAGGAACCCCCACTCATTAACCATTGTGTATGGATCACTCATCTTAATTTGTTCTTTGCTATAACGGCGTAGTGTAGTAAGGAGAGAAAAAACTCTTGCCATATAATACAACACCTCGGATCACCATTCTTCCACAAATACTTAACTTTCCCTTGTCTTTTTTCTCTTTTAGAATCTGAGTGATGGGTTCTCACTGAATTTCTATCCCAACATTTCAGAAAGTCAAGATGTTTTCTAGGTAGAGATAAGCTAAAACCCAAGGTCCTCTTTGGTATATTGGGCATAGAAATCTAACCCTTGTAACATCTCCAGTGGAAAAGAACTCATTTCTTCTTTTGAAAAGCTGTCAGTACCATGAAGACTCCATAGATCTAATGATCTTCAGTCAGTCAACAAACCTTCATCAGGCATGTACCATGTGTAAGGAACCACACTTAGTGGTTGAGATATAAGGAAAGGCAATACAAACAAACAAAAAGCACAAATTTCTCTGACCTTAAGGAGCTCATATTCTAATGGGATGTACAATTTATAACTATGCATTATAACTTTGTGTTTAGTCATTTTTCAGTGGTGTCCAATTCTTTGTGATCCCATTTGGAGTTTTCTCAGAAAAAATACTAGAGCAGTTTGCCATTTCCTCCTCCAGATCATTTTACAAGTGAGGAGCTAAGGCAAACAGGGTTAAGTGACTTGCCCAGGGTCACACAGCTGAGGCTGGATTTGGACTCTGGAAGAGGAGTCTTTCTGACTCCAGGTCCAGTACTCTATCCACTGAGTCACCTAGATGCCCTTAACTATGCATATATCAAGGGATATGCAAAATAAATAAGAAGTATTCTTAAAGGGAAGGCAGTAGGAAGGCAGGAAGAATAGAGCACATCTCCTAAATAAAGTAGTATTTGGACTGAGTCTTGGAGGAAACCAGAGAAGTCAGGAGATAGAAGTTAGAAAAGAGAGAATTCCAGGCATGGGAGATAGGCACTGAAGAGGTATGGAGTTGGGCTATGGAATATCATGCAAAGAATACCAAGCAGGCCAAGGCAAAAGGGCCATAGAATATGTGAAAGGGAATAAAGTATAAGAATATCAGAAATAAGAAAAGAGGTAAAAGGGAGCCATTGTGTCTCATTGGACAGGGGTAGATAATATGATCAGACCTACTTTTTAAATCCTTGGTATATACATGAAGGATAGACTGGGCTGGACAGAAACTTGAGGCAGGGAATACAACCAAAAGTCTAGGTGAGAGGATAATATGGGACATGTATCAAGGTGGCAACTGTGTGAGTGAAGAAAAAAGGATTTATATGATAGTGTATAAGTAGTAATAATATGATTTGACAACAGAATGGATATATGTGGTGAAGTTGAGTCAGTGTACTGGGGTTGTGAGCCCACATGACAATAAGATTTAAGTTTGAATGGGGGGAGGCTGTAAATGGAAAGATAAAAAGTTAGTTTGGGGGCATGTTGAGTTAGAGACACCTATGAAATATCCAAGTTTGGTTGTCCAAAAGACAGCTGCCCATGCTAGCCTGGAGCTCAGGAGAGTTAGCCTTATAGATTTGAGAAAAATCTGTTTAGAGATATTAATTGAACCAAAGGAAACTTATTACAGCATGAAGTACAATAGTATAGAGAGGAAAGAGAACAGAGCACATTACAGAATCTTAGGGGGTACCCATGATTAGTGGGCATGATCTGTATAAAGATCTGCTAAAGAAGACTGAGAAAGGCAAGTAGAATATGTAGGACACAAAATAGAAAGGACCATTGTCATGAAAACTTTGAGAGGAGAGAATCCAAGAGAAGGCAATCAGTAGAGACAAAGACTACACAGAAGTCAAGAAGAACAAAGATTGAGGACAGATTATTAGATTGGGCAGTTATGAGATGATTTATATCTTTGAAGAGAGAAGTTGAAGGGTGAGTTCATAAACCAGATTTCAGAGGGTTTAAACTTAATACGAGGAGAGGAAATGGAGGCACCTAATATATAAGTTTCATAAGAAGTTTAACAAAGAAATAGAGGGGATGGTGGCTAGTATGGACAGTTATATTAAATGAAGGATTTTTTTTAAGCATAAGGGAAAGGCAGATACATTTGTAGTCAGCAAGGTAGGAACCTGTAGAAGAGGAGAAAAGGGAGATATGTATACATGTATGCACACATACATTTTAAGAGACTGATTAAGGGAGGAAAAGAAAATCTCATAATAAATAACTACTTTTCTCACTAAAGTAAGGAGTAGCTCTCTTTCCCATCTGTCAAGATGGCCGACAAAAAGCCACCCAAGGAAAAGAAGGTCAAAAAAAAAAGAGAACAAAAAGGAAGATGTAGCTGAAAAGCTCAAAAAGCCACAAAAGCATTGCAGTTGGAACCCAGTCCTGGCCCGAGGGATTGGGAGATACTCCAGGTCTGCCATGTATTCCCGGAGAGCCATGTATAAGTGGAAATACGCTGCCCCCAAAACCCGGATTGAAAGGAAGAAGAAGGAAAAAGTGCCTGCGACTATCTCAAAGTTGGTAGTGATAAGAATGGAGGAACTCGTAAAGATTCGCAAAATGCCTAGGTATTACCCTACTGAGGATGTGCCTAGAAAGCTGCTAAGTCATGGCAAAAAGCCCTTCAGCCAGCATGTGAGGAGACTTGGAGCTAGTATCACCCTGGGCACCATTCTGATCATGCTTACTGGCTGCCACAGAGGCAAGAGAGTGTTTTTCCTGAAGCAGCTGGCTAGTGGCTTGCTACTGGTGACTGGACCTCTGACCATCAACTGTGTTCCTCTGAGAAGGACCCATTAGAAATTTGTCATTGCCACCTCTACCAGGGTTAACCTTTCAGATGTGAAAATTCCAAATCATCTTACTGATGCTTACTTCAAGAAGAAGAGACTTTGTAAAC
>CM053600.1:55045729-55066533 GCA_028646575.1 Pseudocheirus occidentalis
AACTTCAGATGACATTGTTGTGTTCCCAAATCATATAATATTATTCCTAATCTGATCTGGGATGAGAGGAGTTAATAGAAAAACTCTAAGGCTTTAACAGAATCTACTCAAAAGTTTTACATATATTTAACTTACATTATAATTCTAGGGTGGCCACAACCAAGAATTATAAGGAAATGCATTTTACAGATCTCCCAAATTACAATATTTCAAAAATATTACAACACTTGGGTCACAGTATCCCATTCCTACTCTTCTATTCTTTTGACAGTATAGTTCCAAATTTTAACAACATTTAGGAATTTATCCTGGTGTCTTTGCATTATGCCTAACTTTCCATTGAATTGCAATATACCACAAAGATTTACTATGACCCACATACATAAATGAATTACCGTTCTGAATTCCCAGTTTGTACTAGGACCCAATTATTATAAATCTATTCTTAACCGATTTTAAGAGACTAATTTCTCAGTAAAGCTCCTTCAGAGGCTTGAAGAAGCAACCACTACTCCTCCCCTCTTCCCTTCAGCATTTACTTATGAATTCCTCTCTCTGCAGCCCTGCCTACTCCACTGCAGTGGGCCTTTTAAGCCCTTTCAGACCATGTCCCCCACTTACAACCCATTTCTGGGTATGGAGGGGGGTCGGCTTCAGGGGATGACTCCCAGAGAAAATCTCATAAGGCAATGCAGACATACATAAAACATGGACAATTTAAAACAGACAGACACAGAATCAGACCAAAACAGACACACAACATACAGCAAACGGAAATGAACAGAAAGCACAAAGACAGACACAGACAGACAGATGGATGGACGGACGGACAGACGGACAGACAGACAGACGGACAGACAGACACTAACAAACCAGACCGGAACCAGGGAACCAGGCGCAGGCAGTGACCCAACGTCTTAGGGTGCCCGGGGGTTGGCGTGTACAAAAACACCCAAGCCGCATCCAGCCCCAACCCACCAGAATAGGGAAACAGGAATGTACTCACCTCCGGAAGTTCTTAATCCACACAGGGTCGAACTGGGGCTAGATCAGCGTTCGGAATGGGTTAGTTCTCCCTCCTCGAGTCTCAGGGCCTAAGAATTCCTCAGGTGCTGGCTCCCCCTAAGAGTCAGGGGCTGAGTAGATGCCCACCTTTGAGGCTGAGAGCCACACAGGTTTTTTTGGGGTCTCCACGGTGACACGGAACACCGCATAATCTCACTTGGGCCTCCAAAATGTTGTGCTGAAAGAAGCAAGTGAGACCCCAAGTGCATATTTTGGAAGTGGATTTTATTTAGCACGTGCTGTTTGGGGATACATCTTACCTTGCCCAAATCAAAACAGGCCTGACCAAGGGGAGATCACTGATATATATAGGGTCCCCTCAACTCTCAGTGGTCAGGAATTGCGTAACAAGAGGTTTACAGCAGGGATTGGCTAGTACACATTTTAAGTCTCGTGCACAGGGAAACCTTGGGGGGGGCCCTGCAGCCAACTTCCTTGATGAAACAGGAAGAAGATGACTGGCTAGGGCAGAATGGGGGGAGGGGAAAGGATCAAGGGAGCCAGGTGAGGCCAAGTACAACACTTGCTCCTCTTAACTCCATTAGGTTAGTAAAACAGAAACAGCTACAGAACATCTACATGTGATTCATGATTCTCCCAGGCATTTCCATTCCCCATTGTCATATCTTTTCTAGAAAAAGGGTCTTCAGCTTCTTTGATATGGGGAGATGTATGCCCCAGGCTTGATATATTTTTTAAGCCCTTTACAATCTGGTCCCATCCTACCCATTATATGTTGTTATATATAGATTACTTCTCTTTCCGCATACCAAGGTCTATCCAGACTGGTCTTCCTGAATCTAGAACAAATTGTCTTTTTACCTCCTTGTCTTGAATGCCTTACTTCCTTAAAACCTCAGCTTAAGTTAACCCAGTCTTAAGTCAACTCTATGGCTAGAATGCTAGGACTTGAGCCAGGGCAGCTCGAGTTAAAATGTAGCCTCAGACACTGATTAGCTATGTGACCCTTGAAGAGTCACTTAACCTCTATTTGCTAAGAGGAAGCTAGATGGTTCAGTGGATAGGGCTGTAGTACTAGAGACCTGAATTCATATCTGGCCTTTAGTTATGTGTCCCTGGGTAAGTCACTTAACTTCTATTTGCCTTAATCCCTCAAAGAAGGAAATGGCAAACCATTCCAGTATCTTTGCAAGAAAACCCCATGGACAGCATTGTCATGCTGTGGTCCATGGGGTCATGCAAAGTCCTACAGGACTAAATGATTGAACAACAATAAGTTAACCCACCTTCTACATAAAACTTTTTATAATCTTCCCAGCTTGGAGAAGATGAAGACTATCTGACTTTTAAAGCCCTTCATAAACTGACTCCTTTTCAGTCTTATGCCTCATTCCCTTCCACATTTTCTAAGATCCAGTAACACTGGTTTTCTGACTGTTCATTACACAAGACATCCCATCTCTTAGCTCTGGGAATTTCCTGTCTCTGTCCTTGGGCTTACATGATTATTTTAGTCCCAACTAAAAGCCTACCTTTGGTGAGGAGCCTTTCTTGGTCACCCCTCCCTCTGCCTTCACTCTAAAATTACCTCCAGTTTAACCAATATACATCTTCTTTATTTACAGTTGTTCTCGTGTCACCTTACTCATTAGATTGTGAGCTCCTTGAGAGAAGGTGAGTCTTTGTAGTCCCAACACTTGGCACAGAGTGGTGATTAAGGGACAACTAGTTACACAGTAGATAGAACACCAGGTTTGGAGTTGAACTGAGTTCAAATGTAGCTTCATACACTTACTAACTGTGTGACCCTGAGCAAATCACTTAACCCTGTTTGCCTCAGTTTCCTCATCTTAAAATGAGCTGGAGAAGGACATTACAAACATCTCTAGTATCTTTGCCAAGAAAATCCCAAATGGGGTCATGAAATGTTGGATGTGACTGAACAACAAGGCACTTAATAAATACTAATTGACTTGACTTGTAAAGGCTTCTACAAAAGTTGAATTTGAGCCAAGTCTTAAATTCAAGGAAGATGAAGGGTATCTCAGGAATACTGTAAACAGTTGGATCTTCTCTTTGTCGATTATCTTCAAATTATCCAGTATTTGTATATAGTTATTTATATGGTGTTGCCCTCTTTAGACTGAGCTCCTTGAGAACAAGGAATGCTTTGTGGGTTGTTTTCTTTTTGGTTTTTGTTTTTGCTTTTCTTTGTATCCTTTCAACTAAACACAGTACCTGACATATAGTAGGTGCTTAGTGTTTGTTGACTGACTGTTGTGACTAAGTGACTGACATACAAAAATGCCATTCATAATAGCCAACTTTCCTCTCCGTGGGGTTGATGAATAAGAGGTGAGTTGGGCCAAGATATTAGAGCCAATGATCTTAAGTTTGCATGTATTTAAGTATGCTTCAGGATTTGAACACTCAGGTTTACCTCATTATATACCCTAAACAGAAAAGAAATATAGAAATCTGGATTTGTGAAACAGCATTAATTAATATTTTGCTAAATAATTATTTGCATTCCATAGAGATGCATCAATTTTCTTTAAGTAGCAAGACTGGCTGGTTCTCATAATGTATGATTCCTTTCACATAAATATATATTTATTCATAAATTTTATATCTTTGTAAGTATGTATGTATTTATTTATTTGCCATTTTTCTAAAAAGATAAGTATAAAGTAACTTAGGATATACACGCAATTCTAAATGCCTATTTATTTCCCACTGAGGATTCATCTAGATTTCTGGAAATATTTCTCTTCTTCCTTCTCTGCCTTTCCTTTTCCTAAGTGAAAAAAGGCTTTCTTTTCATTGATTTAAAATCATTTCAATCAAATTACTATACCAGCTTTAACAAAACCTATGAACTAAACAAAAAGTTGCTTTTAAGATATTGTGATTTCTTAGTACATTTTATCTTTGCTTCTTGGCTAGTTAACTTATTGTTAGTTTTTTAGTTACTCTTAATTATTCCAGTGTCAAAGGTTTGCTATCCACACAAGTCAGGTAGTGTTTTTCTCTGTTTTGCACTCTGGCCCAACATGCAATTTTGATGAGTTAAAAAGACCTTGGTTCAAATCTCATCTTGAACACTTACTACTTGTGTGACCTTGAGCAAGTCACCTCAGTTTCCTGACATCTGTAAATGGAAGAGGTTGAACTGGATGGCCTTTAAGTTCCCATCCAAGGCTACATCTATGATTCTATGATTCCACCCTTTACTTAACCAAAAATCCTCCAAGTACAATTCACTGATCTTTAGGATTTGAGGCTTGTTAGATGAATACTAAAGCACTATGAAACAAAACAACTCCGTTTTTCATGTCATTACAGGGAGACAGTAGTACTACTTTCATATAAGAAGCACAATTGTATGCAAATTATTTGGAACGAACAACAATTTTTATATGATTTAATTTTATGGCAATAATGCTCATGACTGTGTTTTTCTACTGACACAAAGCTACTCAGAATGTTTGACCCTGATCCAGTGAAACTGGATTGAGCTGGTTTTCCCACTTTTTAGTTAATTCTTAGTCAGTTGAATTTTAGATTTATGTCTGTGCTTGTGTTTCATTGTTGTCTTTTCTTATGTTTTAAATTTTTGTGGTTTTTAAGAATGGATATTACTACAAAAGAAGTGGATAAAAGTTGTAGGCTTTTGTTTGCTCATTCATTTTGTCTAGAGAATTCTTGAATAACTGTTGGAGATATTGCCTTGGCTGAATAAGGATCAGCGACGCTGAAGAATACAAAAAAAAAAAAATAAGGGAAAGAACTGACAAAGTATTGCTGCAAAAAAAGCCAGATTAAATATCACAAAACAAGCAAAGAACTTCAAGGAATTTGAAAGCTGTAGGGGTCATTATTGATTCCTCTGCAATATGGCATTGCCTTAACGAAGTTGAAAAAACAATGAGAATTTTTTTTTAATAGATGCTAACTATTGTCAGGAAGAAAAAAATGTGTGTTGTTGACATGACAATACGAAGATAGAATGCTAATGATTGGGAAACTATCATGTTTACTGAGGAAACTCACTTTTTAGCATAATACCAAAATAATTATAAGAAGAATTCCATGTGTGATTAGAATATCTTTAATTAGATCATAAGTAATATACTTCAAAAATATGTATTTGGGGAAGTGTGGTTTTTTATTTCTTTAAATTTCCATTTGGTGTGGAACTTTTGTCCCCATTGAAAGAATGATGAACTATGATGATCATGTTGATATACTGAAAAATAGAATGATTTTAGAATTACAGAAATTCCAAAATTGAAATGTAATATTACAACAAAACCTCATACCATGTCACCTGTCATAATAGGTTAAGAAATTTATGCAATAGATGGTGATAAACATTCTTCAGTGGCCTGAAACTCAATTAAAGCCCCATTGAAAAATTATAGGCTTTAATCAAATCTAGAACTGGAAAAAAAAAGACTCCAATGTAATTGAAGTATGGTGTCATGATGATGAATTAAAGAATCTATCTCAACATCTTGTGGACTCAATACAAAATTGTGTAAAAAAAAGTGATGAAAGGAAGATAAATTGCAGACTGAAAAATTCAACAATGTAAAAGTCATAAAGTTTGTTCTGTGTCAGACTTTAATTACTTTGCTTTGTCCCAGTTCATTTGCACACCACCACAGGATTTAAAAGTTTCTAATATACTTCCTATGCATTACCTCATTTGAGTCCCATAATAACCCTCCAGGAGGTGATATAAGTGTTATTTTGCCCATTTTACAAATGAGGAAACTGAGGATCAAAGAAGTTAAGTTATCTACTCACAATCACACAGTTAATAAAAGTCAGAGGTAGATTCTCTGACTCTTAAGTTCAACATACTGACCTCTATATCATGACGCCTCTTAATAGAAAAAATACTTAAGTCATTATTTTTTAAGTCATTATGCTTTTTATTTGCACGTGTTTGTATATGTTCATATTGGCAAAAGTATGTCAATATAGTTTCTGGTAGCTCTTTCCCTTATTCTGGTTAAAGGATCATTTATCTGTATACACCCTTTCCCTCCACCATCAAAATAACCTTGCAGTACACCAAACTAGAGATTCTGTGAAATTCTTCAATTTATAAACTTATTGAGAATCTACCTTAAATAGAGAAGAAAAAAGAAAGAAACAATCAGTAGACGGGGGGAAATGTTCTTTCAGGGCATTGCTTTGATTGGGGTGAGGGATTCTTATTTGCAGTGTTGGCATCATGGTGGAGCAAAGAGGAAAGAACTCACTCAGCTCCACATGAGTGAAGAGCTTGTCTGAGTCAGGCTCCTTCAACATTTTTTTAAGTGTTTCTGTCTCTTCTGGGTCAACCAGTGGTATTTAAAATCTTACTCATCATTTTTTTGTTTTTCTCACCTTTTGCCTTTCCCCTTCTCCCCAAGATGGTATGCAATCTGATATAGGCTACACATGTATAATCATATTAAACTTATTTCAATATTAGTAATGTTGTAAAAGAAGAATCAGAACAAAATAGAAAAAAACCATGAGAAAGAAAAAACAAGCAAAAAGAGAAAATAGTATGCTTCTATCTACATTCAGATTCCATAGTTATTTCTCTGCATATAGATAGAATTTTCCATCTTGAATCTTTTGGAATTATTTTTAGATCATTGCATTGCTGAGAAGAGCTAAGTCTATTAAAGTCATTGTACAATGTTATTGTAACTATGTGCAATTTCTCCTTATTCTGCTCACTTCACTCAGCATCAGTTCATGTAGCTCTTTCCAGGTTTTTCTGAAACCTGCTCATCATTTCTTATGAAATGATAGTATTCCATTACATTCATATACCACAACTTGTTCAGCCATTCCCCAATCAATGGGCATCCCCTCAATTTCCAGTTCTTTGCCACCACACAAAAAAAGCTGCTATAAATAATTTTGTGTATGTGGATCCTTTTCACTTTTTCATGATCTTGTTGGGATACTGTAGTACCAGTGCAATATTTACAATGCCCATGGTCACTATAAATATACTGACCATGACTATGAATATTCCCACATGGTGCTTAATTGCAAAATATTACGAATTATCCATATAGAAGACAGAAGCAAAACATTTATTCAGACACTAGAAGTTCAAATCCCCAAACCAGTAAGCTGATTCCATCATAGTAGCAAAGAAATTAATAACCATAACAATACAGAGAGCCACAACATCCTTTAGCCTTCCCACAAACCAATATAAGATCAATATTTTACTTGTAAACCTGACTAACTCCTTGCCTGAGCATCCTGTCTCTCTCTCCCACCTTCTCTCTGGCTCTAACTCCCAGCTTTAAGTGGGCTCTGCTCTATCCTTCAGCAAACTACTCCCACCACAGGCTCCATGTGACTACATTCAGCCTATTAGGGAACAGAGTTTATTTTCAAAGCAGCACAGGTCTTCAAATTCCTCTAGACTTATTAAGGAGTAGGAAAGATCTTCAAATTGCCATTACCATTACAGATACAGATCTAGTAGTGATATTGTTGAGTCAAAGGATATTCACAGTTTTATAGCCCTTTGGGCATAGTTCCAAATTGCTCTCCAGAAGGGCTGGATCAGTTCACAACTCCACCAACAATACATTAATGTTCCAATTTTCCCACATCTTCCTCAATATTTCTCATTTTCCCATTTTGTCATGTTAGCCAATCTAATAGGTATGACGTGGGACCTCAAAGTTGTTTTAATTTGCATTTCTCTTATCAGTAATGATTTAGAACATTTTTTCATACGACTGTAGGTAGCTTTAATTTCTTCTTCTGAAAACTGCCGGTTCGTATCCTTTCACCATTTATCAGTTGAGGGAATGGCTTCTATTATGAATTTGTCTCAGTTCTCTATATATTTTATGAATGAAGTTTTTATCAGAGATACTAACTGTAAAAATTGATTCCCAGTTTTCTGCTTCCCTTCTAATTTTGGTTGCATTGGCTTTGTTTGTGCAAAAGCTTTTCAATTTAATGTAATCAAAATCATCCATTTTGCATTTCATAACATTCTCTATCACTTGCTTGGTCATAAATTTTTCCCTTCTCCAAAGATCTGACAGGTAAACTATTTCTTGGTCTCCTAATTTGCTAATAATCTCACTGTTTATGACTAAATCCATGTCAGATTTCTAGTGGGAGTGCTAGGAAATTCATTCAGGGATAAATTTTGAGATTATTGAGATAATGTGCACAAAGCATTTGTAAACCTTTAAGGGATTATATAAAGCTGAATTCTGTTCTGGATCTTGTTTTTATATGTAGGAGTAGGAATGGGGAGTAGTAATGGTGGTGTTAGACCTAATATGGACACATTATATTTGTCTTTACATGCCAAAAGAGAGAAGTTTATGTTTGCTCTCAAAGGTAATAGGAAGCCACTGGAGATTTTTTGGGTTTCGTTTTGTTTTGCTTTGTTTTGTTTTGTTTTGAGCAGGAAAATGGAATGGTCAAATCCATGCTTCAGGAAACTGCACTCTGGCAGCTGTGTGGAAGACAAGTTAGAGAAAACACTTGAGGCAGAAAAACCAATTAGGAGGCTATTGAAATAGTTTAGTTGAAAGATGATGAGATCACCAATAATGTGATGGCTGAACCAATAGAGAAAAGAAGATACATAGAAATAGAAAAAAGATGATAGATAGATATAGACAGAAATAGATGATAGATGAATAGATAGATAGATAGTAAAAGTGCTTGCTATGTGCCAAATATGAGTTAGAAAGCTACCCTGCCCTCAAGAAGCTTATATTCTAATGGGAAGAGACAACACAAGGGTAGGAGGGTAAAAAATGTGAAGGGCAGGGTTATAAACTACAGCAAGGGATGGAAATGACCTGAAAGTGGTGTGAATGCTTGGTCCTAGGGATTAGGAGCAGAGTCCCAAGTTTCTGGAGGTGAGAAAATAGGGGTGATGTGGAAGGTGTCATGAAGATAAAAACAGTAAGATTTGTCAGCTGATTTATGAAATGAAGGAGAGTGAAGAGTTGAGGATAATGCTAAGATTGTGAACCTCAAGCTTGCTCAAAGATGGGTGATAATTTTCCAAATGAAGTTCAGAAGAGTGGAGGGTTTGTCTAGGAACATTTTGGACACATTGACTTCAAATAAGAAGGAAAACCTCAGTATTTCTAAAAGACCGTTAACTTCTTTGGTGCGAATATTATATCTAATGATCAATTAGTTTCCTCTTCCCCCTCCCACCTTAATAAACAGATTTTTTGTTTGTTTGCTTTTAATGAGTTGAGACTAACAAATTCATTCTTTTATATCTGATACTTGGGAAATGAACTACTCCTCAAATAACTGGACTAGTGTCTAGATGACAGATTCAATTGCCACTGCCATATTTGAATCCTTTCCAGTTTATTAGGACATTCTGTATCTTATACTTCAGTGATACAGCTTTCAGGAATCCTGAGCTTCTTCCACACTACGATGAAGAAACTACTTGTCACAGTGGTTAGAGCCCTGGGCCTGGAATCAGAAAAATCTGAGTTCAAATTCAGCCTCAGATACTTACTAGTTTGCATGACTGCTGCTTGCTTTAGTTTCTGCATCTGGAGAATTCCTTGAATGGAGATAGAAATAACATCTACTTTCCAGGGTTGTTGTGAGGACCAAATGAGATTATACACACACACACACACACACACACACACACACACGACCAAATGAGATTTCATATATATATATATATATATATATATAGCCACACAGTAAACTATACACACACACATGTGTATATGTATATGTATATATGTATACATACATGTTAGCTATTATTATTATTAAGCTTTGGAGTGGATGCAGGTTCTTTAGTTGAGAGACGTATCTCTGGTAAGCAGTAATATACTAATATGGAAGCTTTGTATCCAAATCATTTTTAAAAACAACTAACATGATTCAGAAATGTTTTTTTATAACAATGTGTTTTTTCCTCCAGTATTTTAGTTGTTTGCTTTCAAGATAGGAAGTTCTCAAAATAGGTATGTGTGAGACATAAAAAACAAAGGATTCCAGTGAGGAAGAAAAAGGTGAAGAAAGAAAAACACATTAAAGCACATGGAATTAACTGACTGACCCTCTTACTTTTTTTTATCTCCAGAATTTATTTGTTTTTAATTTTCAACATTTATTTCAACATAATTTTGAATTCCAAATTTTCTCCTCCTCTGTATCCTACCCCCTACCCCAAGATGGCATGCATACTGATTACCCCTTCCCCCAGGTTTCCCTCCCTTCTATCATACACACACACACACACACACACACACACACACACACACACACACAAACACCCCTTACTTCCCTCTCCCTTACTTTCTTGTAGGGGCATGTATATACCTTGTTGCCTGGATATCTTATTTCCCAATTGCATGTAAAAGCAATTTTTAACATTTCTTTTTAAAACTCTGAGTTCCAGATTCTCTCCCTTTTTCCCTCCTCACCCATCCCCACTGAGAAGACAAACAATGCAATATAGGTTATACATGTGTAGTTATAGAAAACATTTCCATAGTAGTCATAATATGAAAGACTGTATTTTCCTCCATCCTATACCCCCCATTTATTCTATTTCTCCTTTGATCCTGTCCCTTTTCAAAAGTGTTTGCTTTTGACCATCCCCTCCCCCACTCTGCCCTCCCTTCTATCATCTCTCTCTTTTATCTCCTTACCCCCTGCTTTCCTGTAGGGGGATAAGATTTCCAAGTGAGTGTGTATATTACTCCCTCCTTAAGCCAAATCCGAGAGTAAGATTGACTCATTCCCTTTCACCTCTCCACTCTTCCCCTCCATTGTAACAGTGTTCTCTTGCCTCTTTATGTGAGATAATTTACCCTATTCTATCTCTCCCTTTCTCCTTCTCCCCATATATTTATTCCTCTGTCACCCCCTAATTTTATTTTTTAGGTATCATCCCTTCATATTCAACTCATCCTGTGTCCTCTGTCCATCTCTATCTCTTTCTCTATCTGTCTGTCTGTCTGTCCATCTGTCCGTCCATCTATTTATCTATCTGTCTATCTATCTATCTATCTATCTATCTATCTGTCTGTCTGTCTGTCTGTCTGTCTGTCTGTCTGTCTTCTGCCTGTCTATTTATCTATCTTTCTATCTGTCTGTCTGTCTATCTATCTATCCATCTCTATCCATCCATCTGTCTGTCTTCTATTTATCTATCTATCTATCTATCTATCTATCTATCTATCTATCTATCTGTCTGTCTGTCTGTCTATATCCCCTCAACTACCCTAATACTGAGAAAAGTCTCATGAGTTACAAATCATCTTAGATTTTTAAATGACATTTGTGGTACTTGAGTTATAGCCTCTTCTCTCTGGGGCCTGAAGAAATGCTTTACAAGTTCAAGGTGCTCTGTGAGTTGGCACCCACTCAGATCTGTAACTGAAGACAACTGAACAAAACACAATGACCAGAAGTATCCTAGAACCTAAGATTTGGAGTTGGAAGCAATCCTAGAGATCATCTCGTCTATCTCATTTTATTTATGAGGAAACTGAGGCTCAGGAAGGTTATCTTAGTCTAAGACAGCACAGATAGATCCAGGACTCCCCTTTATACCTTGCTTTTGTTGTTGTTGTTGTTGTTGTTGAGTCACTTTTCAGTCCCATCTAACTCTTCATGACTCCATTGGGGATTTCCTTGGCAAAAAGACTGGAGTGATTTGCTGTTTCCTTCTCCGGTACATTTAACAGATGAGGAACTGAGGCAGACAGAGTCAAGTGAGTTACTCAGGTTCATACAGTAGTTACTGAGGCTAGATTTGAACTCAGGAAGATGAGTCCTAATGTATGCAATTACATACATGTAACTTCCCTAATGTATGCGATGATGTTCAGTCATTTTTCAGTTGTATATGATTCTTTATTTCCCCATTTGGGGTTTTCCTGGAAAAGATATTGGAGGTTTGCCACTTCTCCAGCTCATTTTATAGATGAGGAAACTGAGGCAAATCGGGTTAAGGTACTTGTCCTTATGTCACACAGGGTCACACAGCTATATATGGGTCAGATTTGAACTCAAGTCTTCCTGATCAGAGGCTTGGGGTGCTATCCATTGTGTTATTTAGCTGCCTTTATACTGTGCTGTCTCTCCCCAAAATACATTCTTGGATAAGAGCAGGCTGCAGATTCTTTAGTTAAGAGACACAGACCTAGGACTGAGTGGTTCCAAACCCAGGCAGAGTACCTCCCAGGTAAGATTAAATTTATTACATGTACTCATTTCCTCTAGGTAGCCTTAAAGGTCTCTGAACCAAACCTCTGTCTGATTTGTGATGAAAAAGTTCTGCGTGTAGTGTGTGTGTGTGTGTGTGTGTGTGTGTGTGTGTAGCATATCAAATTGCATGCTGTCTTGGGGAAGGAGGAGTACCTGAGAGTAGGGGGGTATAGGATAGTAGAACTCAAAATCTTATAAAAGCAAAAGTTGTGAACTACAAGTTAATTATTTTTTTAAGAAAGATTTTAGGACTCCCATTAATTCCCGATTGTGAGCCTACTACCCCTTCAAGTATTTCAAGGGACTTTTCAAACAAGTTAAAAACATGCACCCCACCCCCAAGAGCTGTATGGTTCTGAAAAGCCAAAGTTTTCCTCAGTTTTTTTCTACCCCTTCCCCCTAGCTTATCCCAAGATGTTTTGGGTCTTATCTTACAAATTAATGGGTGGAGGAGACAAAAACAAAGAACCTAGATGGAACCTCTGATTGACAAATTGCTTTGCCCTTTTCTTCTAAATTCCTGACTTTGATAAATGAAAGTGGCTTTAAACTTCATTATACCTGATTAGTAGAAGTAAGGCCTGGTGGTTGAGAGAGCATACAAAAGAATGGTGTTGAGAGGGTTAAAGGTTAAAATGAGCTGAGGTAAAGAATGCTAAGAGAGCAGAAGTGAGTCATTAGTGGAGTTCTGAACTGCTCCAGCCATTCTGGAGAGTAGTTTGGAGCCCAATCCAAAAGAAAATCAAACTATCAAATACTGATAGTATTATCACCACTGGGGGGGGGGGGGGGTAAGAAAAGGGAAAATGACCTACAAAGCATAGCAGCTCTTTTTGTGGTAGCAAAGAATTGGAAATTGAGGTGATGTCCATCAGTTGGGGAATGCCTGAACAAGATGTGGTATATAATTGTGATGGAATACTATTGTACTTTAAGAAATAATGAGGAGGATGGTTTCACAAAAACCTGGGAAGTATTACATGAACTCATACAAAGTGCAGTGAACAGAACCAGGAGAATATTGTGCACAGTAACAGCAATATTATAAGGATGATCAACTGTGGAAGACTTAGTTACTCTCATCAAGACAATGATTCAAGATAATTCCAATGGACCATTGATGGAAAACACTATTCACCTCCGGAGAGAGAACTGATGAACTCTGAGTGGACTGAAGCAAACTTTCTTTATTTTCTTTGTATATACGTGTGTACGTCTGTTTATGTATTTTCTTTTGCAACATGGCTTATATGTTAATAGTTTTGCATGATTTACCGTGCATAATTTTTATTTTGGGAAGGCAGTTGGGGTTAAGTAACTTGCCCAAGGTCACATGGCTAGTTTTTTGGGTTGTGTCTGAGGCCGGATTTGAACTCATGTCCTTCTGATTCCAAGGCCGGTGCTCTATTGACTGCACCAGCTAGCCACCCCTTCCCATGTATAATTGATACCGTATTGCTTGCCTTCCCAATGAGTGAGGGAAGAGAGGAAGGAAGGAGAGAATTTGGAATTCAAATTTTTTTAAATGAATGTTAAAAACCGACAATACTGAGGAAAATAGTAATGCAATATGAATTTGCATTTCTAGACCACATAAGAAGGCTATGGTAAAATGGGAGGAGACTGTGAGCCATCTCCTTCCCGCTATACCTACTTTCAGGCCTAGAGATCCAGAGTCTTGAATCTTTGTTCTTTTCCTTTATTATCTTCACTTGTAGATGCAAGGAGCGGAATTTCTAATCAGGGACAGGAGTTACAAGGATTTGGCAATCCACGAACCTAGGTTTTGGTCTTGAAAATGATGGGACTAATGCTATATAGGAACTGAGCTAAGCTATGAGCCTCATTCACAGAATGTAGTGGTTAGGAAGCAAATATCCTCCCAGACTGTTCTTGCTCTATTTTTGTAGTAAGTTTTCCTTTATAATCCACAGTCAAGATACTTATGAGCTATGTCAACCTAAATGAGACACTCACTTTTAATTTCCCTCATCTGTAAAATGGGGATAATAATAGCACCATGCAATAGGGTTGTTGTAAGTATTAAATGCAATCTTTTGTAAGGCATTTTGCAAACCTTACGGCACTATATAAATGCAAACTCTTATTATTATTCTTGTTATGACAGAGTATAATTATAGATTCCTTTATTCCTGACCATGCCATCACTGTCTTGAACAGCTTAGGATGTTGCTTATGTTCTTCTTCCCCACTTCTGTTAATAAGAAATGTATGTGCACATATACTAAAAGTTCATTGCTGCTTATGTTCTATAGATAAGCAATTCACATATCTCACATTTCCTACATATATCTATCAATAGAATCTATTTCATTCTAGCTCTAGAGTTCTTCCTTGGACCAAACCTACCAAAATTATTATGAAATATTTACGTAGCCATGCCCTTCAGCACGGGAATTACCATTGTTTCCAATGCATGGGACCTGTGGAAGGACATATGCATCCATATTGGTATTCCCTGGAAATGAATGCTGAACTCATTGTTGGCCAGTGTCTCTATCCATCTTTGATTGTCAACATGCAACTTAATGCTTGTCAGAATAGAAGATAATGAATCATTGTCCATACATACTGGGAAGAGAGCTTCATATATTATTTCAGACCTTATTGGTGACACCCATTTCAAAAACAGATCACTTTAATTTATGGAAAGGATAGAAAAAGATAGGATAGGATAATAAATCTTATTTGTTAGGAGTCCTCCCCTGGCCTGTGACACAGGTTTTTGGTACATATGCCTTTCCTGGTATAATAAAGAATGCTCTGAAGCCCTTCAGCCTGGAGTCTGTGTACAACACAAGGGTCTTGCGTAAGTGTAAAAAGCCCAGACTAGTAAAGGTGGGAATCAGTTAATCAAGTCCTTAAGTGTCACTTACAATTCTTATCTCAGTGATTTCTAAATGGTTCTAAAAAGTTCAGACCAAATAACACCTTTTTGTTCTGCTTTTGGTTTTTCTTAACCAGCAATCAATTAATCAGTCAACAAGCATTTATTAAACACCTCAGGGGACAAAGAATAAAATAATCCCTACTCTTGAAGAATTTATATTCTGATGGGAAGACAACATATTATATATAAGCATAAACAAATAAATACAAGGTAGTTAAATAGAGGGTAGTTGGGAAGAAATGGAAGGAGATTACTAACATTTGTAAAGTTCAGAAAAGGCTTCAGGTAGAAGGTGCTACTGAAGTTCGAAAAGAGATTTTTATGAGGCTACGTGTTTTATTTTGATATATTTTTATTTTTAATATATAAAAGACATTCTTTTTTTTAAAAAATGAGTTCCAAATTCTTAAAGCCCTCCTTTGCCCACTTATTGAGAAGGCAAGCAATATGATATCAGTTGTACATGTGAAATCCCACAAAACATATTTTCCTATAATCATGTTGCAAAAAAAAAAAAGGGAAGAGAAATAAAGTGGAAAAAAAAGCATGCTCAATCTGTTTATTAGCTTTCTCTCTATAGGCTGATAGTATTTTTCATCATAGATCTTTTGGAATTGTCTTAAATCATTGTCTTGAGTATAATAGCTAAGTCTTTTGTAATTAGTCATTGTTACAATATTGATGTTATTGTATACAATGTTTTTCTGGTTTTGCTCATTTCATTTTGCAACAATTCATATAAATCTTCCCAGATTTTGCTGAAACTATCTGGTTCATCATTTCTTATAGCACAATAGTGTTCCATCATAATCACAACTTGTTTATCATTCCGTAATTGATAGCCAACTCCTCAATTTCCAATACATTGCCACCACAAATAGAACTGCTATAGATGAATATGTTTGTTCTTATAGGTCCTTTTCCCTTTTCTTTAATTTTTTTTGATACAGACCTAGTAGTGATACTGCTGAGTCAAAGGGTATGCACAATTAAATAGCCCTTTGGGCATAGTTTTGAATTGTTCCTCTGAATGGTTAGAACAGTTTGTAACTCCACCAACAGTGCATTAGTGCACCTGTTTTTACCACATCTTCTCTAGTATTTGTCATTTTCTTTTTCTGTCATGTTAACCAATTTGAAAGGTGTGAAGTAGTACCTCAGAGTTGTTGTAATTTGTATTTCTTTAGTAGTTATTTAGAGCATATTTTCATGTGCTATTGATAGCTTGTCATTCTTATTCTGAAAACTGCCAGGTCATGTCCTTTGACCATTTATCAATTAGAGAATAGCTTGTATTTTTATAAATTTGATACAATTCCCTGTGTTTTTGAGAAATTAGGCCTTTATTAGAGAAACTTATAGTAAATTTTCTCCTTTGTTTCTTTCTTTCTAATTTTGGTGGCATTGGTTTTGTTTGTGCATTTCTAAAAATTCATTAATCAAAATTATCCACTTTACTTCCCATGATCCTCCCTATCTTACGTTTGGTCACAAATTCTTCCCTTATCCATAGATCAGACAAGTAAATTTTTCCATACTCCCTTAATTTGCCTATGGTATCACCCTTCATGTCAAAATCACATACCCATTTTTACTTTATTTTGATATACAGCGTGAGATGTTGTTCTATGCCTACTTTCTACAAAACTGCTTTTCAGTTTTCTCAGCAATTTTTGTCAAATAGTGACTTCTGTTCTCAAAAGCTGAGGGTCTTTGTGCTTATCAAACACTAAGTTACATACTACATTTACTATTACATCTTATCTACTTAATCTATTTCACTGATTTGTCCATTATAGTTTTTGTAATCTAGTTTAAAATCCAGTACTGCTAGGTCACCTTCCTTCACATTTTTTTCATTGATTCTCTTGATAGTCTTTACCATTGGTTTTTCCAGATGAATTTTGTGTGTTTTTTTAAATGATCTAGAATAATTATTTGGTAGTTTGATTAGTGTAGATCTTCTGATAGTCTTTCAACTTCTTCACACGTATAATGAGATCATCTAAATCCAAGAGCTCATCCAGGTAATTCCTGTCTTTGATCTAAAAGGTGGACAACCCAACCAAATCCCGTGGTAGCACATACTCAAATTAATAGAACAACACTGGCAATTGAAGGGGTGCTTCTCTTTTTCTTCTTCCAAGGGGATTTGATAGTATTCACTGTACATTTGTTTTTGTTGTTTTTCACTGTACATTTCCAACACTGGGGAAAAAAACAAAAGCAGCAACTTCCCTGGAAACTAGCCAGAGCATCACAACTTCTTGGCATTGTGGACTGACCCACTTTAGCCATCTTTTCTAAATTCCAATAGAGCATAGAGATACATAGAGATCATCATACTTTCTTCTACACTATCACTATAATTATAGAACTCTGTTGATGTCTTTGGCTGACCTGTTTTTAGGTTCCTGAGGTCATCTGAATCTAAAAGGGTACTTTTCTTAGCCTGTTCTCAACAAGGTCATTGAGATTGTTCTGCATTTCTTCTTGGGCACACCCGACATGCAAAGAAAACACATAGATTTTTTTTTCCCAGACGATTCTTCTATTTCTCAGGCATTTGAAGAGTCTCCAAAGTCAAAAGTATCTGCCTCTAAAATGAAGTGTTCTTCAGTGGTATGAACTCTGGACTGTCTTTCTATGAGTTTTCATGCAGGATACATGGATCATCACCATGTTTGGATGTCTTTTGTAACAAGGTAGAAAAAAGAAAAAAACAGTAAAAATAATTTCATTAAAAAAGTATGAACATTTCTACAGTGTTCTTTACCCATATTTTACTGATTTTACAAATCACAGAGGGAAAAACATTTTTGTATTTTTACTTTGGGGTTATGTCATTAAAATTGTATAGCATTCAGTTTCCATATTTTGGTGGTGTTGACGATGTTCTTTACTTTTTCATCGTTGTAATCATTTTGTTTATTTTTCCTGTCTTGTTTACTTCACTTTGTATCAATTCATATGTCCTCTCCTGCATCTCTATTCTTTTTTAACATTCATTATTACTTACAGCTTATATTATGGCACATTCACCGACCATAACATATTTAGCCATTTTAGAATTATTTCCAGATCTTTGTTACTATAAAAAAAGTATTGCTATAAATATTTAGTGTACATGAGACTTTGTTCTGTCTTTGCCTTCTCTGAGGGATATAGGTGGGAGTGACATTTCTGGGTTAAAAGTTATGCACATTTTAATGATTTTCTTAGTATAATTACAAATTGCTTTCCAAAATGGACCTATTGACAGCTACTATAGGAGTGTATTAACACATTTCTCTTTCTAACACTAACATTGCCTTACATCTTGTATTGTACTTGTTAATTTGCTCAGTGTTCAGGAAAGTTAAAAGTGGTTTTGATTTCTAGTTCTATTATAATTAGTGATTAAAAGCAATCTTTGACATGTTTGTTAATTATTCTTAATTTGCAATTCTTTTGAAGACTCTTTATCTCCTTAGAATGATTTCCTATTGGGATATTTTGGGACTTTATATATTTATATTACATAGTTATATAGTTGTGTAAATATCTTAGACTCTGATTACAGGTATCTGATATAAAAGTTTTTCTGTCCAATTGTTTGTTTTCCTTCTTATCTTGCTGTAGTTATTTTAGGAAACCTCCCCTTAGTCATAGCTGTAAAGCATACCTGTTCTGATTTTGTTCTAATTTTTTTAAATATTGTGACTCCAAATATTCAGATTGTATATCTATTTTAAGCTTATTGTGATATATGTTGTAATATATTTGTCTAAACTTAATTTCTACCAAACTGCTTTCAGTTTTAAATTTTAGCAGTTTTTGTCAATAGTAGGTTCCCCAAGAAATTATATTCTCAGATATATTTAATGTTGAATTATTGAGTTTAATTGCCTCTGATTCTTCCTTCTCTAATCTGTTTCTTTGTTCCACTTTTCTGTTTTGATAATTGCTATTTTATTATATAACTTAAAATTATGAAGGGCCATTCCCATTTCATTTCTCCTTTTCCCCGCATTGTTTCACTAGAGAACCTAGACATTTGAATTTATTGTTATTTTGCGTCCCTTCACCATGGTGTTTATGGGCAGCTAGGTAGCACAGTGGATATAGAGTACCAGGCCTGGAGTCAGGAAAACCTGAGTTCAGATCCAGCTTCAGACACTTGCTAGTTATTGATCCTGGGCAAATCACTTAACCCTGTTTGACTCAGTTCTTCATCTGTAAAATGAACTGGAGAAGGAAACGGTAAATCATTCCAGTATTTGCCAAGAACACCCTCCTCAAAAAAAAAAAGGGGGTGGGGGTAATGAAGACTGGGACACAATTGAAAATGACTAAACAACCAATGGTATTTTAATTTTATGTAAAGTCAACAATCGTTTATTTACTATGTACCTGGCACTGTATTAAGCTCTGAGAATGCACATACAATAAAAAAGAAATAAGGTTCGTGGCCTCAAGAAGCTTACATTCTAATTGAGGAAGACAACATATAAGAGGGAGCTGGAAAATCAAGATAGGAGGTGGGAAAATTGGGGAGTAGACTATATCTACACTGAAATATGGTGACAAAACTGAGAGGATTAGAATCAGAGCCAGGAGTAAAGGATGGCTGGTCCGGACTCTTGCTCAAAATGAAGGTCTGGAGAGGAACTCATCAATGTATCATGGGACCCCAGGGTAGAGGAATTTTCCATTCAAAGTGAGAGCTGCAAAAGTGGAGGGATTATCCGGTTGAGAAGGCAACTGAGGCATGATTGTAGGGTCTACAGAGCCAAAAGAAAAGGCGGGAGAGGAGCAGATTAATTTAGGTTGAATTGACTGTATCATCATTTTAATTGTTGTGGTATGTTCAGGGGCATTATATTTTCATGGGGCCTATGAAGCTAAATGTAGATCTTCTGAGACCTTGTATTAGTTTCCCACATTTGTCTGCATCAATCCTCTGCCCCTCTGGCTTCAGTTTTGTAGCATATCCTTGCCAGGATTTGAAGGGTTCTTCTCTTGATAGTCAAGGATATCTCCCTGAAAAATACTGTCATTTAACACATTGAAGTTTGAGCTAATAGTCACTTCTCTTCCTTGAAGGCTAAACCCCATCTATGTCAGCCTTTCCCTTCTACAGACTTTTTATATCATCCATCCTTCTCTCTCTTAATTCCTTTTTAATTCCTCTTCAGCAAGAACAGTATAGTTTTATATTTCCAAGTATACCCCTCATCACTTATTTGGAATCTGGAAATGTGCCTGCTTTATTTTTCTTTCTACAAGATTTACCCAGTACTTTATATCCTCCCTTCCCTCCACTCCTCCCTGCAAAGTATATGGTACAAGTGAAACTCCTAGGGATACTAATTCAAGTGTAGGAAACCTGTCAATCCTATGTTTGAGCAGTTGAGTTTCCTCATCTATTCTCAGCTTGGTCTTGGTATCTGGTATGGAAATCTGCCAAAGTATCTCGAAGTCTGTAATGGTAATTAATTTGTTTGATCAGATGTTAAGTAGATCCTGGTAACCTAGTGTTAAGTATAGAACTCTGCCCATTGGTGATAAGGTGTGAATTCCCAGAACTCTGTCCATTGGTGAAAAGGTGTGAATTCCCCTG
>CM053600.1:55067033-55103284 GCA_028646575.1 Pseudocheirus occidentalis
GAATGATTTGGACAATCAGGGTAATTTGTACCATTTTTTTAAATTTTAAGAAACAATTTATATAAATATGAAGGGATATGACTCAGTTGTATGATCTAGAAAGTGGTTCTGAAGACAGTTCCAAAAGCAGAATTTCTTGGTTATTGCAAGCTTTGCTGGAATAAATCATTTCTGTAAATGACTACTATCAAATAATAAAAGTTATTTGGAACTATGTCTATTAGGGGTTTGATGAAGATACCAGTCTTAGTATTTTATAATCATACTTCTCGATTTATACTCTTACATTCTGACTTTCTCAAAAAGAAATCTCCAATTTTAAAAATTGAATAATGAAATGGTTATGATTGTCTAGAAGATACACTTTGGCTAAATACAAACCTTGACCCAGAATTAAATCCTTTGTGTGGTCTCATTGTTCAGTTTTTCAAAAATATATTTTCCCTCATCCTTAAGCAATTGTAGTGTGACATAGGGTCTGTCTGTCAAGGCTCTTGAGTTTTTCATTTTTGGCAAACCTGATGAGGTAAATGAAGAATAATGTGATATAGCAATAGAATTCTGGCAATAGTTTCAGAAATATATCTTCTGAAAGTCTTCTCTCTAGAAGTAGTCCTGCAATAGTCCTATCTTGTTTCTTAAAATAAAAGTGTCAGTGCATTGAGAGATAAAGAGTATTCAGTAAGGATGACAGTTAACCTGGACAACAGTATCAAATGATTTATTTAAAGACCTATTTTTAACCTCAGGAAAAAGTTTCAACATGTGTATAATTATCAATTGGTATTTGTCACCCAGATCTTTGGGGAAACAAAGGTATTTGGCTTCCGACTGAGAAGACATTCTCTTGTTTGTAGAAATGTTCTAAGCTTTGTTTTCATTTGTTTGGAATGGGAATATTCAGTACAAACAGACCACATTCTGGTTCTGATGATTGTAATTGCACAACCTGGAAAAAAAAGGGGACATGTGAACCAGCCTTGTGGCCATTATCTGGTAATTCTTTTCACATAACTCAGCCCTTTTACTGGAGGATAGTTAGACACTATTACAAACCCTTATAGAAATGGATGATTTGATTTAGAAATGAACTTTTAAAAATGAGCTTCTTTGCTTGTTGTCCTCTTTAATTCTGTTTATTTCCTCTTTATTTCTGTGTTCACAATCACATTTCTAACAGTAAAGCTGTTAGTCACCCATGAGAAGGGGATCTTTTAAAGCTTGCATTTGAAAACTGGTTGTAGATATGACCTTGATAAAATTAATAATTTGTTAAAACATAACTTCTTAAAATGATTTAAACTTTGACCTCAGAAGTTAAGCTTTGCATGTTGGCTTTTTTTTTTTTAAAGAAAATTTTGATTTGTGCTAAAGGTAACTTGCACACAAAATGTAGTACAAATAGAAAGTGTGCTGGGTTTGGAATAAAAAGACTTGTTTTGGAATGCCCTCTTTTTCGCCTATTACCTTTGTGAATCTGAGCACCTCTCTGAGACTCATTTTCCTCAGCCAAAAAATCAGGGGTTATACTAAATACCTTTTAAGGTACCCTCTAGTTCTAAATCTATGACCCTATGATCTCTAGGGAAAGATTGCCTTGGGAATTGTGGAAATGTTGAGAGTAAACAGAAACTATACACCACCAAAATTAAGCAAGAAATTGAAATACAGTCATAAAGTAGAGAACTCAGGAAATAGTTGGAAATCATGATCACTTGGAAAGAAAGTATATGAGTGCATTAGAATATGAGCCAAACAATGCAATTTCAGTAAGGAACATTTAAGAGGAACAATGAGGATCAAGACCTACCTTTAACTTTGTTTTTTCATTCGGATACTTTAAAGGCAAAATTCTGAAGCCCAAGATGTTTAAATGGAAACACTAAACCAAATAAGCAAATGATAGTATATACTCTATAGCTGTTTAAGTCATTCTTTTCTTTATGTACTTTAATTTGTTGAAATGAATCCAGATTTATCTCATCAGATATAACTCCATCAATTCAGCTATCATATTTTTCCCTATTGTTTTGGGACTGTGACTTCTACCCCTTCTCTTTTGTTTTCCTTTGGAATGTTGGCAAGCTTTAGATTCTCATCTATGCTGGAGGCAGGGGTGTGCTGGAGCCAAGGCAGGGGCACCAATTAATACGTTTTCTGTGTGAGCCTTTACACTCATGAAATGGCAAACTGAAAGTTAGGTCTTTTAAAAATTGTTTTCTTGATTTTCTCAGTTTAAGAAAGTAATAGAGAAAAATGTAAATAATATGGATTATTATAAGTATATGGGTTATAATTAAATATGGATTATAAATATATGAATTATAATTAAATGTGGATTATAATTAAAAGTATATCCTGAGTGTATGTGTGTGTTTATCCCTCTCTACCCCCCCACCCCAAGAGCTGGTTGTTAAACATTTATGAACATACCTCTTGTTGGAAGAGTTTGTAAAAAAATTAGTTAAGATGTTGAATCTGTGCCATAGAAAGTAAACAGGCAAAGATCTTGACTAGCAAAAAAAAAAAAAAAAAAAAGGAAAAAGAACTAGTTTTACAAGTAAAAAAAATTGTTATGTATTGGAGTTACATGTCTTATAAGAAACATCATAAAGGTATGATGCCATAAAGTGACATATTATATTAAAAATGTAACAGATCATTGCTTAAATTTTCAGGAAAAACATCTATAAGGATTCTAAAGAGCAAAAATGCATTTAGGTTCAGACATAGGTTCTTTTTATTGCATATATTGAAAATTTCATGCCATTTAGACAGGTTAGTTTTTCTTTTCTCTAGTCATAACTAACATAAAAAAAGTACCTGTCACAAAAACCCCGAATTAATGTATATTTAAAGCCTGAATCTTTTTTTTTAAGGTACCTTCCATTTAAATTGAAAAAAAAATTGGTATATACTAGAAAAAGTGTGTTTTCAGTCATTAGTACTGCCTATACAATTTTTATAATGGAAGTCAATGTGTTTTTACAAGGTTAAACATTTTTTAAAAACAAAAATTGAAAAAATATATAATGATAAATGGACATTTTTCTCAAATTAATACTGAGAGAGAAGTAAATGAAGAAAGGGATTAGTTTTGTGTACTGGAAAGAACATTTCTATGCAGAGAACCAACTCTGGAGATCATTTTTAATTTCCTGTATTCTTATTTCTCTCTCTCATGCTTTATACACTTCGTGTATGTATTTAAATGATCAAATGCTGTAGGCATTGATGTCAGCAATAAGAAACCTATTTCAAAGGGAAAAGAGGAATTAAAATTTATTTGTTGTAGAATGTTTGACAGCACATTGCAATAGTAATAAGTTATGTTGTATTATTATTTAGAAGTCTAGAATTTTAAAGCTCAGAAGGACCCTAGAGGTAATAAAGTTTAATTCTTTAATTTTACACATGAGGAAATTGATACCCAGAGAATATGGTAGAGTGGAAAATAACTCTGAGTTTGGGGTTGGGATGGGGAGGGAAAGGACCTGGACATGAATCCCACCACTACTGCTAAAACGTCCCCTAGAGTAAATTATTTCCTCTAGATCTCAGTTTTCTCATCTGTGAAATGAGGTGGGTGGAGTTGATCCAAACAGCTTACAGGTTTTCCCATTGTCCTGGTTTAACTTCTGCTCTAGACTAGATTTCTTATGTTCCCTTCCAGCTTTAAATCATTGATACACTTTTTTGAAGTGATTTGTCCAAGATCACACAGGTAGTAAGTATCAGTCAGGATTGGATATAGGTCCTCAGATTATAAACTAGTCCTCTTTCTGTAGATTTGTAATAATTCAAATGAAACACAAATAAAGGCTCCACATTTTCCAAAATTATGCAAAAGTAAAAAATATATTCATGTTATTATTGCAGTAGCCCATATACTAGCAACAAGGATTAAATTAAAATGATAGGATAGATATATATCCCATACTGCTCCAAAGTTTGAATGAAAAGTAGTATCTTTATTTACAAATCATAGCTCTTTGAAATCACCAGCATCTCATATTTCAGGAACTATAACTTCAGGAACTATATCCAACAAGAATAACATACCTACCTACCTACCTACCTACCTATCTATCTATCTATCTGTCTGTCTATCTATCTGTCTGTCTGTCTGTCTATCTGTCTATCTATATAGGGTAGGAGGATACTGCTAACTGAATGAATGAAATTTGATTCATATGTTATAGGGTCTGCTGTTCATAACTACTAGAATCTTAGACTTCTAGTTTATATATTCCAACAATTTTTATATGTATATATCTGCATATAAGTCTGCATATATGTATATTGACAAGTAGTATATACATATGTATATTACTGGGTACAGTATGCTGATTTTTTTCTTTTTTTACATTAGTTGTTTTGGAATAAAGAAAACAAAATCAATAGGATCGCTTCAGCTAATGAATCATAATTGTTCATTAGCCATATGAGTTTCATGAGATTTTAAATGATCCAGACTTTCCTGGCTTTTTCTGGCAAAGGAATTAACAGTTTCCCCCCACACTACTGGTCAGTGAGCATTATTTTCATTTACGCTTAGTGGTAGCTTTTTTATTTATGATAACAGTGGTAACTGGAACATCTGAAAAATATGTTCCTTATAAAATGGATCTTCACACGTACTCATTCTGACATTTTAATTTTATTTTAAAGAAAGGAGTCCAGGGCATCTGCCAAATCCTTTTATAAGATGTTAGATCCCTTGTGTTTTAACAGAACATTCCTTCTCTTCTCCCTTCCACACCAACACTCTTGTGTTCTGCAGCTCATAATTAGAATGTTGCACTGTACCATCTTTAAAACATACAGAAAAAAAGGGAAGTGGTAAGACAGGCTGACTTTGAGGTGGACAAAAACAAAAATATGTTCTCTTATTTCTTCTTGTTACATTGTGACGTGTGTGTGTGTATAATTTAATCTTAATAAATAATAGCATTTAAAAGTGAATTGATGTCTATTGCCAAGTTTGACATAAAAAGGATGAAAGTTTTAAAAATTTTAGTGGGGAGGAGCAAGGAGTAGGGGAAGAAAAGAACATTCCAAGCTGTGAAGCTACTTTTATTTTTTTTTTAAGAGTAATCTAGTTAATGCTCTTTTATAAACTGCCTTTGATACTGTGTTTTGTTTATTCCATACCAGAAGAAGTTAGCGGTATACAGCAAGATGCAGGAGTCTCTGGAAATGACCCTTCCCAGCAAACAAGAGGAGGAGGAGGAGGAGGAGGAGGAGGATGAGGAGGAGGAGGAGGAGGAGAAAGACCAGCCTGCCGAGATGGAGTACCTTAACTCTCGATGTGTCCTTTTCACTTATTTCCAGGGAGACATTGGTTCAGTAGTGGATGAACACTTCTCAAGAGCTTTGGGCCAAGCCAGCAGCTTCCATACAGAATCTGCCATTTCAAAAAACAAGATGGGGCTAACCCCTCTATGGAGAGGTAAGAATTAAAAAATCATATGCTCTCCAGCTCACTGTATTTGTTTCGCAACGGCTCTGACCAGGATCCAGCTGGAAACATGCCTCCAGAGGACAAATATCCACTTGCTTTTTAATTTTTAAGGACAGCGAGGAATTTCTTTCAGACAAACAGCTGGATCAGTTTTGTCACATGTGGAATGCAGGGTTGGAAAGGATGCAGTCACACCCCTTAAATTCTTTATGGAAAGTAATGATGCAACGGGCATGAGTTTATAGTGGCAGCAGAGAGCTGCAAAGCACCATTCCTGAGGCCCCGATGGCTCAGTTTAGATCTCTCAATAATAGGCGTGCCTACAGCAGCTTTTAAGAAATTAGCTATTGCTCATTCCACTAGGTGTTATTGTGGAGACATAACTGAGATCTGAGTCTGGACTTCCCAGGGCAGAGATTAAATTTTTTTTTTGTATTCTTGAAATAGCTCTGTCTCTTGTCCCTGCCTCATCAACTTGTGAACTGGGCATCCTGGCATTATTTTAAATTTGATTTTAGGATTCCTTCACAGAGATTACTTAGGTATTAACTTAGCAAAAATTTGTACATGGTAAGAAATCCTACTCATGATGTGAGCAAAGTGTTAAACTGTTGAGAGGAAGACAAGTTACCACACTGAACCCACTTACAACAGTACAAAGATATGTCTGGAATGTTCATTTCCCTCTTTATAAAAATTGAGTATAGGACACCAGAATAAACTATTGCTTGTTGATTTACTAATGCAAAAACAGAAGAGAGAAAATCTAGTTAGAATAGTAGAAGATACTATAAGACAAAGGATGTAAAATACTTTGTGTTTTTATGTCAGTTATATAAGTATGGAATTTCTAATGAAATTCAGAAATGCAGACCCTTATGTTCTAGGAACAAGAAGCATACTAACATAGATTTTTAAAATGTAATATTGAGGGTGGGGTGGATAATTTCCTTTCAAAAGCTAGCATAAAGAAATCTGTGGCTCCTTCAGCCTCAGTGGCCCTGCCTGCATCTCTTGCAAGTAATTACTTAACTTTTATTATCTCCCTTGGTACTAAGGATAATGGCATGTTCATAACAGGCACTTGATAACTATTTGTTGGATAAATTAATGAGCCAAACCAAACCAAAATCAGTAACCCCAGTACTATTTAGAATAGGATCAGAATTCAAAGTGATATTGGCAAACTAAAGGTAGCAGCAACCATAAAGGGCAGGTAAGGGGCGGCTAGGTGGCGCAGTGAATAGAGCACTGGCCCTGGAGTCAGGAGTACCTGAGTTCAAATCCGGCCTCAGACACTTAACACAAAAAAAAAAAAAACTAGCCGTGTGACCTTGGGCAAGTTACTTAACCCCAACTGCCCTCCAAAAAAAAAAAGCATAAAGGGCAGGTAAGAAGGGGAAGAAGGGAAAGGAAATGTGAAAAGAAAACAAGGTAAGGGAAGACAGACTGCAAAAATATAAGAATATATTTGACTTATAAAATTAGAGAATGTTAGAAATCAGAATTAGTCTAATATAGCTCTCTCGCCTAATAGATAAGGCATATGTAAAATTCAGAAGGTTGAAGTGTCTTACCCAAGATTAAGCAGCGAATTAGAATAATAGCTGGGACTGGATGCCAGGTCTTCTAACACTCAGTACTTAAAAAAAATTTTTTTAATTGTGAAGTTAACATCAAACATGAATATTTTAATAAGCAAATAACAGCAGAATGTATATGCAATTATTAACTTTTGTTACAGAGACTTTCTTAAAACTGTATATTCAATTTAAAATAGCAGTGACATAGCCACCCTGCTTGTCTGTGTGACCTTCTGAACTTCCTTTTGCTATCTTGAAAATGTTTCTTTGATGTACTTTTCTTTCTTTCCTTTTTTTAAAAAAAAAATCACTCCCACTATGCCTCTACTCTTCCTCCTCTCAAAGCCACCTCTTGTAATAAGTATAGTTCAGCAAAACAAATCAACGTGGCCAAGTCTGAAAAATGTATAGTTTCATTGTGTATTTCTAGTACATCAAATGTCCGCCAAGAGCGATTTGTGTTTTGTCATTTTTTTTCCCATGATAAGATGCTGCATAGGGGAAGGGACACCAAAAGATTATGGGGTGAGATGCAGTCAATAACAAACTGAACATGAGTCAGCCTACAGTGTTCTTAAAATAGTAAGCACCCTACTGGAGTGTGTGAATAGGAGTATACTGTGGGGGAAAAAAAACATATATCAGTCCTTTCATTCCTTTTAACAGGAGTTCGATTCTGTTCAAAGCACCACTGTACTCAGGTATACATTTTCCAGCTTAAGAGAATTATAGAGAATTTGAATAGGGTTTTCAGAAGAGCCCAAAGATAAGTAAAGTGCTTTGGAACATATATATCATTTTGTGGGTGAACTGGTTAATGGTCAGTTTAATATCATTCATCAATCCCATTGACATTTTCCTGTGCCCTGCAGTCCCTAGTATCCAATAATACCTGTTCCTGGGCTTACTCATTTAGCACTTTAGCTATAATTCCTTGAGTTACTTTGTGTTATTGTGTACATACACACACACACGCACAGAGGCATTGATGAACAAGATAGATCAAGCTGATAATCACCCCTGATACAAGGAACCTCTCTGCAAATTAGGGAAACTTCTCCCCTCTTCCCTTGAGTGGTTGGAAACTTCCTGGAAACTTATTCCTTATCTAGACTTTGCCTTTTCTTTTCAGACTTAAGTTATACTGCTTTTAAAGGGAAGGAATATTGTTGCTCACTTCAATTGCTCCCTCTGACTTGGTGCCTAAAAAGCTCACGTTTATTAAGTATAATTTCCCAAACTTCCTTCCTTCCTTCCTTGCTTCCTTCCTTCCTCCTCTTCCTCCTCTTCCTCCTCCTCCTCTTCCTCCTCCTGCTACTCCTCCTCCTCCTCCTTCTTCTTCTTTTCTCTCTCTCTCTCTCTCTCTCTCTCTCTATATATATATATACATACATATATATATACCTCCCTCCTTTATTAAAACAACCTAATGAACTCTTATTTATATTGAATATGTCATTTTGAACCCTCAGTCAAACTCTAAAATGAGTCTACAGAACCTAAGTTATTTAGATCACCATTCTTTCTGGGTTTTATGAGTAATCAAGGATTATTAAAATTACTGATCAGTGCATTTTATGATAGGTATATTTTAAAAATTGAAATCGAAAGTAATTTAGAAATAAGATACATCCAAGTTTATCCATGTCTGGTTACTTTCACTGGTAGCCAATAAAGAGATAAGTGGTTTTCTATGAGAGGAGGAAGAGATTATTGGCTCCTGGAAGAGTAATTTTTCCCAGGGGAAAGAAGGAAGGCAAAACAGATGGGCACCATTGACACTGAGTGAATGAATGACTCTGCCCTCATCTCAGAATTTTCACACAACAGTATCTGTGCTATTGAAACAGTATTCTTAAAAATTATCATTAATATAAATGGCAGATCACAAGATTTAGAGCTGGAAAGATAGGGTCCATTTTATCTAATATCTTCATTTTAGAGATGAAGAAACTAGGGTTCAAAGATATTAAATGATTTACCTAAGGACAGAGGTAAGAGAGAACCAGGATTCAAAACCAGGTCCAATGACTTTAAAGTGCCTTTTGGAAATCTTGCCATTGTACCTCCAATCAATACAGATTAAATCTTAATCATCGTCTTTATGGAGTTAGGTGATACAGTGAAGAGGGCACTGGGCCTGGAGTCCAGAAATTTGAATCTGACCTCCCTGAGCAAGTCTCATAACCTCTATTTGCCTTAATTTCCCTAAGTGTAAAATGGGGATGATAGCACTTTTTTTGTAAGATTTTTATGAGGATCAAGTGAAATAATATTTGTGAAGTGTTTGGCACAGGTCAGGCACTATATGAATGCTTATTATCCCCTCCCCTAACCTGCTGGAACTAGATTCCCCACCTGACTTTACTAGTCTTGCAAAAGTCTCTAGTATTTTGCTGATTTCACAAAATTAAACCTTGATCATCATATTTAACTACTTTATTTTCCAAAGTGACCATATATATTTCAGTGTGAAGTCCTCTCAATTCTGAGCCCAGAGTATTTTGGGGCCTTTCATCACCCTTTACCCCACCTCCCAACATCCTCCTCAACACCCCCCTATACTAAAGTCCTATGTCTATTACTTTTTGCCTGTAGTGTTGCAAATAGCATTCTAATTCAATCTTCACTCTCTCCCACTATACACCACTCGCAAATTTATCTTTCTAAAGCACAGTTATGATTATGTCACTACCTTGCTCATAGAACCTCCTGAAATTTCCTCTTGTCTACTGAAATTCAGGACTCCTAAATAAGACCCCAATTGCCTTATTAAAACAATAACTACAAAACACCTCGCTAACAGGCATCTGAGTGTTCAAAAGAAAAGACAAAAACAAAATTCAATTATAACTTGGGTTTTTATATCATTCTTACCAAACATATCCCTTTCCTTCCCCTATTTTTCCTTCAGAGCAGGGATAGTTTTTTTGTCTTTTTTTTTGTATCCGCAGTGCTTAACACAGTGCCTGACATTTAATAAACATTTATCGATTAATAATAAACATTTTTAAAAGAGTTAAAAAAATACAGTTTAGCAAAGTGTGTGAATACAACATAGTCCCCAACTTACTTAAAGAAAGAGAGGAAGTGTATTTTCTTTTCTGCAGGAAACTTGATCCTTATAATTCTGCAGTGTTCAGTTATTGCTCTTTGGGTTGTTCCTTCTATTTAGATTGTCATCATTGTATATATTAATTTACTGGTTCCAATTATTTCACTTTGCACCTGTGTGAATCTTTTCATGCTTTTCTGAAGTTTTCATATCCATAGTTTTGTTTTTGTTTTTTTACAGTGCAGTAATATTCCGTGGATTACAATTTATGTAACCTATTCTTTAAGCCTTATTTCTCACCTCTCTCTGCTGAATTCTAGCAAATGTGTAACTGCTCACTGCAAATTTGTTCATCATTTTCTCTATGTGAAATAGCCTTTGCTCATTCTAGCTCTGCTTCTTGAAACTCTGTCTATCCATCTAGTCTCATCTTGGCAGCAAGGTGGTGGAGTAGATAAGGATGCTGGGCCTCGAATCAGAAAGACCTGAATTGAAATCTTGCCTCAGACATTTACTAGCTGTGTGACCTTGGGCGAGTTACTTAATCTGTGTCTATCTTAGGTTCCTCAACTACAAAACAGGAATGATAGCACCCACTTCACGAAGTTGTTATGAGGCTCAAATAAGATAATAATTTGTAAAGTACCTGGTATGTAGCAGAAACTTTAATAAATACTTGTTGTTCCCTACCCTCTTCTCTCATCTCATAGCATCATATATATTTAGATCTGCAAGGTTCCTTAAAGATCATCTAGTTCAACTTCCTTAGTTTACAAGTGAGGAAACTGAGATCCAGAGAAGTTAAGTGACTTGGCCAAAGTTACAAAGTCAATGTACAGAGGTACAGAGTTTTCACCCAGGTTTTCTGAATCTAGACTGGGGCTCATTCCACTAAACCACTCTGGCACCTTCTTCGTGAATTCTTACCTGATCCTCTAACAACTAAAGGGGATACCTTATGCACCTCAACTAGCATAGCCCTCTGTTGACCTTCTTTTCAGGAATTGTCTACGTTAAAGCTCTTAGCACAGTGCCTTCTCAAGACACATTTGTTAAATTATTCAGAATGCTCAATAGATGTGTGTTGATGATGATGAGGTTTATGACATACTAAAGAGAAGATATTGATCGACTGTTGACTTGGGTTATAGAATTAACTTTCTTTTAAATTTTTAAAAGTGGGATTGCCCTCTTGTGAGGATATACGTCTAATATTAAGTGGAGATCTGCCTTAAGATCAGTCAAGATTTGGTGGCATCTTTGCGCTCTTGCAGTCATGTATTTCTTTGCTGTGTAATTGGAAAATTTTGTAACTTGGGAATTTTCTCATCTTGAATATGCATAGGATTTTGTTTCATTTTAATACTTCAAGAGTTAAACCTTACTCTTCACTTAAGAAACTAATGACCATTCCCTTGATGAATTTAATCATCTCGCTAAAATAATCACCCCAATGTAGCCGTGGAATAATAATTATTAGATTTACTTGTATTTTACCAAAAGCTATCTTCTTGCTTGCACCTACAGCCTCAGCTCTTCTGTGTACTAACTCAGCTATTACTCTCTTATGAGGAAAGATCAGGCCAGCTGTAGATAGGGTGTCAGATGAATTCTTGTGCATAGTCAATTCATTTTGAAGCCCGAAGAAATATTGCTAAGGGTAATTACTGAATTAAATGGAGAGGATATAATACATGTTACTACAACAGTAACAACGTGAGAGCTTTCTAATTGCGCTAATTGAAATTGTAATTTCAACTTTCTCTTATGCATCCTTCATTCTGTTTCCAAGACAGTCTTCCTGAAGCATAGATCTGACTGTGCCTTGCTTTTCTCTCTTTGGTGGCATCCTCTTACAAGTTCCTAAATTTGTCATTTAAGGCCTCACACAGTCCAGCTTCAGCTTGCCTTTCTAGATTTTTCACATTCCTTAACTTTGTGTGCCAGAAAAGTGACATGGTTTGGTAGACAGAGGATCAGCCACAAAGACAAGAACATATAGGTTCAAGTCCTGCCTCTGACACATATTAACCATGGGATCCTGGGCAAATCATTTAACTTCTCAATGCTGTAGGCAACTTTCTAGGAGTATAAATAGCAGAGAAGCTACCAACTTGCATTGACAGAGGCTATTTTCTCATTGAATGTTCCCTATAACAGTGAAATCACAGGCTCTATGCCTTCATGTACTTTATGTTCAATTGAAACCAGTACATTTGCTATTCCCCAAACACAACATTCTATCTCTTGCCTTTGTGACTTTTCCCATGTCTACAATTCCCTTCCTCTTTACCTCTGCCTCCTTAGAATCTTTTAGTTTCCTTCAAAGTTGATCTACCTTAGCTCCACCGCAGCTAATGTTTTACCTTAAGCCACTTTGATTTTACTTTCTAATACGGTGGTTCTCAACCTTCCTAATACCCAAGATCCTTTAATACTCATATGTGGGCGTATCTGCATGTGGGTGGACCTGCCTGGAGACAGATAGAAGAGCTGTGTCTCGGTTCCTAAGACCATTGGAAATAACATGTTTTCCGTTAGGTGACTCCTGTGAAAGGGTGGTTCAATCCCCAAAAGGGTCATTTGACCCCCCCAAAGGGGTTGCAACTCACAGGTTGAGAACTGCTTTTCTCATAGATAGAGAGAGCTGGCCTTGGAATTAAGAAGATTGGGTTATGACCTGCCTCTGACATATGACAGTATACCCTGTGACAATGGCAAGTCAACTTCTCGGTCCCCACATACAACTCTCTAAGACTCTTAAGTTATAAACAAGTTGCCAGTCTACATCAGTGGAAGTGATTTCTACTCTAGGAGTTCCCTAGACTGATGAAATCACAAGATGGATTCCACCAAAAAAAAATTCTTTATATTTATTTGTCTCTAAATGTGCTGTAGTCTATGCTTCATCCCTAATTGAAAGTAAGCATTTTGAGGGCAGGAACTATTTTCTTTTTCTTTTTTGTATTTTTATCCCCTTTGCCTTGCTCTGCCATTTATCTAGTTTGTACTTAGACACTGAATCAAATTGAATTAGATACTTAGTGTCAATGTCTATAAATTGCACATAGTAGGCATTTAATAAACATTTATGGGGTGGCTAGGTGGCACAGTGAACAGAGCACGGGCCCTGGAGTCAGGAGGACCTGAGTTCAAATCGAGCCTCAGACACTTAACACTTACTAGCTGTGTGACCTTGGACAAGTCACTTAACCCCAATTGCCCTACCTTCCTCCTCCAAAAGCAAAATAAATAAATAAATATTTATTGAGTGAGTGCTTGATTACATATCAATCATTACTTGAGACAATTTGAAGCCTCTTCATGAAGCATTTTATTTCCTCTTATTCACTGGTGTTTGTTTATTTTACACCTTTTCTTTTGCAAATAAATGGGTATCTTACATTCCAGTAAAGAAGGAGGAAAAGAAAGTTGCTGAGATTCAGTAGGTTGCACAAAAAGTGGTAGAGCTTGCTAATATATATGAAAAGTAGCTGTTACGTGAAACTTTGTGCTCTGAGGGAGGAACAGGAGATGATCACAGCAAGAAAAGATTTACCCAGGAACACCTGAATCAGGTGAGACCTCACTGACACCCTTTTAGTGAGTTTCAGGAGTAAAGATATCCGTTATCACCCCTACTTGCAGTAGTCTTTTGGGGGTTACACTTTGAATTTTAAAAATCCTTAGTATGCAATAATGAGAAAGAGACTTGACAGGTAATGGTTATAAAGAAGCCTGAATTTTGAGGAAGGACAGAGTATAAATGATTTCACTTCTGGTCCAGAAAATAATTTTCACTAGAGACCAGCCATGAAATAATAGTATTAAAATTCAGTGTTGGCAGCTTATTTGGGCCTTAGGAGGAACTTGACTAAAAAGCTTCAGTATGGTAAAAATTGTCATCAAGTAGTGTGTTTAAAGTGTACATCATACAAGGTTCTTTGACAAATAGGACTGAAGGGATAACTGTTTAACTCGACAAATTCAATATTCATGTGAAGGGAAGCATAAAACTTAAGATTTTCATTAGCATCATGAGCATGTTTTACAGTCTCCAAATTGAAGGAATCCTTATGAATGACACATTTCTCTACTGATATCTGATGACATTGCACTTGATGAATTAAGTCCTGAAATCAACTTAAAAAATACAAATTAGAAAACCAAGGTTGATGAAACAATGCATTTGTTTGAAAGATGAAGCAATGCAAATCCTAAATTTGGATTCGCATTTACATAGGCAGTCCATTAGTTCCTAGAATTTCCTACAAGGAGGCAAGGTTGAATCTCATCTGAGAAAATGCAGTTTTCAGTGATCCCAATCTACTTACTGCAACAAAACCTTTTTTTAAAAAAAATATATACGTATCCTGATATTGATGCTATGTCACTTTAAATCATGGAATGCTATTGTCTCAGAAGAACTAGAATGACAAATGCCAGTATGTACCTGGTAGTGGTGTTTCCTTCCCCTTCTCTCTCTCCCTCCAAGATTATTAAGGATATTCAGGACAAGTAATAGAGGTATGTCAGTCACGTGTATAGAGCAGGGCTCAGCAGACCACCAAAATTCTCTTCATGAGTTCCCCTAAAATTGTATTTGTTCTTCATTCTTGAAGAGGACCATGGCATCAGGGAGATGATGACATGACTTGCAATTGACTTGGTTTTGAGTGAGGGAGGGCTGTGCACGGTTGTCAGTCTCACTTTCTCTTCCAGAGCCATCTGGGTCCAGTGGCAAGATATTTATCAGGATGACTAGAGATGGCCCAGGATGCAATGGGAGACTCTGGCCCTTTTAAGCTAAGGTCTTTTCAGATTCTCACTAATTTAAGGAAGGCCTCAAGTATTGGGCAAGTCCTTTGTAGCAGATAGAGAGAAATACTAGGCTATGAAAGCAGAGAGTTGTTGAAATTTGCATCAGTGAAAAGAGACCTTAATGCAATGAGAATATAGACCCATCATAGGAGAAAAAAATAAAAAGAATGTAGACCCATCAGAATATTACAGCAAAATGGAGAATATTTCTGAGATTCTTAAGAATTATATTTATAGGGGGTAGCTAGGTGGCACAGTGAATAAATAACACCAGCCCTGGGGTCAGGAGGACCTGAGTTCAAATCTGGCCTCAGACACTTGACACACCATACTAGTTGTGTGACCTTGGGCAAGTCACTTAACCCCAACTACCTTGCCTTCCACCTTCAAAAAAACAAAACAAAGAAACAAAACGAATTATATTTATAACAGGAACTTTGACTAGGATTTTTCAGGATCCCTTATATGCTTTGGGCCAGAATTCTTAACTGGTGGGATCTTTATGTTGTTAGAACAGTTTCTTCTGTTAAAACATATGCTTTCAAAAATTGTCATGCAACCTAGAGCAAATTTGGCTTTTTTTTTCAAGGAGGCATTTAAGGGTTAAGCTAAGAAGTTCCTCAACAACTATGAAATTAAGCACCCTGATTGTTATTTCAGCATCAGCTTCTGTCGTATCTCAGATAGATTTCTGTAATAAATATGACACTGAAATGACTAGATGAGCTTTGCAGTGATGGTGGTTGGTATCAAACTTATCATTTTAAAACTTATTTAGAGTCAAAGTGGACCTAGTTATTATCCCTGTTTAGAAATCTCTTAGCATAAACCTCTCATTTTGAAGATTAGAAAACTGTGAAAGCTCCAGAAAACCTAAGTAACTTATCTAAGGTCACACAGATAGTTTCATAAAGAACCAGAAGTGTTCTTTTGTCCAAATGCAAACCAAACAAAAATATGGCATTCAAAATGGGTCATAGAATTTTAAAGGTTACTAAATATTTGAATAACATTAACTCCAAAACCTAGTGCCATGTCCATATTAGGAGGCCTTGAAATGCCATCTTTAAAATGAAAAGTAATTTTGTGTAGAAGTAACTTATTTTATGCCCTTTTGGGCTAACATTTTTCATCTAACAAATGTGGCAGTGATTAAGAGTATATAAGCAAAATGTGTATAATAAAAATATTTACATACATATGAAATAAGCACACTGATCCTCAGTCAAGAAACAAAGTTCTCCATCTGTTTCTTTGTATCAGTATAATTTATATATTTTCTTAAGCAAACAGAATCACAAGTAATGCTTTTGAAGCATGGACTTGTTCTTAAATAGATGTGTTTTCCAAGATTTTTATTTTTTGGGTTATAAAATACATCAGTGATTTTGAACAAAAATTGCATATATTTCTGCAACTTTATATTAGGCTCACTAGACATACTGACTGTGCAAACTTTAAATTACTTCTAATTTCATTTTTCCCTGAGACACTTTTCAGGTTCTGTTCTATCTTCACAAAATGATTTTTTAAAAATATATTTCTATTCTTAATGTCGTTATATTCAATAATCAAAGTATAAGATCTAAAGAATCAAGAGAATGAAGAAATTTTATATTGACACACTCTGGCAAAGGGAAACCTCTCCCTGGGCATGTTAAATCTTAAACCTAAAAGTAAGCCTATTTCTATATACATAGAACCTAAAAATTATCATATACATATATGAAAAATATAAAATATTAAATGTTGCTTATATTTTTTACTTAATATTGGCTTTTTATGAGATATAGAATATGTGTGTCTATATAAATGTATGTATAGGAGGGAAGTATTTATAGGGGGTAGCTAGGTGGCACAAGTGAATAAATATAAATGTACATATGTACATGCCTACACATGTGCTTATTGCCTATGTATAAATGCATGTGTATACATATATACATGTGTGTTGCATTGTGTGTTGTATAAACACATGTATACCATACCTATAGGACATTGTCAAATTTAAGTTTTAAATAGTTCATAACTCATAAGTGCTAGAGCTAGGTACTAAGCACTATTTTGGAATTTATAGCTCAAATCTTTATGAATACCTAGCAATTCCTATAAAGCCCTTGGTCTTCCTTATATCACCAGTGTGATACCCATAGCAGCTGCTATGAATATGCAGGCATATTTCCAGGTTTGAATCACAAGATATAACAGACTGTCTTCTTGCAAGACAAAACCAAGATATTTATCCATATACCAGAAACCCAAATCCACCATTGTAATAAAGAAGTTGGTATACATTATCAATGTAGGGAGCACCACCATCCCTAAGTCTTCCCCCAGTCAGGCCTCCCAACAAACTAAGCTCCTTTAAGAAGTATGCCCCTCTTTCACCAACACTACCTGCTCTTCCTCTCTCTGCCTCCTCTCTCTCTCTCTGCTCCACCTCACTCTCCCAGTTCCTGCTGCACCCTTCCTGCTCTCTGCTCATGCTCTGTTGGGCAAACTCCTCTCACCATGGGCTTCCTGTGACTCAAGCTGTGGATTGGGCCAAAGCTCAAAGAAGCCCAGATGGGCCTATTAAGGGGCAGGGAAGATCTTCAAATTCCCTTAACATTACAGTCCTTTGTTTCATTTTGAGAAACATTGGACCAAAATCCTTTATCCATTGACTGTAGTAAAATAGATAGATAGATAGATAGATAGATAGATAGATAGATAGATAGATAGATAGATATTTTATAACATCCTATAAATATACCAAAAGTAATCTGTAATTGGCAGTTAGAAGCAAGTTTCAGTCAACAAAAAATAAATGCCTACTATATGCTAGGCACTGTGCTAAGTGCCAGGCTAGGGAAAGAAAAGTTTGCCAAAAATAGCCCCTGCTCTCAAGGAGCTCACGGCCTAAAGGAGGAGGTAAAATATAAACAACTATATACAAACAAAATACACACAGGATAAATTGGAGATAATTAACAAAGTGAATGAAGTAAGTCGCTCTAAAGGAGAATTATGTGCTTGGGATAACTTTTATCCCTCTGTCCTCTTAGCTTCCCTGACTTACTTCAAAAACTCAGCTCAGATCTCACCTCTCCAAAGACCCTTCAGGTCAAGTCAACAAGCATTCATTAAATAGAAAACAGTCAGATACTGTACTAAACATTGGGAATGCAAAGACGGGCCAGAAATAGTTGCTCTGAAGGAGCTCAGAGTAAATTCGTATTTCATCTTTATTAAATATTGGGCATAGGTTGCCTTCTCAAACATAACACATACTGGTTTTGTGACAGAATGACAAAATAGGGGAGAAAGTGAAGATAACTGTGTAGAACTAGTTGCTCTGGTTATCCTCAACTTGCATATATCTGATGTTACATTCTGTTTACTGACGGTATTATTCATACCTACAATCCAAGCTTAATTTTGAATTTGAAATTTTCCCAAGTAGTGTGTACTCAACAAATTCACGTGGAAAAATAGAAGTTCCTGGAAGGTAGTGTTTGATTTAGTGCTTATGTTTAGTCCAGCTCCTAGAACAATATTTTGCCCATACTGATAATAAAAATTAGCATTTTTGTAACATTTCAACGTTTGCAAAAGACTGCATGTATTATCTCACAACAACTCTGTAAATAGGTATAGCAGGCAAGATTATCCCAATTTACAGATACAGAAATGGAGGCACAGAGAAATTAAGTTAACTTGCTTCTCATCATATAGCTAGTATATGTTGAAGGTAGGGCTTTAACACAGAATTTACTGACTGCAGGTCCCTTGCCTCTAGTCAGTTTCTGGATCTTTGCGTTGGCTATACCTCATATCCAGAATTCCGTTCCTTATCATACTTCCTCACCTCTATCTCAGGGAATACCTCTTTTCCTGTAAGATGCAGTCCTTAAAAGTCTTTCGTGATCCCCTAAGGGGCTACTGTCCTTTCTCTCAAACTACCTTGAACTTAACTACTTTATATTTATTTCATATTTACTTTTTGTATATGTATTCATATATCTATATCATCTATGTTTTTATCTTTATCATCTACATCTAATTATATGTCCTTGGTGTCTCCCATTAGAATATAAGTTCCTTGTGACTAGAGATTGTTTCATGAATTTTATTTGTAAGGCTGCCACTAGGCATAATGCTCATCACATGGATGCTTAATAAAGACTTATTAATTAATGTGTTGATAGTAATAATTGAATGTGTCTATTGACTCTGAAGACTGTGCATAAACAGGTAATTTTTGCTGTTTCTTGAATCCAAGCAGCAAATCCAAGCATATCTTTTTATTTTTGGTTCTTTTTTTTTTTTGGAGGGCAACTGGGGTTAAGTGACTTGCCCAGAGTCACAGGGCTAGTAAGTGTTAAGTGCCTGAGACCGGATTTGAACTCAGGTCTTCCTGACTCCAGGCCCAGTGCTCTAATCACTGCATCACCTAGCCGCCCCCCAAGCATATCTTTTAAAATGTATAGTAATGCTGAGAGGAGAGAAGACACTAGAAACATGAAATGATGCACATTTGTCTGTGCGATGAATGAGAAGAACATTTTTTTTTTCTTTTTAAGATATAAATCTAAAGAGTTGGGTAGAAAAACGAAGAAGCCCTTAGGGAAGTTTCGGAATGAAAAAGTTTGATAACTACTGTCCCAGACTAATTCTTTTAGTCAGATAATGTATAATGTGTCTGATAAAGGGTCCCAATTGCATAAATTTCCTTGAGGTCAGAAACCTATATCCTAGAAATTCAGGATCAACGTAAAAACAGTAGAGGTTCCAATGATTCCACTTCAGATAGTCTTTTCTTCTTCATTGTTAGAGGTGTAGTTCAGTACTTCGGTGGGGACATTGTGGTATGAGAACACTTTACTGTTCTAGTAAGGAGGATGGTCTTCAATTTTGTTATCATTCACACATTACCCTGGCTACTAGCCCACTTATTCAGGAGTGGGGAACCTGTGGCCCTCTAGGTTTTCAAGTGCAGACCTTTGCCTGAATCCAAGCTTCTCAAAACAAATCCCCTTAATAAAAGCATTTGTTCTGTAAAATTTGGCCTCAGTCAAAAAGCTGTATCCAAGGACCTAGGCCACATGTGGCCTTGAGGCCACCGGCTCTCCACCCCGGTTAGAAGTAGGGAATGTCTTAAAAATATCTAGCTCAAGCCAACCTTCACATTTTATAGATGAACGAAATGACTCAGAAAAGTCAAGATATCCCTTTTTTGGAATACAGTCCATTTCTCTTTCTTCTATACTATACCATCACCATGATAGAGAAGAAAATAGGTTCTTGAACCTACTACAGTCTTATTGTTTGAAATGAATGTGATCAATAAATATTATACATTCATTAAACCTACCACTTTAAAGTTTGAGAGACAGCATGGTGTAATGGATATAGCTTGCCTAAGAAGCAGAAATGTAGGCGTTTAAGTCTTTCCTCTGAAACACACGTCTGTTACCCTAGGAACTTTTTAGTGCTCTCAGGGGATACTTTTAAGGTTAGTGTTTCTCAAACTGTACTCTGGAAACCCTGGAAAATTCCAAATTTTTCTTCTTCTTCTTCTTCTTCTTCTTCTTCTTCTTCTTCTTCTTCTTCTTCTTCTTCTCATTCTCCTTCTCCTTCTCCTTCTCCTTCTCCTTCTTCTCCTTCTCCTTCTCCTTCTCCTTCTTCTCCTCCTTCTCCTCCTCCTCCTCCTTCTACTTCTCCTCCTTCTTCTCTTCCTCCTCCTCCTCTTCCTCTTCCTCTTCCTCCTCCTCCTCCTTCTTTTTCTTCTCCTTTTCCTCCTCCTCCTCTCTCTTCCATCATTCTCCTCCCACTCCCCTCCCCCTCCTCCTTCTTCTTCATATTGTTTGTTAATAGGCATTACAATAATCACTTTACAGGATTTTACTACAAGGGTTCTATCTGCTATTTTAATGGAAGGATTCTACGGCTATAGACAAAATTGAGAGCCACTGTTCTAAGGCTGTGAAGTTCCTGATCTACACTTGGAGAGGAAGTTCCTAACAGTAAGCTTTGTATGTGGTTAAAATCACAGACTCAGTTTAAAGAGAAATATTTAGCTATTTGAATAATCATTGTGTGTCTGTGTGTATTTTAAACTATTCACGGCACAAGACCAAGACTAGGTAGGCATCACAGCTCACCTTGTGGCAGCAGAGTACCTAAGAGTATATAAATAATATTTCAACTGCAGCATTTATACATTTCATCATATAACATGACAGAAAAAGTCATAGGTCCAGAGAAGGAAAAACAGTACAACCATTTGAATCTTCAAATAGCACTGGGTTTAGAGTCCTGAGGTATCTTTAATATTACTGCATACTAATATATACTTGTAAAATATTATTGGGTGAATGTTAAAAATAATAAATAAGTTTTAAGGATATAAAAAATTATTATTGGGCAGGGCAAGTCAAGGTACGTCTATTCAAGAACTGAAACTTATATAACCTTTTTTTCCCCCCTGACTCTCAGACAGCTCAACTCTTTCAAGCCAGAGGAGTAGTTTCCCGACTTCGTTTTGGACCAGCTCTTACCAGCCCCCACCTCGGCCCTGTTTAAGTGGAGTTCACCCTGACTTCTCAGTCACTGCACCAGGCACCTTTGCAGCAACTGATCCTGGCCCCTGGCCAGGACACAATTTGCATCAGACTGGCCCTCCCCCTCCCCCTCCCGTGTCAGAGTCCTGGCACTATCCACTGACATCTCAGGTGAGCCCATCGTACACACACATGCATGATGTGTACATGCATCACCATCATCCCCATCCACACATGCACCACCGCCACCATCACCACCCTTCTGCCAGCTCCCATTTGGATCCTCGGTATGGCTCTTTGCTGATGCCTTCAGTTCGTACAGCCAGGATTCCTGCTCCCCAGTGTGACATCACAAAGACAGATCCTACTACTGTCACCACTGCTACCTCAGCATGGGCTGGAGCCTTTCATGGAACAGTGGACATTGTGCCAAGTTTTGGGTTTGATTCAGGTAAGACAGTTTTCTTCCTTCTTGCCAGGAAGTGTATACAGGGCAAAAAAAAGCAATTTAAAAGAATATTGTGAAGTACTTCTTCCTCACCATATGTTCCATATGTGTTGTATTAAGTTATGCCAATTTATTTATAAATATGTACACCCATCCCCGAAGAATTCTTTTATTCCTTGAGGAATTTATATTGTGAGCAAGTTTGTGGTGATAGGATTTTTAAAAGAAAATATGTTTGCTACCATTCCTTTACACAAATAATCTGACTTTTTGGATCTCTAATGCTATGCCGTAATTTCTAGATGGATTATAGTTATATTGCATTGAAAACCTTTCTGTCTTGATATGATTCTGTGCCTGGTGCTTTCTATAATGCACAGGTTATTCAGAGGTGATAATGGATACAGTATGTTGAACATTCAGCAGTTGTTAGATGCCAGTGCTTCTCCTTTTCTTATGAATTCTGTATTCATTTCAGCATGTGGAGACCTTATTCAGTATATGTAATCATGATGCTTGTGCAGTACAGTCTGCTCTTCTGAGAAGGGGAAGAAAATACATTTGAGAAGGAGTCAATTCGTTTCCTTCTCTCATTTTCTCTGCTATCCCTTGCCTCTCCATTTCTCCCTATCCTTCCTTTTCTATCTTTTCCCCTTCCTTTTCCTTCCTAACGCGAGACTTGGAAGGCTACTTGTTGTTGAGTCATGTCAGTCGTTTCTGACTCTTCATGATCACATTTTGGGTTTTCTTTGGCAAAGGTCCTGGAGTAGTTTGCCGTTTCCTTCTCCAGCTCATTTTTACACATGAGGAACTGAGGCAAGCACAGTTAAGTGACTTGCTCAGGGTCACACAATTAGCAAGTGTCTAAGGCCAATTTTGAACTCAGGAAAATGAGTCTTCCTGACTGCACTCTACCCACTGTACCCCCTAGAAGGGTACAATGAATTTTATGACCAACACCTCACAAGGGTTGAAAAGATATATCAAGTTACTAGATAGTCTTTTGGATTTATATTCTAGTGTTTTCTTGAGCTTGCTTTTTCTATAAGTCAACATATACAGGTATTTATTAAATGCCTACATTGTTCTGGGCAGTATGCTAACTATTAATTCAAAAAAAGACAAAAACAACTCCTTCTCTAGGATCTCACAGTCTAATAGAGAAAATTATATGCAAATAACGGCGTATATACAAGATTAAAATATACACGCATCCACAAAAGACTTCTAACAGAAGATGAGATTTTTATCTGAGACTTGAAAAATAAACCAGGAGCAGTAAGTTGGGAAAATGTTCCAGGCATGAGGGAGAGCTAATAACAACCTATAGAGTCAGGAGACAGAGTATTTTGTGCAAAGAATAGCAAAGAGGTCAGTGACATCACTTGATACTAGAGGGAAGGATTAAAGAATAAGAAGACTAGGAAGGGCTAGGTTGTGAAGGGCTTTAAAAGCAAAATTGTATTTTCTATTTGATACTGAGCATAATAGTTTCTGATGCATTAGAAATTCATTTTCAGAATCTAAAGAAACTTTCTATTTTTATTTTTTTTTTATATTTTTTGCTTTTTGGAGGGCAATTGGTGTTGTGACTTGCCCAAAGTCACACGGCTAGTTTTTGTGTCAAGTGTCTGAGGCCGGATTTGAACTCAGGTCCTTCTGACTCCAGGGCTGGTGCTCTATTCACTGCACCACCTAGCCGCCCTGAAACTTTCCATTTTTGAATCTACTATATATTGCTCTTACTTCTTCTGCAGCTTGGATAGGCAGTTTGTCAAACCCATCACTGGTTCTCTAATTACATATTCTCTGACAGACTGTTTTCATTGCCCATTCATTGCTTGAATGAAATTGTTAATCTCATCACTCTGGTCTCCAGTGTGTTACCCTGTACCACAGTTGGGCAAATTTCAGTTTCCTATTGACTATGGGACTTTCACTTTTCAGCTTTTCCAGCATAGATATGACTGGGATTGATTGTCTCTACTGAGAGAGAGAAGAGTAAAATGGGAAGGAGGGTTAAGATGACTTGTATGAGTTTGTGAAAGGGGTGCTAGTCCTATTGGTCCTTATGGCCATGAGCATAAGGACCAGATCTGACTGAATTCTCTGGAACATGCTTGTAAACCATCACAAACATCCCTTCCGTAACAATTTGCTGCAACATGCTTTCCTAGTGGCTCTTTGACTTACATCAAAGAAGGAAGTCTCTCAACAAATCTAGGTTTTAGATGAAACTGAGAGTAAAATTAAAAGGCATGAGTGATTTCTTTTTTTTCCTGTACTCTGTAATACAATGAAGAAAATCAAATATATACTGTTTTCTTCCCATTCTTTCTTCCTCTCTTTTTTCCTTCTTTCCTTCCTTATTTCCTTCTGCCCATCCATCCTTCCTTTCTTCCTGTCTTTTCATAAGACAGAGCACCATGCTTCAGCAGGTAATACAGGAACGAGTGTTTAGAGGATCTGTGTTCAAATCCCACCTTTGACACCACTGACCTTTGTGACCACGCGCGAGTCACTCAGGCTCTATGGACTTTAGTTTCTTCAAATGTAAAATGAAAGGGTTAGATGAAATATCCTTTGAGGTCCCTTCCAGGTCCAAATGTCTATTTCTGTGATTTCTAACTTTGGATTATTTTCCTGCATAATATTATGCCTTTTCATTGTATATGAAAAATCACTATTGGCCTGATTAGTTGATCTATGTTTGATACGTCAGATTTGTTCTAAAAACTTGGAGAGGGTTTCTCCATGACTTTAGAGAGGGTATGATAATCCATCTTCCAATGACCATAGGAGTAATTAGAGAAATGTTTTCTATTCTCTTTCACCTAATAATTTCTGTTTTACATGCAACCAGCAGTGGGCAATAGGACTGTATATTGAGGTGATTGAATGGTATGTGGATATATATGCCATATATTCATATCACACACAGATATACATACATATATCTATCTATGTATATATAAAACACCAATGCTTTACTGATATTGAAGTTAAGGGAAAATTGTAAATGACAAGAAGGCACCCTGATATATACTTAGAAAGTAAGATTTCCCTCAGCGCATTCATATAATACCATCAGGTAATGCTTGATACTGTCTATAATTCCAAAAAGGGACCCCAGTGAAAGCCTGACTAGGGATGTGGAAGAGCTCCTAAAAGGCAAGCCACTGATACTGAGATGAGCATAGTTTTTTCAGGGTTCATTTGCTGGACATTTATTAAGCATACGAAGTACAGAAGGAAATAGAAAGATGGTAAATATTAAGATCAAGTCCTTGCCCACAAGATGGTTAGAAACTATTCTCCTAAAACAGATAAAGTAACATGCCTAGAATTTTGTACTGAGTTTTTTCCAATATAATGCTAAGATTTAGGCACTCTGATTATAACAGTCTTGTTCAGTAGTTTTCAGTTGTGCCTGACTCTTCATGACCCCTTTTGGTATTTTCTTGGCAAAGATACTGGAGAGATTTGCCATTTCCTTCTCCAGCTCATTTTACAAATGATGAAACTGAGGCAGAGTTAAGTGACTTGCCCAGGGCCACATAGCTAGTAAGTGTCCAAGGCCAGATTTGAATTTAGGAAAACGAGCCTTCCTAACTTCATACCTAGCACTTTATTCACTGTATCACCTAGCTCATGCATTAACGTAGCACTTTAATGTTTAAATTATTATTATTTTGCATCATATTACTCATTGTTTACATTATTATCCCATTTTACAGGTTAAAAATTATAGTCCAGAGTGATTAAATCAAGTGTTCATGGTCATACAGTCAGTAAGTTTCAAAGACAGTACTCAAATGCAAGACTTTTGTAAACCTAAGTCCATAGATTGTTTCACTCTACCATGTTGCCTCATATGTTCCACATTTGCTGTGTATAGTCAACCTGATATGGTAGCAAAATAGTGATGGTTTTCTAGAAAGACTCATTGCCCCCTCTACTATCTACTTCCTTTTGAACTACATCCCTTTTGTTTGAGAATTTGATCCTTATTAAATTTACAAATTACCCTTGGAGGAATAACCATTTATGGTCTTCATCATTCATTCATACCTTGGTGTAAATGAAAAATCTAGAAGCCAATTTAGAGACAAGCAAAGAGGTATTGGGCAGGAATGATAAAGACTAGAGGTGGTGCAAAAGAGTCTTTTCTGAGCATCACAAGATCATAAATTTAGATCTGGAAGGGAAGTTAGTGGGGATCTAGTCCAACCTTTTTGTTTAACAGATTAATCAACTGGGATCCAGATAGGATAGGTGATCTGCCTAAAATCAAACTGGTAGTATATATAAGAGTCTGGATTTGAATCCAACTGCTTTGCCTCCAAATCCAAGCACCTTTTCCATTGTACTAAGCTGCTTCTTAGTTTAGCATAACACACTAAATTTTCTCTGAGTTTGATGCAATATGTATTATGGAAAGAATGGAACTGAATATATATCTTCTGGGTTATGAATAAACATATTTCATAAACCTGACCTGCACTCAACCTTAAGGAAACTTGGATAGTTTTCTTCAGCGAAATGGAATGACATTCTTATTGACTTTTATTGCCGTTCCATTACCTAGCGTAAGCCATGTAGTGGCTCACATCCAAGCCACTTTTAATGAATTTTTCAAGTAATTTTTCAAGATTTTTTAAATTAAGCTGCTAACTTCTGAAATACATACTACATTTCTTTTAGAGCTTCCCCTTCCTCCACTACTTTTAATTATGAAACAAGAGCAAAGGCAGTCATGTTTCATTGTGATTCTTTTTCTTTGTAAACACAAGCTGTTCATTGCTCAAGATTCCGTTTTCATCTAGAAAGCCACAGATTTATTTTTCTTATGTTATTTTAGCAATAGTCAGGTTATTCATTCCCCTTGCCCCATATTTCAGGGATGCCTGCATCCCTCAGTAAAGGAAAGGATGAAAACATTTTCTAAATGGCAAGTCATATTCCAGTGTACAGACCATTTTTTTAGAAACTTCCTGTTTAGGGCACCCATACCAAGAAAAGAACCATATTGTTACCTACTATCAGTTTAAAGAGCTCTGAATATAAAAGGACTAGAAATAAAATAGAATTTTCTATTTCTGGTGACTCTTTATGAATCCTGTCTTCAGATCATTAGCAAAAGTTTTTTAGCTGATAGCTACATAAAGAAATCTTAGAGGAAACCATTATTAGTGGTGTTGTGCATAGAGAAGTAGACATGGTATTAAAAGTTTGAATCCTGTCTAGAAACTAGTTGAGTGATCCTTGGAAACTGACTTAATTTCTTTCAGTCTCAGTCTTCTTTTATGTAGGTACAGTAGTACCTACTCACAGGGATGTGATAAAGATTGCTTTAAAAACCCCAAATGCCATTTACAGTGGTTAGTATTATTATTATCCTGAGATGGTCAAATATCTCCCAGATCATATGAGACTTTTTCAGATTTTGCATTTTCTGGCCCACACAGAAGCTAGTATAGATTTATTTCAAATTTCATTTGAGGTAAAGTCTTCCCACCCAAAAAGAGAATATTCATTTCTAGTCTACCCAAAAAGGACTATTGCTTAAAAAATTGGTTGAATCATTTATCAAGGCCTGATTTGAAATTCCATTTATATTTTTATAGATAATTATATTTATGAAATGTTTTACTCTCTGAGATATGAACTTGATAATTTCTAAAGTTCATTTTCTCAAGCAATTAAATTCTCATATAAGTGGCCTTTTCTATACTAGAATCCTACTCTTTTTTCATGGCCCAACCAGGTACCACCTGCCCTCTAATCCTCATCTTCCCTACCCTTCTAAGTAGAAGTCATACTTCCGTCCTTGAATATCTCCCACTATTGTGACCTCTAAATAATTTTCTGACATAAACCTGCTAAAGCTTTATTCCACTGCCTCATTGTGCTGTAGAGGTGGCTTTGGTTTCTTTGTATTTTGCCTACAGAAAACAATTTTTGACAGTATTTACCAAGCTGGAAAGATTTTGGGTATAAGTTCAACAAGCTCCTATATGTAGTCTGTAGTGTGATTATGAATTCCTTGACCGTCAAAATATGCAAGCATAATAATCTGTGCTAATGGAGGGTATATTCACATGATGAAACTATTAGATTCTTCAAGTATCAAAGCATCTATTTGCACATACCTATATCATTTTCCTTAACTCAAGAGTAAACTCCTTAAAAGCAAAGACTGTGTCATTTTTCATCTTGTGTCCTCAAGTGTTTTCAAATGCCTTTCTCAATAAGTTCTTATTGAACTGAATAGGGATGAAATGGAATTATAACAATAAAGGAAAACTTTTTGTATGTTAAAACAGGCTAGAAGCATGGAAAACAGGTAGAGTAATGAATATTCATAGTTAAGTGAGCTTTATTTTTCCAAGAATGGGGTCTAGAGCAGAAATATGCAGTGAAAGAATTGATAAAATACTATAATCCTTAATGCAAAAGTTGATGATGCTTATGAAGAGGTGCATATGAGTTTTATGATGTATTCCTGACACTTTTTAAGATATTTTAATCCAAGAACCATGCCTGATGGGGAACTTGACACTATTGCTAAAAACTGATCCAGAAAATTACTTACTGACTGAATGTTTCAGAACCATCAACCCAACCAAAACCACACCAATTTTAAACTATAAATGTACTGCCCCATTTTCTTATTTTGCATAAGGGAGGTAAGGAAATAGCCTCAGTCATTTAAATATCTCTCAGAAATTTGATGATGCATTTTATACTGCCTGCCACAAGTTAAATATCTGGAAAGCTCTGATAATAATGGCCTGATACCGACCTCTTCCACTAAAGAGGAATAGAGGAATCTTGCAGAGAATTCGTAAAGGAAACATAGAGATAATTAAGAATTGGATAGTAGAACCTAAGCAGAATATTTAAAGCTGCCTTCCAGCTGAGAGATGGCTAATGTAACACTATGTATAATGTATGCAGAGCTCTTAGATGGAGGATGTTGCCTGAGTGTGCCTACATGGAAGATGTTGATGCTAGAAGCAAATATAATTTTGACAAGGAGAATCAGCAAACATTAAGATGATCTATTGTCAGATATAATGGAATCTTCTTTAGTGTTTTTGAAAAAAAATAAAATGAATACTTATCTGGCTGGGATAGCTTAAATATGGTCCTGGTATAATGGAGTGTTGCATTTAAAATCAAAAGACTTTGATTTGAATGCTAGCTCTGCCACTTACATGCTATGTAAATTTTTGCAAGTCACCTATAACCTCTCTTAAAAGTTATGAGTTCTTCATCTGTAAAACAAGAGGGTTGGAGTAGATGAAATCTCAGATCCTTCTAGAAACACATTTGTGATCCTATGAAGTGAGAGACAGAGACAAAGAGAGTCAGAGAGGGAGAATGGATCTGTCAGGTTCCTGTCAGATTTAAACCTGTACAATTATATATAATGATTTGTGTTCTAATATCTGGCAAGATCACTGATATATATTTGCAACAACAAAAATAAAAGTGTAAAAAAATAATGTACTCCAAGGGTCATGAGCCTTATAAATGAATGGAAATAGTATTCTCCTCAAATAGCATTCGCATTATTCTTTTTTGGGTCTTTTCATTTTATCAGGATCTGATGCCAATGAAGACTAATGATAATCATCTTAAGGCCTTAAATGTTTTGTGCATATTTTTTCTCTAGCTTGCATCATAAATTCATTTTCCACTGGGGGAAAAAGTCCATCAAAGATATCAGAATATTTACACATTTTCGCTGAGTTAACAGGGCAGGGCATATGATCAGAAGGGTAATGGAAACGATTTCCAAGATCTATGCAGAAAACTGAGGGAGATCCTGCCTAAATAGTGAGAAATGTGTGCATAGTCACTAAACAGTGAATTAGATTTAAGAAATGCATTCCTGAGCACTGTTGTCAGTTGGAGGTATACATGACTGCATTCTAAAAGACCTTGTCAGGAGCAAAGGTTAATAAAATTCTCTAGTTTTTCTAGGACCGTGTTGAGATCATACAGTATGCATTGCCTTCTGAGCCTTAGCTCCCTAGATCTCTTGCTACATTGACATGGTCTTAATCACATTATTTCTGCCAAAAAGATATCTTCAGTGAATAATGGTGTCATCATTTTTTAAGCATTTTCTGACAGTTTTTGAAGCACGCAAATATATGTGTCTGTGTATAAATGATGAATGTCTAATTTTAGAAGATGTCATGTGTTGAGAAAGAAATTAGAGTAATAAAAAAATCAGCTCATCATAGATAAAAACAAGTTTGACGTGGGATTAGCAATACTCTTCCAGTGAGTATGAGAAGGGAGATAGGAGAAGTTTCACAGAGAAGGTGGTAACTAATCTTGGGATGAAGATTGAAGGAAAAAAAAGTTTTAAACAGATTGAGCTGTGGAGGGGGGTTGGGTAGGCACGGGGGGGGGAGGGACATTCATGAATTCAAAGAAAAGGGAGAGTCTAGAACAAGACTGGAAATTCTGCAGTAATACAACTGACTGAAATGTAGCATAGATGAAAGAATACACTGTGAAATAAGCCTAAAAAAGTTAGATTGTAAAGATATTTGAAAGACCTAAAGGACTTTGCTTCAGCAAGAACTCTCTCATTCACATATTAAGTTTATGCATGCTTCCTTGATAAATGAAACCACAATGAATATGCTTTTTTCCACAACTTTCTGTTTATGTGCATTATGGTAGATATAAAACAGTCTACTTACCAAAGCTTTTATGACTGTCATGAAGGTTGTCTTGTACAGGATCGAGATAAAAAGATTTCCTATTATGTGACTCTCCAAATACCTACTTTCACTGATAATTGTATTAATGCATCAAGCCCTAGAATACAGAAGGGACTCTTTAATGAGATCCATAATTGCTCAAAAATTATAAACATAACAATCCATACATGAAAGACTAAATAAATGGAAATGCCTGCTTGTCAAGATTAGGATATGCAGTTGGAAGGTCAATCAACTAGCTAAAACAGCAGTATTAGAGCAGACACTACAAATAGTGAATTGATTTCAGAATTGCATGGGAGAAGGGTTGTAGGTTGAAGGGCATTAACTGCCTAATTATCTATTTTTACAATTATCATTAATGTAGTGGAGCTTAAAAAATTAAGAGTTCTACATATTGATGTTTTAATGCTCCTTCAATATGTCCGTTTTCATCGGTTCTTTTCTCAATAAGTATTTATTAAATGTATCAGAGGCACTATCCTAGGTTCTCAGGGTACTGAAACAAATATTAAATAATCCATGCTCTCAAGAAGTTCATGTTCTATTCTATTGGAGACATGACAGATAAATAAGTAGACAGATTTTGACAGAGACACAAAATAAATTACACTAAATAAATTAGACACAAAATAAAGAGACACAGAATACATTAAAACAAATATCAGGTAATTAACTTCAAGTAGTGAAGCAAGCCACTAGGAATAGGTGGTAGTGGGTGGTGGAGGGGAATCAAGAAAGACCTAATCCAAAAGATAGTACTTGAGCTGTCTTTTTTTTAAAATTATTTTTATTGATTTATTATTCATTTTCTTTTAAATCACTAACTTTTCCCCCAGTATCCATTTCCCCTTCTCTTCAAAGAGAGAAATAGCCAAATAAGAAGCATATAGTGTAAAAGCAAAAAATGAAAATGAAGAAAGAAAATAAATTAAATCGATTAAAAACAAGACAAAAGCAGTATACCACATTCATGGAACATCTACCTCTGCAAAGAGGTAGAAGTATGATATCTTCTACTCCCTTTTTTTTGAGCCGTGTTTGTTCCTTGTAATTTTGCAACACTCACTTTTTTTTGTAGTTGTCTTCCATTTTCATTGTTACAGTCACTGAATATATTGATATTATATTCTAGGCTCTGCATAATTTATTCTGCATTATTTCATGTAGCTCTTTTCATGTATTTCTATTAATCATGTTTATTATTTCTTACAGCACAGTAATATTCTGTTATGTTCATGTACCACATTTTGTTATGCATTCTCCAACTGGTGGATATTTACTTTCTTTCTAGTTATTTGATATCGCGAATGGTGCTGCTGGTGCTGCTATAAACATTTTGTTGCATAATAGATGCTTTCTTGTCAATGTCCTTCATGGAGGTAGAAGTGGATTCTCTGGGTCACAGGGTATGGACATTTTAGTCACTTTATTTGCATAGTTCCAAAATGCTTTCCAAAATGGTTCACAATTGAACTTGAATCTTAAAGAAAGTAAGAAGTTTTAAATAGTGCCAGTGCAAGGAATAGAGATTATACAAAGCAGTTGGATTTAGGGAACAAGTACAATGAGTAATACATAGTGAGGCTGGAAAGATAGAATGAGACCAAGTTGTGAAAGGTTTTAAAATCAAAAAAGGTTATATTTGCTCCTAGAGGCAATAGGAAGTCCTCTGGAGTGTATTGAGTAGGGGAAATGACGTGGTCTAATCAGAGGTTAAAGATCACCTTGGCCACTGTGTAGAAAATGTATTGGATTTAGGTAAGACTATATAGGGAGAATAATTAGGAAGCCAGTGGAATAATCTAGGCAAGAGGCGGTGAGGACCTGAATTGAGATAATGTCTATCTAAATAAAATGAAGGAGTTAAGGTGAGAGATGTAATGGAGGTAGATTATCCAACTGAGTAATGGATGTAATGGAGGTAGATTATCCAACTGAGTATCCCAGATATGTAAAGGAGAAGAGAGTCAAGGATAATGATAAAGTTACAAACCTGGAAGACTGTACAAATTATGATACACTTGACAGCAACATGGATGTTTAAAAGAGAAGAGAGTCTTTGGAGAAAGATAATACATCTTATAATGAATATATTGAATTGTAAATATTATTACCTCATCAGGGTAGTACTCCTTCATTGGATATTAATTCATCATTGTCCACCCACTGTGATAGAAGTGTTCTTCTTTAGCTCTTGATATTACTAGGGTAACAACACAGCACATGGACGGTTCATCTGTAGACTCCTATTTTCTCTACATGATTGGACTATGTGCTTTTTTGTTCATGTATTTTATATTGTATTATGCATAATTTCATCATTTGTAACATTTTATAGCCTATTTACACATATTTACAGGTAGAGGGAAAGCTGTTAAAAGATGGAAATATTTCAGAGAGAAGCTTGGATTATTTGAAAGTACCACATCATTTCCTATTCAATTCTGAACCCAACTCAATGTCCAGCAGTTTCCATCTAAAAGTGTACATGTACAAGATGTATGAAATTTGAAGGAAGATAAAGATATTGACAAAACAAAGACATAGTTTATTCCAGGTATGAGAGAGAGTTTGTGCAAATGTATGGAACTATATGAACTGTCCATTTTCCTGCATGGAAAAATAATCATTTTTGTCCATTTATTTTTTCCTATATGTATAGTCATACTAAAGTCTTTTGTGTGATTTTGGACAACATTTAGTAGATGTTGAAAAGTTCCAGAGTTTGGTGCATTCAGAATGATATCATTCACAAGTAGGAGTATTAGGAAGATTCACCATTGATATGGAATTCTTCCACTGGGCTTGGTTCTGGACATCCTATATGAGAGTGACAGGGGCCTTTGGTAAAAATGCTCACATTTTAAAATATTTTATATAAATAATTGAGTGACCACCAAAATTTAACATATATGTGTTTATGGGGGTGTATATATATATATATATACATATATATATATATGTGTGTGTATGTATTTGTATATATGTAAAAAATACTGTGTGATCTAACCTGCATTGGAAATATATGGGAAATACCTTGAGGGAAGGATTTTAATGTATTACGAGCTCTGCTGAATCAAATATTTTTTGGTAGTTAACTAACAATTAAAAGTAGTAAGATTTTGCATGGAGTTCATTGTTCATTCAGTTTTGTCACTGCAAAGATAGAGTCTGCTACAGAATGCAATTTGTGAAAAATCTTTTCATATTTTCATCAAGGATGGATCTAATGAAGAACATTGACTTCTACAGTCAGAGGACCTAGGCTCAAAGCCAAAATCCAAGGCATCATTTAGCCTATCTGAGCTTTAATTTCCTATACTGTAAAATGAAGGTGTTGGACTAGATAGCCTCTGAGGTTCTTTCTAGCTCTAGATTTCTGATGCTCTAATCTTAAATATTTTCCAATAAAACACTCATAGTGATAAGAAGGTAGGTATAAGGGTTAATCCTTATAATTTTTCTCTCTACTCAATCTCTTTTTTGGGGGGGGATAATCCATGATTTTTCTAATACTTAAACAAATCTTCATTAATCACCTGCTATGTGCAAAGCACTATACTAGAACCCATGAATACAAGACATAAAATAACCTCTCTTCTTCCTTTAAAAAATGTTTTGAGCAGTGACCCTTTAGTGCTCTCAAAACTCTCACTGCTAGCTGGTACCTGTTTAGTGTATAGTTGGTCTAGCCTTAGTCTTCCCACCTTTATTGTTTTTATTGCCATTTCTATTCCATCACAAAGCATATTAGAGAACCATGATGCTAGAGACCATATGGTTGTTTCACTAACCCTGATGGAAAAAATGAAAGAGAAAGAGACAGAGAGAGACAGAGACAGAGACAGACAGAGAGAGAGAGAGAAAGAGAGAGAGAGAGAGAGAGAGAGAGAGAGAGAGAGAGAGAGATGGATATACACATATAGATAGAAATATAGATAGAAATTTCACAGTCTGTTAATACATGGATGGATATTGCAGATTTGACAATTGATCCCGGGATGAAATAGGACTAACACTGCAGGCTGGGTTACATTTGAGAAACTGCAGAGAGCTTTTAATTATCTCAGATTTCATTATGAAACAAGTGAATGACATAACAACCCCCCCTTTTTAATATCAATACTCTTCTAGTAATGTTATATCTGTATGATCTTTGAATAATTAAAATCGTATGTGAGGCTGAAGTTATTGCAAAGATTTACACTGTGAGGGCTATAGTGGTTTTCTGGAGCCAGTTAAAAATGGCTTACAAGAGCTGATTGTTTAATTTTATGTGAGAATTTACACCATGGAAATTGGCAAGTGCTACAAATCAGGACTTCTTTTACTGTTTTGTTGATCATCTAGGCTTAAGAAAGTGATGGAAAATATGTAAATAAGCAGAATAAACCAGAAAGTGTTGTAGAATATATAAATAATGCAAATTAAACTTCAAAGTTTGTCTTCTGGGTATACTTTCCCCTCTCCCCTGCCCCCCACAGCCAGTTGTTAAACATTTTCCAGCACACTTCTCCTCGGGTTGTAATGTATTATCAATGATGACCTGTCAATAAGACATGGTATTAAATGTAGCATCTAAAAATACCTGAAGAGGAAAAGAAGTGGACTGATCATGTAAGAAGAGTGAAGGATAATGGATGGATGTTACAAAGCCCCTATTATATGCTTCATAAATAGGACAGACTTTTTGGCTTCTAAAATTTCTCTAGCTATTTTCCTTTGAAATTAAGGGTATAACTTTTCACACAAATAAAGTCAGATCTAAATAATTGAAAAAACAAGTTGCTCATGGCTAGGTCTAGCTAATATAATAAAAATGACAATTTTACTTAAATTAATTTACCTATTTAGTGGCATATCAATCAATCTACCAAAAAATTATTTTACAGAGCTAGAAAAAATAGTAACAAAATTCATCTGGAAGAACAAAAGGTCAAGAATATCAAGGGAATTAATGAAAAGAAATGCTAGGGAAGGTGGACTTGCCATATAAAGCAGCAGTCATCGAAACTACTCAGTACTGGCTGAGTAATAGAGTAATGGATAAGTGGAATAGATAAGATACACAAGACAGTAGTCAATGATTACAGTAATCTACTTTTTGATAAACCCAAAGACTTATGGGATAAGAACTCACTATTTTACAAAAACTGCTGGAAAAACTGGAAAATAGTATGGCAGAAACTGGGCACAGACCAATATCTTACACCACATACCAAAATAAAGTCTAAATGGGTGCATGATCTAGATATAAAGGCTGAGACTGAAAGCAACCTCGGAGAGCAAGGAATTGGTTACCTGTCAGATTTATGGAGAAGGTAAGAATTTATGACCAAACGAGAGATAGAGAGCATTATGGAATGCAAAATGGATAACTTTGATTACATTAAACTGAAAAGTTTTTGTACAAATAAAACCAATGTAACCAAGATTAGGAGGGAAATGGGAAATTGGGAAAGAATTTTTACAACCAGTTTCTCTGATAAAAGCCTCATTTCTAAAATATACAGAGAACTGAGTCAAATTTATAAGAATACAAGTCATTCCTCAATTGATAAATGGTCAAAAGATAAGAACCCACA
>CM053600.1:55103384-55146104 GCA_028646575.1 Pseudocheirus occidentalis
ATACCTATAAGCATATGAAATTAAGTGTATAAAATACCAATGCTATCGTTTTTTTCTTTAATGATTTAATAGAATTTGAGGCATTTGAGAACAAATTTCAACACATACATATACATACACATATATGTGTATATATATATATATGCATGTGTGTTTGATCTGTGAATCTGTGAATAAGAATAGTGCAGGATTAAATATGTGTATATTTAATCCTGCACTATTATTATTCATGAATCTACATAAGATCTGTTTCAGATGCTGGAGTCCTCCTTCTGGCTTGGAATAGCTACATTTCATAGACACTCTTGCAATACTCTGGTTATTCATATTATACCTCACTTTCATTACGAGATCACTTCATGTCATCTTTCAACCAAATAGTTCCTACATAGCATCTCTTCTTGCAAAGAACATCATCTTCAGAAATATGTTAAAGTTGAATCATACCTAATATGTGCCTCTCTGTTAACCAATTGATAACCTACAACTTGGATTCTTCATAGACTGTATTTTCCCAAGATTTTCAATCTTAAAGAATTACCTGAAAAAAAAGTTAAAAGTGTTCAAAGATATGGTTGAAGGCTTAGAATATTTGAGTATGCTACACAGTTTCCCAAATGCAGCCCAGGCCTCTTTTCCTCCTATGAAAGTCTAGAGTCACTTCATGTTCCATTTATAGTCTCTGCCCCACATATGTGTACTGATGTATTAACTCAGTGGGCTGGACTTCCAACTGCATATCTCAGCCTAGAAAATAGACATTTTCTACCAATTAGGTTTTTCACGGATAAATTGTTATGTTTATTTCTTTTGTGTAATTGCATGTCTTATGGAAGAGGTGCATGACCTCATGTTGTAGGTCTTAATCCATTAACATGGTATGTCATCTGCAAAAGGGGCATTTATAGAACATCTTCTATGGAGAATCTCTCTTTCATAATTGAGTAAGAAATTCCTCATGATAGCAGAAAACAAACTTTAGTAAGCACGTAGCTACCTGTTTTATGTATACCATAAATACACAGAAAGTTGTTGAGCAAAGACTATTCATTGTGGTCCTATTTATCAAGGAATCATGTATAATATCAACATATTTATAAGACATCTTATTGAAGGAAAGTCTTTTAAATTTATTTTTCTCTCCTTAGTTAAAAAGGTGGGGTTTTGGGGGGAGGTATTTAACAAACAATACAACAGCATCATGGTTTCTTTAAACTTACTGGCATGCTAGTAAATATTTAACAATAAGCTTTCCGGAGAAAATAATATACACACAGCACACTTTTAAATTTAATCTGTATTATTGACACTATCACTTTTTAAAGTCTAAACAGTCAGATTTTTAGCATTTGCTGATTTTTAAGGTATAAATGTTCCCATTGAGCATTTAACCATCAGTTCTCATGAGCTGGTTCAGACTAGTTATAGCACACCTTAATGTCTAGAAGTTATTATCCCAGACTTCTCTTCCCTATCTCAGTCAAACTCCTTGAAAAAGATATCTGAATGCGTGGTCTCCACTTCCTTTCTTATAACTGTCTTCTAAATACTCTACAATCTGGACTTTGACTTGATCTTTAAACTGAAAATGCCCTATTCAAAGTCACTAGTAATCTTATAAGTGCCCACCCTGGTGGAATGTTCTCATCCTCATGCTTTCTTACATTTCCGCAGTACTTGAAACTGTTGAACAATAATCCTCCCTCCTTACCCAGCCTCTAAAAAGCTCTGAGATATTCTCGGTTTTCATGACCCTGAAATCTCTTGCCTCTCCTATTACATCTCTGACTACAACTTCTTAGTCTTCTTTGTTTCTTGGATCATCAACCATGAAGTCTACCTAACTGTGGGTGTATCCCAAGTCTTCATTCTTAGCATTTCTCTGTTTTTACTCTCAGTGACTTTATCTGACAAAAGTTTTAATTATCTCTATGCTGATGACTCTGAGATCTATATTTCCAGATCTTGTCTTTCTTTTCAAATTCCACTTTTTATCTCCAAATGCCTACTGGACATTTTGAACTTGATAGCTCATAGATATCTCTGAATCAGTTTGCCTCAAACTAATTATCTATCCCCCCAAACCCATGCCTCTTTTAAACTTCCCCATTTTTGTTGTCAATTCCTCCACCCTTTAGCCATTAAGCTTTGCAATTTTTGAATCAATCTCAACTTTTCACTGTCTGTCATCCTGATATTCTTTCCTCTAAAACTCTCTCCTTTTCCAAACTTCCGTCTTATAGTCAAGGGCACCATGAACCTCCAAGTCACCAATATTCTTTCCTCTAAAACTCTCTCCTTTTCCAAACTTCCATCTTATAGTCAAGGGCACCATGAACCTCCAAGTCACTGAAGGTTATTTTCTCCTATTTTTTATTATCTCCAGGCTTGCACTTCCATTGTCATTCGCTGCTCCTTACTCCTACACCCAATATCTAGTCTCTAAATCTTGTTTCTAGCTTCATAACACATTCGGTATCTTTCCTTTTTTGTACTCTCATATAACCCCCAACCCTAGTTTAGGCATCATCTCTCCTTACCTAAACCTGCCTTAAGTTTCTTACCACTCCAAACCATGCTTTACACTGCTGCCAAATTAATTTTCCTAAAGTGCAAACCTGACTGTATAACCCTCCCCCTACTTAATAAATGACAGTGGTGTCATAAATATATGGGATAAAATAGAAATTCTTCTCTTTTGGCATTTAAGTTCCCACCCTGTCCCTAATCTACTTTCCAGTGTTATTCAGTGTTCCCCTTCAGGTACACTGTGATCTAGTCAGATTGGCCTTACTGATCTCCCTCATGCTGAGTACTCTATTTTCATATCTGTGCCTTTGCCCTGATTGTCCCCATATTTACAAATATACTCCCACCTCATTCCTGTGTCTTAGAATCCCCAGTTTCTTTTGTAGCTTGACTCAAGTACCACTTTCTATAGGAGGCCTTTCCCAATCTCCAGCTGCTAGCCCCTTATATCACTTGCCTCCATACTTGGTCTCTAGTGTGTATATATCTGTATATTTAGATGTTAATTTGCCCTAGCTTGATTATAGACTCTTTGAGGACAGGGACTGTTTTCCATGTGTTTTTGTATCCCTAAAACCTTGCTTAGGGCCTAGTATATAGCAAATACTTAATGAATTCCTGCTAATTGATCAGATGATTAATTCTAGTCAACCTTATGATTTTGATCATATACCCTAATGCAGAAAATTATTTGTCAAAGTTTTCATGTTCCTTTGTGTATCATGAAGATTTTATAACTATGAGAAAGAAGGTATAGTTATTAAAGATTATAAACCAATGAGAAAGCAGTTATTAATTGAGTTCTAATTATCATTTGTGCTCCTAGAATCATATATTATTTTCCCCATTAAAAAAAAAATCTCTTCATCTTGTAACATGATCTTCATGGCTTTTAAGATCGTCTAATGTCAGATGTACTTGGTATGTCCTAGACACTGTTTCTGACTTATTTTTCTTAATTCCCATTTCTGTTCTCAAACCCCCTTCCCCTACTCTCTCCCTTTCCCCAGCACATCCTACTGGTGTTCATTGAAGTGTAAAAGTTCAGATGAGGTAGTTCTTCCTCACTGATTATAGGAATAGATTTTTATAACAATGTTGGCAAATCTGTTTAGTTTTGCATCAATTTGTTGTCCTGACATTTTAATCTATTACACACTGTTTGATTCTGACAACAAGCTTTCTATAAATTTGTCTTGACTTTCTCTGATTTTTATTACATCATAGCCCATAATCCTTAACCCTTGTTCTCTGAAATAATTTTGCTTTCTAAATTAGTGTTGACCTGACTCTCTGTTTGGTGTTTCTTGCCTAAAGTGTTTACTCTCCTTAATTAGTGTTTCCTTGACTTTTTCTTTGTTGCAACTGCCATGGAATTAGTCAGAATTTTTCAGGAACTACTGATAAAGGGAGTATCTTTGCATTTCCCTCCCCCCCCCCCTTCATTTTTGTAACATTAGTTGCTTGTTTGAATTGATAAGAATGAAACTGTGTCAGTGATAGGCCTTTTTTTTTTCATTTTTGTTCTTTCTGCTATTTGATGTTGATTTTTTTTTAACCTTTGTTCTCTAACTAGTTGATTTTAAACACATACAACTCATGCTACCCAAAACATTTTCTTCCTCTTAAGGTATAATCATTCCATATTTATGTACTACTATTTATATTCACCATGTTATGCAACTTTCAACTCTTTAAGGAAATATTAACATACAAAAGTGAGGTTTCTAAGTAGTTTCTAGCTCTTTCATCTTTCATTTCTTAAAGCTGAACCACTTATTTGAGTTTAATTATTCATAGAAATAAATACTTAATTTCAAGAAACCATGCATTTGTATTACTGTAATTTTGAAGTCTAATTTTTTATTCAGGTGTCTTTTGATAACACCTACTTCCAGGTGTGAGGTTTCTTGTCCTCTTGTGTTCTTAATTATATTTTATGGGTAAATAGTATTTCCAGATTAACTCCTCTTTTAGTTGGATTATCTGTTTTCTGGATCGTAAAAACTGGCTGCGCATAACCTAGAAACCTCTTTAAACATACATATTTGGCACTATTTGTTATTCAACAGATGTTTGGATAGTTAGAATCTCGAGAGAGTACTATAACTTGTGGTTTCAGTTACATCAAGTTAATCCAGGAAATTTTGGGTTTTGCTCTTCTCCAGTTTTAGGCAAAAGTCTGTGGAAGAGATTTCATTAGACTCCTCCCTTTCTTTTACATTCCCTCCTTCCCCTCAACTTCCCTTACCTCCCACTTCCCTTTTCCTTTTTCCTCTTTCCTTGAATTGTTTTCCAAGTTATTTTTAATTTTGCTAGTGAAATACAGTTTGATGAATTGATAGATACTATTGATCTATTTCTTTATACTTGTTTCTGTCATCTAATATGATCACTACCATTATGAATTTTTGATTGTCAGAAAGAAAACTTTCTTTTAACACTCATAAGGCTTATGAGTGTTATCATTTCTGCCTTATATTTCAGTAAGGATGCTTTTAAAAAGGAATGATTTAGCTTTGTGGTAAAATTTGATTCTAAAATACTTTCCTACCCATCCTTCAATTTAGAAATCAGAAGTATGTGGAGGTTGATGGAATAAAAGTTACTGTCAGGTGAAGAAGATAGAATATATGATTCTACAAGGTATGATGAGAGAAAGTGAGCATGGTAAAGTGAAGAGAGATCTAGCCATGGGTCATATGTTCATATATAGACTTAAAGCTGGAAGGGGCCTTAGTGATCATCAGGTTTTTTTGCAGTTGATGAATCTAGAGAGCAGTGAGGCAAAGTTACTTACCTAAGGTCACACTGCTGCCAAGTCTGGAAGGAAGGAAGGAAGGAAGGATGAGGGAATTAAGTATTTACTGTGTGTTAAGCACCATGCTTAGCACATAATAATAATGCTAGCATTTATATAGCACTTTAAGGTTTGCAAAGCACTGTAACTCATCATATCATTGAATCCCCTCAACCTGTGAAGTAAGTGCTATTATTATCCTCAGATCACAGATGATAAAACTGAAAACTGAGAGAGGTTGTGTCTGGCCTTGGATTAAGTAGCTAATGAGGGGAGATTTTAAGTCAGATCCTAATTCCAAGTTCAGTGCTCTTGCCCACTCTGCCACCTAACCACCTCACTAGGGAGAAACAAGAATCCAGAAAGGGAGCTGAAAAGGGGAGAGGAATGGGGAAGGCGCCAAAATGGGGGAAAGTTTGAGAAGTAGTCCAAGGAGTTGTGGGCTTAGCCAGTTTTGGAGTAAGTGCAGCTGGTGTGGGCGCTTCTTCAGATACAGGTTCAGACTGAGGTCTTTCTGATTTCATTCAGTGCTTTACTATGCTGGTTATGTGACTTTAGGCAAATCTCTTAGCTTCTCTGGTCTTGGTTTCCTCATTTGTTAACTGAGGGGTTGAACTAGATCAAGTTTAAGGTCCAGCTCTAAATCTATGGTCCTATGGTCCTATATTGTTTGGTGGGAAGGAAGTGTCTAAATGAGTAGATGAGCCAAGGTAGCTTGATGTCTAGGGGTAGGAATAGAGGTGAGAGAGGAAACACCTGGGTCTTAAATAACTAGTTGCTTTAAAAAAAACTTGCCCCAGGTGTGCAGGTGCTGCCATTTATACAATAAATTAATAAAATATATTAGTGACATTAGTTCCAGTGATTCTTACTTTAAAAGTTAATTTTTGGGTCTCACTTCAGATCAAAACTTAAAGTATTAAGAAGTTCAGACAGTTTTAAACACATTTTCTAGCAGGGAAACTATTATTGTAATGCAAACAGAGACTACAAAAAGTATTACTATAATCTAAGGATCTAGAATTCTCTTCTGCCAAAAAGTTATTTATGTTCCCAGCTATTGTTTCTTAAAATCTTTACTTTTGTCTAATTGCTCAGTACAGGTTAAAAAGTCTCACGGGCTATGATGGATGGACAGATGTCACTAGAATATATCTTCACATTTTGATTTGGTTTTTAAAAACAATGCTAACTTAGCCCTGAAGTATTAAAAATGGAGGAGCTCTGAAATTGTTAGTGTCCGTGATTTAATCATAAATTCATAATGCATAGGTTGAATATAACTCCCTTTTTTTCATTTCTTAAGACTGAATGTAATTATCTTTTTTTTTCTTTTCTTACTAACCCCACCCCATTCTAGTGTGAAGGTGCTTTCTCCTCCCCTAATACATCTTATTCAAAAACTATTAGCTAAATGAAATTTCTGTGGTAACTCCAAGCTTTTGGTAGAAGGTCATTCTTATCACCATTAACAATAAGAGTTTTATAAAATAAAAAGGTTTTTTTTAAAAAAGATTCCAGTTGTAAGAATGATCTAGTTTCTATCATGTCATTAGAAACATACAATTTAAAGCTAGAAGATACCCTTAATGTTTGGGAATTAGAGAAGGGAAAACCAAGAACTAGAAAAGTGAAGTGACCTATAACACTTTACATTAGTTATCTGGTAACAGAGTGGTATCTGAATCCATAGCCAGTCTTCTTGTCACTCCACCAATCTTACTCTGAATCATATTGTAAAGCAGATCTGTGTCTCCCTTATTGTTCAGCACTCAAGGCTAACTTGTGTATTAGGAAGTATTTAAGACTTTTTGGTTAAAAACATGAAACAGATTGTATTTATTTAAAATTTATTTTATACTTATATTTATTAAAAAAAAAAAACTTCTACCAATACAGATGGGAACCTGCTCTTCAAATTATAGCCAACCAGTCAATAGACATTAAGTCCCTACTATGTGCCGGACACTGTTGAGGATACAAAAAGAGGCAAAAGACAAAAAGTCATGTCCTCCCTTCAAGGAGCTTACAATTAGTCATAGAAAATTACTTGGGGGAAAATAGAGGTTGAGAAAATTGCACATAGTAGATGCTTAATAAATATTGCTGAATTGTGTTGAAATCATAGGAGAAAAATCCCACCACAAAATTCATAGGAGAAAAATAGCTGTTACACAGTGCTCACAGAGATGTTATAATGGAGAATTAGTAGAGTTAATGCAAGTACCTGTGCATAGGTACTAGAACATTTTACTTAGAAATGCTCAAGTTTCTAAGAGGTTTTAACTTTGGAATAAACTTCTACTATGAAGCCATATGTCTGAGACACAGAGAAGGTACACAGAGGGAATGGGAGAGAGAGATCTGGATGCTGTTCCTGTGACAGAAAGTGGGGAAAGAAATGAAAATGAGAATTTAGGTCATGGTAAATACTGCATGAATGCAAGGAGAAGCACAATCAGGTGGGACAGTGAGGGCAGGTTGAAATTCAAAGCTAGCTAGAAACAGGCACTTGCAGAGACTGGTGAGTCCACTGAAATGGATTCCACATCACCTTTCACTTCCCATTTCTCCTCTGATTAGTGAGAGGACATACAAGTGAAAAAAGGTTCTTTCTCCTCCTCTCATCATAGCCTCCAAGTAAGTCTGTTTCTTTATATGCTTATTTGAACTTTTATGCTATTTGAAATTTCTACTAAAAGGTGTGACCATTTACAATAATTTGTATCAAAATTAATAAGTATACAGTTTGGGAATTAGAGAAGGGAAAAGCAACTGAAATTTGAAAGATATTCCTCAACTCATGTTGAGGTGGGATGAAGTGATTAGACAGAGAATATACGAGATAATAGGTTTGCTAGTTAGTGTGACTTTCCCATAAAACAACACAAGCCTAGCTGGCAAACACCAACTTTTACTCTGAAGCTTGTCTGTCTCCCTGCTGTATGTGTGCTGTCCTCCCAACCATCTAGCTGGCTCTGACTCCAGCTTCCTGTGGGCTCTGCTCCACCCTTCAGCAAACTCCTCACCCCACAGGCTCCATGTAATTACATTTAGCCTGTTAGGGGACAGAGTTCATTTTCAAAGCAGGAAGGGTCTTCAGATTCCCTTAGGCTTATTAAGGGGCAGGGAAGATCTTCAAATTCCAGTTACCATTACACATGGCCAAGTCATTTAACCCTGTTTACCTCGGTTTCCTCATCTGTAAAATGTCTCAGAGAAGGAAATAGCAGTATCTTTGCCTCCAATATCTTTGCCAAGAAAATCCCAAAAGGGGTCATGAAGAGTTGGGCACAACTGAAACAACTGAACAGTATCTGAGAAGGTAGTCTCTGAGATATTCATACCTACTAGACTTGTTCATGAACTTGGGAAAAGACTTCATAAGAAATGTTTGTTCAGTTAGTCACACTGCACATTGTACCCAACTAGTGGTGTTTGTCCTTTGTTCCCAAAGAGGATCAAAATGATATCACTATGCTAGAGTCAAGTTTCAGTGTGTCTGACTGGCTGGTCAGACTAATGTGAGCTTGGAATGTTCTACCACAGGGCAAGCACAAATAGTCTCTGTGAACATTTGTGGTGGATTCTCTGAATTTGCTCATCTTGCATTTCTTTTGAGCTATTTCAATTCTACTTTGCTCATAGACCACAGTACCTTCTTTGATGTATGCATGCCATGCTGATTGGTCCTCTTCTGGTGTCTCCCATGAAACAATTAATTTCGAAGTTCTTGAGACCTCATATCACTTCTTCTGATGACCATGTGAATGCTTGCCCTGTGTGAGTTCTTCATAAAATAATCTTTTTGGCAAGCGTATGTTTTACATTCAAACAATGTGTCCAGCCCATCAGCGTTGTGCTCTCTGAAGTAGAGTTTAAATGCTTCACATTTTAATTTAAGAAAAGACCTCAATGACTAGTATTGTGTTGGGTGATCTTCAGAATCTTCCTAAGACAATTCAAATGGAAGCAACTCAGCTTCCTAATATGGCGCTGGTATACTGTCCAGATTTCACAGGCATACAGCAATAAGGTCAGCACAATGGCTCTGTAGACTTGCAGTTTGGTAGTCAGTCTAATACCTCTTCTCTCCCATGCTTTCCTTCGGAGCCTCCCAAACACTGAGCTAGCTCTGGCAATGCATGTGTCAACCTCATTATCAATATGTACATCCCTGGAAAGTACACTACCAAGGTAAGTGAACTTACCCACAAAATACAAAACTTCTCCATTTGCTGTTACCAATGGTCCCATGTATGAATGGTGTGGTGGTGGTTGATGGAGCACCTGTGTTTTCTTGGTATTAATTGTTAAGCCAAAATTAACACAAGCACCCAGCTAGTACTCTTAATCTGTCTACAGTAGTTAACACCATATAAAAGAATACATTTATTTACTATATCTTAGTAGGGAACCATTATATAATATAGGGGTGGGGTCAGATAAGCACGATTGACTTTTTCTTCCTAAAGTAGAACTAAATAGCATGAACCTGTCCACCTTTTATTTGCATTGAATCTAAGTAACTCTAACCTCTTATCATAATAATTACCAAATGCCAAGATTCTTCATACTTAGCTCTTTTGTGGTAAGGAATTCTTTCCCCCCCCCTCAAGCCTCAATATTGATTATCATTTGAAAAGAAAGGTCTACTGATGGAGGATTTTATTAAAAGAAGCTCTCTTAATACCTTACCTTATTTCACATTTGGCATGACCTCATCCTTTCTGAAATGACCATATTGCCAAAGAAAAGTAGGGTGAGGCAGGTTGTGGCTTGAGTTATACCATGCAATCAGCTATCCATTACATTTAGGTACATTGGGTCCTCCTAGTTGGGTATGAACAACACAGAGGACTGGTTGATTTTCTGATGTCATCGCATAACTGGCATATGGCAATAGAATACAAATTCTTTTATGCGTTCCTAGTGCAGTTCTGTCTTTACATAGGAGGGCATTGTTGAATATTGCTTGTTTTACAGTCCAAGGAAGTAAAAAACCTCTTGGTCATGTAAGCCACAGATCTAATTCAGAACACCTACAGCTAAAGAGAAATAAAGTAGAAAACATTGAATATCTGATGAAGGACAATTCAAACCCTGATTTTCTGTGTGTTGGTAAAGAGAAAGAAGTACAAAGAATTTGTAGTAATGGGGCGATGATGGAGAAGTAAATTCTGTCGGGCAAGTTGTAAGGTGTTTGTAAATAAATATTGCCTCACTATATCTAATATTTCCAATGTTAATTCATTGTATGTGTATTGATTTTAATGCCCCTTTGTCTTTATGTCACATTTGTTTCTGAATATATTCTTTCACCTTTATTAAACGAGCCATTAAATGTAACAAAGAAAAAAAACAAAAAAAAAGAAATAAACCAGAGTTCATCTAAACTAACCAATACATTGATCTTGTATGACAGCAGATAAAATATTCGACTAGTAGTATTCCACCTAGAACTGAGAAGCTTTTTCTTGAACAAATATCAATCCAATAAATCCAATCAAGATAAGAAAGGAAATCATTAATTTGCCAGGGCAGGGGGATTGGCAGGGGTGGAAATCTATGCATCAAATGTCTCTTGATGAATTATAGAGAGAATTAAGAGTTTCACTTAATTTTGTGAGTAATAATTCTTAGCTTCTGTTACCTACCCAGAATGACCTGCCAGGATGGTCATGATTGAATTAGAATTATGGATAGATACTTATAAAAAAAGAAGTCATAAGCAGGCTGTTGTTTTTATTTAATGGAATTAAAGAGAAAAAAAACTTTAACAAAACTACCCAGAATTATCAGCAGCATTTGTGAATTTTATTTCTAGTATTGCATAAATTGATGTAGTCTTTAAGTATGGAAACACTAAGCCATTCAGAAGACATTCTGATAATGAAAAAAATATTTATGAACTCAGCAACTGTCAGTGAAGGTAGTTTGAATTGGATAGGTTATTCAATTGGGATAGTTTCAAGACTGCAAATTATTTTTGCCATGAAAATGATTTTTAAAATGAATACAGGAAACTTATCTTGATGTGCACAAGATCCATTGTTTGGGAAGAAGGTAGAACAAATTGTTGTTTCTGTTATCCACATGTAGCAACAGATTTCCTGAAAGACAATTCTGATCCTTTCTTCACTCAAGCAGTGTTGACTTTAACAAAGAGGCCAATGCCAAGGTCCGTAGATGGCGTTGGTAATCATGTCAAATGCCTCTACTTCTCTCCTTTCCCCTTGTCTATTTCCTAGTCCCGCAGTGTGCTTTTTGGATTACCGTGTCTCCATTATACTTACTAATTGTGTCTGTTTTTGTAATGATTCCCTGTTGTCTTATGAAATACTTTGACAAGTTTAAGGTAAAAAAAGGATTTGTTGCAGCTGTTCCGGGAACACGTAAAAGTTAAAGTGACCATTTAAAGAGTGAACAGTGACATAAAACAATCTGTCATTCACATCCCAAACTTTATAAATTGGAGCAGCAAAGCAAACAGTCTTAGTAAAGTAACAACATAGCTTTAATCAGAAACAATAAAGCAGTCTCAGTTTCTACCTGACCTATTATGGTATTTAGGATTTGGATCATAAAGTCACAAACCAGAGAAGAATCTATCATAGAAATTAGACAGATTCTAGGTCATACTATCTGAACCAGTCACAGCCTAGTTACAAAGATTGACAGATGGTGGCTTCAGGTAGCACTTAATGTGTAGGTTTCATCCTGATTGCCTATGTTTTGAAGCAGAGATGTCAAACCCATGGCCCACAAAACTCCTGAGTGTGGCCCACAGTAGATTAAAATGTAATTAGGAAATACGTAACAAATCCTATGAATAAATAAAAATATAGTAAAACATAGATAACATTATATTTTCAAACTAAGTCAATATGTAGCCCATAAGCATCCTTATTGTATAGGTTAGGGGCTCCATTTCTATTTGAGTTTGATACCAGTTGTCTAAATTGATTAGTATACAGGATAAACCATAGTATTAACATCCATTTGTTTTACTTTTCTTTTTTCACAAATGTCTTCTTAAACATTAGATGTTGAATATGGATTAAATATACAAAGAAACACACAGGCCAATTTTATTTAGGGTGTCAGTGTGCTCTGGAAATCCAGCAGATGAGAGTGTGGGTTTTTGAGTCATTTTAACTCAATAGATCTGATAGCTTCACTGTCAGTTCCAGTTAATAACAACAACTTGAATTTTTTGCCCTTTTTTTGGGGGGGAGGGCAATTGGGGTTAAGTGAAATGCCCAAGGTCACACGGCTAGTTTTTGTGTTAAGTGTCTATGCCTGGATTTGAACTCAGGTCCTCCTGACTCCAGAGCCAGTGCTCTATTCGCTGCGCCACCCAGCTGCCCCAACAACTCCAGTTTGCATCCCTAAATTCCAGGTTCTGGTTGATTGTTGCTTGAATGTCTAGCAGTTTAGCAGCAATGATTCTTTTGGAAAAAATTTCACAAGTAGAAATTAGACTGTTTTGTGCATTTCTTTTTCCATCACTGATCCACTCTCTAAGAAATCAAAATCATTCTTACTTTTCCAAAGGCTAAAAATCCCACCCACCCACCCACCCGCCCCCAGTGAAGAAAGTCCAAAGGGCTGCCATGATTCCAAAGTTTCATGATCAATACTAAGAACTCACACGTATATAGTGCTTTAAAGTTTGCAAAGTGCTTTACAAATATCTCATTTGATCCTTACAACAGTTCTGGGCGGGGGGCGGGGAGAGTAGTTGCTATAATTATCCCCATTTTTACAGGTGAAGAAATTGAAGCAGGCAAAGGTTGAGTGACTTGGGCAGTGATTATGTATCTGGGCTAAGATTTGAACTCAGTTCCAAGTCCAGTGTCCTATTTACTGTACCTCCTAGTTTGCTTAAAATAGCTTCAGCCTTATGCCAAATACATTACCTTTTTGAATATGGTGACGTATCTTTTCTTCTTAGGAAAATAAAATATTAGAAGGCATAGTCACAATAACTGGCTGGCATTTAACAATACAGCAACATGGAATAGTGGAAATAGGGTTGGCCTCAGACTCAGGAAGACCTAGTTCAAGTCTTTTCTCTAACACGTTTTGTGTCTATGTGAAACTTGGCAGGTTTCTTAATGTTCCTTAATGTCTCAGTGCCTCCGGTAACTTCCTAGGGCTACAAGTAGCAGAGTAGGACCTGATTTACTTTGGTAGATGGAGATTTGTGAGAGAGATTTGTCATTTACCAAGACTAGACTACTGGTCTGGTAAAAAAAAAAATAAAAAAAAAGCTCATGTGTGTGAATATATTACTTTTAAGGGCATGTAGGTGGCACAGTGAGATCACCGGGCCTGGAATAAGGAAGAACTGAGTTCAAAGCTGGCCTCAGACACTTATTAATACCCTAGGCAAGCCACTAACTCTGCTTGCCTCAGTTTCCTCATCTGTAAAATGAGCTGGGGAAGGAAATGGTAAACCACTTCACTGTCTTTGCCAAGAAAACTGCAGGGGTCATAAAGTGTCAGACATGACTGAGACAACTAAACAGCAACAACACTATCACTTTACAGTTTACAAAGTACTTTATTTCTTTTTAATCCCACAACAATCTTAGGTAAAAACAAATCATTTCCCTTATTTTAAAAATAAGAAAAGTGAGTCAGAGAAATCAGATGACTTTGGTGGGGTCACATGACTGTATATTAGAGACAGTATCCATGCTTCCCTGACTCAGTGACTCTACAGAAGAATGCCTGAGAGCCATCTCTTTTAAATTGGGGTTTCTTTACTTATTTGATTTTTTTTTACATTTCCAAATATAGTATGTGTTCAACTTCTGAGAACAGCTTCTTTTAACAGTTTTGCCTCTTTTGTGTCTATCTATCTAGGTCTGCAGCACCAGGACAAGTTCTGAAGCAAGCAGACCATGGTGGCAAGTATAGCTGGATCTGGAACCCCAGGACACCTGGCATGGAGAAACACCAGTGTTTCTTTATTTCTGCATGAGGACAAGATACATGTACATGGAAGGAGAAGATGGAAAAGCAGATGTTTTGGAGCCTTTTCTTGAGAAGGCTTCATGGGACCTAGAACACTGAAAAAAAAAATCTTTGTTTGATTCTTCCCCTACCTGAACCTGTGCAGCTCTCCTCCCCTTCACTCTTTTCAATAACATGGTTTATTTTCCATTTAATTTTGATTTTTTTTTGTTCCTTTTAAACAAATCACCTTGTTTGTCAGGAAAAGCCAAGCCACAATGGCAGTGTTCATCCTTTCAGGAATACAATTTTGTAGCTCTCTGTGCATCTATTTTTGTAGAAATACAGAAAGTATGGTCTAGCATTGATGGGCTATTTTAGAGGGATGTATTTTTTTTTTTAAATTGTAAAAATTGTTAAGTTCTGTTTAAAGAACTTGCTCTCAGAGAAGCACTGGCAACAATGTATAAAAATGCTTACTTGTAGATATCTGTGATGTGATGTGTGTCTGTGTTTTTCAGGTTACCTCAAGTGTTTAATATTTTTCCTCTTAAATATGGTAGCACATTACCAAGCTAGTCTGGTGTTGTTTTCACATGATAGCGCTTTGAAGGGTTGAAATTTTCAACCCTTATCCTAGCTTGTACAGCTATTAGGTGCAGATATGGTTTCAAAGGAAAGTTCTTCAGTGCTCATAATAGAGCAGAAAATTACTGTTTCATCTCTTTGGCATCATCTGAAGAGTTTGCCTATAGTATCATAATTACATTCCCATTTCATCCAACCTGTGTAAGTGTACCCAGAATTCGTATGGGTCCGCTAGAGAACTGATAACCATTAGTTCCAGTGAATCGGGTCCATTGTTACAAATTATCTTTTCTTGATAGCATAAAGTCCCATTGTTTTAAGTGGATTTTTTTTCCTGGTGACATATGGAGAGGTAATATGCAAGTTTTGTAAGCAAGGTACTCTACAAATCACAAAGCTATGAGCTTAATAGTTATTTCATAAGAGTACTCCAATTGTTTTTTCTTTTTTTTTTCTCCCTCGAACATCTAAAACCAAGAGATAGCTGTGGCATTAGTAGATGGAAAACTTTCCTCAGAATCCAGAAGCCTGGTTTCAAGTCTCACATGTGATACCTACTGGTTCCGGGACCAGTTAAGTCCCTTAAGCCCTCATTGCTCTAAGGAGCTTTCTTAATTTTGAAGAGAAGTTGCTGACTTGTGTTTGTAGAGGGATTGTCTTCGGTTTGGAGTCCCAATGTCAATGAAGTCACAGGTCCGGTTCATATCTATGGTATTTAAAGAGAATACATATAGTCTGTAATATTTCCAACATAAATTTTTGCAGTTCTTGAATTTTATTGTTTTTTTAAGTGAATATTTCTAAGACAAACCTATGTGTATAATTAGAAACAAGGAAGAATTTGATTTGGGCTCTTAATCAGGATCATTTGGAATGTTTTAATAAGCTGAAAAAAAATGAGGATTCTGAAGGGAAAGGCACAGATCAAACCAGATGAAATTCCATGTTTATAGTATTGATTTGTATAGAACGTGGACTGACATTGAGAATCAACAAACAGAGTGATGTCTTTAGAGTTTGCAAAAAGAAAATAGGCATTAGTATTTCTTATTGTTTTCAATGTTTAGAAATATAAGACTTGGGGTGGCTAGATGGTACAGTGCATAGAGTACCAGCCGTGCTGTCAGGAGGCCCTGAGTTCAAATCTGGCCTAAGATACTTAACACTTACTAGCTGTGTGATCTTGGGCAAGTCACTTAACCCCAATTACCCTGCTCTCCTCCTCCAAAAAGCAAATACATATATACACACACACATATACATACATACATACATATGTATATATGACTTGTTACTTTCTTTGGTTACTTCCACAGATGAGCAAAGTTCAAAAATTAGCTCCAAACACGTCTCAGTTTTGTTTGTTAAGATGATTTCTCATTTTTCTTATAAAATTCAAAGTACAATAAATTACCACTTTAAAGCTTGAAGCATATATTTCTGTGTATGTATATATTTTAGTATGTTAAGCAGCACCATAAGCTGAGCTAGACTGGGTTTTCATAGCTGATTTTCAGATCTATGGTTATATTTTATAGATCTCTTCCTTCTTATAACCTGTGCATTCTTTCCTTTGTAGAGAATGTCTTCGGTTTGGAGTCCAGGCCTTTACCTTCCCTCTGCTTTACTGTGTCTCAGTTTCATAATGTTCTTCTTAACTGAATACAACTTCAATACAATATACCCCTGTGAATTGCTTTCATTTCTTTCTGGGGTATACTCGAAAGTTAGGGTACCTTCCACATACGGGTGATAGGCATTCATAATAATAGTTAGGATTTACATAGTGCTCTAAGTTTTGCAAAGTGTACATATGTTAACTCCATTATTCTGTTCATTTTAATTATAAGGAAAGATAGAGGTTAAATGATGCTAGTGTATGAAGCAGGATTTGAACTCCCTCCAAGTTCAGTGTTTAGCCATTCAGCCACTTAGCTATCTCCCACTCAGTAGGATGTAGGCTTGCTATTTAGGAAATTATAGCCTGGCCAACTGAGTTAATTCTGTTATTCAGAATGGCAAGCGGAAGCTACATTTTGATGAAACTACACTATAACAATTTGCACATGTCCTTACGTTTTTCAGATTCCATTTTAACATCATTCCAACTCAGCAGTTGGAAAGTCACAGATTTACACTAAAACCTTGATTACAGTATATTACAAATTAATCATTGGACTTTTTTGAGCAAAGCAGGCTATAAAACAGGTTCCTTAATACCCCTTTTCCATTTCTGCCATAAAATATACAATTAAGACAGGAAGTCCTAGATTCAAGTGTTGTCTCTGACACGTGCTCTGTAACCCTGGGCAAATCATTTACTCTCTCAATATTCTAGGAAACTCTGTAGGTTATAGGTTGCAGACAAGGTACCAATCTGTGTTGGTAGAAGGAGATTCCTCACAGGTTAGTCAATAGTCTCATAGCCTGGTTATTTTCCACAAGTCAAGCTTCCAGAACTCCTTGAATTTCCATTCTTTCACTTGGTGAGGGAAATAAAATTTAAAACCCACAGCATACGCTACTTTCTTAAATATACCAATTCATAAAGAAATAAATTGACCCTTTCATGGTGGATGATTTTATAGATTTCATGTCATTTACTTTTATTCATCAGAGACTCCAAAGTTCTTCCTCAAGTAGCTACTACAATCAGTTGACTTGGAATATCAAGATTTGGGCTTCTTTCTCCATTGTGCTTTAGGTTTTCTTGACAGCTGAGCTAAAAACATTGCATTTGAAATTGGCCATTAATTTGCTTACCTGAAAGCTTGAAGAAAAATAGTAAGATCTAGTAGGAAAAAAAAAATTCCATATGACAGGGAGGGAAATACTTTATAAATAATCTCAGTCAGCAGATTTATTCAAGTTTAGGAAAAAAAACTATTAGAAGCAGATGTGTACAATGTGTCTGTATTGAAGATGGAAAGAGTTCACTACTACCATTCCAGTTACAAAGCAGTATTAATAGCAGTTTAAAAAGACTGTGTTTGATCACCTTTTCAGGCAAAGAGGAGAGGGCAAAGACTTGTAAAAGCATTACTGAAAGTACCTTACCAGTTTTAATGCATAGTATAAGCAGGTACTCAACCCTTTTATTCTATAGGGATGCAGATATTCACATCTTTCTAAAAGGACAAGTTCCTCTTATATGTTATTTACGTTGGTATTTGTCACTGTCTTTAAAGAAGAGTAATTTTCATTCTGTAATAAAATGACCTGAAAGCACTTTTAGACCCATGATGAAAACACCCGTCTTTGAAGATATTATTTATGTAGATTAGCATTCACATAACAGTTGAAATTTAAGAATCTTTTTATAGACTTTTCCTCCTTAATCCTTTCTGAGAATTGTATCAAAGGCATCCTTTCCAGTATGATAGAAATACTAGTGATCTTTATGAGAAGGTAATGACATTTTTGGTGTCTTATCTTCTATAAGATAATACTAGGTTTTTTGTGTTTATTTCATTGGTGTTTTGTCTTGAAGTGTCAAAAAGCTGCATCCACCAGTTTTTTTTTCCTTATACCTGTCAGTGGAACTGATATGCCCCAATAATTCAGTATGGCTCCTTGCTTCCTTGTAGTTCCAAAGATCGTTAAGCATGATATGCCAATGTAACAGAACACAAATGGAGCTATCTAGGAGGTCAAGGACTGTTTAGTAGCAAACAAAATTCTTTGAAAAACAATCAGGAAAGAGATATTTTGTGAATGACCACAGTTTTAAAAGAATTCTTCACTTTATTTTGTAGGACATGATCAACATCAGAACTTTTCTTTGACCTCTATTAACAGAGTATATTTCTTTATGAAATTAGGGCAACAATCACTAATTGCTATATCTATGCCTATTTTGAGTTCTGAAAATAATTAGGATCTTTAAAAAAAGTAAAGCTAATTGACAAAGTACACACATGCAGTTTTTAAAAGCTATGACACAGAGTTGGATTTTTCTTTGTATTCTTAAAGAAAAATGTTCTCTAGATTCATTTTTTCATCCTTAAATACTAGGGTAGGAGAACTGCAATTGGGAAAAGAGATTACTACCCAGCAGTGGGAATTCTATAATTTACATTATTAAATTGGGAAGCTGCAAACTAATATAAAAAACACATTGGCAGGCAAAATAACTCCAACTAGTTAGGTCTACAAGCCGTTTTCATACTGTTTGAAGTCTGCATTTCTAGAGTACAAGATCTGCACATCTCAGAAGCATTAAATGTCTATGAAAACACACAAACAGGCCCTTTAGTTTCAAAAGTTGAATGACAAATGCTGGTATTTTCTCAAACAAAAAAGACTACCATACTTCCCGACCCCACCAATTCCAATCATCCCTTCAATGAAACCACCATTAGTATATGTAAAGGATATGAAATGATGAAGAACTTTGTATTAAAAAGTGTCATTGTTTAATAAATAATTTAATGTGAATTTTAATGATTATATTTTAATGTAGCATTTTGTTCTGTATTTCTTTACCATTAGCTAATGCACTCTTGTTTCCTTCATATTAAAAAAAAAAGAACTCATAAATATCTTTATAAATTCCAGTGTCCTGTTTTTTTTAATAAAGTTAATTCCAGAACCAAGGAATTTATATGATTCAGTAAAGGAACAGGTTATAAAATAAATCTTTACACTAGAAGTACTAGTGAAGTTCAGTTATATAAGCCACATATGGAACCTTGTAACTAAAGTTTTTTTTCATGAGGATTCTTCCAAAATTATCAGCTGATACATTGGGAGGGCTTTATGCATTTTTTTTAAACCTAATGTTCACTGTGCCAACAGGAACTCACCCCAAAGTGTCACTTCCATTCCTATAACTTAGTAACACAAAAGGAGAACATTGAGGTGTAAAGGAGTGAACTGAAACCCTGGGGAATCTGTTTTCAAAGAATATTGTCGTGTCAAGCTGGTAGGGAACTTGAAGAGATTGCAAACCAGTGCCCTAATTTTACAGATGAAAACACTGAGGCCCAGAGAAGTTAAGGGACTTGCCTAAGGTCACACAAGTTGCAGAGTGCAGACTCCTTACATGGTGGCATCCCACTCCTCATAGATCACTAAGTGTTATATGCCGTTAAGTGTTATGTGTCAGTGTAACAATAGATTTAATATTCAGTATTTAATCGTGTGAATCTATATGTTGAAAACATTAGGAAACACAATTTAGACAAATCTAGACTCTCCAGCATTTTTGATGAAGGGTTGTCATAGTTTCCCTTATTTAGATTTATACTAATGTAGGATTTTAATCATGTTTCCATCCATCGCTAATCACAGAATCATCCATTTAGAGGCAAAGGGCATTTTAGAAGTCATCTAGTCTAATTCGTTTTATAGATGAGAACATTTTGGGCCAGGGAGATGAAGTGGGAAACTTAGTAAAGATTAAAGATTACTGTCACTACGTAGTAGAGTCAGGATTCAAACCCACATATTTTGACTATAAATTTGGTGTTCTTTTCATTGTACCATGAGTCAGTATTTCAAAAATGTGAATATTCAGACACTAGTGAAGAATGATCTGAAAAAAAGAGGGGAGGAAACTCTGTTACTTTTATCTCTAAAGCTTTCATCTGTTCAAAGGTCCCAGTTGAAGAAAACTCTTGGTTCCATTTCTGTTTCAAATGGTCTCCGAGGGACATCTCAGAATCCAAAGGGTTACACTGTATTTATGTGAGACAGGCGCTAAGTAGGGTGGAGACCAAGACATCTGTTGAGAATTCTTCATAGCTGAAGTGTGTTTTCTCAGGGGACAACCAACTACTATTTAATTGTTTTACTTCCTTTTTTGGAAATGTATGCCCATTCTGCAATGTTCCAAATTTCCAAATATCCCTTTTGACCTCCTCATAAACAATTGATAAAATTGATAAGAAAGCTGTAAAGCTTTGCGCTTTTACCCACGCTGAATCAGTACATCTGCTATGAGTTAGCCAGTAGAGGGGAAAAAATACATTTTAACGAAAAGCAAAGAAAACATTTTGATCCACTTAATGTGTAAAGCAGGTATCCATGCCTTGGAATTTTGCTAATCAATACATAATCTGTGTGTCTGAGTTAGCATGAACTAGTGAAATACAAATATTTGATTTTCCATACCAAGTTTGGCTATGGCTGAATGAAGGGCACTGGCATTGATCTTTCTCTTTACACTTATATAAGAAAGAGACTATTTGTAGAGAGCCAAATATAGCAACAGAGGATTTTGTATCTTGCCAAAAAATACAAAATCTGTTCCCCTTTAAGCATGACATTCTATCCTTTTCTTGTGGATAAAGCTAAAAGGAAAATATAGCTTTAAATGACCCCACTCCTTCTGTTGGAAGCTCCCTAATCTTTTTCAAATGGGCCATCTGTGGTTTTGTGGGTTATGTGTTTCAGAAAGGAATATGGCAACATGAGAAATCCATCTAGTTCTGTCATTTTCCCTCATCAGAAATTACAACCAAATCGCACATTGTGGACAGCAATAAAGTCAATCACCTTTAAATAAATTGGATTCCCCCCTCCCAGACCATCACCATCAACACCAGCAGTAACAATAAGGGCAAACGGATGGTGTTTTATTTGTTTTGAACTATTTCTATTAATTGATTGATCGATTATATCAGCCGTAAACCTTGGTTCTGGTTTTACTTTACAAAGTATTTTCCTGGGTTTGGAAAGCACATCGTGCTTTAAGGTGATTAAGCAAGGAATGACTCTTATGCTCTCCACATGATGTGAAGTATATTGAAAACAGTTCTGTACACGTCACCAAGCAAAGAGATTTCCACTGTGACTGCTTTACCAGAAATCTCAGTGTGGGATTTTAAAACAAACACCAGGCTGTTTGGAAATACTTGATGTATGTAAATATGCAAAACATGCAGGACAGTTCTAACAGCTGAAGGGTGTATTCTCTCATCCATGAGTGGAATAATTTGGTGGCAATAGTGGTTATTTTTTCCATCTTTGCTTGTCATTTTTATTTTCCCTCTTTCTTCTCTCCCTTCTTCTTCCAACACCATACACATAATGCTTCCCCTCCCCTCCTTTCCACTCCAACAAACCTTTTCCAAAAGAATCATTTTACTAGATTCCCACTGGAAAAGGTGGGTGGTGCCTGGAAGGAATTTTTCTGAGTTACATGATGTTGTAAAGACAATCTGAATTTCAGGGAACTTGCTTGGACTTGTGCTAAAACCAGGCTTCTGCATAGCCCAGATGCTTTGGAGGCCAGATTCTATTGAAGCTTGTCATTAGAATGGGAAGGAAAGTCTTACTGGAAATAACCCTTAAACAAGTGATGACCCCCAACCAGCAAGGAATCATTATTCTAGAATTGTTTTTATCTTGGAACATAAAATCAGGGAACAATCCTGTCTGAAAAATCAGCATGTGCTCCTGAACCTAGAGTCAAAGAAAAATGAGAGAAGACCTGTGATAATACTATAAGAATGCTAACAAAAAAAACAGACACCTGGTATTAGGTCTAAACAATCCACTAGAATTTTACTATTCTCTTTGAATTTGGCTTTCATGAAAAGTTCTGGGGCTGAAGATCAGGAGGGGAGATTTTAAAGAATTGTAGAATTTGAGAGCTGACAGGACCGTTAGGATTCATCTTGTCAAATGGATACTAAAAATGAATATCCATTAAACCATATATGACAAGTGGGCATCCAGTCTCGATTTGAAGATTTCCAGAATCAAATGAGATAATATTTTTAGAAAGTGCTCAGCAAAATGCCTGGCACATAGTAGATGCTGTATAAATGCTCGTTCCCTTCCTCTTGCCTTCTAGTGCAAGGAGCCCACAACCTCTCAAGGTAGCTCATTCCATTTTTGGACAATTCTAATTGAAAGGAATTTTCCTGACATCAAGCCACATATTTTCCTCTTGGCAGCTCCTCTTTCTGCTCGAAAGCACCAAATAGAGGAAGTTTAATCTTTCTCCCACATGATAGCCTTTCAAATACTTGAAGAAGGCCATGATTCCCCCTGCCCCTTCTTTCTACCTGCTGATTTCTCTTCTAAACTTCGAATCCTCCTTAGTTCCTTTTTCTGCTACTGGGCCATGGGAGTCAGTTTTGTTCGGAGTCCTGGATCCTAGTCCCATTTTAGCTACTATGTCTACCTCTCGTTACTTCTTCTGTTAAAAAAAGGGGGTTAGGGGATGATAATAACCACCTTGTGAAGCTCATAGACACAGGGTCATTAGGATGTTTGAAGCGAGGCAAGTACTTTGGAAAAAGCTTTAAATGCTATGGTTATATAAATTATTTTTTATGTCTGGAGATAGTTGCCATATTATTGATCTCAACCTAATGAAGAGGAGGAGGCAGAGGGAATATATAGAAACCAGGACAGTTGGCTTTGGGTATTATGGCCACAGTCAACAAGCAAATCAAAAAGCGTTCTGGCAGGCTTAAAAATGTTAGCAAATATTTTGAGGCAAAGCTACATTTCTCCCAGTTTATGGTATCATACACTTCATGTTACCATGGCATTGCACTTTCAAAAGGGAAATTATCAGTTATTATTTACAGTGTTTTAAGGCTTTGGCAGGTTGATTCTAGTAAACGATTTATCTAGGCATAACTCACCCGTCTAGATATAAGAAGTCAAGTCAGCAAGAATTTATTTAGTGCCTACTAAATGACAGACATGGTTCTTAATGCTTGGAATACAAAGAAAGACAAAAACACCTCCTGCCCTCAAGAACCTTACAACTTAATGAGGGAGACAATATGTAAGCAATTTTATACAAAGATTTATATGGGATAAATTGAAAATAGTCTCAGAGATGGGATACTAACGTTAATTAAGATCAAGAAAGGTTTTTTTTTCCCCAAATGGTAGGATTTGAGTTGAGACTGAAAGGAAGGCAGAGAAGTCAGCAGACAGAGATGAGAGAACTGAATTCAGGGTATACTAAGCAGGGAAATTGAATGTTGTGGTTTTTTTTTCCTGAGAAAGTAAGAAAGCCAGTCAATGAATTATAGAGTACTTGTGAGAGAATGATATATAAAAAGACAGGAAAAATTGGAAGGGACTAGGTGATGAAGAATTTAAAAGTCAAAGGATTTTCTATATGATGCTGGAAGCCACTGGAATTTATTAAATATGGAAGTAACATGTTCAGACATGCATTTTAGGAAGACAACTTAGATAAGTGGAAGGTGGACCGTCATGGGGAGAGACTTGAGGCAGGGAAGTCAAGCAATCTATTACAAAAATCCATTCATGAGATGATGATCTACGCCAAAGTGAATGCAGTTTCAAAAGAGAGAAGGGGACATATATGAAAAATGTCTCTAAGATAGGAATGATAGGACTTGGCATGAAATTGGATATAGGAAGTGAGAGAGAATGAGTCGTCAAGAATAACATTTAGGTTGTGATGCTGGTTGACTGGAAAGATAGCAGTACCCTTGATAGTAATAAAGAAATTAGAAAGATCAAATGATTTTGGAGGAAAAAGAATGAGTTTAGCTGTGGATATACTGAGTTTAAGATACCTATGGGACATTCTGTTTAAAATAGCTAACAGACACTTGGAGATAGGAGGCTGGAGGTCAGAAGAGCAGAAATAAATCAATATGGTCACTGAATGCATGACAGCTGATGAGATCACTCAGCAAAATAATATAGAGGAAAAAGAATAATGAGCCTGAGGCAGAGTGTTGAAGTCAGGATTATACTGGTCCACCTTGGATGAGGATAAAGCAAAGGAGACTGAGAAATAGACAATCAGGTGAAAGGAGAACCAGAAGAGAGCAGGTACAAGAAACACTAGAGAGAGAAGAATATAGCATTAAAGAGAAGAGAGTGATCAGTAGTGTCAAAGGCTGCAGAGAGATCAAGCAGGAGGACTGAGAAAGGCCATTAGATTTAATCTTTAAAAGATCGCTGGTAAATTTGGAAAGAGTAGTTTAAATGATGAGTTAGAATGCCAGGCTGTAGAGAGTTAAGAAAGGATGGAGAGGGAGGGAAGTAGAGTCACCAATTGTAGACAGGCTTCTCAAGGAGCTTAGCCACTAAAAGGGAGTAGAGATGTAGGACAGTTGCTATTGGGGATGGCCAGATCAAGCAAGAAATTTTGGAGGATGAAAGAGAATAAATAGGCTGCAGGAAAGCAGTCTGTAGATAAGGAGAGATTAATAATAATTATATCATAATATATAATAAATAAAAGTAAGCATTATTATAGCAATTATAATTATAACATTTAGCATTTACATAACACTTCTTGATTTGGGAAATGTTTTACAAATGTTATCTCTTGAGTCTCACAATAATCCTGTGGGACAGGTGCTATTATTATCCCCATTCTACAAATGAGGAAACTGAGACCTAGTCACAAAACTAGTAAATATCTGAGGCAGGATTTGAACCCAGGTGCTCCTGACTCCAAGTCCAGCATTCTATCCACTGTACCACCTAACTGCCTATCTGCTAAAGAAGAGAAATGTAATTACTTGTGAATGTAGAGGACTATGAGTTGTCGAAGAGACTGATTTTGAAGAATATCTGTTTAAATGAAATGAGTGAAAGAGATAATGAGGGATATGGAATGAGAAAGAGGAGAAATGTGGGAGTTCTTTAGGTAAATGGTATCATCTTTTTCAACGGAATATGAAGCAAGATTTTCAAGGAGAATGTGGGGGAAGGTTTGAGGATGGATGTAAAGACTTGGAAAAACTATGAGATAAGTGCCATTGAGTATCAATTATGAAGGTATAAAAGGATTGCCATGCCAGAGTGAGGACCCAGTTGAGGTGATATAATGAATTTATAATCAACCCAGTCAGTAAGGTTTTCTGGTTTTCTCCAGCTTTGTGCAGCAGCACATGAACAAAGGGAAAGGCAGTGGAAAATGAGAGCCGTACAAGACTGATCAGCAATAAGATATGAGGAGTAAGGGAATCCAAAGAAGATAGTGTAGAATTGAATTGTTTCACTAAGTAGTCAAGATGGGAAAGAAAGAAGAATGTAGTTCTGGGTTGTTGCTCTGGGAAAGGACTAAGGGTTGAGATGAATGGAAATCATGGTGAGGATGAAGAACAATTAAGGGTTATAAGGCAAAGGTAAAATAAAAAGAGGAATGAGACAATATTATGTTAAGATAAAGGATTTCAGAATTCATGAACACTTGTGGAACGGAGGAATAAGTCATGGGAAATGAGTAAACTGAGGATTTGGAAAGTCAGGGTATTTGACGGAGTATCACAGTATGGCAAAGTCGCTTAATGACAGAAGTTGGAGAGGGAAGACTCTGAGTTAGGCATTGAACTCACTGAAGAAGGATGGAGGCTGTCCTGGAGGTAGATAAGTAATAGGTACCAGAATCTTGATTGACAGGTAGATAGAGCAGGCATCTGGACCTCTGACACAATGGCCTTTTTGACTCTGTGCAAGCCAAAACACCTAATAGTGATCTAATAATCTCTCCAAGGCTATAAATTGCAGAGAAATTGCCAATCTGTATTTGTAGAAAAAGTCTCCTCAGGGAGATATTTTAATATAATTTTATACAATAAAAACACTAGGTCTAATACCTATCCCTATCAGTCCTAGTATATTGCCTAATAGGTGTTTAGTAGACCAAATCAGGGCTGAACATTGATTTGATGTCCTTTTATGTCCCTACCTATTCTCTATAGGAATGATAGGTTCCAACCCCCTCATTTTACATATAAGAAAACTAAGACCCTAAGACATTACTTAGTTTTGATCCAACTCACAAAGAGTAGAATATATGTATAGGAGTTGGGATTCAAATCCATGTCCTGGATCCCCAAATCTAATATTCTTTTTACTGCACCATTAATTCTTGAGCTAATTAATTCAATTCAGCAATCACTAATTGAGCAACTCCTTAAGTGCTGGTAATGGCAAGCACAGATGTAGTTCATACCTTGTTTCAACCATTGAATTAACACCTTGTTTCAGTTCAAGTTTCTTTTGAGCCTTGTATCAAGTCTGTTAATAAACAAAATGTGTGAATCACAACTTGTGAACTCTAGAACTCATGAACTCCTGCAACAGGATGGGGAGGAGCTAATATATAAGGAGAGAGCCAGGCTAGTGATAGCAGAAATAAGAAGAGGACTCTTGTGGTGGCAGACTCAAGAAGGAGAAAATTTGTAGTATACCAGCACTCTGTTTGTCTGCTCTGTCTGTGTTGATGTTTGTTTGTGATAATTTGTACAGAAGTCCTGGGACCTTACTGGAAGCCCTGAAAAAAGATTTTCTGGTTTTATGTTTACGGAAGTCCTGGAGGAGGGTTTTGGAGGTCCTGGGACTTTACTGATGATTTTTGCTTGCATCTTGTTTGTGAATCTATGTTGATTTCTATGTTGATAATTTGTTGAGTTCTCAGACCTTGTTGGTGGATCTGAGTTGATTTCACAGGGAGATAGTGAATTGATGATGGTTCCTGTAATGTGTATGAATATTATTATGGCTCTGTCAAGCTTTGTCTTCCCAGAAACAGAAGCTGTGAAGGACTTGAGGTGGACCGGACACTGTGAACTTCAATATGAAATAGGAACTGGACAAAGAACTGGACAAGGAGCTGGACAAGGAACTGGTAGCTGTCTGCCTTTGAATCCAGGTGACAGTTGGAACTAGGACAATGGAAGAAGAACCATGGAAGTGGAGAGCCAGCCTTGAGTCAAGCTGAAAGAAGACTTTACTTGGATGCAGTGAACTGACTGAAATGGTTATGATTTACTATGACCTAGGGGTGGAAAACTTTGACTTTTCACTTTGTGAGTGAATTAAGGATTTTGTGATTGACTAAATGAATATACTTTGTTGAAAACCATGCAACCATTCTGATGAAAACTATGTGGACATTTTAATGATAAATTATTGAGTTGTGACATGGTGAATGCTATATTTTGATTTGTCTTGCTCTGATTTGTTATTGAATAAATAGAGAGTTCACTATACTATGTAATCAGGACCTTGAAAGCTGGTCACAGCAGCAGTCCTCTGGAAAGCTGCTCATGTGTAGCTTTACAAGTGCTGAATAAAATGTTAGACTAAATACAACATTTAGAAAGATTTTGGAATTCAAAAGTAATCTCTTCTAATAATTAATTCTTAGTCTTTTCTTCTAAGTCTTTAATCAAAATTATTTCTTTTTCAGGTCACATTAATAATGCTATGTGAAGGGAGATTTTCAGTTACATGGGTTTATTTTTTTTAAGTATCCTAGAATTTTAACCACAGAAGTAGTATTGGGGCAGGATGTGGAGTTGATAATGTAACTGCTAATGAAGTATTCACCAAGTGTTGAATAAATGTTAGGATCATTAAGTCAATTACTGAATCACTATTTTTTGGAACTCTACTATTCATATACTCTTGCATTCATACAATAAATTGCACAACCCATTTACTTATTAGAAAAATTATTGATATGAGTATTTGAAAAGTTAGCTTATTCATGAGACTCTTCCTTATGCTGACTATGCTCTCTGAATCAAAGCACTTATCTCTGTAGAATGGACACCATATCACCAAAAACATAACAAAATGACCAAAACATCCAGTAATTCAATCTGTGGATCAAAGCTGGGCTGTTATTAATTTATGGAGGGTGTCCCTATAGTTTTCGGCAAGAGTGGAAGGGAAGCATCTTCTCCCTATATCCATAGTAGGAGCCACAGAGAGGTTTTTCTGCCTTCCATAACTTTAGATAAAAAGTATCCTGTTGCCCTTTACAGTCATGAAAGACAAGCATATTCTTTGGTTTTAGTCTATGAAGTCATCTTTAGAAGTCAGCATATTGATAGAAGATAGTATCCTTTCCTATTAAGCATGATTTTGATGATATGGTATTATAGCTTGACCTTTACTTACTGTATTCTTTTTAGTTCTTACTCTAAAAAATTAGAATTATTGGACTGCCAAATCAATTTAAATGTTTCTTATGGTTTAGTCTATGCCCACCATCAAAACCCAATTACCACCAATTCATTTGAAGTTTGGGGAGAGCCAAATTTAGGCAGACAGGATAGTTTGATTTTTTTTTAAAATACAACAGACAATAAGGTGGCAAGGAGTAATCTTTCCAGCTCAAATTCCAACTATGCTCCACTTGATGACTTTTTTTTTTCAACTTCCAGTAGTTTTGGTTTTATGGGATCAGGTGGAGCTGAAGACAATGTTAAAGACAAGAAACTGGAATTACTCCAGTACCTTGAGGACTTGGATTGTCTTAAAACTATTATCATAAAGGCTTTTAATTATAGTAATTAAAATATTAAGAAGTATTTTGGCCTAGGATAAGAAACTGCTATACCTGAAGGCATTGATTTATGGCTTCAAGTGTTTTAATCCCCTGGTTTTACCAAACTTCTACATAGCATAGTAAATGACGATTAATCAGTATATTACCAAATCCTTAACACTACCAGCTATGCCAAAACTATTAGATACTCATTTGTCCAATAATCCCAAAACATTCCTGGGATGGAGGGTTCCCAGTTGTTAACTTCAAAGTTTTCCCTTTAGTCATATACAAATAGACATATGGTGGTACAAAGCCCTAAACCAGTCTCTTTCCTGAATTATCTCTATAGGCTGTTAAACTTGGTATTTTTCATAAATAAACCTCATATATATTTTTATCTTTGCCCCTTTCAATCCATATAATCCACAAAATTGGAAAAGAATACTTTTTTTAAAAAAAATTACTTACTTTTAGTTTACAACATTCATTTCCACAAATTTTTGAGTTCCAAATTGAAATGAATACTCTTTAAGAGATATTTAATGAAGACAAATATGCAGTCATGATTGTGAGTGTGTTACACACAATGTACGACAAAGCTCCCTCCTTTGTCCCCACTTAACACAATCACTCATAATCCTGTGAAAAGCGTACCACTCACCACCAGAACTCCCTCATCTAAGTTGAAGCAGTGAGTCCTGGACTCAGGAGATCTGAGTTACACAGTCTGTCACCTGCCTAAAGTTATAGTATCTTGATATTGTTCACGTGACTAAAAAGTAGCATCTTATGATTCCTTCATGTGCAAAAAATAAAGACAAAAACAAAACTTCCACATAATCCATCTATTATGGTAGGTATGTGTGCATGTGTGTGTGTGTGTGTGTGTGTGTGTGTGTGTGTTGAAGGGGAAGTGGGACAAAGTTTACCTTCCTCCTCTTTCATTCTTCTCCAATTAACCCAACTTTTGTTATTTGCATAGAATTTATGACCATGAAGTTGTTGTTGGTGGTCGTAGTAATGAGAAAAGGAATTTCTTAGCTTGTTTTCACACAATTCCTTATTTATTTAAGGAACAAAAAACCTGGGATCACTTCTCCCAGGCACAAAGAGGTTAGATATGATAAGAAATACATCAAATTTGGTGTTGAACTAAAGGAGTCTGTGGAGATATTGGAGGAATAAAGTTAAAAAGAGTAGACATGATCATATCCTGGACATCTATACTTTCTGTGGTAGAATTTTTCTTAGGAAAAGTGTCTCATAGTCACTTTTGAAAGAGTTGTAAACTTTCTCTTTAGGAACCCTCTTACCCATCTACTGAATGGTAGAAATGACTGAGAAGACTGGCTGAATATATGAATAAAAGATAACATGATGAGAGAGAAAGAGAGAAGAGAAACAAAGACAAAAAGATGAGTTCAGTTCTATGAATTATGACAATATTAAAAACAATATTAACCAAAGGGAGACACATTAGAATCTATATGTATGTATAGAATGTGTGCTTGCATGCATGCGTGTGTGTGTGTGCATGTGTGTGTATCTCCTTCCCAAGATAAGAACATAGATCCCTGTAGAAAGAGAAGTTGAAGTCAGGTTATGTGGGGTTTGAGATAAAGAGAACATATGATCTAGAAGCACAGAGAACTTGAGTAGAAGAGGATCTTCAGTTGGAAGCCAGCTTAGCCTATATAGAAGTTCCATCCATATTAGTGGAGACCACAAAGTAGGACAGGGAATGCTTAGTGAAGTAGAAAACAACCGCGCAATTCTGGCATATCCAGCATCATCATCCACAACAGTTAGAGAAGATTGTAGCAACTTGATTGGAGGAAGGAATATTATCAGTAGAGAACTCCTTGCTTTGCTGCCGATGTCAGTGACTAAGAGATGTCATCATCTTCTGTCCTCCCTACATATGTTTAGGAGGGGCTGGAAAAAAAAAAACAAACACCTAAGTGTATCCTCTTCTTCATCTGACCTCTGATGATTGTGTTTTATAAATGTAATGATTTTTTAATAAATTGTTTCATTCCCTTTATTTGTGATAGGTTACTTGATATCAGAGTGTACATGAGAGAATGACCCTGAAGGTTTTTTTTTTAATTTCTTAGCTATGCTCCCCAAGGTTCTAAAATAGGAGATTAAAAGACTCTTAGCAGGGTGATGGGAGAGGCTATTAAGTCACAGGTTTGTTTTGCAAATGATCTTTTAATTCTCCAAAGCAAAACCCTAAAACTTAAAGTTGAGGTTCTCTTAGATTTCCCTTAAAATGAGGAGCATTTGAAGCAATGGCCCTGTTGAGAGCTCAAGTTTAAGCCTCAGAAACTAAAGTCCATGCTTTCTACTTGAAGGAAGGAGAAAATGAGGAGGAATTTGAAAGGAAGGCTCCACCTCAGAGTCAGCCACTGAGAAGATTTCAACTATTCTGTTCTGACCGTGAAAGTTACCAGGATCATTTATAAAACTACTCTCTGATTCTGTCATATTAAAAAAAATAACTCAAAGGCATGAATTATTTAGGGAATTTGCTTCTTATAATCTTTTTGTTTTAACAGTTTATCTGTCAAGATGACAGTTCCTATCACATTTGCATATTATATTTTTGGGGTTAATTTGTTTGGTGCCAAATTATTTTTTTTAAGTAGATTCTACAAAAGTTTTAATTCATTTCAGGCACTAATTATGTATTTTACAGTACACATACTTCATAGAAAACATATGAAAAACAAAACAGTTCAGTCAGAGCTTATACCATTCTGGTGATTTGTCTAGTCTAATTTTAAACTGCTCATGTTATCTGGCTTCCATCACATCCTTTCACCATATAATAATCTTCTTGATTTCAACGTCAAAAAACTTTCATGACAGTTTACATTCTCCTGCCTAAATCCCATGCCATTGCATCTCTTTCTCTTCAAGCTTTTGCCAGGAAGAACCATTTATCATTGTCATCATCATCATCATCATCATCATCATCATCAAAAACCATTTATCAAGTGCCTGCCTACCTGTTCCCCATGCTTCACATGACGTCATCCAAGACGAGCTAAATGAACACAGTCCTCATGCCATAAAATATTCTTCATTATCCTTTGTCTGGCTGTTTCATGTGTTTGCACATTCCTAACATTGTCTTCTCCATAATTTTGCCAAATGAATCATTTTATTGCCTTCATTTCTCGTAAGTTGATTTCTTGTTATCCTCAAAATTTATTATTGTCTTTTCCAGTGTCTACCGGTAAGTTTAATCTTTTCATTGATAACAGAGAACTAGGATAGTCTGTATGGAATGGGGCCATTTTCCCCATTTCTTCTCCAAACATGCCCCTAAATTGGCTATGAGAGATATTTTTCATAAAGACCTGAGAGCTAGAGCAATGTAGTCTATGGAGGAAAGTGTTTCCCACTCTCAATAGAGGAAGGTTTTCCTGTGCAATCACATATTCTTATGCTCTCCCTCAAGCCCATTATCCTGAAAGGGGATAGAGAAGAGGCAAGTGGGTATTAAAGGCAGAATGGGCAGCTGTGTAAGTAATTCTTTTGTTATGGCAGCAACCACTATTCCTTCCAACTACCCTGCAGGAATTTTACTACTTAATATGACTGTGAAGACGAATAATAAAACGTCTCTACTCGTGGCTTTGTAAATGGTCATCAGCTAAAGAATAAGGCAAGCATTTGTTAGATATGCATACTAATTGTAAGGCACTAGGGTGGGTGTGGAGGATCTACAGACAAAAATGAATTAGGTCCTGTCCTGTGGGGCCTTACATTCTACTAATGTTTATTAAGATTAATCCCTTTAGGCTGGATGAAGTGGAGAAACATGGAATAGAATTTTAATTATTTGGATTATAGATCTAGAACTGAAAGACACATCAGAGCCCATCTTCCCTGACATTTCAAATCTGGCCTTAGAATGTGACCCTGGGCAAGTCACTTAACTTTTGTCTGCTTCAGTTTCCTCTTTTGTAAAATGGGAGTGATGTTAGCCCTTAACTCCCCAGGTCGTTGTGAGAATAAAATTGTCGTTGTTGTAGCTGCTGCTGTGGTAGTTTATAAAGATAAGGAAACTGGGAGTTAAGTGACTTGTCCTATATTTCACAGAAAATCAATATCAGAGGTGGGATTTGGCCTCAGATCCAATGGAAAGAGTAGTCTCCTCTCTCCTTCAAGAGAGCCTCTTATTAGGACTGTCCCAAGGCACAAAGGAAAAAATCCTACTGGGACAGAGACGGAAAAATCCTTAAAGACCATCAAATCAAAAGCTTCTTTATATAAATCATGAAACAAACCCAGAAAACCTAAATGATTTGCCCCAAATCATAATAGCTTCTTAGTGGCCGAGGTCCTACTAGAACCTAGACTTCCTCATACCCAGGCCATTATATTATTTAGTGCCAGTCTTCTAGTTCAGCTTTTCATGATCACATAAATAAACTGTGTCATCACCTCAATTCCTGAGACAACACATTTAAGAATTTATTAGTTCCAATCTTCTTGTGATCTCTACATAATGCCTTGAATTAAGCAAACCACCCAGGACAAAGTATCATTTATTCAAATTATTTTTCAGCATTTATAATAGGATTTAAGATTCTTCTAGATCAGTTAATAAATATTTCATTAATCATAGAAATTATTTTTCCATGTTCGTTTTCTTCTCAATTTGGTCAACTTCTATTTACATCCTATTACAAGTGGGATGAGTAAGAGCTTTACTGATGTTTATGAAGGAGGCATGATTGGTTCTTGATAATGTTACCATGGGTCTAAGGTTTGATTCTAAGCTTTGAAAGCTTAGAAATTACGGTTTTAATATTATTCTTTTTTAAAATTTACCCAGAATTGATAAGGCTCTGAGGGAACTGATTCATTAACCAGAATACTGCTTTATAAATTCATAATAGATTAAATATCTTTCTGGTGATCAGAATACATGTACTTGCTAAAATAATGTTATGTCTCTAATCTAATACTAATATCTAAAATTTCATTTCTCTTCCTTAAAGCACCTATCTCTACATGTATTATTCTATTTTCTTCTCCAACGACCATGTAAGTCAGACAAGGTAAGTCTTGCTCCCACTTTCTAGATTACAAATGTAATAGGGAAGGTTTTTTCTTTTTTTTTTTTGGTACAAGTGTAGTGTCAAAGCAATATTCATAGCACTGAAAACTGTAAATATGACAACATAGCTCTTGATTGCAAAGTATAACAGACTCTCCATATAGAAGACAGAAGCAAAACATTTATTCAGACATCTAAAAACCAAATACCATCACCAGGAAACCAAATCCATCATAGGAGCATAGAAGTTAATACACCATAATAAAGCAGAGAGCCACACATCTGTTAGCCTTCCCACAAACCAACACTCACAAGCTTATCTGTCTCCCAGAGTGTATCCTCTCTCTCCCACCATCTAGCTGCTCTGACCCCCAGCTCCCTATGGGCTCTGCTTCACCATTCAGCAAACTTCTCCCACCACAGGCTCCATGTAATTACATTTGGCCTATTAGGGGGCAGGGAAGATCTTCAAATCAGGGAAGGTCTTCACATTTCCTTAGGCTTATTAAGGAGCAGGGAAGATCTTCCAATTCCCATTTCTATCACAACAAGAAGACCCAAGATTTATTCCTTTTTTGAAAACACTTTGTGGTTAGCATTCCCTAAAAATTTGATAAAATCTTAAAATATTTCCTGAAAAGATATTTAACAGAATCCCAACACATTAACATGTTTGCTTCAATTTGCATTCTAACTCCATAATTCTTTCTCTGAATGTGGATACTTTTTCCATCATGAGTCCTCTGGAGTTGTCTTATGGCCTTGCATTGCTGAGCTGTGCCCAGACTATCAAAGTTAGTGATCACAGGTATCATGTGTCTGTAATTGTGTACAAAGTTCTCCTGGTTCAAGCAGGTTTCTTTCAATGGTATCTCTACATCAAGGCTCTAGGTGCCCATGATAAAGAGACAAAGTGATTTCTGTGGATAAGTGGAGGAAGCTCCAGGGCATCATTCTGGCGGGATGGGGGGTAAGGGTTTATGTCTAAATATGGGGATTGTATCAGGTGACATGCATATAGAAAAGAAAGGACAGAGAAGAAGCATGTATTTAGCACTAAGTGCCAGACACCATGCTAAGTTCATTACAAATATTTCATTTGGTCTTCATAGCAACCCTGTGAGGTAGGTGCTACTATTATTCCCACTTTACAGATAAAGAAAATGCAGCAGCAAGAAGTTAATCATTTGTTCAGGATCACATGGCTAGTAAGTGTCTGGGGCCAGAACTGGACTCAGGTCTTCCTTTCTCTAGGCCCAGAACTCTATCCACTGTACCACATAGCTTCCCATAATGTTATATATGACAGGTTGCTTTGTGTTCATCATAAGAGGTTGATTTTTTTTCCTGCCCTGCCTCAGAATTCTAAGCACAATCTGTTTAGAACCTATATCTTTACATATGTTATATTTGCTCTCTTCCTTTAAAATCCAGCTTCCCCCTTTGATTAGTTCTTCCCATGCAATTATTTTTTTAAATTCTTTTCATCACTACCAGCCAGTTATCTTTTCGAACATTATTTGAAAATATTATTTTCTTTGCCCGTGTCTCAAATGATCTCCCTTCCACTGTCAGTCTTATCATTTATCTCTGAGTTCTATTACTGATCTATAGAATTTTGAGATAATATTTGTGTGAAAAAGTCAGTGATATAAAATTTTACTACTTTGTTCATTTAGCATTTTTTATCATTAGTATTGTTCGAGAGGTCATCATATACATACTAGGCACAGTATCATTATTAATAAGGGCAGCTATTGTTGAAAACAACAAGCTGAGATCAGATAGACCACTAAGAGTCAAAACGAATAAATTGCCATGACTGTATTTCCTCACTAAAATCTAGCATTTATCTTATTTCCCTTTTTATATTATTACTGATGGTCATGATAAAGATAACAAATGAATATGGCTTATTTTCCTTTATTATCCAATACATTCTGATCTAAACATTTTAAAAGAATTGTCCTCAAACTTTTTGAATTACATACTTTCAGTTGGTAAACTACTTAGGGAAGTTGTATCAGTATAGAAGATGTGAATGAAATAAAGTTATGTAGACCTCTTCTCATTCCGGTAGAATTTTTTCCATCTATACTTAGAAAATTGTCTATCAGAGTGTCCTCAGCAATTTCAGAATATTCATTGCATCTCTTTCTAGGGCAATTTTAATAACAAACACTTTATTATAAATATCTAGATTCCACTGCATAAATGCGAAAGATACGTTTACATGGACCAAATATAATGGAGGATGTAGATGATTTTCTGGATATATCAAATAAAAAAGGACACTGAACGTTTTATTTTGTTCTTTATATTCCCAGAGCTTAGCATAGTTCTTGGCATGAAATAAACAATTAATGCTGGCTGTAGCACCAACACAATATTCACAGTGCCTATAGCAGCTATGAATATGCCAGCATAATTCTGAATCACAAAATATAACAGAGTCTCCACGTGGAAGACAGAACCAAAACATATATTCAAATACCAGAAAGCTAAATCCCAACACCAGAAAGCCAAATCCATTATAGCAACAAAGAAATCTATACACAATAACAATGCAGAGGGTACTCCATCCCTAAGCCTTCCCATAAACAAACACCCTCTCACTTGCAGTTTGATGCTTGCTTCTTCTCTCTCCCTCATCTGTAGCTGCTCTGACCAACTCCCTCTAGCCTCTGCTCTACCCTTCCTGCTCCAACCTTCCTGCTCCACCCATTTGGTAAACTCCTTCTACCACAGATTTATGGACCTCAGGATTCCATGCGACTCAAGCAGATCACACGGGCCTATTAATGGATGGGAAAGATCTTCCCATTCATATTATTATTACACTGAATTGATTTGAATTTTAAAGCATCCAAGAGAACAACAACAATAATAGCAAAAATAACTTTAAAACATGATAAAAGAAAGAGTTATTTTAACCTTAGTGATCCATATTTTTTGTCTACTCAGCCATATGAGGTAGGTTAACTTGTTCCTTCCCTTGACGCAGTTTTGGTTTAAGATTACTACTACAATCAAGGACTTCTGCAGATTAGAAATAATGAAATAATTGGTTGATCATTTTATATTATCATCATCAATCAAGCCTACGGGGCTTGGGGTTGGGAAGAAAATGTTTAAGACATAGTTTCAGCAGAATATTCAGGAAGCATATTAAGAGAGGCCATCAGCATCAACTTATTGGATATGTAGATAATGCAGGAAATAAACTGAGACAGCTATGGAAAATTATCATGATCTCAATGAAAATTTTGGCTCAGAAATCGCTATCAGCTGCATGTAGAACAGTTTTATGCTATATATAAGAAAGGTTAAGCCTGAGTAATTTCTTCATTAAATTTTAAATTAGTGACTAAAAAAGGCAGTAAATGATCATATCTAGTCTTACCGAGCATCCCCCAGGAATAAATGGGTAAGAATACTCACATCCCTTTGTCCTCCCCCAAATAATACTACTATCCTAGTTATTTTATGACAAATTTTTCTACAAATTTGTTGGTCACCTGATATATGTCTAGTCCTGTCTTGGGTCTTGTACAGGACCTGAGAAAAAGAGAAAAAAAGAGGGAGAGAATGAAGGGAAGAAGGACAAGTGTTATAAGGTTTATTACCCACTTTACTCATTTGGCAGTGTTTACATAGATAGCATGAAAATTCTGTGATTCCACGTCCTTTCCACTACAGTGAGTCTTAACCTCTTTCTCATCTATAATATACAGTATTAAAGTTCAATCTTGCACAGTCATACAACTAAGTGCAGAGGCAGAGTATTTGAACTTAGGTTTTCCTGGGCAGATAGGTTATACCACTAGGCCTGGAGTCAGAAAGACCTGAATTCAAATCTAGTCTCAAATGCTTAATTAGCTGTATGACCCTGGGCAATAATAATAATAAAAAAAACACCTACCTCATAGTGAAATTTATAGTGTATATCAGGCAAATTATCATTGAGTGTCACTGAAACTATTTCTTGAATGCTCTGCTCTAAGGGGGTTCCAACAGGTTTTAAACACACACACACACACACACACACACACGCATGCACAGACCCTCAACTTGGTTTAGTCAGTCTGCAGAGAAGGTTTTGCAGGGGTGTGACTGCTGAGCATGCTGCAACTTCTTGGAATCAGAGGTAAGAGAAATATAACCTCAAAATAATCCAGAAATGTTCAACTGGTTTTTGCTTGAAGTGGGGACCCAATTCTTCCTCAGGCAGCCCTGTTTACTTTTAGATATCCCTATTAAGAAGGGGTTTTGTTTTCCTCTTTACATCAAACCTTAATTTGCTGCTTTGTAACATCCACCATTGTTCATTGTTCTGTCCTCCTGCTCCAGTAAAGCAAGACAAAAACCTTTTCCACTTGACAACTGTGCATAGACTTGAGGCCATGTACCTTTGAAGAAATTATATTTCTTAGTGAATTTCACAGTTTCTACTATGTATCCTGCACAAAATAGAAACTTATAATCACATTGTTTCCACTAATTAATTCAGTCAAGGCTCAGATTCACAGAATCTAAGACTTGGAAGAAAGTTCAGAGACCATCTAAACCAATTTATATGAGTCCTGACAATGTATCCAATAAGAAGCTTTTGCTTAGAACAGTCCTACACAATTTGGCAGCCGGTAGGGGCCAAAATTAAATTAGGCTAAACCTCTTCAGGCCATGGATAAGTTGTTAGTGACTCGTTTTCCAAGTAGAGTTATAACTAATTATTAAACTATTTCTCAAAAACAGTTTTAAAAAAATTGGAACATAATCTGGAAACTGCAATCAGCAAACACTTCTTTATGAAGTCACTTTCAGTAAGACTTCCCAGCAGCAGCAATTTGTTTAGAAATCTGAAACTAATCTTAGCAATCACCTCATCTTCTGAGTTTACCTGCAAAACCATCATTCCCTACTGAGATTTTTTTTTTAACAATTTGGATGGTTTAATTTGTTTTTCATTAGTATCCAATTTGCTTAAGTCAAGATGTTTTGATTTGAGATGGAGACAAAGATTGCATTCCTTCATAACAACTATTACTTCTCGGTAAACAAAGCACAATATTCTGTCTCTCATGTAAATTAACAAGTATCTATTTGTCCGCTTCGGATTAAACATTCTCTGTTCAAATTCAATCTTCCATTTCTTTTTATCACCCATTTTTCGAAGTCACCCCAAAAACTTTAATGTTAGAACCAAAAAATCTCTACAGCAACTGCTAACATAGAAAGAAATACCAAAACTGGAGAGAGCACCAGGCACTCATGTAACGTGGAGGGCAGCCATGCAGCAAAGTGGAATAAGCCTTTGCAGCATTGTGGTTCCTCACAGCAAGTCACCTGTGTTGGTGTCTGTTCAATGCCAGTAATGACTGAAAACAGTGAAAAAATAGGACTATCACTCCTTTCAGACTAGAGAAATACTGATGATGGTTGGCTGCCCCTGGTCATGTAACAAATAGGAGAGAATGTGCATTGGCAAACCAGACACCAAGTTACATGACAGGCACAATAGTGACTAATGGAAAGCAGGTTAAGCGGGAGTCACAGACAAAGCACTTGTTACATCTTTGCTTTCTTTTATATCTTCTACATTTTTTATGGGCTACCCAAAATCCTTTGGTGGGCCACCAGAAGCCCACGGGACATACATTGTGCAGTCCTGGTTTAGACAACCTCAGTGATGGGAAATCCACTACCTCCTGGGATAACCCTTTCCTCCTCCTTTAGAACTCTGGTTGCTAGAATGATGAGAATGATGATGGTAGTGGTAATGGTAGATGATATGGAGGAGGAGGAGGAGGAGGAGGAATATAAGGATGAGGATGATAAGAATAAGGATTAGAAGGAAGATGAATGGAGCCAAGATTGTGTTTGATTTGGCTTCAAACACTGCCTCTGACATTCACTACCTATCTGATCTTAGACACTTCACTTAGGTTCATTAGCTCTCAGTTTCTTCATCTGTAAATGAGGTTGGCCTAGAGGATCTCTGAGGTCCTTTTAGTTCTGCATCTATACTGATGATTCAATGATGGTAGCGGAGAACGTCCCTGATCTCTAAAAGTTTTTAATCTAGGCGGGAAGATGATATGCGTACGTGCTACAACCATAATATAATTACAAAATAGGAAAGTTTGTAATAGATAATCCATCCCAGGAAGACCTTAGTAGAAGGAAAATTAGGGTAGGAATATAATCTTATTCCCACTCACACTCACTGTTCTGAGACCTTATCAGTCACTAACACGTTTGGTGGCCTTGGACTAATTACTTCACTTCTCTAGCACTCAGGTTTAATGTTTCTAAAATGAGGTCTCAATTAGATCAGAGGTGTCAAACACCTTGGCAGCAACCCAAAAAAATCCTGAATGAAATCTGAACAAGATTACAATTCAATTGGAAAATATTTAACAAAATACATCATAGTATACTAGAACGTTTTGCTTGAGAGGGTTGAAATGAAACGTTTTGAGGTTACTTCCAGTTCAAAATCTATGAATTAAAGAAGTTTAAAGCTTTAAATTGGAAGTTTCATGAAGGATAGATTGAAGGATTGTCTAAACTAGAATGGCAAGAAAAAGTAGGTAAAGAGTTCACATAAGAAGTAATGGGAGGAGGAGGGCGCAGCTAAGTGGTGCAGTGAATAGAGCACTGGCACTAGAATCAGGTGGACCTGAGTTCAAATTTGGCCTCAGACACTTAACACACTTACTAGCCATATGACCTTGGGCAAGTCACTCAACCCCAATTGCCTTGCCTGCCCCCTACCAAAAAAAAATTAAAATATAAATAAATTTTTTTTTTAAAAAAGAAGTGATAAGGACATGAAATAGAGTGGTGGTTGTGTGAGTGGAGGAAAGAAGAAGAAATGGAGATATTTTTTGTTGTTCAATAGTTTTTCAGTTATGCCTGACTCTTCATGATCTATTTTGAGATTTTCTTGGAAAAGATACTGGAATAGTTTGACATTTCATTCTCCAGTTCATTTTACAGAAGAGGAAACTGAGGAAAACAGAGGTAAGTGATTTGCCCACATATCTAGGGTCACATATCTAGTAAGCATCTGAAGCCAGATTTGAACTCGGGAAGATGAGTCTTTCTGACTCCAGACTTGGTACTCTATCCTCTGTGCCATTCTAGCTCCCTGAACAAATAAAACATAGATGGTGTTAACATATGGTTTTCTACCTCAATACGCATCCTGCAGGGATCCTTATGTGCAATTTAGTGGTTCCTATTTTTATTTGAATAAAATTATTTATTAGTACCATTCCTCTCCTAACTTTCCTTTTGTGTCTCCTGTACTTTCACACTATAATTTGTATTATGCTTGTTTGCATGCTTGTTATACTTGCCTCTTTCTAGATAATTAACTCCTTGAAGTAAAGAATGATGTCATCTTTGTATTGCTGTCATTCAGTAGCATAGTGCCTTGAAGGCAACACAAAGATTATTCAACTATCTCAAATTAAAACTCTATACTAATGCTGTGGAATCCAGTTTCCATTTGATTTCTAACGTTAGCTTGGTTGTATTAGCTCACTGAGACAATCTCTTTAAAGTGCAATGATTATCGAGATAATCTTTTTAAAGTACTTTGCAATTCTCAAACAAAAGGTCCTCTCGAAATGTGAATTATATAATTAATAAAGAAAATCCAGATGGCACTACAATAAACAGAAACATTTTGCCTTTGTATCACCCTGTTGTAGTTGAAAGATGTTTTGAAAAAGAAAAAAAAAAAGAAAAGCAGCATTAATAGCTTTGAAAGCAGTATATTCTTATAGCATTTAAGGCTGACATTTATGAGTACTTTCTATGGGACTATGATTGACAGTTTGAATAAATGCAAAAGGATTATTAGCAACTCAGAAGAGTGTCAAAACCTCCATGTCCACAGAGAGTCTCAAAAGCTCAACATAATCCACAATTCCGAAGGTTCTTCAGAAAATCACAAACCTGTCATTTTCTTTAAGTGAAATCAACAATCACTGCAATTTCCTCATGGTAGGATTTTTTTTTTGAGGGGGTCAAATTTAAACCATCTGCAGGCAGATGGAAGGGAAAGTGGGATTAGTGCTGTTACTGAAAACTTTTGCAGCTGTTGGGGTGTGTTTGAGACAAGGCTGGTGGTTCAGAAGCAAAAGGGAATACTGCATCCTGGGTGAAAATAGCGAGGAAAGGGGGAGGTGATAGAGGCGGATGAGAGGGTTGGAAATGTCTACTTCCTGCTTGTTAGTTGGAGATCCCATGAGTAAATGAAGTGATGGAATTGTCACTGTAGAATGTTCTTCTCATGGCCCCCAGCTGCTGTTTCTTCCTAGAAATGTTTGCTCTGAGGTTCATCCAACCCATTTGAGATTTCCATTTCTACAGAGGAATGAAACTGGAACTAGGTTTTGATTCTTCACAACTCCCACGCCCACATTCTTCCAATGGTGATCATCACCCTTTCTTCTGCTTGCTTTAACTTTTTTTTTTCTGGGCAATAATAGGGGACTTTGGTTA
>CM053600.1:55146604-55174980 GCA_028646575.1 Pseudocheirus occidentalis
GGGAGAAACAAAAGAGAAGTTGAACTCCCCTTGAAAGTGGAGTGGGGGTTGGAAAGGGAAGAGAAAAAGAAAATGCAAAAAAAAAAAAAAAGGAAGCTTCATGGTGTGTGCAGCTATAATATAATATGAATATCACTACATGATATTTAAAAAAACCTTTACATACGCTCAACTAGTAGTTACAGTTTTTGAAAGAGAAAATCACAAGAGATATCATAATTTTGATTATAGGAAACTGAAAAGTTTTTACACAAATGAAATGAATACAACTAGGATAAGAGAACAGAAGAGCAAAACATGTTTAGCTTGTTTAAGAACCTGTGTAGATAATGAGTACAGAGAAGTACGGGAAGATTTCTGTAAACTTTTTTTGTCACGTTATAAGTATTTAATAAATTCATGTTTGTTTTGTGCAAAGAGAAGTAAACAGAACCAAGAAAACAATATAATACTATGACTCTAATATAGAGGAAAAGAACAACAACAAATCAAAACTGAATGCTGTGAAATTGTACTAACGAGAATGGCCTCCTAAGGAAAGAGAAATAAGAATGAGATTCCTTCTCATCTTTCTCTCTAGTTTTATCTCTGCAGTTAGAGGAATATGACACAGAATGCCAGAACTCTTTGATGTGTTGTTTAGTTTCACCTAACTTTATTTTATTCCTCTTTTTTGTTCCTTAACATAAGTGATTACTTTCAGGAAAAGACATGGGGAGGGACATATTGGAAGTGTGGGTGACATAAAAAAACAAAATAAACAAAAACTTATTAAAAATAATTACTTCCGTGAGAAAATGCTCAAGTAGTAAAGCTTGCATATTCAGCTGTTGCCGTGGGGGCTCTCTTCCATGGACGCTTCTCTCTAGCTTCACCTATGCCCTCTCCTTTATTCAAAATACTCTTCACCCTACATGTTTTAATCCTACCCGTCTGTTAAAGCAAAGTCAACTTAAAGGCCTCTCTTTCCAAGAAGCCCTAGGTGACTATTCAAGTCTTCAGTGATCTTTCTTTGATTACTTGGAATTCTAATGACATTGTTTGTAACATTCATTTGGTACTTGTCATGTGTTACCTTTTGTTTTTGCTCTTTCTTTGTATGTCTTGTCTCTTTGTATATTGTAAGTACCTTGTGACAAATGCCCATCCATTTATTTTACTTTTGAGGGTGAGGGAGTGACACGGAGAATCTGAGAGCGTTGACTGACTCAAGATAGAAACATTATCTTTTGATTTATTTTATCACTAACTCTTACCAAAGTTAAGGTTAGAAAATAATTTATTCCTAAACACACTGTAAAGAAACTAAATATAGTTTAAATATAATTTTAACTCAACATGTATTTCAAGGGGTTTTGGTGAAGACCATATTATATAGAAAGCACTTTACAAACATTATAATGTTAGTTAAATACTAGTTATCATTACCATTATGAAACATTTATTGCTCTCAGAGCAAAATTTCACTTGGAAAAAGCAATAAAATTATAGTTTTGGAGTGCTAATTCTAGGTCCTCTATTTTAAAAAGTAAACTAGAAAAGCATTTTGATAAATTGAGTCATCTCTTTCCAGTTTCTCTTTTTACTTCCTTCTCACTGTTTTGCTCAAACCTTTTTAATGTCCTATCCTAATACAGTCAAAACCATGCTAGAATTTGGATTAAAGAATTTTGATTTAACCCTATGCTTCACTTAGACAAATCTAACAACTACAATAGGGATCAAGTTCTTCATCAATAAAGTGAGGGATTTGGACAAAGGTCCCCTTTTGATTATCTTTCTATGATCTTTTCTCCACCTGATTCCAATTCTTTCTTCCACCTAATTGCCTTCTTCATCTGCCATTTGAATTTAAGAAGTGATTTCAAAAAATTTCTGCATAGCTTACCCTCAAAACAACCAAAATCATAATCATGATCTTCTTCTCATTACCCTCTTCCCTCTCATATCAGGTAGGATCTTGTAATCTCCAAAGGGAATGGCAATGAGGACATAGTCTTTTCAACTCTCTTTGTCGGTTCTGACATTAGAATTCTCCATACCTGCTACATATACATTTTTCTATGTAGGAACAAACTATTTATGAGTATCCCGGCAGCCCAAATGTAAATTTCCAAAGCAAATATCTTTCCATCCAATTCTTTGAAGGGGAAGCAATTATTGACATTGTGGAAGTGAAATAAATGTTTACTTTTAGAAGGAAAAAAGTCTTGGATGTTTTCACAAGCTGGCTATTACTCACACCTACTCCTACAAGTTTTCTCATTGCCCAGGAACTCTGGCAAGAACTTTGCTGATTGTCTGACAGAAATGTTTCCAAAACTATTTTGGCAGTTAAGATAGTCCAAACATTTCTGTAAACAATTTTTAGGCAAATATGTGCTTGTAGTTAAGAGAGTTGCAAGTTTTTGAAACTATTTGCAGCTCCTGGCAATATTGGTTATTAAAAGACTTTCAGAAAGCAAAGTAAGTGACCATGATTTCTATTCAAAATATTGCTTCTCAATTGCTTCTTTCACTCAGCTTCCCAATTTGTCCTTCCCTTTACATTGCCTTTACATTTGAGGAATTTATTGTACTTGTTCTCTATCTAAAATATTTCTTACAATATTTCTCTAATGAAATCAGACTGGCTTCATTGTCTTGCTCATAACATGAAGTCAGAATAATTTCAAAAAAATATATTTCAGGAGAAAAAATCTACCAGCCACAAAATGAACATAATGGAGGGATGTGGGTTAGAGCAGGACTTCTTAAACTTTTTCCACTCATCACCCCTTTTCACCTGAGGAATCTCTATGCAACCAGGCATATAAGCATGTAAACTATACAAATAAGCATTTACTGATAATAAATCATAAGGAAATTTATTTTAAAATAATTCTTTTGTATACATGCAATTTTACCATTTATTAAGGATGAAAGCAAATTTGCATATTAATAAGATGGATGTACTTGTTTATTTTTACAAAAAGAATTAAATCTTGGCAGACTGATACTGCAGGATGTAAAGCATTTTCAGCGTTTCTCAGAGTTGATTGATATTTTGATTTTATAATTGGCAATGCCGAGAATGCCACTTTCCATAAATCCATGGAACAAAATTGCAGAAGTATGTTATGGGCCATTTCACAAACTGTTGGAAATTCTGTCCTAATCTCAAGCCAAAATTCATTGAATAAATTTTTTAGGAAACTCAAGTTTTAAATCTGTGTCACTTGACAACTCAGCAAATTCTTCTTGAACTTTTGTAGATGACTGATGTTTTTTTTATTTCAATTGAGCAAGGTTTATGAGCTCAACTTAGCTTTATAGGATCAAAATTTGAAGGGAAGTATTTCGGAAATTGTGCCTCCAGTCACTTTGGATGATCAATTGTAACTGTTACAATTAAATCTTTGGGAAGGTTATTTTCAATTAGAAAATCATCAGTAGCTATAAACATTAATAAAGAACTATTTTCCACCCTATTCTTCCATATGTTGACTTTTTAAATAAAACTTTCAATTTTATCTTTAACAAATATGTTACAATTTTTTCCTTGAAGTGACATGTTTAAATCACTTAGTTTTTTAAAAATATCTAAGAAATAACAATTTTGAAAGCCCCAAGTCACATGAAAAAATTAACAAAATCGGTTTCTGTTCAATCAAAATAACTTCATCTTTCATTTTCAATAATCTGTTTAAACTTCATCCTCTTAAGAGCCACATTACCTCTGCATGTAGTAGTAAGCTTTTGTAATCAGAGCCCATGTCTTTCAAAAGTTTGAAAACAAATGACAGTTAAGGCCATGGCTTTTAATGAAGTAAATTGTTTTGACAGTATATCAAAGCACAACGTGTAATTCTGGTGATAATTTTTTGGCCACAAGAGCCTCCCATTAGATCATGAAGTGACTAAAAGTGATATATTCATTTCCACCAATTTAAACTTTTGCTACAAATCCAACATTATTGCCCCTCATTGCTCCAGCACTGTCCTTATGGACTCCAATGCAATTTTCCCACTGTAAACCTTCATTTGTAAAAAATTCATCAGCTTTAAGATATATATTTTCCCCTCTTGCATGCCCTTTCTAAAGGTGACAAAACAATAATCCCTCAAGTATGCTTTTTTCATAAATAAATCTTACATAAAGTAATGATTTGCCATGTTAGAAATATCAGTTGTTTCATCTAACTGAACTGCAAAGTTTGGGCTACTCTTAAGCCTGGTAATAAGGTGCTGGAATTAGTCATTATTTATTTCAGGAATTCTTTTGGAAACAGTATCATTCAAAAAAAGGATTTTATGAATTTCATCCTTATACTATTTCCCATGAACTATTTCTGACATTTTAATAGCAGCAGGTAACGTGAGATTTTCTCTGACTCTGTAGGGCTTTTTAGTTTTTTCAATAAAATAAGAAGTTTCCTATGATGCAAGTAAATACTTTTTGTTGACAGTAACAAATTTCTCAAAATGTTGTTTTTCTTTACTTGAAGATTTTAAAAATCATTCAAAATATTCCTTTGGTTTATTGCAGTATGCTGCATGTTTGGTATTAGGATGTCCTTTTAGTTTGGCTGGTTTCATGCTCTTCTGAGCAAATTAATTACAAATTAAGCAAAGAGGTTTTCCCACACCATCATCATTATTGGAAGTAAATTCATATCATAAAAATGATTCAACATTTTTCTTAACAATTTGGGTGTGCTACAACCTGGTAGTGAAGACTCTGCCACATTGTCATCAGTATTTTTACCTCTTCTATCTAAATTTAGTCACTTATCCATAACCAAAATGTATTTTTGTTCTAAATTATAAATAAATATAGCTAATAATTTCTCAAATACTAGTTTTAATTTATGAAATTACATTTGTGTTTCATTTTTTAAATTGTTGTTTATGCTTACATGCACATACAACAGTGATAGTGGAGAAACATTATTAAAGTCCTTTTGTCTTGCTGCAGTCATATACTCCTGTTTCTGTAAAAGAAGGAGAAAACAGTAATTTTAAAAGCTAAACATACTAACACAATATTAACCAAGGTTATACTAATTTAATACATGCCGAGTAATGATGGTAGGAAAATATTATTTTCCATAATGAAACTATCATGTTTATGCAAGAAGCAGAGAACTGTGCATGTTCAGCAAAAACACTGAGATCCATAACACACAATAGTCTTGAATGTAAGCTGAGGTGTTTCTGGCAGTGTTTGTTGGCTTTACCTATATGACAGCATGTGCAGTGCAAAGTGCACATGTTGTGTGTTCAGAAAAAAGGCTGCAATAAAGTCGTGTGATGTAACATGGGGAAGTGCTGCCAGCAATACCTCAGGTTCATTATGCATTTGATTCTGATTTAATTTTTAGTCATTGTGCATTCAGAAACCTTTTACTGTTGCCAAATTTTTCATGACCTCTACATTCAGTTACATAACCCATATAAGGGTCATGAACCAAAGTTTAAGAAGCTCTGCTAGATCATAGTTATAATTAGTTGAGTTTAGAAATGATCAAACGACTATACCCAAAGAATTATTTATTAATGGTTCCATGTCAATTTAGAAGGACATCACTACTGGGCCTAAAGTATTTGACTTTGTTCTTACGATGTTTAACTTTTTTTTTTTAGAAAGGTCTCAGATACAGGTGGTGCCCATCAATTGTAAAATAATTAAACAAGTTATGGTTTATGGATATGAGAGCATATGACTCTACTAAAGGAGATGTAAATGTAAAGGATGGCTTCAGGTGAACCTGGGAATATTTGTGTGAATTGAGAAGAAGCAGGAAAATGATATATAAAAAGAATAAAATGACAAATGTTGAAAGACTTATGAACACTGATCAGTATGACAACAAACTACTTGTAAAGGATGTATGAAGAAATACGTCAAGATAGGGTGATGATCGACTCAGACTACAAATTGAAGTTCTACCCATTCATGTTGGTGTGGCTAATGTGGGAATTTTCTTTGTTTGACTATACATACATGTATGTATGTATATATTTATATATGTGTACTTATAGGTATATATATGTATATTAGGGGTTTTATTTTTCTTGCTTTCTCAATGTAGAGGTCAGGAGAGGAGATGAAAAGAAAAGAATTCCGAGGTAGAAATAAAAGAAAGATGAAAGGACTCAAATGTAAGGATAAGTGTCATCTTCAAATTTGTAGATTGCGCAAGTAGAGATGAATTGATAGTATGCTAAATTACAGCTACAGCAACAAATCTCAATAGGATGGAATTACGGTTTAAATCTAATTAATATTTAATAGAAGTCACAGCATGACACACCTTGAGAGTTTGGATCAGCCAATACCAGAAAAAAATGCCCTATGACATATCAACAAGTGGTCATCCAACCTCTGCTTAAATGAATCCCCCATATCTTGAAAAGGCCATTCCATTTTAAAATAGCTCTAATTGTTGAGAAAAAAAAAAACTTCCTGACAGTAATCTTCTCTCTTTGCGGCTTCTACCTTTTGCTCCTCATTCTTTTCTTTGGGTTTAAACATATCAAGTCTAATCACTCCTCCAGATAATACCCCTTCAAATACTTGGAAACAGCTTTCATGTTTCCATAAGTCTTCTTTTCTTCAAATACAACATGCCTAGTTCTTTCAAACAATCCTCGTGTGATAGGACTTAAAATCCTTTGTCATCTTAATTGTCTGTCTCTTCAATTATGGTGTCCAGAACTGAAGACAACAAACACTCCAAATGAGGTCTGATAAAGGCAGAGAACAGTGGGACTATTCCCTCCTTATTCTTGGAAGCCAATATTCCTCTTAACTCAGTCCAAGTTTGGTTTAGCATCTTGTCCTGTTCAACACTGTTGATTTAGATTAAATATGTAGTCCTGAGGCAGCTAGGTGGCAAAGTGGAGAGAGTGATGGCCCTTGAGTCAAGAAGGCATGAGTTAACATTCAGTCTCAGATACCTCAATGACCCTGGGCAAATTACTTAACCCCACTTGCCTCCAAAAGATGGGGATGATAAGAATAACCTCCTCCTCATGGAGATATTGTGAGAATCTAGTAAGATGATATTTGTAAGCACTTATAAAAGTTCCTGGAATATAGTAGGTGCTTTTGTCCACATACGTCCTCTAAATCTATCTCAGAACAACTACTGTCTAATCATGATTTCCTCAAATTTGCTTGGTAGACTGTTTTTTGTTTACATTGAGATTAATGATTTACCTTTACCCCTACTGAATTTAATCTAATTAGATTCAGCCTGATTCTCTTGCCTCTAGTGAAGATCCTTTCGTATACTGACAGCCATCCAGTGTGTTAACTTACACAGCCCAACTCTGAATTATTTACAGATTTTATGAGGATGTGCTATCTATGCCTTTATTCTCATCATTGATATAGTAAACAATGTTAAATGGAACAGGGACAATCACAGATTCTTTTGGTACTCCACTGGAGACTGCCTGTCTTGTCGACAGTGAACTATTAACAATTGCTCCTTCAGTCTGGCCTAAATCTATTCGTTTTATTGCCTGATCCGTGTCTCTCCATCTGTTCCAAAAAAATGAGACATTTTACCAAAATATTTGCTAAAAAATAGGCAAACTATATTCATAACATACTAATTTAGAAACGAGGCTAATATTTTATGTGACTAGATTGTAAGATAGCCAAGCTGGCTCTTTATACTCTTTTCTCTTCCATCTTAAGCATCAGGACTTTGTTCCTTCTTCAGATTGCGGTAGCTCACCTATTTTTCATGACCTTTGAAATATCAAGGACAGCTTGGCAATCGCATCTATTATTTTTTTTTGAGGACCCTAAGATGTAGTCTATCTGGACCAGATGATTTGAATTTATTAAAGGCAGGTAGGCACTTTCATGCAGTCTATTGAATGACATTGGGCATCACATCCCTATTAGTCACATTTGTTCTCTCATTTTCAGTATCGAAGCCATTTTTCTTTGTAGGAAAAAAGAGATATACATGAAATTCTACATTTGGGCTATAAAAGTATCATCTTCATAAATGTAAGATGGGAGTGGGGGCTTTATCTCAATTGATCCGAAAGACATCTGAATGTTTTAGTGAGATTCCATGAGTCAGGTGTTTTATATAGCAGATAAAAAAGAGTTAATACATGTTTAGACTAGATTAAAAGAGCTATGGTATTCAGAACATACAAAATGATAGCCCTGTTGTATTATGACTTGGACAGATCACAACTAGAAAGCTGTGTGTTTGACTCTATATGCCACATTTGAGGAAGGATATTGACAACTTTGAACATAACCAGAGGAAGGTGACAAGGGCCTTCAGTTTATGTTTTATAGGGAGTGGTTAGAGGAACTGGAGATGTTTAACTTAAATAAGACAGGGGAAAGAGGTTAGCTATATTCCCACACATTCAAGTATTTTAATAACTATCAGGTAGATTTGCACCCACAAATCAGGTAGAAAAGAAATTTGACTTTTCTGTTTGGCCCTAAAAGAAAGACCTAGGAACAATATTGTAGAGAGGCAAATCTCAAGTTAAAGAGTCAAGAGTTAAAGACACTTCCTAATATTTGGGGCTGTCCAAAAGTGTGTTATGGGTTGGGTGACTGGATCAATTTCTATGACCATTTTTGACACCATCCCCTATCCCCTATTTCTCATCCCCAATTGAAATGAGTTTTCTTTAAAAGTCATCCTTTGGACCTGGCCCTGTCCTCCCTTGATGAAGTTTCCTGGTCACCTACAGGCATAAAATGCTCCTCCCCTCAATGGGGAGTTGGACTCCCTTAGATGGTGGATTTCTGAAGAAAAGGGAGTCACCTCATGATTGAAAGAGATATCCACATCCAGAGAAAGATGCAGAGTCTGAATGCAGATTGAAACAAACTACTTGCTGTGTTTTTCTTTCTTGTTTTGTTTTGTTTCCTCTTTCCCAGTGATCATTCCATCAGTTACAATCCTTCTTTGCAACCTGACTAATGATTAATGTGAAGATATCTGTAGATCCTGTATTCAAGTACATGTCGCCATGATGGGGGAGAGGAAAGAAAGGGGGAGAAAATCTGAAACTCAAGGGACTGTGGAACCGAATGTTGTAAACTAAAAGTAAATAAACCAATTTAATTAAAAAGAACAAAAGAAAATGGAGTCCTCATCCTGCAGCACTATTGAGAGAACACTTTCATATGGGAAGTGGGGAGAAGATTTATCTATAGATGACAAGAGACACTATATCCTTGTTACACATCTTTCCTATGTTCAGGCCAAGTCAGTCAAATTTTGTTAATGGTTCAATGACTTATGAGTTCTTCATTTTGCACCCACAATTCAATCTGAACTAACAGTGATGAGAAATGCATGGCTCTCCACCCTTTTCCCAAATGAATTTGGCTGCCAACTTCTCGAGGGGAAAGATGATGAGATTCAAATAGACTGGGCAAGGAAAAGTCCATTTTCTCAAATACCACTTAAAGCCCCTCTGCCCTAGACTGTACAATTGGATAAGTATGGGCCCAGTTATGCTTGAAACTCTGAACTACCCCTGCTGGCCACATTGCCTACTTGTTCCTGGTTACCACATCTCCCCACCTATGGCAGGTTTTCTTCTGTAAGAATGGCTTCTCCTGGCTAGTGGGCACCCCCCTTAAGAAACCTTTTCCCTTGGCCTGTGGGCAAGAAGGCACCTCTCCCTTGGGGTGCTGCCTCCTTTAGGGAGCTTCCACCCCCCAAGTGGGCATCTCCATTGGGAGTTCCCCTCTCCCTTGGGTGTGGCTGTCTCCTTTGGGGGCTCTCTCTCTCTTAAGGAATTGTTGTCTCCGTTAAGGATTGACTGTCTCCCTTAAAGAGCTGCCCTCCAAAGTTGATGTCTCCCTTAAGCTGCTGTCCCTTTTTCACATAAGCTTTAACATCACCCCTATTAAGCTGTAAGTTTCCTGAGGAACTTTGTCCAATTCTGTTGGGGTCACAATAAACTTTGCCACTTGATTAGGGGACAGTTTGAGTGTCCAAAGTCATTGCAGATGCTGCTGCCTTGTACATTGACATTTTGAGGTTCCCAGCACCCCTAAATTGCTTCAATAGGATGAGGGCTTCAGGTCTACCTCTAATGGTTGATTTAGGAGGTAGCAGGTTGCCTCTCACTTGAGATCTTTAGGTGAAGACCATATGACCAATGTGTAAAGAGAATGTAAAGGGAATTCTCAGGCACAAGTTGAACTAGATATCCTCTGGGATTCTTTCCAACAATAACATTTTGAGTTGCTTTGTGTCCTGGTAACCCTTACATATGACTCCTCTCATCTCACATTGCCACCACCGTGGCAAATGCCTTCATCAAACACACCCAGACTATTGCAGTAGCCTGCTCCTTGGTATATCTGACACAAATCTCTACCTACCCTGGTCTGTTATCCACTCAGTAGTAAAAGTGATTTCCTAAAACATAGGTCTGACTACATCAACATCAATAAATGCCAGTGGCTACCTATCATGTCCAATATAAAATCCTGTTTGGCATTCAAAACCCTTCCTAACTTTCCTCATAATATTTCTATTCTTTTTATACATTACCACATATACCCCATGTACGCATTGATATTGGCTTCCTTTGTGATTTTTTGAATAAGACACTCCATTTCATGACTCTAAGCACTTTCCTGGTTGGCTGCCTGCCACACTTGGAATACTTTTGCCCCTCCATCCCTTTTCCCAACCCTGGCTTCCCTGACTTCCTGCAAGTCCTGGCTAAAATCTCACATTCTACCAAAAAAAATGTTTCCCAATCCCTCTTGATTCTAGTGCCTTCATTCTGTTGATCATTTCCACATTATCCAGGATATAGCTTGGTTTAAGATAATTGTTTATAAAGGGTCTCTCTAATTAGATTATCACCTATTTGAGAAGAGGAACTATCTTTACCGTTTACTTGTATCTCCAGTATTTAGCATGGGGCTTGGAGAGAATAGCACTTAATAAATTACTATTGACTGAATGATTGGCTGATAGAGGTAATCAAGCCATTTTCTCCCCGTGTAGGGAAAGACCCTGAAATGCAACTGCAAATTCTGGGAATTGTAGTCCTGGACAGACAGACTATTCCTTTCTTCCCACCCTGGAAGAGACTCTTACAGTAGTATAAGTTTTGCAATGCAAGTTCAGAGACTAGACTCTGAATGTTTCAGGCTTGGATCCAGAGTCACACACTTGGTTAATTAGAAAGGGAAAAAAAATCTCTAATGGGTGTAGTTGGAATGAACTGAAGTCACTGAATATTGTTACTATTGAGATCAATTTAAAGATAGTCAAGATTTAACTTCCTCCTCCACCCACCTTAGTTGCCAAGGGCCAAGACTTCCAAAATTCTCAGTTTCTTTAAGCTGTTTCTAATTCCCATTTTCCCCCCAATAAAGCTATAACCATCATAACTTCTTTGTGAATTCATGTCTGTTATTGAGTACATGACTGCAGTGGATGAAGCAAATGAATAGTCTGTACTACACAGAACTAAATAGGACAGAGATATGAATATCTGTATAAAATTGTTAAGGTTCTATTTTTTCTATAATAATGTTCTATACTAATGAATGAATTTTATTGTTTTAATTTTATCAGTAATGCATAAGCTCTTTAACAGTGAAAGAGAAACAGAAAATGGGAACTATAAGATCTTTTATCTTAAGGTTTTGTTATTGTTGTTCAGGTGTTGCAGTCAACTCCAACTCAGTGATTTTTCCAGTTCATTTTACAGATGAGGAAACTGAGGCAAATAGGGGTAAGTGACTTGGCCAGGGCCACACAGCTTGTAAGTGTCTGAGGCCAGATTTGAACTCAGGAAGATGAGTTCTTCTTGATTCCAGGCCCAATTCTCTATCCCCTATGCCACCTACCTGCCCCTAGGCTTTTGAGGTCTGGCAAAGATATAGATAGTGCAAGGAGGAAGGCACTTCAGTCAAAATTCAGCCATTGGCAATGTTCCCTTGCATTCAAAGGCTTCCCCCATCCATCCACAGGCTATCTCCTTGGGCACAGAAGTGGAGTAGAGGTGTGGTCCAAAGGGAAGGTCCTGCTCTGGAGGCTAAATGGAGGGAGTAGTAGAAAGAATCTGTCCAGTCCATAAAATTCCACGGGGGAGGGTGGGAAAGGTGAGGAGATAATTCCTGTTCCTTTCATTTTTACTCTACTTTAAACTCCAAACTTTGTGAAAAAGAAATTTATTATTTTTATTTTATATTTGAATTTTCAGTTCCAAATTCTCTTTCCTCTACCTTTCCCCCACCCATTGAGAAGGCAAGAAATGTGATATCAATTATACAAAGTCATGCAAAATATATTTCCACATTAGCCACAGTGAAAGTGGAAAGAGCAGGAAAATAAAAAAGAAATGTGCTCCAGTCTACAGTAAGTCCATCAGTTTTTTTCCTCTGAAGGTTGATAGCCTTTTTCATCACAAGTCCTTTTGAATTGTGTTGGATCATTATATTGATCAGAGTAGTTAAGTCTTGCACAATTGATTATTGTTACAATATTGCAGTCATTGTGTACAATGTTCCCCTAAATCTGCTCACTTCACTGCATCAGTTAATTTAAGTCTTCCCAAGTTTTTTTCCCCCTGAAACCATCCCCTCAGGCATTTCTTACAGTACAATAGTATTCCATCACAATCATATACCAAAACTCGTTCCCCAACTGCTAGACTTTCCAATTCTCTGCCACCACAAAAAAAAGCTGCTATAAATATTTTTGTAGATATGAATCTTTGTTCTTCATCTTTGATCTATTTGGTACTCGGATCTAGTAGCAAAAAGGGTGCAGTTTTACAGCCCCATTTGGCATAAGCAGTATAATTTTAAAAAAAATAAGCATTGTAATTTTTAAAAATCCTTTAAAAATTTAGGAGGCAGACTGGTATAAAAGATAAAATATTAGTATCAAAGTCAGGAAGAAGTTTTCTAAAATCCAGTTTCTGTTACTTTCTAGATGTGTAAACTAGATCAAGACATTTAGCTTCTATGTCCCTCAAATAATTCCCTTGGATTTACCTACTAAGTCAGTGATAATAGCTGCAAAAACAGAAGATAGCCTCCTTATATTTATACACTTAAATCCCATGATTTGCAAAGTGTCTAGGATCATATGACTATAGATAAAGAGTTGGGAGAAACTTGAGAGGTTCTCTAATTCCAACCCTTTCACTTTACAGATGTTGTGTTACATTCTCACTTTTTTTTTTTGGACAGTTAATAAACTGTTAGGTCAGGGATATACATACATACTTACATATACACAAACATGCATGTACGTGTAATATATATTTGTGCACATATGTATATAAGTACATGTATGTATATATTGAATAATATTAATTTCCATTATATGAGAATGTATATTTTAAATATGTAATTTCAATGTAATTTATCTAGATTTTAACAAAGCACTTAAAAAAATCTTAAAATATGCTTGAGGAATAGAGAGAAATACAGGCTAGGTAATAATATAATTAGATGGATTGTGACTTTTTTCTTAGCTTTCCTACTTGGGATTCAGTTCGGGCATTTCTTTAGGTCAGTCATTAATGGTTCAAAACCAACTTGTTTGATATGGCAATAGGGCTCCAATAGAGTGCCCCAATGATCTGTGCTTAACTCAGTTTTACTTCACATATTTTCACCAATGATGTGGGTAATGAAAGAGATTAAATGCTTAAATGCTGGATGAAAGAATAAAGCATACAAAAAGAGCTTCACAGGCCAGGACAGTGGACTAAATCTAAAATGAACTTTGATAAGAAGAGTTTTATATTTGGGTTTAGAAAGCCCACTTCACCAATGTGAAGTGGGAGAGACATAATTAAAAATAAGTGCTTTAAAAAACAGTTTGAAAAAGATCTAGTGATTTTACTGGACTTAATGTTCAATTTGAACCAGTATTTGTGATATAACAGTAAAAACAAACAAACAAGCAATAAGCTAATATTATTTTGGATTGCATTAAGAGATCCCTACTAGCACTACATTAATGATAATAAGGCTATGATGATGCTGGACAGTTCTGAAGAATAAGGAGGCAATAGGTCCTCTTTATTATGGTTCAGATAACATCTATGGTATTATGTCTAGTTCTGGGTGCTATATTATAGAAAAGATATTCATAATAAGCTAGAGGCATCCAAGGACATTCAGAATAAATAAGGTTTAGGAGGAAAGAAGGCTAACTGCCACTTTGTGTTTTGAAGCAAAAAAAAACCCTGTAGCATAAAAGTTATTTGCATGATTCCTAAAGATTACCTATTTATTAGATCAGCAGGTTTTACCATTCTCCAAGATTTCCTTAAAAATCTGTTTCCTCACCTTGCCTCTTTCTATCCTTATGGCTGCTGTAAATACATTCTAAATAGTATTCTCTCATACCCTTACACAAATATTAAAGTATAATGACTATAAACGGTACATAAAATGTGAATAGGTTTTCAGAGAAATAATAATTATGGCAAGAAAGGATTATGTTTGTATATTGTATACATAATTTTAGATGAAACTGTTATTCTTAGAGAAAGGGTCCATGATATTTTTATTTTAGAGTGAAAAATACTGCATGTCTTACCTTCTATTTTTTGATACAAGGTTTTAAGAGTTCCAATGGTATAAGTTAAAATTTCTATCTCAAAATTCCACATATGCTGCCTATGTGACAGGGATGTGAAAATAAAATTATGCTGTTCCTTGAAAAAGTTTACATGTTTATAGGAATTGAAAGTCTCATGCAGAATGAGTATAAAACAAATAAAAATTTGATAAATACATAACAATGAATCTTAAAAGCTCCATGAAACTTTCCATGGGGAATTGGAAACTTTTAGGAAGATGTGATATTTGGGTAGAATTTTGAAAGAACAGAAGAACTTTCAATAGGAATTGTTGGAAGCACAAGTGGAGGGAAAAAATTCTTAGAGTGGGGGACAATAGGAGTGAAAGCACAGGAAAGGAATAGGGCAAGAATGAAATAGGTTGTTCAGGGGGCTAGAACATAAAATGTGAAGGGGATTAGTATGATGTACACTGAATCTTAGTTGTAACCAGACTTTGGAAAGCATCACCTCCTAGGCTAAGGGTTTATCCTTAATTCAGTAGACAAAAGGGAACCACTGAAGATTTCTGAACATATAGTGATACAGTGAAAGGGGTGACTGATGTAAGTAGTTTGTTCAGGCAATACTTTGAACCATGTCTTGAGGCAGAAAGGTCAACTGAGAGATGATAATGGTATGAATTTGGATGGTTGCCATGGGAATATGAGGAAGGAAATGAATATTCAAAAGTTGTAAAAGACCTGTGGCAAGACTTAATAAGTGATTTTATGTGGGCATAAGTGAGAGAAAAGAGACTGAAGCATCTTTTGGATATTGAGTCTGGGTAACTGGATGAATGTGAACATCATTAACAAAAATGGAGTGTAGTAAGCCAATATATTTGATTCTTGGGTGTCGGTTTCTATGTAGATACCATTGATGAACAGCAGCTTTGCTGCCCCCCCCCCTTTGAAGCCTGCTCTTAAGAGCATCCTTTGTTATGTGAATGAGTTAACTGACTTTCCCAAAGACTTTTGGTATCTTGATAACAAAGCCTGATCCAGGACTCAGATAAAAACCTTGACAGTGTGCCCTAAGTAGGGCCTTTTGAAAAGTGGTTTTGTTAAGCTAGCTCCTTGGGCCCCTTTTGATTTGGGCTAAACTTAAAAGGCCATTTTATTTGAGATCTTGAAATCAAAGGCTTTACCCTCAGACTTCAAGCACCTAAAGAACATATTCCTTATCAAATTATCCATTCTGTGTTACTTCCAGGATATAACAGGTTAAAGACAATGATAGTAAAACTTGAGTCCTTTTTTTCTTTTGTATCATTTTGCTCTATAAAATCCTTGTTTAAAGAATCATTAAATGGAGTCCATGGTTCTTCCTTAAACTCCCCACATGTTCTGGTCATTTCTTATTTACATTTCTGATCATGCTTAAGTGCTGGCCACTCAGCAACCTACAATAATGGAGGGGAAAAAAAGGATTGTATAGATAACATGGTAAATTCATGTTTAAGCTCACTAAACCTAAGGGTCCACCTCAAAATGCAGGGAAAAAAATAAAGCAAGCTAAAATAGGACTGGACTCAGAGACATAGGATAAAAGAGCTAATTGTAGCTGTAATAACATCTTATTGAGAATTATTAGACAGAGTTAAGGTGGCAAAACGAGAAGTCAGTAACTCAACTTCAGTTTTCCCTAAACCTCTTCTGCACTCACCTATAAAAGCACCAAATTGAATACAGAGCAGGAAAGCTAAGAAAAAAAAAGCCATGTGAGTCATTTCCAACATCAGGGCAACTTAGGAAGTTAGAGATATCTGTGGACACTAAAGTGAGGGCTGGCTGAAAGCACAGGCCATGGAAGTGGTACAAGCTATGGTGGTGGCACCAAAGGTAGAAAATAAAAGAATCTACCTTCTGAAAGAAATCCCAAAATGAAAACTCCTAGGAATATTATTGCAAAAATCCAGAGGTCCTAGGTCAAGGAGAATTATACAATTCTACATATAATGCAAATGAAAAGAAATATAAAGCCTAACTATAACTAACTAGCTGTAAGGGTTTGTGAAAATCACATCAATATTCTGAGCATTGGTTTTCTTTTCTTTCTCATTTTGTAAACTGTCAAATTAAGACATCAGACTAAATGATTTTTGAGGTCAATCAAGCAATTTTCACAAACATTTATTAAATTCTTGTGCTAGGAACCATGGATACAAAGACACAAATGAAACAATAACTAAGCAAAAGAAACTTACATTATGTTAGAAGAAATAATATGTACTGTTTAAATGTGTATGAGTTTAACTAAAAATAAATTATTTACAAAGTTAACTTAGGGATCAAAAGCTGAAGTAATTAGAAAAGGCTTTATGTAAAATTACGGTGGTGCTTGATTTGAGTTTTGAAGGAAAGAAAGGATTCTATGAGATAAAATTATATGGGAGGATATTCCAGGCATGGAGGATAGCCTGTGAAAAACAATGAAATGCAAAAAGAGTCCTGGGGAGTAAAGGTCTTAGAGGTGATAGATCCCAAACCATTCTCACTCCTGGAGTTGCTTGAGTCCTTTTGCAAGTTTTACAAACCCAACTTGAATAACCGCTGGGTACTTCCCTTAACCCAGATGAGAGTATACACTTTTACCTTGACAGCATGAATGTATCCACCCATTATAGGGAGCTAGCTGCTCAATGAATGTGGACTTCCATTTCTAGACCATGTGTAAGGGATAGGGAATAGTAAAGTAACAGAAAGCAAATGAATAGGAATAACTTACAGGGAAGAGAACAAAAGCAACATGGAAAAGCAGAAATGAAGCATTGTTCATGCTTGAGATTATTTGGCAGAAACAACCCAGTTCCTAGGCTCCCACATTACTTCTAAAGCTTTTCATGTCTTTTCAAAAAAGAGTAATACATTTTGCTGTTGACTTCAAAACATTTATATGAGTTCCTTATTTTGAATATTCTAACATGTAGTGTTCTTTTCCATTTTTTTCACTCCTCATTCCTAACACACAGGAGGAAAGATGATTTTTCAATTAATTAAGGTTTATAATTTACTAGTTAGGAATGACTTAGATTGTTTTTAAGGCATTAAGGTCAAAACAATGAATGCAAAAAGTTCTATTTACATAGCTGCAAACTACACTGCTTGGCTGACCTATAGCTTCAAATTATAGTTTATTGCTCTGCTGATTTTCTTTCTTTAAGAATGCATGATATCACCTCAGTTGGTATTCTTTGCACCTTTTCTAGGAGCTCCAGAAACTAAAGATTTTGTTCTTCATTAGTCAATGAATTACCTATCTCATATTTGGCCACATGAGGTAGACACTGCTTGGGGAAAAGAAAAAAAAAACTTTCCTTTTGTTTAAGCATTTGCATGACTGTTCATACTTTTAACTCAGTTTAAAAAAATAAATTATATTAGACTTTTATTATATCACCTTAATTTCCTTCCTCTATTACTGAAAATAAACCTAAATGATTGTTTATGCAGGTTATATCTGTTGATGAAGTCATAACGAGTCAGATATGAGTGAAACTACTGAACAACAATATCTATCAATATTTACTGTATTAGAAGCTAATTATCTTAGTATTATTTTGAAAAGTTTTGGGGGCATCTAGGTGGCACAGTGAATAGAGCACTGGCCCTGGAGTCAGAAGGATCAAATTCAGTCTCAGAGACTTAACACTTACTAGCCATGTGACCTTAGGCAAGTCACTTAACCCCAATTGCCCTGCCCTCCCCTTTCCAAAAAGAAAGAAAATTGCTTTTTCCTTCAGGTTCTCATCAAGGACAACACTTTGAAAACTTCTGAGCTAAAACCTAGTGTGCAAGAAGGGAAGTAATACAAGCTAGATCAGTGGTTCTCAACCTTCCTAATGCCATGACCCTTTAATACTCATATGTGGGCGAATCTGCATGCGGGCAGAACGGCCTGGAGACAGAGGAGTGGTGTCTCGGTTCCTAATACCATTGGAAATATGTGTTTTCCAATGGTCTTAGGCAATCCCCAAAGGGGTGATGACCCACAGGTTGAAAACTGCTGTAATAGACCAAGAAAGAGTTAATCTGAGGCAGAATTGGGAAGGTCGTTAAACACCAAATAGAAGAAGTTATTCTAGAGGCACTAAACAACTACTAGAGTTTACTGAGTAGGGGAAGAACATGATCAAGCCTGTTATTTTAGGAAAATCACTTTGGCAATTGTGGGAGGTATGGATTGAAGAGGGTGAAAATTTGAAATGAGGATACTTATTATAGCAATGGATCGATACTAAAATTTATATTGTTTGGAAATTTAGTAAGGTTGAGAATGGCTAAGTAGGGTTGAGCCTATTGACAATACAACATAAAATTTACATATGCTGAAAGCTGGTTCGATAAAACCAACATCTTTACTAAGTAACTGTTCCCATCTGATTTTTCAAAATGAGCATTTTTTGATCATGGTTTTCCTTCTCACATTTAAGAAGGGGCTGTTGAAAATTGGTTTTACGTGAAATTGGGAAAAAAATAACATACTATTTAAAAAAAATAAGAAGGAGTTGGCAATATGTTCTTTTAAGGTAATCCTGGGGAAAGAAAAGGATCCTTTTAACTCCTGGGCTAATATAAGAAGCCTCACTTTCTATTTTGTTGTGGTTTCGGAAAATGTGACTGTGGATGACTGAGAAACTTCCATTTTTGCAAATGGTGTAGGTCTCAGAAATCTGAAGTAATGAGGAAATTTTTGGGCGTGATGTTGAGGAATAACAGGGCATTGCCCTAAGAGTCATTAGGACCACAGATGTCATCTCTAACTTTCTCCCTAATTACTTGCATGACTTTGAGCAAATCAACCCTCTGATTTCTTAAAGGTTTTCTCCTTTTGTGACAAAGAAAGTGTTGAATTAGACAGCCTCCATTTACCTCTAATCTTTGAAACCAACCAAGTTGACCTAAGGAGAACTCCTAAACAGAACAATTTCTGCAAATTGAGGTCACACTCACAAAACAGTCACTTCTTGTACAAAGAGTTAAAAGAATGAATAGTTACAAAGCAGCTTTTTCATTCACACTTAAACATGCAGTTAACAATTCTTATAATAACACTCTTTTAATTTTAATAATCCACAGATATTTGTTGAATATTAACTATATAATATACAGCATTAGGTGTAGGCCAAATACATTTGTGCAAGAGTAAGGAGTAAAGGATGGTTTGGAGAGAGCAAACGGTATTATCTGTTTGGGGTAGTTTGTATAATAATTATGGATATGGCGTTGCACTTCAACTTATGTAAATATTCATGGTATACATTTCAAACACTGTTAACTTCAAATCACATGGAACAAACAGCATCAGAGACATTAAGAGAGTTGCTCATAGACATACAGTTACTAAATATTAGCAAAAGGAACTGGCTCCAGGTCTCAGTGAGTGAAAAAAATTGAGCATTTTATTTCACTATTCCATATTATACCTCTATAAGAGGACCTTGAATAACTGAAAAGAGTTAGCAATTTATACACAATGGGTAATGTTTAAAGGCTTTTAAGCAGGGGAGTAATTTGGCAATATGGTGTCTTAGAAAGATTAATCCAGTGATATGTGTTTTGGATAGGTTACAGGATAAAAACTACTATAACTACTATACTACTACAGGATAAAAACTACATTTTCTATGAGATGTGAAGACCCTGGTGACTAGATTCCTGGCACTGGAAGTGAAAAGGAAGGACAGCAATGATGTAGTAGTGAAATGCTGTTGAATGTGGAGCCAAAGAACCTGAAGGCAGTTCCCAGCTTTGCCGCCTGGGACCTGAGCAACCCTTAATCTTTTTAAGAATATAGCTGATATTGGAGGGAAATATATTATTGCATTTGATTCTCATAACAATTTTGTGAGTTAAGAAGGTACTACAGGTATTGAGATACCTAAACTGAAGATGAGAAAACTGAGGCTTAAAGAGGTTAAGTGATTTGTCCATGGACACATAGTTAGTAAGTTTCAGGAACTGGTCTCACAAAAGCAGTTTTTCTTCCAATGTTTTTTTACCCACAGTGCTACACTCCCCCCATATAAAATGAGGGTGTTTTATGCAGATTGTCCAGTCTGAAGAAGAGAAATCTCTGGGAATGTGGCTGGAGTTGAAAGTTCTCTTCAAGTATTTGAAAGATTGCCTTGTGGAATTGGGATTAGACTGACTCTATAAGGTCCCAGTACACAACAAGGAAAAATAGGTGGAGGTTACAAAAAGGTTAATTTAAGCCTTTTATAAGAGAAAATGTTTCAACAGTTAGTCCTGTCCCCAAGTAGGATAAGCTCACTCAAGAGTTGGTGGGTGCCTTTTCAAAGGAAATTATTAAGCAAAGGCTGGATGGTCACTAATTAAGAATACTATAGGGAGGATTCTTTGTTCAGGAATGAGCTAGACAGCTACCAAGATCCCATCAGACTCAGAAATTCTGTGATTCCTGAGACAGATGATATCTTATGCCCCTTCCAGTCAGTGATCTGGTAGCAGATTTAAGATATAATCAAGAAAGAATCAGTAGGTCTTGGTAACTTGGATATGGATAAAATATTTGATGGGTTTGAGGGTGGTATAAAGAAGGGTGGAGAGGCAAAGGTGACTCCAAGGTTTCAGGCCTGAATAGTAGAAATGTATAAATTTCGTTAGTTAAAGTAAAGGAAATGACCTCCAATTTCCCCTGGAATCAATCAGTCAATCATTTATTAAGTGCTTATTACTTGTCATATACAATGGTAAGTGTTGGGGAAAAAATATCAAAAGCAAAATAGTCCCTGACCTCAAAAAGCTTACATTTTAAAAGAAGAGGTAATGTGTATATTAAAAAAATACATACAAAATAGATATAAGATAACCTTTAGAAGGGAAGATGCTAGTTTTTCATGTAGATCTAGAAAGGTCTCCTGCAGAAGGTGGTGCTTAAACTGCATCTTAAAAGTAAGTCATTGATTGCAAGGGGGCATGATCAAGTAAATCATGAGGAATCAACCAGTGAAAAGATATAGAGAAGTGAGAAGGAGGGCTGTGTATGAAGAATAGCAAGCAGACCAGTCTGGTTAAGCTAAGGAGTACAGTAAGGAAAGCCGGTTTGTTGAAGAGTTTTAAATGTCCAAGTTTTATATTTGATCCTGGTGGAAACAAAGAAACACTGGAGCTCATTGAATTGTTGTTGTTGTTGTTGTTGTTGTTGTTGTTGGTGGTGGTGGTGGTGGTGGTGGTGGTGGTGGTGGGGTGTGTGTGTGTGTGTGTGTGTGTGTGTGTGTGTGTGTGCGCGTGCAGTGTATGGTGGTTAGACCTGATCCTTAGGAAAATTATTTTTGTGACTATGTGGAAAATGGATTGAAGTGCAGAGAGATTTGAAACAGAGATATAAATTAAAATGCTATTACAATAGTACAGAAGAGGTGAGGAGGACTTTAATTAGGGTGCTAGCTTTTAAGTGGAGAGAAGGGGATATATATAAGAGCAATGTAGCAAAAGAAACCACAATATTTAGCAACTTATTAGTTATATGTGTAGAGTGAGATTGAAAAGTGGAAGATGATATTGAAGTTCAGAACCTGGAAGGGTAGTCAAAGGGCTTTATCATCAAAAGAGTGAGAGACAGAACAACAACTAGACCTTCTTTTTGATGCTCATTTCAGTGTTCTTTGCTATAAGTGATGCTGACACCCTAGCTTAGTGTTACATGTGATAACATATGATCAATCACGTGGGACAATTTCTCCCCCGAAACAAAGCTGGTAAAAATTCACAGTGTTTCTTCATCATTTACAAGAATAAAATGCTATTTTCAGCAGTGATTTTCCAGAAAATGAAAATTGGGGAAGCACTTTAGCCTAAATGTTCAAAGAGTTTACAATATGTTAAAAGCCAATTGAAGTATACAGTTTGTGGTTCAATCAATTTGAAGGAAAGAATAGGAAATTTTACATATGTGTGTATGTATATATGTATTTATACACACATATTGCTGTTCTTGAAAACATAAGTCACATGGAGAAACAATAGACATGACTTTTCATATGACACATATACTAGGCATTTGTTTCAACAGTAAGAAAACACAGATACAAGCTAAAAAAATGAAATTGTCCATCCAGACTCATACCTCAGGGCAGGGGTTTATTACATTAATTTTTTCTGGTAATGACAGTTGTCTATTTTTAGATTTATCTAATACACATAAGTCATGGCTTAGGGTCATTCTAGAATCTTTTCTCAAATGTTTTTGGTTTGGCATCTCCGAAAATATACTATGCCAAACACTTTTTCCTCCTTAATTTTTAAACCCTTGTGTGTTTTTAAGGAAAATACAATCCACATGTTTCTGATTCATTTATACTTAACTCATCAATTTCTTGTTGTGTAAGACTCACTTAAAATCCAAGAAAACTTTAGAGATGATTTTATGAGTTAAGAAGCCTTTTTTCTTTAGGAAAAAAGGATGCTGCATTCTTTGGTACAATTTGGTTTTTTAATGTAAGCACATGACCCTGAATATTCATATTTTAGATCATAACATCTTTCTTCCTTCTTAATATTTGCACAGTCTAAATACTTCAATGGGAAAAAGAAACCCACAGGAACAAATGTCATTGTCCTAATTTTCAACATGACTAGCTATTAAATGTTGTAAGCCATTGATCACAGAGGAAGAAATTCACTATTTTGGTTCAAAATACCACAACTCTCCTTTTTATTCTGATAATCTTGTTTCCACCTCCATGCCTTCGTACATGATACCCAAAACATCTGAGGTATTTTTTCTTCGCCAAGGCAATAGTTCCTCCTCTCCTTCAAAATCTAGGGGAGAGACAACCCTCAATTCCTTCAGGAAGTCTTGTTAGAATAATTGCACTTTTATTATTATTCATTAGATTGTAAACTTTGAGGATCAGGGCTCTCTTTTTGTCTCTTTTAGCATCCTCGATACTTAGCACAATGCCTAGCATATACAGAGTAAGCTCTTAATAGATGTTAATTGAATAATTATTACCACTACTGTATACTAGTTGCAAAGCAGTCTTACAAAGTATTCACACTGTTCGAATTTTTACTTATGAGTGTGCTAACTTCTACTACACTAACACCTCATTGTGATTTGAGGATTCAGTAGGTTCCTAAAGAATTCATAAGTCCAGCATGGCTCTATCAGCTTCCACCAAGATTGAAAAAAAAGGCCTTGAGTACAACTGGTTCAGTGATGAAAGGGGTTCATCACCAGAAAGATGTCCACTAGAATTAAGAGATGTCAAACTTGACCAATAACTGCAAATGGCCTGAAAAATTCCTCATTGCAGCCCAAACAAAATTAAAATGCAATTGGAAAATGTTTAACAAAATAAATAAAAATACAACACAACATAAACAATGTGTATTTGTGGTTTTCTCAGTCAATATGATACCCTCCCGAGTCTATTTCTATTTGAGTTTGACATCAAAGCAATAAATGATTAACTGAAGAAGACCATCTAATAAGACATGGGAGGGTTGATTAGTGCCAGTGAAGAGAGTACCCACCTCTATAAAATAACAGACCTTGGAAGTATTAAAGAAATATGTAGGATATATATTTTGGTAACACATGCAGGTTTGGTTTATAATTTTTCTTAAGTCACTAATTGTATGCTCTGTTGCCCCCAAAGCAGTTTCCAAAATCTTTGAAGGCAATGGCTTTGACTTCTCTTTCTTTTGTAACTGCCTAAAATGGTTTAGTGTGAAAGAGTGGAGGAGAGTGTCCAGTAATGTCATTCCGGAAGTGCTACTGACTGATTAATTTCTCCTGTATTGTTATTAATTATGTGTCTTGGGCTACTAGATTTCTTCTTCCAAATGATGAAATAAAATCTTACCTCTAACAGATCCTGACTTGTTTCTTCTTGAATCTAAGTGGCACAACGGTTAAAGCTCCAGGAGCTTTGCATGGTGTCTGGCACATAAGTAAGTGCTACATAAATGTTATTTGTTATTGTTATTGTCATTATTAGTTATCAGGTTTATTATATTAGCAGTAGTGAGAAACTTTTTAGTGCTCATAAGAGTCACTGGTATATAAGCAGGGTCTAGGTATCATTTCATCATTGGAATAAAGAGGTAGGGGGTGGCAAAGGAGGAATTGTTATTTATCAGATAATGAGCTCTGGCAGTCTGGAGGAAAAGAGAAGTCAGGGTAAGAAATCCTGGGGAGGACAACTAAGTTTCATAAACAGATTAAACAGGAGCATGGGATTGTTGAGATAAGGGAAACAAATTATAAGACAAGCATGAAGGTAAAAGCATAAAGATAAAAGATATGGAGGCCTTTAAAGTAGTCATATTCAACATAGTGAACAATTAAACGGACTCTGTTTCTTAGTGCAATTTATATTACATTCTATGTAGTGTAACAATAGTCATATGAATAACGATAATAAAAGCTAACTTTCTATAATAATTTAAGGTTTACAAAGCACTTTCCATATATCATCTCATTTAATCTGCACAGTGAGATAAGTGCTATTTTCCCCATTTTATAGATAAGGAAATTGACTGGGAGAGAGGTTAAATAACTTGCCCCAGGTCACACAACTTGTAAATGACTGAAGCATTCAAACTGGTCTTTCCCATTCCAAATCCAATCAAGAATCTAATGAGCCACATAGCTGCTTCAAATAAAAGCTGAGGGACTTTTTTTTTCCTTTTTGTATTTTTAGTGTACAGCATAATACCTGGCACATAGTTGGTACTCAAATGTTATTTACTGAATTAAAGTACTGAATAAGAATAAGAATTTGTAAGTCATTTCTGGATATTTTTCATAGGCACCTGATATTGGGAGTACAACAGTGAAAATACAGGAGTGGATATTGAACAATATAATCAAAATTAATTACTCCCGATGGTCTACAATCACTTCCTCCCTTCTCATTCATCAGTCCTTTGAAATTTGTCTTCTTATCTCAATGGGAACTGCTCTCTGTAAAGTTACCGATGAGCTCTTAAATATCCATATCTGAAGTATTTTCACAGTCCTAAAGTTTTTCAGCTCATTTGCTGTTTTGACACTGCCGACAATACTCTCCTCTTAGAGATTTTCTCCTTTCTAGATTTCCATGACATGCCCCTTTACTTTTGTGACTACTTCTTTTCAGTTTCCTTTTGCAAGTTATTCCTTGATTATTTTATGCACATTAATTTTTTAAAATAATTGTCTCTCTCCAAATAGATTGAATTATACAAGAGAGTAAGTTCAATATGTTCATCAGCCTGAATGAGCCCTTGGAGATCACAAACCCTTCTTTTTACAGACACAGATGTTAGGTCCCAGAAAGGTGAAATTATTTGTCCAAACTCATGATGATGAGGTGCAGGCTCTGGGAGTCCCACTGAGCTCTCCTTGAATCTTTGAGGTACAGGCTCTAGTAGCCCCTTGAGCTCTCCTTGAATCTTCCCACATAAGGCATTTGCCTGAGGCCATGGGCTTTAAGTTGTGGCTCTGCACAAGTCTTTAGCCCTCCTTCTTTCTGGCAATTTCCCACCCTTGATCCTCCGGTCCCACCCCTGAACTGGCCTAGCCCACCATTGTCTGTGGTCTCCAGGTAGCCTCCAGCAACTTCCCACCCTTAATCACGCATGACTGGAGTCTGATCCCATCTGACTCCTCCTGAAGACCCTCCCCAAACTCCTCCTCTGGACCACCCCTAGATTCCTCCCACAACCTTTCTGTATATAAGATCCCATCTTCCCTCTATATAGTATGAGAGTGCCATAGAATGAGCTAGCACAGACTTAGATGTGTCTCACATGATTCTGGCCTGCTTGCCCACTGCAAGCCTTACAGATACCTAGGCTCCTTAAAAGTCTGCTCAATATGGTGAACTTTTAATAAACTTTACTTTTCTTTGACTGAGAGAGGACTTCTGTTGAATTCAATCGGCATGACCTGTTTGGTATTTTGGGGTCTCAGGAGCAACCCTTACCCTCTTTATGGGTAACCACATCAACAGGGCTACAAAGTGGAAAGAACTAGAATGGAAACCAGGATTCAACTCCCAATCCAGAGACCTTCCTATCATACCATATTTCTCTTCCCTGTTTTATTGCTTTATTCTGCCTCTGTATCCCTGCATTCCTTCCCATAGTATTCATTGAACAGTTTTTTAAGACATAAAACATTATTATTTACTCTATATTTTACTAATATTACAATTATATACACATATGTATGTAAAATAAGTGTATATATGAATATTTGCCTTGCTCCCCTAATTGAAGGAGGAAAAAGACAAGGAGACTTGAACAAACTGAATCGATTATTCTCTGTGAAATTCAATGTTAAAATGGAATTTGCAATTATTCAACTAATTTTTTCTTAACCCAGAACTCTTTCAGAAAGTGCCTAAGAGAGAACAAAGAGCTATTTCACGATAGCAGGCCTTCATCCAGCTTTTCCAAGTTTCTGAGACCTTGATGACCTCGTCCTTCTGTACTATATAGCTAACAAAAGCTAGAAAAAGACACGTGGTTCACGGGCCTGGCTCCAGCAGATAGGTGCATCCAGTCAAGGTCATTAACATAAACAGAACTTTAAATGGAAGACCAACAGATAAGTATTCAAGGGGAGGGAAAAGGAAGATGTCCTTCAAGCAGTAACAATCCAAGGTCTAATTCTACAAGCAACAGTCTCCTATCGTACTGATGTCCAACATAACACAGAGAGTTGAGGAACTAAGGTTTTGCCATATTACTGACTATTCTGAGATTTGAGTTGTGACAGACCTGGAAGAGGTTGAGTGATCTTAAATATTTTGCATTTCAGGTTTTAGAAAGTAATGCAAACACTTTTCAATTGTATATAAGACAATTAGAAAGATAAATTCACACTATCTTCATTAACAGTGTGTGGAAGTTGCCCATAAGTAATGCCCAATTAAGCAGTAGCCTCCTCTGAAAATTAATTTATTTGTATCCTGGTCAAGGATCTTTGGGTCTGCTCTCTGATTCCTAATTTAATCATACATTTGTCTCTCTCTCTGTCATTCACACAGTCTTTCTGTCTATTTATTAATTTTCAGTTTTACATACACCACAACTCATGTTTAAGAATGTAATTCTGAGTTAATCTTGCTTTCTCCAGGGAATCTTCCCAGGTTTTCCTTTTTTCCTTCCTTCATTTTTTTAAAGGATATAAATAATTTTTTTTTTTAGGAAAAGTTGGCTAATCCCCAAATCTCTTTGGGCAATAAGTCAGTATTACTTGTGACTAACAAGGAAATTCAGGTGCAGATAGGTTCTAAGCCTGAAAAAGCTTAGAATCAGAAATAAGAATATCTTAAAAACCAATCATTTTCAGCTAACTTAAAGTAGAAAATGTTGAAATGAATTACTTCAATCCAAAATGAAATGAGCCAGAATTCTCACAGTTAGGCTTTTTTCTTGTTTAATTCCAAAAAAGTTCTCTTTTTCTTAAACGTTTTTTTTTTTTAAAAACAAATTTGAGGCTGTTTCTATACTTTCAATGGCATTGTAACAAGGTAAGATTTATATAAACTGAGCAGGCACCAAAAAGTCCCTTCTCACTACTCTTACCTCTCCCTAAACCAAAGAAAATTCCTTCTGATGTGGTTAGGTTCAGGGGTGCTCAAGACCCTAAAATACCAACACACTAGGTCCTGCCAAATGAATTTGACTCAAGTCTTCTCTCAGCCAAAGAAAAACCAAGTTTATTGAAAGTTCACCATATTGGGTAGACTCTTAAGGAGCCTAGGTATCTGTAAGGCTTGCATTGGGTAAGCAGGCCAGAATCATCTGACACAG
>CM053600.1:55175480-55194992 GCA_028646575.1 Pseudocheirus occidentalis
ATGTTGGCCAGTCAATTAATTGGTTGGTTTTGTAGAAACACAGTGCCCACACCGCCACCCTAAACACCCATAAAATTATGAGCCCAGATAAAGTCTAGAACTCTCAGACTCACACAAAAACACATCTCTTGCTGAAGGCAGTTCAGCAGCAGGGACTCATCTTGGCAGCCAGGAATGGAGGATCGAGGCTGGAACAGTCTGAAGCCAAGACCGCGGCCAGGCCCTGGGCGGTGGGAAGGAGCCTGGCTGAGCTGAGCTGAGCGGGCACCACAGCCAGTCTCTAGAGGTTCTACAGCCTCCAGCACCTCCACATCTGCCAAGGTGTGAAGAACGGGACGGGAGAGGGGCAGTTCGCACCGCATCGAAGCAGAGACCCGACCAGTCCAAAACTGCAGCCGCAGCCAGGCTAGGCCCCAGGGTGGTCTGGAGGATTTGAGTCTCCCAAACCATAGCTTGAGTCTACTTCAAAGAAAATCTAAAGCACCTGCCTAAGGGGAGCTTCAAATCATCAGAGACGGTTAGTAAGAGTGAAACTTTGAAAATTAATTTGGGGGTGGCAAAGCAGTTTGGCCAATCTGCCCCCAGGGCAAGGAAGCAGTGGGGGAAGGGAACTGCTGGAACTGCTGGAGGCCCCCACCAGGCTGCTTCAGAGCCCCTGGTCTGCGGACTCCACAGGGAGGCTGAATCGATTGATCAGGGCCAAGTGCTGGCCTGGATCTGGATCGTGGTTTTGGGTGGTGGTCCTGGGGTACACTTTCAGCAAGCCAAAGCTGGGGGGACTTGCAAAGCCCCCGTAATTTCTCTGGAAGTTGGGAAAACCCCAGCGATTTGGAACAGAACTTCAGCCCTTGGAAGCAGAGTTTCACAGGTAATACAATTTTTAAGAGTTACAGTTATCATCTTCCTGTGTAGGGATGTAAATAGTTTAGCTGTATTGAATTGTTTATCTTTTATGTTTCTTTTTACCTGTTTATGCTCATCTTGGGTCTTGATATTGGAGGTCAAATTTCTGGTTTTCTTTTGGTCTTCTTCTGAAAGTTTGAAATCCTTCTTTTTCACGGAATGGCTATTTTTTCCTTTCATGTATTATGCCTAATTTGCTAGATTAGTGATTTTTGATTGTAGTCCTAGCTCCTTTGCCTTCTAATATCATGTTCTATGACCTTTGATCCTTTAATGTTGAAGCTGCTAAGCCCTATGTGATCCTGACTGTGACTCCTCAATGTTTGAATTGATTCTATTTGGTCATGTGGTATTTTTCCATGATTTAATAGTTCTGATATATTGCTGTACCTTTAGAATTTTAATTTTGGGATTTCTTGAAGTGAGTGGTGTATTCTTTCAGTGCTTAATTTGCACTCTGGCACATGGACATCAAGACAGATTTTCCTGATAATTTATTAAAACATGATCTCCAGGTATTCCTTTAGATTATGGTTTTCAGGTAGGCCAATGATTCTGATATTGTCTTTCCTGAATTTGTTTCCTAGGTCAGTTTTTTTTCCTAGAAACATTTTACATTTTTTCCATTTTCTCATTCTTTTGAATTTGTTTGATTGATTGAATTACTTAAATGTTTAGCTCTGTGGAACTCTGCTTTCAGAGAGGAGAGTTCTGTCCCAAATCACTGGGTTTTTTGAAGTTGCTGGGACTATTAGCAGGCTGCTGCAACCCTCACCAGCTTTGGCTCACTGAAAACGCACCCCAGGACCACCACCAAAGACCACAATCCAGATCCAGGCCACTCAACTCAAGGAAACTTAGCCTCTGAAAGACTGCTTGGCCCCCCTGTAGTCTGCAGTCCAGGAGCTTCTGAAGCAGCCACTTGGAAGGTGCTGTGAGGCCACAGCTTCTACTGCTTCCTTGCCCTGGAGGAAGTTTGGCCAGACCACTTTTCTTCCCCAAATTTAGTCAAGTTCCACTGACCTTTCACTTTGTTCTTTTTACTTATGGCTTGATAATTCTGGAAACTGCCACCGCTGCCACTGATTCTGTCTCCTGAAGGCTCCGGCTGCAACTTGTCATGGCTGCCCCAGGACCATGCCACAGTTTCAGACTGGTCTGGTTTTGACTCTCAGCATGCTGCGAGGAGCCCTTCCTCCCAAGCTGCATTCAGGAGGAGATGTGTTTTTCTGTATTTTTGTCAGTTCTAGAGCCCTAAAATTTGTTTATAATAATATTTTAAGGTTATTTGAGGTGGCTATATGGGAGCTGAGGAAGATTGTTGATTCTCTGCCACCATCCTGGCTCTACTCCCCAGGAATTTCTCTCTGTTGCTGTTTTAAGGGGAAGGGGTAGGGGTGGTTGGTACTGAGGAATACTGTAGCTATCTGGCACCTTACCTGCCACTGAGATGGGGTACTAGTGGTAGTGTCTGCCATATGCTGAATTCATGTTGGATTTTTCTGCAGTTCCTCAGGGCTAAACTGAAGAACATGGAGGTTTGCCTCCTGCAGAATGGCCCTCTTCCTTGGACTGTGGCAAAGTAGCACTCCATGATTTTCAGAGCTGGAGTATGCTTGTTCTCCTGGCTATAATAAGGCTCACTGTGGGAGGTGCGGGGTCATGGTTTTGATGTTTGCCTACCACACAACACTGGGACTCAGGATCTTCTGTTGGTTTTCTGAGGTGGGGCATACTACTGGCTTGCTGGAATGCTTCCCGTCTTAGAATGTGCATAATTTTACCTGAGTGAAACATCTTTCTTGCAGTTCATCCAAGTGTGGCAGGCTAAAAGATTACTTTAGCCCATCTTTCTTCTGACTCTCCTTCTCCAGAATTTGCTCTGAGGTGGTATGTTTATAGTTATTAAGAGCTGAAGAATGGATGAGTGGCAGCAATTTATTGCTTACTCTATCATTTGGCTCCCAGAAGTCACTCTGTTTTTCCTTGAATTTTGAAATTTAGATCAAGTGTTATTATACTATTTCTTGAAATAAGTAAAAAACATAGAAAATTTCTGAAAATACAGAAGTCTTAACAAGGGTATTTCTATATGCATAGATAGATAGATAGATAGATAGATAGACTGATAGACAGACAGATAGATAGATAGATAGACACACATACATATATATGTGTGCATATATGTGTACATATACACATAACATATAATATACATACACACATATACTTATATACACATATTCATGTGTGTGTGTGTGTGTCTGTGTATGTCTGTGTGTGTATGCGAGTTTTGGGACGCACCTTATATACACTTTTAGTCTCCCAACTGTGAATCACTGAGCTTATTATTATTCATTCAAGAGTTGAAGAAAATTACAGAATTTGTGATTTTGTATGCAGTCCTGAGTCTCCCAGTTACATATGGAAGAATGAAGGATTGAGTTCATCAATTGACTACATAATCAATCAATAAACTAAGTGTGAACAAATTTTAAAGCCTCCTTATGCTGACTCAATCAATGAATGTCTTTAGATAAACTACCGAAGTCCTTGATCCACATAGATCTTAAAACTCAATGAATGAATGGAATGGAATTGTATAAGAAGTATATTTGGAATGATGAGAAATACTTGATTCCCTAAGGTCTTCTAGCTAGTTAATAGTGACTGAGACTAGAAGAAGTCTACTGGAGTTCCAATCAAGGGCAGGTTTGCAATTGTTTCATCTATATTCACACTTGCATCAAAAGCTTGAAAAGTTCAGATCAGAAGGGGAGATTACTGAATATTAGACTGATATGAGTCCACTGAAATTTTGTGAATCTGTGGTTTGAGCTGCCCCTAAAGACTATATCAGCAGTAAGTCTCCAGAGAACCCAAATGAAAACCTTACAGACCCTGACATTTACTCTAAAAGTTCACATAGCCTGCTTTGAACACAAAAATATTAAGCTGGGTAATAACTCTGAAAATTATATAAACAAACAAAAATAATCTTACAATAAGCAACCATTATGGTTCCACAGAAATCTGATAGCATCTACAATCCCTAAAGAAAATCACAGCTTACACATAAGATCAAATGAAATTTCTAGAAGAAATGAAGCAAGAAAATTAAAAGGGAGAGAAATCAGAGAACTAAATAAAGGATTAAAAAAAGAAATATTAACTTTGGAGAAAAAAGCTTTGAAGCATTATTAATTGCTTAGGAAAAAATATTATAAAATGGTATAGATTAAACAGTTTGGAAAATTAGAATAAACCGGGGCAACTAGGTAGCACAGTGAATAGAGCACGGCCCTGGAGTCAGGAGGACATCAGTTCAAATCCAGCCTCATACACATAACACTTACTAGCTGTGTGACTTTCGGCAAGTCACTTAACCCCAATTTCCCTGCCCTTCTCCCACAAAAAAGGAAAAAAAAGAAAGAAAATGAGAATGAACTAAACAGAAATCTAATGATCATATGAGATGAAGATAATTATTTTGAAATAATTTAAAGGGCTATGAAAATCAAAAGGCAATATGTCTCCTTAAAATCGACTAACATGTAAAACACATAAACAGAAGGTCATGTAAGAATGACTGGAATGCCTTATTTAAATGATTTTTAAAAAGATGCTTGGTTATCATAGTTAAAGAAATAATGAAAGAAAACTCCCTATGTTTCTTAGAAAAAAAGACAGAGAGAAAATAGAAAGAATCCACCTGCAAAAAAGAAACCAGAATTCAAAGTCCCTAGGAATACATAGCCCACATCCAGAGCTTTTGGGTCAAAGAAATAAAAAATACTTAAAGCAGCCAAAAAAAAGGAGGAATTCAGACACTAAGAAGCCATAGACAGGAATATGCAGGATTTGGAAATTATCACTATTAAGGAGGAGATACTGCAGAATGATTTCGCCAAAGGGAAAATATATGGGATCAGTAAACAAAAATAACATTCCCAGAAAACATGATCCTGTGGTGGAAAAAAATAATAAAATAGTGGATTCCCAAGCATAACTGATGAAGAAAGAAGAACTAATAATAAACTTTAAAACAAAAATGGAAGTCAAGAATAAAGGTTGATAGTTGTGGGAAATTTGAAGGAATTATATAAGGCTGATGTATCTGTGAAAAATGAGGAGTTCATCACTGAATAATTGTGATTCTCACAGACAGGAAAACAGATAATTTACATTACATATTTTTAAAATGCACAAACAAAACATTGCAGCTAATATTAGGAGAAACAGGTAACTAGAAGAAAGACTTTTGCAGGAAGTTTCTCTTAGAAAGATGCCATTTCAAAGGTATGTAAGGAATTAGTATTCATGAGGATGAAAAACCTTCCCCAGTTGACAAATAATAAAAGGATATGAAGATATAGTTCCCAAAAGAACATATACAATCTAACAACAACCACTTGGGAAAACGATAACAAACTGGGGCAGGTAGGTTGTGCAGTGAATAGAGCACTGGCCCTGGAGTAAGGAGAACCTGAGTTCAAATCCGACCTCCGACACTTAACATTTACAAGGTATGTGACTTGGGCAGTTAAGCCCAATTACCCTGACTTCTTCCTTCCAAAAAAAAAAACCCAACAAATCCAAATCACTCATTCCTACAAAAAATTCAAAATAGAAACTACAAATATGATTGCCATATTGACAAACAAAAGCAACATGTTCAACTGACTGAAGAAAACTGCGTACATTAATGCACTGATGGTGAACTTATGAATTGGTCTAACCATTCTGGAAAATAATTTTAAACTGAGCCTTAACCAGTATTAAAATGTGAAGGCCCTTCGAAGTAGGGAGGCCACTACGAGGCTTATAGACCACACAGAGATCAATGAAAATAGAAAAGGATGACTGTGTACAAAAATGTATACAGCTTTTTTTTGTAGTGGCAAAGAACAAAAAAAAATAAGAAAGTGGCAACAAACTCATGAATGGCTAAACAATTTATAATATGAACATAATGGAATATAAGACTGTATTAGAGTAACTTGGGAAGATTCATCTGATTTGAGGCAGAGGGAAGTGGGTAGAACCAGGAAATTGATTTATACAATAAGAATCATATTTTAAGGACAAATAATTTTCAAACTATGATCAACACCATGAGCAGCTGAGATTCCATAAGGCCTGAGAGAGTAAGGTAAACTCCATATGCATAATGGAGTGTACCTTATTTTTGCATATGACCAATGTAGGAAATCGCTTTGCTTGACTGTAAATGTGTGTTATAATGCTTTACATTTTTCATGGATGGGGGGGAGGGTGATAGGGGGAGAGAACACATTTTTGTTCATTAAAATTACTGTGATAAAAAGAATAAATAATGGATTCTTATGAACTGATTAGAGATAAATTAATGGAATTGTAATGTTATATGTAATGTTATAATATATCCTGTCTGTGTAATTCTATACATGTTGAAAACAAAAGTAGAAAAAAACTGTGAGCAGACTTGTGAAAGTGAAGGGGGGAAACCTGTATATGTGCATAGTGTCCAAAACCCCTTCCAAGAACAAAGCTGCTAATGGCTCCCTTGGGAAGAGACACTTGGCAGTGCTCTACTTAGAAATTATTTTTGGCCCCAATTTCTTTACCCCAAACTTAAAAAGTCAGTACTGTATTAACTTGAGAACAACTTTGAATAGGGAAACTGTGACTAAGAAGAATTTCTTCAACTTAGGAACTCCATTATATAAAAATCATTTGAAGATGAAATTTTGAAAGTACACTCCAAAGTTGCAGAAGTATGAAAGTATGAGAGGGATGCCAGTCACGAAAAAAAAATGAAAGGACTAGACTTTGACCTCTGCTTTACCATGAAGTCCATTTTAATGAGTTTAGAGAAATGCTATAAATTTAAAGGACCAGATAAAAGCCTGGGGAAAATGTAAAAATTACAAGGGAAAACATGAAGAGAATTAGAAGACTGTATAATCTACTCAGTTTTAAATTAATTTTCTATATTTCTGCACCATGATACAAAACTTATTATATATCAATATGCATTTTTATTTTAAGAACTTTGGTGAGAACTTTGGGCCTTTTTGTTTTAATCTGTGAAGAAAGAAACACATCAGATTTAGAGATTTCCCAATGACAAATGTGGGTAAGCTGAAGACAGAGGAATTATGGAGCATATTCACAAGATAGTGCCTAGGCCTTATAATTACAAAGTCTGAGACACTTGCATATGTGTTAAGTATGAATATAAAAAGACGTGGGCATTAATGAGTGTCTTATCTATGAGAGGTTAACATCAGTAGCTGATAAATCCTTGGTATAATATTTCATTTCTTAAACTATTATATCTACATTATACAACTATAATTCAAGCTCTTAAAATGATTTGTAATTATCCCAAATAAATTTGAGAAAGTAGTATGTTCCTGGGTTAGCCTTGAATTAGCAATGCCTTGCAAAAGCTTTATGTCAAATTGATTTGTAATCAAAATAGATATCATATATTGGGAATTTCCTAAAAAAAACCTCTTATGATCTCCACAGATATGTAAAACTTATCCAAAAAGATCTGTAAATCTTCTAATGTTAAAGTGAGAGAATTAGAGAACTTGAGTATACAGGGAAGCCGAGATGGCAATGCGGAAGAGATACTAACTATGGTAGCATATAGTTTTTAGCTCATAAGATTTACAGTTTTTGTTCTCTTTGACCTAAGAAATCATTCAGCCCAATTTCTCTATTTTATAGAAAGGGAAAATATGCTCCAAAGAGGTTAAGTGATATTATAAAGGTCATAGGTATATTAAATACAAGCACTGCAACTCAATCCCATGTTCTCTGACCCCTCCAGGAAAGGAGTATTTTTGTGTTCAAGGGATGGAGCAGGACAAAGTTGCCTTCTTGGCTACACCTGATATACTAGAATATTCCTTTTCTCAGTGGGTTAATAAATTTCCTGTATTCCCTTGACAAACAAATGTTAATTACTAAAACAACAGATTTTGGACAGTGGTTCCTGTCCCTTGTGAAAGACTACCAAATGAATGATTGTCCCTTGAATTAGAAGGTTGAACTAGCACAGATACCCCCATTGAAGCAGTGGTAAATGATGAATTGGGCCAATGGAGTGTCACTGGTGGCCATGGGCATAAGCCAGCAAGGGTGGAAGAAAGGTGAGATGTCATTGTATTGCTCTGGACTTTTTATGTCTAAATGAGAAACTATATTTGCTCAAAAAAACAGCTCCTCATACAAGTTTCCTTACTGCAATTAAAGGCACCATTATGTCTTTCCATTCATTTGTATTTGAAACCTGTGAAAAACACCTATTTTACTTCCCTCATCTGCCAAACCATAACCAAACTGTTTTTAATATGTTCCAAAGCTACCTTTACAATATTTCTTGCATCTATTTTTTTTCTTCACTCAAATGAGTACACTTCTATTTCAGGTCCTTATCACCTGTCATCTAAAATACTGCAATAGTTTCCTTACTTCAGGTTCTGTCTCTCTTATCCATCCTCTGGCTGAAAAGTTCATTTGTTTGATATGTTTCTTAAATGAAAAGTTGGTGTTTTTCTGTCACATTTCTGCTTAAGTATCCTCAGTGGATCTCTACTACTTAAAGGAAAAATGAAACAATACAAAAATTTCCACCCTTGTTTTCATATACTGTTAAAATTACTCCCTTCAACACATCATAGTTATAGCTCACAGAAAGAAAGACAGTTGGTTAGACAGAAAGTTTAATGTAATTCTGGTAATTTGCAGAATATTCCTCCAAAGCATATCCACTCTGAAATTCTTTGAATTTGTGACAACATGTGTGCATGCATACATACATACATATGTACATATATATACACACACATACATGCATGTGTATATACATATATACATACATTCATGTGTACATGCATACACACATTTATCTATATCTATATCTATCTATATCTGTATCTATACACACATGACAGTAATTGAATGAGAGTGAGTGTTTTTGTCACTACACTGTTATGTAATGTGTGGGGTTATCTGGAATCTTTGACTTTTTTTTCCTTTCATAGAATTTTTTTTTCAATTTACTTCATTCTCTCATAATCCACTGACTGTGCTTCATAGGATAATAAATGCAAAGTGCCTGAAAGTGTTGCTGATTTTAATGCATGAAGTTATGTGCTTGATTAGATGGTGTTCTTATGAATGTGGTGCTGATTTAATGGACATAATTTGCTTATTTCTCTACTGATTGTTGTACACGTAGACAGTCATGGTAGCCACCTTTATATGATTCTGTACATGTCATTTTCTATGCCATTAATTTTGATATCTGCATTATTGTTTCATTTACTATGTTTCAATGACAATTATTGCAACTTTTTATTGAATAATGTTAAAAATCTAAAACTTAGTTTAGCAATAGCAGTTTGATAAAAACAATTTCAATGATATCTAAGTAAATATTAATGTCAAATAATAAATATTGAAAGATTATGAGTGGCAAGAAATACAAAGGTTTCTTCATCTTAAGAGTAGATCCAGAGTATAAAAAAACAAGGACACTAAAAGACTATTGAAAGCATTTCAAAAATATTTGGAGATAAATAAAAGGTTCACAATTAGGGTTAAATTGGAACAAAACATTGTATTTTTAAATTACCATATGCATATAATTGCTATATATAATATAATGCATATAAAGTGCTATGGAAATGATCTCAGGTCTCCCCTCTGAGAAGGAGAAATCTATTTTTGTTGTTTTTTGAGGGGGTAGGTCAGGGCAGTTTGGGTTAAGTGACTTGCCCAAGTTCATATGGCTAGCAAGTGTTAAGTGACTGAGGCCATATTTGAACTCATGTCCTCCTGACTCCAGGGCTGATGCTCTACTCACTGTGCTACCTAGCTGCCCCAGGAGAAACCTATTATAAAACTGGAAGATTTGATGGAAAGTGAAAGAAGAGCAGAACCAGAAAAATCTGTACAAAGTCACAGATACATTATATGTGTGGTGACCAATTTTGAAAAACTGGACTCTTCTCAGCATCACACAGTTAAAAGACAACTCCACAAGTCTCAGGATGGAAGGAAATGTCTACATTCAGGGAAAGATCCAGAAAGATCAGAGTTTAAAAGGAGACTGAAGCAATGCATGCTATCATTCTTTTCTATGTTTGGCTTTCGTTTCTTTTTTCTCACTGTTCACTCCATTGGCTATAACACCTATACAACCAGACTACTATACAATGTGAAAGAGTTTGCAGATCCTATACATGATTGTATGCCACCATGGTGGGGGTGGGAGGTGGGGAGAAAGGGGAGAAAAATCTGAAACTCAAGTGACTCTGGAACTGAATCATGTAACCTAAAATTAAACAAACAAGTCAATAAAATATTTTTTTTAAAAAAGAAAGCTAAGCAAAACCAAGCAAAATCCAAGAGGCATGCTTAAATCAGAACAAGCTGCCTTATGCAGGTTATGCAAGGTTAGTGATAAACCTTGGCATTGATACTGATTTTTTTCAATTTAATTTATTTAATTCTGAACTTAAGAAATAAAACAAAAATTTCTATAGTATGGTAGAAGAGAAAAAATACGACTGTAAATGAAACTGCAAATCTATAATGCACAATTGGTTAATCTTATACACACACAATTATGATATAACTTTCTTTTTTCCTCTATTTTGTTCCTCTCACTCTGGCTATGAGAAACATTCTTAAGATTTGTCTCAATCAGTAATGTCTCACTAATAAAGAACCATGAGGAATTTGGATCATCCATGGAAGCAATGAAACCTGGAAATATGTACAGAGAGGCATGATATACTACAGGGAACTGAAGGCACACTTATTTAGTTTTAAGTTTGAATAGAAACCAGCATATCTTGTATATAGAGACAGAAATTTTAAGTGAGTTCAAGATCTGTCTCAAAACTGGGAAGAGGCATCTATGGTAAAAAAAAGTCCAACTTTGACTGGCTCCAGAACATCTTCTCTATACACTACAGAGTCAAAGGAAAAGAACTAAACTAAAAACAACAATTTAAGACATGAATCTAAACAAAAACTGCTGAGAGGTATACTTTTAGGTAGAATAGTCCCGTGAGAAGAGTCAAAAGACTAAGGGAACTCTTGCAATAACAGTTTGATGTAGGTGCACCCATTGGCATAGAGGTATAAAGAAATAAAACCATCTATTTTACAGCTGTGGCTTTCATGGACACCTGGAAGAGGAATGGGGATTTGTGATGAAAATGTCTTCAATTCTGGAAATTAGCATTAAGAAACAATGTTGAGACCAAAGACAGACAGAATTCTCAGCCCCCAAACTTCTTCCTTAGTTCCTCATGAGTCCATTTTGTCTAGATTCTTAGGATATCCTGGAGAAATGCTAGTGAAGTTTCAGAATATGGAATGTAATGTATTCTGAAGAGTAGATATCAGGATTCTGTAATATTTTAATTGGTCTAATAGAGACATCTGAGAAAAATTCCTTTAAAACTCATAAAAATACTAGGATCTTTTGGATAGTGACAAAGATTTCCAATATACGAGAAATAACAGATGTCACTTTAAACTTTCCAAAGGGAAATGTTGATGTCAACAGAAAAAAGACACTGTTGTTCCAATAAGTTCAGATCTTTAAAGTATTGTTAGCGTGTTTGCATTAATTCAAAGTAATTGTAGCTAATTCAGGAGACTCCTACAGCATTCTAAGAAGCAAAATGAACTTTAATATCTGAACACTTTGAGCATTCAAGTATCCCATTTAGAAGCTAGCAGCAAGGTAGAAGGAATTAGTAGCATTCAAAATAATGAGTTGCCCCTTCAAACTCAGAAATGGAGTCTGAGAAGCTGAATGTTGGTGATTCTCCAGCGCTAGAAGAATGAAAGGATCAATTGGGTTGGCAATTGAACAAGATCATGATATTACCCTTACATGTGCAGAATTCACCTGAAGTACAACACATAATGACTATTCACAGTTCAAAGAATGATGAAATAAAATACCTTCATCTGTGTTGGGAGACTTTGGACACTATTGCTCCAAAGTTTGTCACAGAAGAATATAATCTTCTTGATGATAATGACTACTTCATTTTCATTTTTGTTTCCATAGGACCTAACACAGTGCCTTCCATATAAGCAAATGTTTGGTGAATTAAATAGCTAAGAATCAAGGGTGGAGAACCTGCAGCCTCAAGGCCACATGTGACATTCTAAGTACTTGAGTGCTGCCTTTTGACTGAGTTCATGTTTTACAGAACAAATCCTTTTATTCAGGGGAATTATTTTGTGAAGTTTGTATTCAGTCAAAGGCCCACTCTTGAAGACCAAGGAAGCCACATGTGTCCTCTAGGACACAGGTTCCCAATACCTTGCCAAGATCATTCAGTCACTGTCATAATATGCTATCGTTCCTGTTACAAGACATTCATGTATTGGACTGAAATCAGGTGTTCTTAGATTATATTTTTGAAACAGGAAATGTTATTTACCAATTCATCATTGTTTTTGCTGGGTACTAGCTGTGACCAATGCAGCATTTACAGAATGACTGGCTGGAGTTAGTGATTCAGTCAATAATTGTGAAAGAAAACAAAGTTAATTAGCCAGTTGAACAAAAATGACATGTCTATAAAGTTTTTTTTTACTTTATAAGGCATTTTTCTCACAGTTCTATGAGGAAGGCAGTGCAGATAGTGTCTTCATGTTTCAGATGATGTAACTAACAATCAGAGATTTGAAGTAATTTCCCCAAAGTCACATAGATAGGTGCCATTTCAATAATTTCAATGCTGTTTCTTGTGAATTTTTGTTCAATACTCTTTCAAAATTTTTTTAAATCCATGAGTTTTCTCCATTACTATCATGTTCTTAATCAGTTAAACTAACTAGGCAAATTGCTTTCATAATAATTATTTATCCATTTCTCTAACATCCAGGAATAAGTAGTTCTGTTTAACTCTGCTCTGATTGGACCACAAATAAAGCAAAATGCTCAGTTCTGGGCATCGACATTTAGGAGAGACAGTGATAAACTGCTTCTAATTTCTGTTATCTCTAATCCAGCCTCCATGTAGCTGTCAAATTAATATTTTAAAAGTTCTATTCTGTCCATTGTCACTTTACTACTCAAGAAACTCCTGTGACTTTATTTTGCCTCCTAATAAAGATATTAATTCTCCTGTTTGGCATGTAGAACCATTCAAAATCTCATATCACTTTATATTAAGTTTGTTGAATGGGTAAATAATATGTTCTTTCACTGATATTATTTTTTAAATGCTTGTATGTTTTAACAGTGTAAATGAATGATTTGATCATTTGGGTGGTTCTTAATAACTTTGTGACATCATAAATTTAAAAGAAGAACTTTTGTTCTAAGGTATTGCTATTCAGGGTGATTGTTATGAACCTTGATTTCCCCATCTATAAAAACAAAACAAAACAAACAAAAAACCCGTAATATTAAAAATTTCCATATACTTCACAGAGTCATTATGAAAGAGGCACTGTAATTTGTTTTAAATTAGTTTTCAGATTCCATGTGGTAGAGTAGAAAAATCATTAATTTTTAATCAGAGCACCTGAATATAGATAGGGATGTTTAACTATAAGTGTGAATTCAGAAAAGCACTTCATCTGACCAATGCTCAGTTTTCTTATTTGTAGAGTAATGAATTGGGCTAGTTATTAAAAGTTCTTTCATACCTAGGCGATATTTATTCACAGACATTTCTTCCTACCTTCACTGCTGGTCTAATAAAAAGATTTTATCTCTGTTCTGACATGTGACAGATCTCTTGTCTCTATTCCTCTCATCCTTACAACAGACACTTGCCTCTTACTTTACACCCTCACCCTAAAAAATGGTAGCTGGTTTCCCCATGGAAAAGTTCTGCCCCTCATCATTGAGAGGAATCACTTTTGGTTACTGTATTGTGATAACACATTTATTAAAACTTTGCTGCTTGATAAATTTGTTATTTTTAATGCTCCAAAATTATTTCAAAATATATCTTTAAATAACTGCTTTGAAAGAAAAGAAACAAGGAAGAATGTCATTAGGCTATTGTGTAAAGGACATGAGACTTGTCAGCAGTAATAAAGGGTTTCAAATCCTGCCTCAGACCTTTATTAGTTTGTAACATGTCAGTTATAAACCATGACTGAACAAATCATTTAACCTCTGTGCCTTAGTTTCTTCATCTCTAAAATGAGAGGGCAGGACCCATGGGTATGTCATTTCCCTTCCACTTCTAAAATCTATGATCTTATGATGCATGTATTTAGCAAAATTTTGTTATTATGAATCACAACAAAAAATTTATGTGCATTTTTGTATTACATATATAATATATACTTACAATTGTTATATTGTATATTTGCACATATATCTATAACATATTTATTGTATGTGTATGTCATATATACAATATGTCTCTCTGTTTCATGGATTGTTTTCTATATATATATATATATATAGAAAACAATCCATGAAACAGAGAGACAGAATTGTACAGTTAATAGGGAAAATCCTGGAAATAAGGCCAGAGTACCTAGGATTGAGTTCTCTTTATGTGAAACTGAGGAAGTCATTGAATTCTTCTGAACTTCATTTATGGTTTTTTTTTCTAAATTAGGGATGATAGTTCCTCCTTTACCTTCCTTACATATTGTCAGAAGGGAAGTACTTAGTTGGTTAACTATAAAATTCTATATAAATATGAGCAGTTATAAATTATCCTGCATTTTTCTTTCAGGTCTCATTCTTACTAAGATCTTTGAATTAATAAATATTCCATTATTTCTCACATTAAGATATGAAAATAAATGATACTTAGAATAAGTGCTCAGATACATCATTAGATTCTTTTGCTTTCTATGGTCTCAATAACAAACTACTCCACCTGAAATATTTTCTTCATATTTTTTTTCTAAGTAACAACAGTGGGAAAAAAGTATAATAGACTCCTTTAGACCAAAGAAAATCCATTTCATTTTTTCAATAGTTGGTTTAAATGAAGGACGAAGGGACATTTTAATGAATTAGTAGTTCCTTTATGTGACTGCTCTGTGTGACTGCTTTTAAATTAACTTACTAATTATACTGCTTGTAAATCTGTTTATGCAATATACATGTTTCCCCAGTATTATTCAATATCTAATTACAGTTCTAGCTGATACAAGAATGAGCTTTAAAGACACACCAAAATATATCTCCTCACTAGAAATGGTAATCTCAGACTCTATCCCTGTAGGATTGATGAGCCCTAATCTGTTCTCTGGAGACAGGTAATATAAAATATATCAGACTAGTTGTACAATGTATATAGTATGTTAAGAAAAATAACTGGTAGAGGGGAAAATAATGTGAGAATTTTAATAATCACATCAAATACTTTCCAAAGCACTTACACTATCTCATAAATGATTCTGCATAAACACCAGAGCAACATAAAAAGCATAAATAATATACCTCTTTTGGAAAGGCAGTCTTTTTATTTTTTTAAAGATAATCTATAAAAGGCTTTCAATTCTTCTATTCTTTGAGTTTTCTTTATATTTTTGCCTCCACAGAGATTCCAGAGACCACTTAAATCTTTCAAAAACAATCAATATAAAGCATCTAGTATCATTGTTCCCAAGAGAAAATTACTGAAAACAATGAAAAAGCCTACTATCCAAAAAAGCTCCCCTTTGATAAGCAGGTGAATCTTTGTCTCTTTTTCCCCATTTTTCTTTGTTAAAGCTGAGAGTAAAAAGGCTACCTGTCTCTCTTTTACTCTGCAGCTGTTTCTAGTACATATAATAAAGGGAAGGATGGTAAATCAGTTTTTAAAACTTTGAATGCCATTAGCTCCCCTCTTTCTCTCTTCGTGAATTGAAACTTCTATATCAAAGATCAACAGCTTGGAGCTTGGAAGTCACATAATTCAACCTATTCATTGCATAGGTAGAGGAATAAGGTCCAAAGAGATCAAGAACACACCCAAGAACATACAGGGTGCAATTCAGGTCTTATGACTCAAAGTTGGCATTCTATCCACTATGTCATGTGTGTATACATGCACAGAAACACAAAACACACACTTCAACACTTAAGGTTTCAATTAGATAATTTATGATATATGTCAAATTATCATACAATACACAGCCTAAGTAATTATATCTGTATATATATTTATATACATGACTCTGAAATAGATAAATAGATATATATCTATATAGCTATCTATATCTATCTATATATCTCTATATCTGTATCTATATTTATATCTATCTATCTATCTATCTATCTATATCTATCTCTATCTCTACCTATCTATCTATCTATCTATCTATCTATCTATAATGGAAATGTTATAAATTATCCAATTCAGTCCTAGGACCTGAGGGGTAGACACACACACACACACATACACAATATTATTTAAGTAACTCATAAAAACTAAATATTTAATCCGTTATAGTTTGGCTTTGACCTTATTTAACAGAAACTGCTCTCTCTAAAGTAACCAATGATTTCTTAGTTGCCAAATACAAGGGGCTTTTCTTAGTTGCCCATTCTCCTCAACCTCTTCAAACTTTAATGCTATTGGTCACCTCTTTTCCATGATACTCTCATTTTTCCAGTTTAGTTCCTTACATAGATGTAATGATAATTCATTAATTAAGGAAACCATTAAATATATCTGCCTAACACTCATAAAAAGATGGGTATTTGGAAATACTTTAGTGAACAGGACAAGGAACTGATGCCCAAGACAACTCTTCCCCTTGTGGGGTAGTATTTCATAGTGGATAATACTGAACAGGATTTCAGGAAAACATGGATTCATATTCTCCCTGATAACATATGGATAATTCCCTTTGCCTCACTAAACCTTAGTTTACTGACCAGTTAAATAAAGCAGGTAAAAAACATAGGCTCTATGGCCCCTTCAAAGTCTAAATCCGTCATTATAAAAGCTTAAGCAATATTGGGCATTTCTTTTCCTGAACTATGAAATTAAGTTTTGGTATAATTTTATTTGTTTTCAAATTGCTATCAATCACATCAATCACTTAATTCAATACCAGTTATTATAAATGTGTTATCTTATTGACTTGGCATGGAAGAATTAATATTATGCAAATATACTGCTAAATATATTACTGGTATGAATACAAAGGAGAAGAAAGTAAAAATAAATGTTAAAAAAGCATAAATAAAAGTAAAAAGTAAATTGATAATCCATAACTCAGAAAACCTGAGTATATTTAACTTTGCTAAGCAGTGTCAGAATCTTGCCCATAATATCTATAATTTTGGAGTTAATCAATTTTTTTAGATAGGTCCAATTTAATTGTCAAAAATATAATTTACTATTTTACTTTTTTTTTTAATTGATGGCAAAATATTTCACTGCAACTTTGAAACACACTGTTTCCTTAGAGATATTTTAAAAGATAATTTGGAAGGAATTAAGGGTCTTCATCTTCTCTTGAATGAATTGGAATTGCTCTTTTACATAAGGGACAATGCTCCTGAGTATCTGAAAAAGAAAAAATGCCATGATTTGAAGACAGTATATATGAAATTGTAGTACAATTTTTAGAAATTTCTAGCAGACTCAGAGATGAATGCCACCACTAGGCTACTCAAAATATAGTGTAGTCAAATTGGCAGGTATAAAGGTAACAAGCTTTAATTTGGGGAGGTTCCCAGTCTACATAGAACATCTGCAATGTGATGAAAGGAAAACTGTTTTTCCTCCAATATCTAAAACTCTGGAATATTTTCAGTCTGTTGGAAAATGGTGGAAAACAGTGAAGGATTTGCTCTCATATTAAGTATAACCATACTGGAAAATAATGCCTTTTGCTGCCCATCTATCCAAGGAATCAATCACTTATTCAACAAACATTTGCAAAGCACCTACTTTGCTATAGCACCTTTTTCTAGATCTTCAGGAAAGACAGAAAATTGAAACAATCTCTGTCTTCAAGAAGCTTACTTTCTACTATTTGAGACAATGTATAAATAAAAATAGTATAAACAAAATTTATACAAAATACATGAAAGGTGATTTTGAAATAAGGGGAAATAAAATCTGAAAAAGATAAAAAAAACATCTAATACATGAGATGATGAATAAACGGTTTAAAGGAAACAAAGAATTCCAAGAGATAGAGGTGAGCCGGGAGTATATTCCAGAAAAGGGAGAAAGGAAGGATATTAGTGAAAAATCTCAAAAAAAAATAAAAGAGCAATAAGGCCAATTATGCCAAATCATATAGCACGTTGTAGTGCTAACACAATATTCACAGTGCCACCAGTAACTGTAAATATGCCTGCATAATTCTCAACTATAAGCAAAGTATAAGAGACTCTTCACACAGGAGACAGAAGGAAACATTCAGACACCAGAAAAGCAACAAAAAACCAAATCCCAACACCAGCAAACTGAATCCATTATAGCAACATAGGAGTTAATATGCCATAACATTAGCCTTCACATTACCCAATACCAGCCTAGTTGTCACAGCAAGGGGAAAACATTCATAAGCCTAGCTCTCTCCTTGGGTATGTGTAATGCCAAGCAAAGGCAACTTCCAAGGTCTGGATTATCAGCATAGCAAATCCCATTTATTCAGCATTCATAGAAGAGAGAAAGTCAAAATACAGTATAACTCATACATTTCACAAGTAAGTCTCAATTCAATCCAGGTCAGTCAAAGTCTCTTCTCAAATGGAGATCACACTACTCCACCCCTAGTCAGTACATTGTTTTAGTCAGTCAAAGTCTCTTCTCAAATGGAGATCAGTTTCTAATCATAAACAAAGTACATTCATTTTGTTAATCACAAAGCACAAAAAGACCAAATGTTTCCCACCCCTGGACTCAAACTAATTTCAATACTATCCATTAACACCAAGCATTTTCTCAAAAGGGAGCAGGAGAGCACAAAAGGCCATCTACCCTTAAACCATAACAAGGTCAAGATAACATCTCAGCATGGAAACATCAAGGAAAGGCCCTTCTTTCATTTTCACTTGAGGTAAGCCCTCAGCAGTTCCTGGGGAGACAAAGCTAAACAAAACCATAGCCAGTGTCCTCATCAAGTCACACTCTGCCTGTAGAACAGTCCCAGAACCCCTGAAAGTATCAGTAAGGCCCCTTTCCAGGATTTCCGTGAACATACAAAAAGAAAATCCTTCAGGGCTTCTGAACCAACAGCCAGGTTCCAGGATGTATACAATATCAGCACTATCTACCATTGAAGAGGGTGCCCAAAGAGGGTTAGGGCTGCCTGAGACCCCAAAATGCCAACATGCTGGGTCCGGCTGAAAGAATTCCACTCAAGTCTTCTCAGCCAAGGAAAAAGTAAAGTTTATTGAAAGTTCAAGTTCGCCACGTGGGGTCTCTCACACAGAGTAAGTCTGTGCCAAGCTATTCCAAGGCGCTTTCACACCCCATGGAGGGAAGATGGGGTCTTATATACACAGTAATCTAGGGGTGGTTCAGAGGAGGAGCCTGGGGAGGGTCTTCAGGAGGAGCCAATGAGTTCATACTTCAGTATGAGGTCGATGTTCAGACTCCAGTAATGAGTTTGGGGAGGGTCTTCAGGTGGAGTTAATGAGGTCAA
>CM053600.1:55195492-55211825 GCA_028646575.1 Pseudocheirus occidentalis
CTGGGAAACTGTTGAGCCCCCTGTCTTTGAAAACCCAGATGTCGATGCTTCCCTCTCTGGTAACTTGAATAGGTAATGGATGTGATGGTCAGATGGTTGGAAGTCCGTCTGCTGATCTGTTTCTTGGTCTGCTTGCAACTTGTGTTTGTAACTTGTGCTTGTAACTTGGGTTTGTATTCTCTGGAGTTCAGGGTGCTGATTTTTTCCCCTGAACTAGGTAAATGATATGTTTGTTTGATTAAAGAAAGATTGTTAACCCATTTTCAGTTGCTTTCCTTTAGTAAAGCAGATCTAAGAACCTGTGCTAGCAGTTGCCCTAGGTATGCTAGGGTGCTTGCTCATACAGTATGTCAAAACTTAAAAGGAATACCAAAAGATTACAGAATATTCAAGAATGGCTGCCTATGGGGAAAGTGAAAATTTTGAGCACCTCAATCTGAGAAAATTGTGGAATGCTTAGCCTGATGAAGAGAAGATTTAGTGCATCCATAACTACTATTTTTAAATATTTGGAAGTCAATAGGTAGGATCCCTGGGAAAAGTGAAAGAACCTCATTAAAATTTTGACTCTGCTATGTTGTATATATGAAAATAGGTATATATATATATATATATTTCTGAGCCTTAGTTTCCTCATCTGTCAATGAAAGAATTGTATTAGATTACATTTAAACTTCCTTTCAGTTCCCTTTAGATGTATGTGATAGTATGTTGGAATTGGAGTTGGCAAAATCTAAGTTAAAACCTTATTCAGACATTTACTACCTATGTGAACCTGGCCATATCACTTAACCTCTCTATGTCTCAGTTTCCTCAATTTTAAAACAAGAGGGGTGGGTTAGATATATCTCTTGTAGCTCTAAATACATCATTTTGTGATTCTATAATCTATGAGACTATAATACCATATAGAAAAAACAGGCTAATACTTGGTGTGAGTAATTTAGTTTAGATTAGTACCAACAGATGGAATTAACAAGAAGATAAATTTCAGCTAAAAGCAAGGAAGAGTTTTCAAACAAGTATATCAAAATGTGTAATAGACTGGTGTGCAAAGTAGTGAGTTTTCCCATCCAGAAAAGCCTAGATGACAATCTGTCAAAGATGTTGTAGAAAAATTTTCTGTACTGTGAACTATTTTGGATTAGATATTCATTGAAGCCCCTTCAAAATTAAGATTCTATTAGGTAATGAGGTATAATCAAAAGAGTATTAATTTTGGAGTCAGAATACCTAAATCTGAAACTTACCTCTGACATTTACTACCTGTGTGAAACTGGACAAATTATCTAACTTGTCTGAACTTCACTTTCCTCAACTGTAAAATAAGAGGTTGGGACTAGGTGACCTCTCAGGTCCTTTGCAGCTGGAGCTCTATGATACCATTATTTTAGTGGAAGAAGAAAAGAAAAGATACTCTGGTTTCAATATGGATGGATTGCCATGGGAGAAAAATGAATTTATCTGGTGCATCTTTTTCCTTTTCAAGACCTTATACTACCTAATGTTTAATGTGTATGTATTTATAGAATCTATATCTGATTACATGCCAACATGTGGGAAGGGAGAGTCGTGGAAAGGGAGGGGGAGAAAAATTTGGGTCTCAAGCAATTGTGGAACTGAATGCTGTCATCTAAAAGTAAACGAATGAATTAAAATAGAAAAAAAGAAATCATAGTACCTCTATTTACTCTAGAATTCATAATTTTCCAACACTGACAGCCATTGAAATCAGAAGACCATATCTCTTGATTCTGAGTAATGAAATAGAGTTTTGCATCCTTGTAGTTTGTAGTATCAACAACTATAGGTCCTTCTAATTGAAGATTAATCAAAGTACAGTTGCAATTTCTTTCTTCAAAATAGTGAATGTTGCTTTCTGATTGAGAATTCAAAATTATCTTAGCTCTTTTCTTTACTAAATCATAAGTAACCAATGACATAGAATTCAGAGATTTCTGAGTCCAAAACAAGATGCTAGAAAAAAAATAATAAAGACACATGAAATAAATATATTTAAGAAGAAGCATAAAAAGATACATCATTAAAATACTTTAGCAATATGTCTAGAAAATTCACTTGATTTTGCAAGTCCTGTTGATGACACCATGGAAAATTATTTATGTTTGAATGTCCAAGGAATCTCTTTAGCTAATGATCCCATAAAGGGAAAAAAGATTAATATCCAGGTTACAGCCTAAAATATAACATTGTATTGTTCATCTACACAGAGATAGGTAAACATATGTTCTCATTGTGTATAGTTGTTCAAACACAGGAATCACAGTTGGACCCATGACTTGATCAAATCTTTATATAAGTCATTATCCTGGGATTCTATTTTATATACTCTTTTTTTCTATTACTTAGCCAGTACCCTAATTAAGACTCACATCACTTCTTTTTTTAAAATTTATTTTTAGTTTTCAACATTCATTTCCATAAGATTTTGAGTTACAAATTTTCTCCTTGTCTTTCCCCTACCCCCCACCACAAGACAGCAAGTTAACTGAATATCCCTTCCCCTAATCTGTACTCCCTTCTATCCTCCCCTTTCCCCCTCTAACCTTCTAGTAGGGCAAGATGGATTTCTATATAACAGTATCTGTATATCTTATTTCCCATTTGCATGTAAAAAACATTTTTTTAAACCTTTGTTTTTAAAACTTTTATGTCCAGATAGCTTCCCTTCATCCCTACCCACCCACTCCCATTAGGAAGATAAGCAATTCAATATAGGTAGTACATGTGTAGTTATGCAAAATGTTTCCATAGTAATTATATTGTGAAAGACTAGCTATATTTCCCTCCATCCTATCCTGCCCCCACTTATTCCATTTTATATTTTGACCATGTCCTTTATCAAGAATATCTGTTTCTAACTACCCTCTCCCCCAATCTGCCTTCCCTTCTATGATCCCTGCTGTTATCCCCATTCCCCCCCCCCACTTTCCTGTAGGGTAAGATACCCAAATGAGTATGTATATTATTATCTCCATTTATAGATAAGGCAAACATTGTTGTTCATTCATTTGTGTCGACTCTTCCTGATATCTTATGGGGTTTTCTTGGCCATGATACTGGAGTGGTTTACCATTCATTTCCTTCTCCAGTAGATTAAGGTAGAGATTAAGTGACTTGCCCAAGGTCATAGGGCAAGTAAGTAAGTGTCTAAGGTCATAATTGAATTCAGATTTTCCTGACCTCAGGCCCAGTGAGCCACCTAGCTGCCTCCTAGGCAGAGAAGACCATCCAGCTAGTAAGTGTTTGAGGCCACATTTGAACTCAAATCTCCCTGACTCCAGTTCCAGAGGTTCATGCACTGAGCCATCTAGCTGTCCCAGATAGACATAGAGCTGGTAAATGTCTGAGGCTAAATTTTAACTCAGGTCTTTCTGACTTAAGGTTCAACATTCTATTCATTATTACATCTAGCTGTCCTTGTTCCAAAAGTTCTGATGGTCCCCTATTGCGTCCAAGAATAAATGTAAACTCCTGTTTAGCTTTATAATTTAAAATACTTCATAATCTGATTTCAGGCTTGTTATACATTAATCCTGTTCATTCATGCTACAGTATATCTATACTAGCCTATTTGTTGTTCTTCATATTACATTTCTTATCTTCCTGGCTTTGAATAGGATATCCCCATAACTAGAATATATTCTCTCTTTACCTCTGTCTTTTAGAATCATTAGCTCACTTCAAAGATCAGTGCAAGTAGTCACATCTAACCTTTGATGACTATCTACCTATGAGGCCTTTAATGACTATTTAGAGTTAGGTGCTAACTCCATGATCCCTCCCCCTCCTTAAATTACTTCATCCTTATTTTGCATATATTGTTATTACTTCCACATATACTTCCTGTTTCCTCCATATAGGATGTAAGCCCCTTGAGAGAAGAAACTGCTTTAATGTTTGTATCCCCAGGTTCTAGCAGAATCCCTAGAAGACAGTAGTTGACAGTCATTTATAACCATTTGGTGGTGCTATTCAGTAAGGTTTGAAAATGTAAGGTAGAAAACAAAAGTGAATAGGAGAAATAATCACTCCTTACTCTGATATTCAAATTAAGAATGGGAAGGCATTGCTATTCTTCCCAAGCCATGCCTTAATCTACTCAATGGGCAAGCTTCCTTCTTAGTTACCAGTCTTGGCTATACCCAAAGTATAGAGAAAAATCTAAGCTGAGAATGACCATGCTATCAAATGCCAAAGGAGGGGAACAGAGGAAGTAATGAACATGTATCCTTTTTACTTTTACTTTCTTTTTCCTTTTCCTGCTTACTCATCATCAATGGGTTCAATACATTACATTATTTAATTGCATTAGCATATGTTTATAAATATAATAGTGCTTCATGACAGTTGTCTTAGATCACTGTTTGTGGTTTTTGATCAGTTAGCAAGTGTCCCTTTGGTGATTCGTCAAAAGATGACGTTTGGGATAAAGATCATGAACATACGAGTATAGTCTATGGAAAATGCTGTTATTTTAATTAAAGTCAGTATGAAATTATTTATATTATTCATATGGGATAACTGATTATTGCGTAGATACTACATCTTATGATAAAATTAAAAAAAACAAGTTTGGGGAGTATGGAATAGGCTATATTGGGATCAGATTAGGAAAATCCACTATGATTGTGTTCTATGATTTACTAGTCTCAGATGATTGCTCTAATATACCTGACAAAATTCAAATAAAGGATAATATCTGAAAACTAGCTTTAAATGCCCTTTGAGAAGTACTATAGAAAAGTTGCAAGATTAATGATTCAAGTTGATGAAATTGCAGAGCAATTAAGACACAAGCCTGGAAATTACATTTCAGTAGTCAGCTATATAAGAAATTAAGTTAAGTCCTTGGCACAAGAGATGCCTCTTTCATGAATGAAACTGATCCCATATTCTGTATGCCAAAGATGAGAAGTCTCCCTGTTCCTAGCCTGAGGGCTGGATTCTCAAAGTCAGACAGCAGCAAGAAATCTGTGAGAAGGTCCAAAGTAAGTTTAATGTACTAGAAAGAGATAGTTCATCTGAATATTAGGAGGAATTAAAGCTCCTTAGCTGAACAGAAAAATATATGTGCGTGTGTGAGTGTGTGTGTGTGTGTGTGTGTGTGTGAGCAAATCTAGGAAAAAATGCTTTGTTATAAAAAAGTGAAAGCAGATAACCTTTTTAGAAGGCCACGTAACACTAAAATCATAACTAAAGAAGAACTGAAAGCTATATAATGACACTGAACATGTGGATTACAAGCAAATAGAAGTAGGAATGAAAGTTTGGTACTTCCAACAGTCAGATAGCCAACAATGGTGGCACATCTCATTTTACTGAACCAAGCACCTCTGCTTTACTTGTCTGTAGGTGACTGACAAAGAGAGCATGGCTGAAGAAGGATTATTAAGGTAAGATACAAGTCAAGAAGTGAGATGATTATGTCAACGGACTCATGTGCCAGTCCCTTGAAGGCACTTTCTTCTTGTTACAATAACAGAAATCAGAGATGTGCAATGAAATAGACGACCAGATTGTCATTGATTACAAACATGGTAGCAAAAAGCAACTGATGCTATCTGGAGTATATTACTTTATGGCCATGAAAGCTTTATATAATGACGTTAGACATATGGATCAAGAAGAGATACTACAGCTAGCCTGAAAGAGATTTTAGTACTGTAAGATGACTGTAGATAACACCAAGAAATACATGAAGTGCTAATTGCATACAGAGAAAACTACTACCAAATTGTGCTGAGTATTTGGAGAATGTAAGAGCTAGAAAGCCTTTCTAACCTATCTGTATTGATTTCCTATATTGAGAAGGAGACAGAAAGAACCTAACCTAAGTCATATATTAGTAGTGAATGACCACTTCAAAAGGTGAGTAAATACATAAAGAATCCTGGAATCGTAAAACTTTAAAATGTTTGTGGGAAAACTATTTTTGTGTATGGACTCCCTGTCTGAGACCATTCAGAACAAGGCAAAGACTCTGCAGGTGAGCTGTGGTAATGGTAAGGGAATTTGAAGATCTTCCCTTCCCCTTAATGGGCCTCACTTGGAGCTGAAGGAGAGAAGCTTACTTAGGGCTGACCTGTTTTTCAGGAAGACCCACCTTTTGTTACGTTGTAATTAGGCAGTGGGTTAATGTTCTCTGACCCTGGAGAAGGATATATATCCCTCTGAGGTGAGATTTTGCTTTGGGGCTCACTTATGGGAAGAATTCTGTGATTTGGCCAGAAGAGATCCTGAGCATCCATTGAGCCCCCCTGGCTTTGAAAACCCAGATGTTGGTGCTTCTCTCTCTGGTAACTAACAATGTAGGTATGTGATAGTCAGACAGCTAGAAGCCCTATCTGTTGGTCTGTTGAATTGTATTATTTTCTCTGTGTGTTTGTTTGTTTTTTGTTTGCTTGTAATTTCTGTTTTCATTTTCCTCCGAAGTTCAGGGTAATGGCTTTCCCCCTTGAACTAGGTAAAGGACATATGTTTGATTAAACTAAGATTGTTAACCCCTTTTGAATTGTTTTCCTTTAGAAAAGCAGAACAAAGAACCCGTGTTAGCAGCAATCCTGGGTATGCTAGCTAGGGTGCTTGCTGGTATAGCTGTTCAAGGAATTTTTGCTTTATCTGGCCTCATAAAGTCTAAAATTATACCTTGCCACTCTTAAGAGGATTCACAAGCTAAATATTTCAACCATAAATGTTAGGAACACTGAAATCAGAACAAAAATCAAAGGTTAGTCAAAATGTGCCTCTCTTAGTACATCTGTATAATTTCAACAGGAATTATGCCATTAGCTTTATAGCCTATCTGTTGATGTTGGGAAATGAGTCATGTTAACCTACTGATTTACATTTTGGAGTCTAAGGATAGAGAAACTATAGATGCTTAAAAATTAGTGGCATAAATCTTGGCTAAACGAGAAAGTAAAAGAAGATTAACACCTACCTTTAAAATTATCCTAGCTGAACACTGACAAAAATGAACAAAATATGATAACTGTCAATATGTTAAACAAGATGTCAGTTTTGCTAAGAAATTTTATTGTTCAATGGACACATGAAGTTTGCAGATCAGTGGAAAGTTGCTTCATATCAGTTGTGGAGAGATGGGAAATTTGCCTATTAAGAAAACAGACCCTGAGACTTTCAGGGACCCTGAAAAGTCAATCCACTACAATCACTTTTTCCAAAAGATGAGTTATCTATACTTCCTTATCAATGAGTGAAAATTGATGTGTATTCATCTTAGACTCTAAAATAGACAGCCAGCCCATCATGCCAACGCTGACTGAGACAATGACTCAAGAAACAAATACTTTAAGTGAATATGGCTCTGTGAACAGCAACCTAACAATAAGTTCAAGTGATGTAAAAAGGACTGAACCAATAGTATTATCTTTTCTGCTTAGAAAGACAGCCACGTATGGGCGGCTAGGTGGCACAGTGAGTACAGCACAAGCCCTGGAGTCAGTAGGTCTTGAGTTCAAATCCGACCTCAGATGCCTGACACACTAACTAGCCGTGTAACTTTGGGCAAGTCACTTAACCCCAATTGCCCTCCAAAAAGCAAAAAAAGAAAAAATGAAAGAAATTCAGCTGCAGACATAGAAACACCTCACAAAGTATAGTAACATTGTTATCTAGCCTCAACCCTCCAATAGTTCTTATTTAGATAGGCATGATGATAGTTATAATGAACATTATAATCAGCCTATAACCCCTCAGACATAGGGGCAGACAGGTCAGCAGGTCATGTGACTGAACAGACTTATAATGTCCAAGAAGAAATAGTTACAAATATAGACAGATGGCCTAATGTCAAAAATACAATTGGTCATTACATCAATGCATATGTTAATTATTTCTTCTTCAGTCACACAACCTTCTCATCCTGGAAGAACCCTCCACCCCAGAAGCCCCATTGTCTGATTACTAAGTTCCTCCTGAAACCTCCATTTCAAGGAAGTAGCTAGGCCAGCTATGTTCACTCCTTCACTGCTCCCCAGGGTCCAATCCCACTCTTAAATCTCTGGATTTTTCACAATGCTCCTATATAGGTTCTTTCTTCCCTCCAGCCCTCTCCCCACACCGATTCTTTTCAGGTTCTTTTAATGCATTTTCTTCCTTCACTAAGATGTAAGCTCCTTGAGAGCAGGGACTGTCTTTTTCACTTATATTTGTATTACCAGCATGTAACATAATTCCAGGGATGTAGGTAAGTGATTAATAAATGCTTATTGGCTTCAATTATTGCATAATTTTAGTGTTTTTTATTTTATTATTTTTCATTTATGTTTATTCACTTTTGTTCTAGTATCAAAACTGTATTGTACTTAAATTAATCTAAATATATTTTGCTGTTTGCTTATTTGCATAAACTCTGCTGTTTCTTCATATTTTTTTATTTTGTAGGCCTGCTGATTCTATTTTTTTACCTTTGCTCATTAATTTGCATATTTGTTTTTGTTCTGTGGATATGCATATACTGCTGTGACATGTGCATGTATTATTTCTTGCATGTAATTTAGACCTGCAGTCACTGAAACAGCCTGTCAAGTTATGCTTTGTATTGTGCTATATCTACTGAATATATTGTCTATGTTCATTTGTCATGAATGGCACCCTAAAGTGGTTACCTGGGGTGCTAAGTTAATCATCCATTTAATGTTAAGTGCCTATGTTTATTTTGGTGCTATGCCTTATAACATCAGATTTTAAATGTGCTGTAGTTGATTTGGGGAGGAACTGCAAAATACTAAACTTTGTGAAGGAATATTACCCAAGTTCCTCAGAAACTCAGAGATATTTATAGTCAAAGTTGAAGTTAAACAAGTTAGAAATCTCATGGATTGTCATCATGAGAATTAAGTACTAGGGAGTAAAAGAGAAGGGTGAAGTCTGAACTGGGATGGTCAAGTATGAGATGGGAAAACAGATTCAGGGAATGGATACAAAAACAGCATGGCGCACTGGATGGGATGTTGGCAAACAGGAACTGGTGCTCCAACAAGAATTTTGAATGGTCACTAAACCTGGTAGCTAGAATTCTTACTGCTCCCAGTTCTTCCTAAAAATCCACTAACAAGAAGGTATAACTGGAATAAACTGAAGTTGATATCAGCAGAAGAAAAGGAAATATTTAACTATACCAATTGCCTATAAGTGACAGAGAATTGCTTCTAAATTTCTCAATTTTTGTGAATAATTTTTATTTTTATATAAAATTGCCATCATTCATACTTATCATGTGACCCATATTTCTTCTTAATTGCAAATACTGAAATGCAATTGAGGGAGACAACGAGAAGCATATGATTCACAGATTAAACAGGATAGAAATATAAAACTTAGTCTAAAATACTAGAGTTTTCTGCCTGGCATGGAGACCCAGAATCCAATCATTAGAGAATCATATGGGCTTCAATTTTAATTTTTCCCCCACAAAATATCATAATTAGTATCCCAATAGTAAGAGACTAGAGAATCATGTGTTATCACCACCTTCCCCTAGCCCTTTTCTGCTCTGAGCCTGGTCAGGGGAGAGAGGATGATGACTAAGGGGCACCTAAAAAAAGTTTTTTTTGTTTTTGTTTTTACTTTTTGGAGGGCAATGGGGATTAAGTGACTTGCCCAAAGTTACACGGCTAGTAAGTGTGTCCAGTGTCTGAGGCTGGATTTGAAGTCAGACCCTCCTGACTCCAGGGCTGGTGCTCTATTCACTGAGCCACCTAGTCACCCCCTAAAAAAAAATTGTCAGCTTATTTTCAAAGAAATTAAACAATTTCATTTGTAAAATAATATCTTTATTACATTTACAAGAAAACTTTAATAACTCAAAACATTATCGTCATTTTGGTCTTAAAGAAAACCACAATGAGAATTTTTTTTCAATCTTTAAAAGTTCTTATTTTAGACATATTCTTAAATTAGTGGTTTATGTTCATTAGCCCTGTTTTCATGTTTGTTTCATTTCCTGAAGGTTTTCCAGAGTTTTCACCTTCTCCATGCATTTCCATTAGTTTTCCTAATTTGAACTCAGGGTTCTTGAACATCTTGGCTTTTTGAACAAATGCATCATAGAAAAGTTAAATGAACTGACAGGCTGAGTGGGAAGAGAAAGTTGGAGCTTGGGAAGAGTGGCCATTCCATCACATTCCAACGGTAGAGGCCCAAAGAAAAAACATTTAATTCTCCTTTTCACTTTCACTTTCTACCTTAAATCTCTAAATCTTGCCAGAAAGCATTACCAACTGAATGCATACATCTTCTACTCCCCACTAGATAATTAAAACCGGTTGTCTTATGGTTATATTAAACACAACACGTCCATACCAAACTTGCTATTGTTGCTGCTGTTCAGTTGTTTCAGTCACATCTGACTCTTTGTGACTCAGGGTTTTCTAGGCAAAGATATAGGACTGGTTTGCCATTTCTTTCACCAGCTCATTTTATAGATGAGGAAATTGAGACAATAGGGTTAAGTGACTTTCCCAGGGTCACAAAGCTAGTAAGTGTCTGAGGCTAAGTTAAATTCAAGTCCAAACATGGGTCCTTGACATGGGTCCAAAACACTGCCAGCTGCCTCAAGTTTTTATGTGTGTGTATGTATGTGTGTGTGTATGTGTGTGTGTGTGTGTGTGTATTCTCTAGAAACATAAATTCTTTAGAAATCATAAAATGTGAATATTTTAAAGCTTTTTATAAAGATATAATTTTATTCCAAGATTGTCAAATGAAATACACATTAAATTAAAGTCTTCTTATTACTCTTGCCATAGTCATTTGCCAGTGACTGTATAAGTTTTTTTTTTTTTGGAACAGACATAAATGCCAAATAACAAGGTCTTAATTTAGTTCCATCTCTTAATTTAAATAGTTGATGGTTCTCTCTTAAAAAATAAAAAAAAAACAAAAAATATCTTTTTGTATCAATTTGGCTTTAAGTAGGGAAAATATATCAACTGACTAGCAGCTGAAATAAGAATATATATGCTTAACAAAATTCTAAATGTAAATTCATAAACTGTCAGTCTGGGTTACAAATAAAGCTTAATTGTTTTTTGGGTTTTGTGAATCAGTTTGCCAATGTGAATCTTATGCATATGAGATGAGTTTGAAGCAAGAGATTGAGACTGTGGAACAAGGGTTAATTATTCCAAAGTATGTGTTATGCAATCCCTGAGTCTTTCAATCTAAGACAAACTCATTATCACAGGCAATAACACACCAGTAACTGCTTTTCTTTCCAATGAAAATGCGGGCTTGCTGTTTTAAAACTGGTGTGTGTGTGTGTGTGTGTGTGTGTGTGTGTGTATTTTTAAAAGATAAAACTCTTAGTCAAGGTTCAACTAATTTCTATATCAGGTCACCATGGGACCAGGCAATTTCCTTATGGTACCTATAATTTTTCACTGTAATCTTTCTAGAAAATATAAAAATGCTCTCTATTGTTTTTGGCTCATGCATGTTCACATTTTACTATTACAATATTTTTGGAGAAAGCAATACTTTAGTTTATATAGGTAGTGGTGGAAACAAACTTAGAGATTCTTTTGACTTTTCAGCTGCCAGTAGGCCTGTTTTATCTCTGGTGTGTAATATGCTGGCTTTGAGGAGCACAAGGATGGTTAATATGGGGGTAAGGAGAAGGGTCTTTTAATAAAGAAGATTTATGTCTGTCTCATACATAAAAGAATACTCTGGACAGTTGAAGGCAACTCCTCTTTAAAATCCTTTCAGACCATTATTTAAGATCTTCCTATATGCCCCAGAATACCTAAATCATAGTTCTGACCTGTCTTTAAGGGGCCAAAGTTTAATAGAAATTATTCGGGTTTTTTTGTTTGTTTGTTTGCTTTTCTATCTGTTAGGCAGTTGAACAATTCATTTCATTCCTACATTTGGGAACTGATTCTGATATGCAAACCAAATTTATTAGGTCCTGTTTTTAGTTATGTTGCATTACCATATTCTGTAAGAAAAACAATAAGTTTAAATCATCTGTCAATTCTACAGGTGATCTTGAGTTTAGATTTAATCAAAAGACCATCATGAAATTTTGATAGTGGTTTCTCTCCAGGGCAGCATGAAATGAGTAGGTTGAGGGCAAAGGTAGAGAGGTAAACCTCCTGAACTTTTGTACCTTCTGAATATATGCATAAATCTCACATTCCCTATTCCCTGACTTATCAGATGTTTTTTTCCTGATATAGTGGAATCCTAGGGCATATTTCCCTTTCCATTCTGTATTTTAAAATTCTGATGTCCTGTGATAAATAAATTTACTTTCATTCAATTATGCAAAACACCCAACATTTTCTATATTGTTTATTTATTGGGTGCATCTTCAAATGTATTTGGCATGGCCTTTCCAGAAGAGAAAGAAAATATTCCAGTCTAAATTGACTCCTCTTTTAAACTTTGGAACTTTATGACTTCTGAGTTATATAGGTTTGTAACTTTAGAATTATATTTAATTCAAGGGCAGATAGGTGACACAATGGATAGAATGCTAAACTTAGAATTAGGAAAACCTGAGTTCAAATATAATCCAGACACTTACTAGATGTGTAATGCTGGTAAGTGAAGAAAAAAAGAAATACAGGCAATCAGCAACCTCATGAAAATTGTTCCACAATAGTACATTAGAAGATAAATGCAAATTAAAAAAATATGAGGGCATATCTCATGCCTATTATGAAGATGACAAAAAGAACATCAAGTATTAGAGGTGCTGTGGGCAATCAGGCATATTGACGAAGTATTGGTGAAGCTTTGATTTGGCCCTACAGTGCTTGACTCAGTGATACCAGAACAAAGAGGTCAAAGACAGAAGGAATGTAGACCCATGTGCAAAAAAATATTAACAATAGGACTTTTTGTGGCAAAAAACTACATGCTAAGTGGCGATTCTTCAGTTTGGATGAGTAACTGAGAATATATAATTAAAATGGGATATTATTGTGCCACAAGAAACGATAAAAAAGGAGAAGGATTTAGAGAAACTTCGGAAAATTTATTTTAACTGAAGAATCATGAAGTAATCAGAATCAGGACAAGAGCCTGAATCATTAATGCAATAATGTAATAATTTTTAAAAATCAAGAATACAAATCAAAGTGATGAAAAATAATGACTTCATCAGTGAAAATAAAACATGCTTTTCATCTCTTGTCAGAGAGCATAGAATAAGATATCCATTTTCAGAAATAGTATGTTAGTGTGTGACATACTTATTTACTATGCTTTTTTTCCCCATAAAAGAGCTTTTATGGGAAGAAAGGGAGAGGTAAACATTGCTAGTGATACAAAATTGAAGAAAGAAAAAACATCAGCGAAACATTAAAACAGAGGAGGAAAAGTTAATTCAGAAGAGAGCAATTTGGTTACTATTCTGTTACATCTAACATAATACACTTAAAAAGAACTGTATAAGTTCAATTTTTCAAATATAATTTTCTAGGTTTTTTTCAAGTCAAAATATTGATGTTTGTTGATTTTTTTGTAATATATGAGAAAATGAGTTTGTAATATATAAGAAAATATGGAATAAATGATTTTAGTGACTTCCTATTGTCTTTAAATTAAAATAAAATTTTTAACCTAGATATTTAATATAAGAATGATGATGATGATAAGAAGAAGAACAGAAACTATAATTTATATAGCAATTGCTATGTGACTGTTATTGTGGTGTTTTACAAATATTATAGAATTTGACCTTCTCAACAATCCTGCAGGTAGGTGCTATCATAATTTTAACTCAAGGCTGAAGATGCTGATGCAAACAAAACTTAAGTGACTCACCCAAAGTCACACAGCTAGTAAGTGTCTGAGGAACATTTGAGTTCAGGTCTTCCTGACTCCAGGTCCAGTGCTCTCTACACTTTTGCCACCTAAATTATCCTTTCCATCATGCAATGTGCCTGCCACACAAACAGGCCTTCTGGCTATTTTCTGCCTTTTACATTCATATTCACCATGTACATATTCACATAATACTTTTTCTCCCTATTTCTGACTTGCGCTTTTTTTTTTCCTGTTTTTCCTTAATATTCCTTCAAAACTAATCTCAGGTATCATCTCCTACATCTCTTTGTCCTTAATGCCCCAAGGTGTTACTCTTCTTTCCCTTTACAAATATTTCAGAGCACTTTGCTTGATCTATCCTTAATTTCCTTCATTCCTCTTCTTGCCTTATACATTTATGTGTATACATCTCTTCATCAGACTGTAAGTTTTCTGAAGGCAGGAACTTTTTTCATCTTTTTCTTATGTTCAAAGATTCTGTGATGCCAGACATATATGAAATACTTAATAAATATTTCTTGAGCATTTCAATCTTTATCATGGAATACTGGACCTTAGATAAAGTAAGTGGGTAATGTATATTTTTTGCAATGAAATGAAAAGGGGTTATATCAATGCACAGGCTTTTCTGGTCTGTTTTATTGTCATAGATATAAGTGAAAAAATAATATTTCATCTTTAGTCCCTGATCTGGCATAGCAATGCTTGCAACAAATTATTATTACTATCCAATAACCCTGGACTCCTATTAATATTTTCTATCAGCGGCAATTTTTACCTAGATAAAACATAAATTCATCAAGAAACTATTTCACTCATGAATAAAGACCAAATTCTTTACTATGAAGTAATGAAAAAATATTGTACTATTCCCAATTTAGGTAATTATATAACACATTCTACACATTCAGCTATTTGTAGTTTTACTTTAGATGAGACTGCATTCCACCCAAAGTTAGTTTTTTCTGCTACTATCATTAATAATAAAGGCCTTTATGATCCTTAGAAATAGAGGTTGGGATAATTTGTTTCTCAACTTGCTTTAATATTTGGAAAATTGTTTTGCAAAAGATAACAGTTACAGGAAGTGCAATATAATGAAAAAAGTAAAAATGCAATATCTAGACTGCTAATAAATTTTAAAATTTGAGTGTTACTTTACATAGTGAAAACACAAGATGCTGTATACTTTAGACACAAAGCTAATATAACAATAAAATGAAATGTAGTAACAATATTAAAATATTAAAGAAATAAAAATTTCATTTCAGAATAAAATTGAGATTCTTAAATAATTCAGGGAGGTTCATACTATCTCACATCCCTGAAAAGCCTGAGAAAGTGTCTTGTTGACTTTTAAACAGGAAAGCTTAAATAATTTTTAAAGTAAAGAAAACTCCCCCCAAAATGTTATGTTAAAGAACATTTTGATTCAAAAGATGCTATATATGGCATAAGTACATTTCACTCATAAGACCATTCATGTCAAAAAATTTATCATAAACCTTAGTTATTTAATTAATAACCTATTCACATTGATTTTCAATAATACATATTTTATTTTCTTCCTCCTTTCCTTCCTGCTTTTGCCACACTGTTTTCATATCTTCTTTCTACCCCCTGATTGCCAGGCCTATGTCATTGTTAAAAATTCCCCTAAAGTAACTGTCACCCTCTAGAATTCTCATGCATATGTATATAAATTTATGTATATGTGTATATATGCATATGTGCATGTGCGAGTGTGTGTGTGTGTGTATGTGTGTGTGTGTGTGTGTGTGTGTGTGTGTGTGTGTGTGTGTGTGTAAAATCTTTACTGGTTTCCTAGTTCCCTCGCACTCATAGCAGCATCTATTTGACTAGCAAGAATAACAGTCATGGAAAAGGAGCAGGAAAATATAATTCATGTGAAAACAATCTGGGGAATTATTATGGTTAGGAAAGAAGGTCAGAAACAATTATTACGTACTTACTAAGTATCAGGCATTTTACTAAGTACATTACAAATGTTATCTAATTTTCATGATCCTGATTACAACCCTGGGCAACAGATGTTATTATTCTCCCCATTTTACAGTTGAAAAAATTGAGGAAGATAGAGGTTGAGTGATTTGCCCAGGGTGACACAGCTTTTAAATGTCTGAGGTCAGCAATGAGCTCATGTGTTCTTGACTCTAGTCTTTATGCTCTGTCCATTCATTGCAAGCTCCATCTGTCACCAATGTCACATGGAAGCCAAAATAAGTTAATGGTATCCAAGGCTGAAATGCCAGAGATGTAGTGACTGGGATTATAAAGGCGATAGTCTAACTACACTCTTCCCCCATTAGATTACTTGTGCAATGTCTATGTTCAGTTATCAGGATCAAAGATTAAGAAGATATGATAAAGTACCTAGAAGAGATTAACCATTATGTGAAAGGATTAAAGGTCAACATGCAGAAACTGGTTGAAGGAAAGGGGTGTGTGTGGGGGGGTGGGAGGTTAGCATGAAACAGAGACAACC
>CM053600.1:55212325-55223142 GCA_028646575.1 Pseudocheirus occidentalis
AGGAGGAACATATAATCAGTCTCTCATAATATGTCCACTGTGGAGATGTCCTGCATAATTATACATGTCCAGCCTGTATTGAATTGCTTGTCTTTCCAGTAGGGGTGGGTGACAAGGGAGAAACTGAAAGAATCTAGAATTTAAAGTTCTACAATCAAATGTTTAATATATATATATATATATATATAAAATTACTATTAACTACATTCAACTGAGAATTAAGATATACAGGCACTGGGGTAGGGAAACCCACCCTGCCCTACCAGAAAGTTAGAGGAGCATTAGAGGAGGACATAGGAGAGAACAGATTGGGGGAGGGTCCTTACAGTGAGATGGCTGTTTTGCAGTTGTGAGTAGGGAAAGACGGGGAGAAAATTTGTAACTCAAAATCTCATGGAAATGAATGATGTAAACAAGAAAATAAATAAAATAATTTTAAAAACTTAATATTATATTAGCATTTTTGCATCCATATCACTCATACTGAGTTCGTGATAAGATTTCTAAGAATTTTTCACGTGAACTACTTTAAGAATAGTAATTCCTCATCTTGTAATTTTGCAGTCAATTATTTTTAATTTAAATGTCAGACTCTGCTTTTATTTCTTTTAACATTTTCTGTGTGTTTAGGTTCATTTTTTGTATCTATTGTAGTCTTTTTGAATCCTGTATCTACCATATATTATGTTGACTATGCTTCTATGTTTTCTTTTGCCAATTTTTTTCATGAAGGAAAATCCATATTTTGTTTTTAAAAAAATAGAACTGAGATATCCTTGAATACTGGCATTCTAATTTTATATTTCTTCTGTTCTTTGTCCCTATATTCACTGTTCTGATAGACAAGGAGAAAAAAGTTCCCATTTTGATGTCTGCTTATATTTAAAGAAATATGTTATGAACCCATAAGTGCTTTTAAAAATACTATTGATATGTCAAAATGGTGTTCAAATTGTACTGTTCTGTATTGTACTGTATTACTAAAATTTTAGCGTGAGCAGATAAACCTTGGAAATCAAACAAATGCTAAAAATTGGGACTTGATTTGTTGTTTTGTTTTCTGTCTAGAATTAAGAAAGTAGTGAAGTAATAGTATAGATTAAACTTAAAAGTGTTTTGTCTTTTTCAAAGAACTAGTTGTTAAACTGGGAATTTACCAGAACATCCCCAGATACATATCATAAGTGCATAATCAATGTTATGTGTGTTTCTTTTTTTAAAATTTTCATGGGATATACCTATTTTAAAAAATAAATCATATAGAATTATGCCTCCTTTGTGAAACTTTCCAAGATCCCTGTCAGTTGTTGGTCCTCTGTCTTTCCTTAAATTAGCTTGGATTGCACTTAAATTTCAACATGTCATATACCTTTATCCATTCAGATAGAATGTATAGAAAGGAAAGTTCCTTGAAAAATGGGCTCCTTTCTTTTTGTGTTCTGTTTAACACAGGTTAGTTTTACCTAGATATTTAAAACTGAACCAATATCTATCTGTCTAAGACATTCTAAATATTAAATGCATCACAATTTTGAGCCATATAGGATCTGGAGGAGAGTAGCTGTGAAAGTGAGACTTTGAATCCATTTTGTATAAAGATCATTTAAAGGAATTAGAAGTATTTAGCCTGGAGAATAGAAGACTCTGGAACGTAATAGCTGTGTTTTATGTATGTAAAAGGTTGTCCTGTGGCTCTAAGAATGACTAGACTTTCTTCTTTAGCCTCAGTGGGCAGAATCTCAGATGCTGGGTGGAAGTAGCCAATTAAATATCAGCAAAAAGCTTCCTAGAAACGATTCCTTGCAGGAAGAGCTTGAACTAGATGGCCACTGTGCTCCCTTTGAAACCTAATATTCCATGATTCTGAAATTCTTTCAGCATATAGACAATTATATACATATAAAACTGGCTCTTCTCCTATTGCCTACAAACATACCCGTTTGTCCCTTATCCTGAAAGAAACTCAAATTTGATCCTTCCTACCCAGTATTATCCTATTTCTCTTCTACATTTTGTAGCTGAATTCCATAAAAAGGCTGCTTGCAGTAGGTGCTTCCATTTTCTCTCCTCTTTGACTTCCTACTTAGTCATTCCTAATGATCTCTTAATTTCTCAATCAAATGACCTTTTCTCAATTCTCATTCTCCTTGACCTCTCTGCAGCCTTTGACACTATTGATCACTCTCTCTCTTCTCTCTCTTCTCCTTGATAATCTTTTCTTTGTACGTTTTCCAGACACTGCTCTTACCTGGTTCTCCTTCTACTTATCTACCCTTCTCTACTGTAGATGCACTTAATGGCTCTGTCCTGAATCCTCTTCTCCTCTCCTTCTATACTATACATTTGATAATCTCATATGAATTCCACAGATTTAATCACTCTCTTCATGCTGATGATTCTCAAATCTTTTCCTATCTGCTCACTTCTGATCTCATATCTCCAACTGCCTTTCAGACATCTTGAAAGGGATGTCCAGTAGCATCTTCAGCTAAATATGTACAACACAAAACTCATTATTTTCCCCCAAACCCTCCCCCTCTCTTTCCCTATTATTGCAGAAGACAGTACCACCCTCTCAGACCCTTTGACTTGCAACCTAGGAATGATCCTCGATTCCTCCCTATGTCTTATTCCATCCTCCTCTCATCTCTTTATCTATCTAAGATCTCATATTAAAGCTATTGTTCAGGCCTGCCGATTTTACCTCTCTAACATCTCCTGAGTACATTTTGTGTGGGTCCTTATCACCTCATGATATAATTATTGCAATAGAGTACTCATGGGTCTGCCTGCCTCAAGTCTCTCCCAACTTCAATCCATTCTCCATTCAGTCACTAAAGTGATTTTCTTAAATCACAAGTCTGATCATGTCACACACATACACACACACACACACACACACACACACACACACACACACACACACCCTCTTTCTTAAATTCCAGTGGCTTTATATCACCTCCAGAAACACACAAGTACCTTGTGTAGGGTCAAGTAGTATGATTTGAACTGAGGTCTTCCTGATGCTAAGTCCAGCACTGAGTCATGTAGGATCAATTTCTCACAATTTTGTAGATTATTCTCAAATAGGCAACACCATGCTGATTTGTAGATTTAGGATAAGTGATTTTAAAAATTGACTGCTCAGTATCTTGGAGATACTCCAGCCTGCTAATGACCTTATGAAAAGATAGATTAGAACATGTTAAAGACTATCATCACCTAATCAAGGATTTTCCTCTAGTGTAATTAGAAGAATTAAAAGAGACTTAGGAAAAGTGAACACTGTAGAGATAAAGCTGCCACCTGGAAGACTGTTATAAGTCAGAAAAAATACTCAAATGTTTGATAGCTCTTGACTTTCTCTAGAGTTTCTCAACCATTTTATCAGAGCCTTCCCAACTTTTAGTGCATCCTTTTCTTCAAATTGTTGTTGAGAGTCACACCTGATTCTTCATGGTCTCATTTAGGATTTTCTTGGCAAAGATACTAGTTTGCCATTTCCTTCTCCATCTCATTTTGAATATGAGGAAACTGAGGCAAACAGGGTTAATTGACTTGCTCAGAGTCACACAGCTTGTCAGTGCCTAAGGTAAGATTTGAATGCAGGTCTTCCAGCCTCCATATCTACTGCTCTATCCACTATACCACCTACCTACAGTCCTCCCCAAATTACCTTCCTTTTACTGTGTATAAATTTGCTACATGCTTATATATGTGTGTCGTCTTACCTATGATATGATGTAAGCTCCTTGAGAACATTTTTTTGCATTTTTGTACTTGAATTTCTAGTGATTAATATAATGCCTTATAATATATAGTATAAAGTATATAATACTTAAGAAATGTCTATTGATTTATTGAGGAAGGTGTCCCATAATCTAAGAACTAATTTCCCTTAGCAATATCTCTTTGTTCTCCAGAATTTGCCTACTATACCATTATGTTAACTAAAAAAATCACAGAAGTGAGAATAATAGGGAATTAACAGTTGTTCAATATATAACATACAGTATTACCTTTTTCAGGTTTCAGAATCAAGTCTCTGAGTGTGGATAACAGAGCTCTATATTGGATACAACCAACTGAAAGCAACCCAAAGCTATTCAGAACAGATAAGCTTTTTGGATCTCTGTTATCTCAAACTGAATTACCTGGAGTTGTTAGGATGATTGCTTACAATGACAATTTACAGTCCTACCCAGGTAAAATACAGTTCATTGACATGTGACTTTCCTGTTCTATATATTTTTCTTCAAAATTCCTCAGTTACCTTTCATTTTTCTTAATTTTTTTTCTTTTTGCCAGGACATTACTTATAAGAAATAATGTGCATTTAAGACAGGCAATATTTTTCAGTAGAGAAATAAATTATTATTTGACACACAGAAATAAGACCTAACATTAAGGTCATCATAATTGTATAAATGAGCATCTGTGTGTATGCATGTGTATGTCTTTGAAGATATCTATATTTGTGTATGGAGCAGCTAGTTAGCACAGTTTAACCACTGTGTATCCACAATGTGGGGTCTCCAGTTAGGAAGACATCTTTCTAAGTTCAAGTCTGATTTGAGACACTTCTATGGGACCCTAGGCAAATCACTTAACCCTCTTTGCCCCTACTTTCCAGTTGGAGAAGAAAATAGCAAACTACTTAAGTTCTTTTGCCAAAAAAACCCCAGATGAGGTCACAAAGAGTCAGACACAGCTGAAAAATGACTGAACACATTTGTGTACATGTACATATATATGTATATGTGAGTATACACATGCATATATGCATACATATTATATACAGATATATGTACACTACATACAATACACACATACATTCACATACATACACACATATATAAAACACACACACACACACACACACATAAAGTGTGTGTATATATATCCAAGAATGAAAAATCTAGGAAAGCCAGTGTTGCTCAGGGTTTGTTTTATATACTACTTGAAGATTAATACTCCAAATACTATTTCAATTATATTATCTCTCCGCTTAAAAACTCCTTTTGCCAATGATAAATTCTCAACTATTTGACCTAGTTTTGAGCCATATATAGTACAAACTTATCTATAAACCAATAGCACCAAAATTCTTCGGCATGATACTTGTACTCGGATCAAGTACTTTCTTCTTGTTGTCCGCAGAAACAGTATGGTTTATTGACCTTTTGTATGTAAAACTGCACTTAGACCCTGGAAAATAGTAACACTCATTAAATAATTATTAATTGCTTCCTCCCTTTTTCCCTACTTATATTTCAACTTTTCAGTTACTTTAGTAGAAGGGAAAGAGGACCAAGAACATTCTTTTATTATTTATATAAGACAGGTTGTAAAAAGGCACTCATTTTAAGATCATAAATTGTCAAAAATAAAATAAAGAAATGTAACATTTATTAAACAACTTGTATAAAATACAATGTTATCAAAAAGCAATTGCAACTGTTCAAAGCAAAATATTCAAATTACAATGCTATTTGATTTCATGTGGATTAGAGACTTTTCAAAATCACATATTAGATATTGTTTTGTTTTGTTTTGTCTGTACTAGAACGTGAGTGCTTGATTCCTAGACCATATACAAACAGAGTTGAAGTGATCAATAAGACAGACTCAACTTTGATTCTGAATATTCCTCCAGTAGAGTACGTGGCACAGTGCCTTCATGTAAGCAGACCTACTGTCACATATATAGTACATTATGGAGAACTACAAGATAGTGAATCAAATGCTACCTGTTCCTATGGGATGGAATGTACTGTACAGGTAAAGAACATATGGTGTCTTCATTATTTGTGTAAAATATATTTGTAAGCATAAACAACAAGATAGAAAGATTAAAACATATTAAGGGTTAAAAAGCTAAAACGTAACTGCCAAAAATTTTAACATCTGTGACACTATATTCTATACTTACCTTGTGTTACACAAATGTTTTGTTCAGTCAGTTTTTGTTCTTTTCCTGCATAAAGCAATAAGACTATATTGACTCTAGACTCTAGACAGTTTATCATCCCAGTAGGTTTAACATTTTGTTTGCTAAAATTGAGCTACCTTACAAAAGTAATATTATATATTTTAGGGGTCATTTTTCTCCTATTCCCTGAGATACAGTGTGCAGGAGACAACAATCCTTCAGTTAATGCTAAGACGATGGAAAAAGCAATGAATTTCCAAGGCTTCAGGTTTAAATTCCAATTCTTTCACTGACTGTGTGTGTAACCTTAGGCAATCTATGTAACCTCTGTGCTCCTCAATTTTCTCATCTCCAAAGAGAGGAAATTGGACTAAATGACCAATCCAGTGCTTCACAGTATTCAGTCAAGTGGTCTTGATCCATGATCCTCATCAAGCTACTTAGTAGCGGAGGGAACTGGCTAAGACGCCTAAGATCTCATTGAGATTCTTAATAATGCATCTTCCCTCTTCTCTGGGTATAACTGAGACAATGTATATGAAGGAATCTATACTAAATATAATGATAAAGCAGCAGCTGCTACTATTCTCCTACCCTAAAGTTGAAAAGGAAATACCAGGGTTCCCAAATATGATTTTATTCTAGATGCTACTAAAATGAACTCCTGGAAGCCTCCCAAGAAATGTAGAAGCTCCTGAATGGACCAACTTAACCCTCTACCCCATGACCCTACTTCCTCCTCACCCTATTTATTTTTCTTTTGTGCTCAATAGCATTGAGTAATGTAATCTTTAATGTCCCAATTGCAAAGTTATATTCTCTCTACTTGCACAAGCATCCTGTAGGATTCAAGAGAAAAAAAAAACAAAATGAAATCTACTAACCTACTTGGAAAACATGTGCTTTATATTACCATTGCCAGAGAAATGTTAAAGCAATATTTAATTAAAAGAAATCTCTTGTAGATGAATTACTTTCTAGAAATGAAGTCCCCCAAAATTTCAAACTAAATGATCTCTTTGTGACTTTTGGTGCACATTCAAAATTGTTCTTTCTATCTCCTGTGTCAGAGGATGACATTATTTATAACTTTTTTTGCAAAATGTGCATTCTAAAAACCTCTTTCACTAGAGTTTATTCTCTATAAAAGAAGTACTAGGATACTATCAATAGTACTACTAGTAATGCATCTAGGGTTACTGTCACCTCTCAAGAAACCAGTATCTAGGAGGATTACCTAACTCAAAATGACTATATCCCTTTCCTGAAGTCAAAGGATTTTCATCAGTGATTTTTTTCAGTTTATTTTTGATGACTCCTTAAAAGCTAAAAGAACCACAGTTTCTCTTATGCACGGAAGACCTGCCAAGATACTCTTCTATTTGATATATTTTAATGACTTTAGCTTTATGGAAATTAATAGGCAAATGTGAATCATGCTATCTAGAAAATCAAGAGCTGAAGTGAGTAATTGATGAAAAATCTCATTGATTGAACTATTCAGTAAGAAATATGTTCATATCTAGTTTAAGAGGAAAGTGAGCTCTTTGTCTTCTAAATATTGAGGAGAATGATAGAGAATTTTTACATCTAATGTCCCTTCTATTCCAAGGGATTTTTGTTTGTTTTATATAATGTACATCTGTACTATTATACCTTCTCAGTAGCTATGATGTTGACATTTTTAATCAATTTCAACAAAATCAATGAAATGTCAAGACTTACTGAATCAGGTAGGTGATCATCTACTTCATATGCCACTAAGTGATTTTCTTTTCTTCTTATTTATTACCATAATGGTGCTTTGTGTAAGATTTGTGCTTCCTTTGCCTTGAAAAAAGGAGACTCTGTCACTCTTATAAAAAATATATGAGGAGCACAGAAATTTTAAAAATGAAGGCTGTCACTAAAAGTCTCATGATCTTTAATACACACTATAATTCAATTGATGTTCAATGCCTGTGGCAAATGTCATTTTTGGAGAGACCATCTTCAATACTGTCTATTTAATTATTTTCTTGAAGGAGAACCAGGACAACAGAGTGGAACTGAATGGCCTTCATTCCTATACTAGATATCTCATTCAAATATCTGTCAAAAGCTTTTATCAGGATTTGTCAAGAAACTTGGGTCCACCAGCCGTGAACTGGACATGTTATGGAGGTAACGAAGCTCAGCTATCTTGAAAGATATCACATAGAACTGGTTTCTAGTTTTGTTATTGACTCAGACGGAGCACTCACCGGAGAGTCAGAAGCTTTCTTCCAATCTCACTTTGCCACTAACTTACTGTGTGTCCTAAGGCAGGTCATTTCATCTCTTGACCCTCATTTTCCTCATATAATAAGTGTGAATGTAGGATTAGATCATTTGTAAGGACTTTTCTAGCTCTAATATTCAATACGTCTCTCTAAGATTCAGTTTTCTCATCTGTAAAATGGAGATAATGCCTCTAGTGCTCATTTCAGATGGTGGTTGTGGAACTCAAATGAGAGGATTATGTAAAGTACTTTGCAAACAAGCAAACATGTAGTGCCTAAAGCATTATATTTTTATTGGTTTATATTGCTGGGTCTTAATAGCATCACTTTTAGCTTTCTAAATTTTCAAAATTATAGAATAGTAACTGTGCTAGAGCTGGGCTTGGGAAATAGGACAGAAAAGACCAAAGAAAGCTAAGATTGGAAATCTAGACTTGCCTGAGAGCCAAACAAATATGCTCTCTTAGTGGAAATGTGTAGCCAAGAATCCATCCCACTAGGGCATGGCTTCTCATCCATTTTTAATGTAGGAACAATGGTGCACTTTGGCAGTCTGGTTTAGCCTATAGATTCCTCGAAATATTTTTTTTTCTAAATACACCCGCACAAATACATAGAATTACAAATAAAACCAATTATGTTTAAATATAATTATCACAATAGTTTTGAGGGTTTTTTGTTTTGTTTTTGTTTTGTTTTTATTCATGGACTATAGGTTAAGAACTTCTTCCCCAAGATCAGTCATATAGGGATGATATTCCAGGAGACAGACAATATTGGCACATTGGTCTGAAGGGAAAGGATAGACTGAATGTGAACATCATAATGTGACCAAACTAGTTTTGGGGTGCCAAATGTTAAATGAGGTAGAGGCAGAAACAGACAATAAGTGAGAAAATAAACTAGGGGCTGGCTAGGTGGCTCAATGAATAGAGCACCTGCCCTGGAGTCAGGAGGACCTGAGTTCAAATTTGGCCTCAGACACTTGACACACATACTAGCTGTGTGACCTTGGGCAAGTCACTTAACCCCAATTTTCCTGCCTTCCCCCCTCCAAAAAAGCTAAATAAATAAACCAGTCTGGGACTCAAACTCTGACATAGGTAATCCTGGGTTAGTAAATAGGGAAACTGCTTAGATGTGAAGGCAGGTATAAGGACTTGTTGAAATCATGAAACACTAATGTGAAAACAAGGATATTTGTGAAGTGGATGAAGAATATTCTGGCACCACCATTCTCACATTCCCTTTGGCTCCCAATTTAGGAGCAAGTTTGACTCTACACTATCTCTCACCCCTTATAGCCAGGTTGTTGTCAAAGCCTGTTAATTTCACCTCTGTAACATCTCTAGTATTTCCCTCTTTCTCTTTGATTCTACTACCACTGTAGTGGAGGCTCTCATCACCTCACAGCTACTGTAATGTATTGGTCATTCTAAGCCTGCCTCAAATCTCCCTCCCTCCCCTCCCCCCACCAAAGCCCAGGTCTGAATATGTCTCTCCCCTGCTCAGTAAACTCCACTGGTTTCCTGTCACTTCCAGGATCAAACACAAAATAACCTTTTTCAAAGCCCTTTATGGCATAGCCCCTTCCAACTTTTTCAGTCTTCTTATACATTATTCCTGCTCTTCAGTTCAGTGATCCTGCCCTCCTGGTTCCTCTGAGAACAAGATATTCTATCTCTCTGCCATAGGTATTTTTTTTTCTGGCTGTTCTCCTTGCCTAGAATGATCTCCGTCCTCCACTCTAATAATTGAACTCCTTGGCTTTCTTTAAGTCCCAAGTAAAATCCCCATTAAAAAAAATAAACCTTTCCCAATTTATCTTAATTTTAGTGCTTTCCCTATGTTAATTATATCTTATTTTTCTTGTGTATAACTTGTTTGTATATATTTTGTTTGCAAGTTATCTCTCCAATTAGATTTTTGCATGCTGTCTCCTCAATTAGATCATAAATTCCTTAAGGACAGAAATTGTCTTTTACCTCTTTCTGTATACCCAGCATTTAGCACAGTACCTTGCACAAAGCAGTTGCTTAGTAAATGTTTTTTGATTTATTACTTAACTTTGTAATTAATAAAAATGGCCTCTGGAAACTGCCTCCTCCTCTGGATTATGCAGGCTACATTCACTTACTCTCATCCAGAAATGTCTATATTTGTTGATGTTTACATAAGTCTTATAACTAAGATGATGGTTTTCCTGCTAAAATTGAAATAGAAAACTGTTATTTATTTCTTTACTAAATTATTCGACCCTTTTTTACCCCCCAGAAACTATTGAAACCTCTTAAAGCTTATGTCCTATTCCAACATAGAGCAGTTTGGTGGAAAGAATAAGATAGTAATGTAGCAGAACTAATAATCCAACAGAAGACAATAGTAACTTTCAGCACTGTCACCTGGTTTTTCATTTCCAACTGTTTCTGTTCTGATTAGTAGTAATTATTAGCGTTTCAGGTTTCAGTTCTTTTTTGTCTGTAGTCCCAAGGATCATTTCAGCTCTTTTGTGATTCAACAATTCAACTGCCAATATTTAGTCACTAAAACTATTAGGTTAATGTTAATTCTATATTTTTTAATTCCTTTGATTCTTTGTAAGTTCTCACTAATATTTACTTTTG
>CM053600.1:55223242-55235276 GCA_028646575.1 Pseudocheirus occidentalis
TCACCACATTACTGCTTTCTGATGGTCACTGGATCTTATAAAACCATACTCTGGGTTATGGTGGTAAAGTCTAAATCCACTCAGCTTTGGAAACAGACCCTAAAGTCATGCTAACCTTATTAAGGAGTTAGCTGGCATCAGTACATGTGGTCTGTTGTAAGTAGGTAGCCTCAGATTCCGAGACAGTGCTCCAATATGATTCCACTTACAATTCCAAAGATTTTTCATACAAAAACATTCTATGATATGTCATCCCTTTGTACACAATTAAAATGTAAACTCTTTTAGAATAATGACTGGCTTGTTTTTGAATTTGTATACTCAGCACACAGTACAGGACTTGGCACATAATAAGAACTTATTCATACTTTTTTATTCATTCATTCTTTGCACACTAATGATCACTCAACACTCAAACTCAAATGAACGTAGATTTTATTCTTCCAGATTTCTTAGAAATATTCATCTCATAAAATTTACCATGAGCTGCTTATTGAAACTTTCCTGTTGACTTCCATGGCATTAAGACTGTACTCTATTCTTGTCTCTGGACAGTCTTTAATTGCTCTGCTTGTTGTAGACATTAATAATATTTGAAACTTCTAATATTTTCTATTTATACTAACTAAAAATGTTTCTCTCCTCAAATGATTGCAAATGTCATTAATATGTTGATTACTTCTATAGCTATATATTTTAATTTTTTACATAGTTCCATTCAGATAGCTAATCCAGAAATTTCATCTGACATTTATATTTCCCATTCACAATTTTGTGCTTTTGCACATACTATCTTGTTTTCAAGTAATGTCCCTTGTCTCTACTCAATGATTCATTCATTCATTCAGAAAATAAATCCTCAGCTTCCAGGCCAACACATTCTAAGATTTCCTGTGTAGAACTGGTTTGTTTTGTTTTGTTTTATCTTCTGCCTTGCATTTCTTATTTTTCTTTTTTTAAAAGGGCAATCTTGCTTACCATCTTAATGCCTTTCACATATTAGCCACCAGGGTAGGCTCTGGAAGATGTACAAACAAACAAAATCTGATCTCTACCCTCAAGGAGCTTAAAATTTATTCAGTAAGAAAAAAAAAATTCGAGTAGTTGTAATATACAGTAGCATAATACTCTATTTCTCTTTTGAAATACTACTAAAATTCTGCCAAAAAGCATAGGCTATCTGACTTTCTTGAATCATTTTTCGATCTTATCCTTTAAGCTCTCTTGAAAATTTAGGTTCTAAGAGTATATTGATACATAATTCATAATTAGTGATCCCTAATGAAATGCTTTGTGAATATAGGTTTAGTTGTTGTCTTGTGGTGCTGGTGTATCAGTGCCTGTCTATTTTTGTCTACTCAATGATACTGATAACATTTAGACATTTGGGACTGTATTGTACACCTCTTATATCCAAAAAAGTACTATGTACACTGTCGGAAGTTAATAAGCATTATTAGCTAAATGGAAGAGAAAAAAACATAAATCTAAGCAAAACCATTAGAACGTAAAGATTTGATTTTGCATGGAAGTATTTGGCATAATTGTATTTTAAATGACCACATTCAGTATCTGTGTGTTATCTCAGGGTCACAGAGAATATAAAATAGTCTTCCAAGTAAATCCTTATTTTTGTTATTACCGGTAAGTTGAAAAGTGTCGTAAATATGAATTGAATTCACTGTTCAGTTGAATTGAGATGCCTAATGAAAGGTTGTGATGGATAACAATTCAGAAATATCCACTCTAGTAAATATTCTCCAGTTGTATACATCTGCGAATGATTGTCTCTGTGTGTTTGATACTGTAAGTCAAAGAGATGAGTTCTTTACCCAGAATTCGTTTCTATGTTAGTTAATATATTATAAAATTAGTGGAGCTAATAGCAACCTATCATTCAATCATAATTAACTGAGCACTCTGTATTGTCACTATAGTAGATAACTGTAGGAAATATTAAAATGAAAGACGTGGTCTCTGTATACTGTTAGTTTATAATCCAATTGAAGGGGCAAGACATATACTTTTGAAAAAGTAAGGAACAGGATTATGCAAAATATGACAAGTCTCTGGATAAAATCAACCATCTGATTTTTCCACTTCCTCTCTGGAGTAGCTGAGCATCACAGAAAAAAGAAACCCAGGAAAGAAATCTAAATTCACTAATTCATAATGCATAACTTCAGCTCAAAACAAGCTTTTCCTTGAAAATCTAGCCACCTTTTCCTGAGTCTCTCTTTCATTCTCCATACATATTATTCCAAATATGTTCTTTTTTCCTCTAAACCACAACCATATCCTATATCCTTCATTTAAAGAAAATGACTGGAGCTTCCATAGGCCCTATTCACCATGTTTCTCTCAGCATCACTATCTATTATCTCCTCCAGTTCCCTAATAACTGAAGATATCTTTACTCCTCACTAAGGATAATCATTCCCCCTGTACTTTTGATCAAATTCCCTCTTGCTTTCTCCACTCTTTGCTAGACAGAAGACTTTTGTTCTTCTCACATATTTTTCTTTCTAATGACTTCTCAAATGCCTACAAAAACACCCAAAATAAAGCTAACACAAAGCAAGAGCAACATCAAAACTCATTTAACTCTTCTAGCAAATTGAATTACAAACCTCATTTTGCTCCTCTCTTCACTGCTTAATTTCTTTGAAAAGTAATTTATGCCTCAGTATTTTTGTTGCTCACTCTATTCTTGACCCTTTGCGATCTGACTCATGTACCCACTAACCTGCACAAACCTTTCTCTGCATGGTAACCAGTGTGATTCCAACCAAATACAATGGCCTCATTGCCACCTAGTTTTCAATTGCTTTAACTTCATTGTAAAATTCGCTACATTTTTTGTATATGACATTCTGTACTTTAAACTCACCAAATATTTTGATAGAAAAAAAGGCTCATCCTAAATCTGAATGGGCATTTAGAAACCACCTATGTCAATCCAGACGGTCAGGTCCCTTTTACAAAATCCACAACATACTCTTGATTCTCTTACCCTGCTAACTTATGCTTGTCTGTTTCATTAACTCCTCATCTCCTGCTTTAAGAGCATCCTAGGGCACCCTACATATGCTGGCCCTATTCTCTCTTAAATATCTGTCTATTTATCTGTCTGTCTTTGTCTCTCTGCCACTGTCTTTCTGTCTCTGCCTCTGCTCTGTCTCTGTCTCTCTCTCATATAATTGACTCTATGGCTTCAACAATCACATCTATACAGATGACATTCAATTCTAAATTTCTTGTCTTGCTCTCTCATTAAGATTTCAGAATAAAATCTCAAATTCCCTAGAGAACATATATGCTGGGTGTTTCATCATCATTCAGTCAAGCAGTTAACCGGCTAGTCCATAAACATTTATTAAAGACCTTCTGTGTGTCATGTACTGTGATGCATGCTGGCAATACAATGAAATTCCAGACAGCTCAGTCATCAGGGAGCTCACAATCTGATGAGAGAGGCAACATGGAAACAATTATATATAAATAAACTATATCCAAGATAAATAAGCAATAATCCACTACGTTTATGAAGTACCTATTATGTGTTAGGCTTAATTGTTTGGGTTAATTGTTTAATTGTTTGGGTTACCAAAAAAATTAGCTTGGAGGTACTCTTATTCAAATACTTCAGCCTCAACATGTTAAAAATCAACTGTATTGTCTTTCTTCCTAAGTTTACTTCTCTTTCTGGGGTGTATGGGGAATTCAGAGAGGACTAGCACCTCTGGTGTGAAGGCTTACTGAGCCCTTTTCAGGGCTGCTCATCCACTTTTAATGTCCATCCGTCACCCAACTCTGACCTGTGGCTTCATGAAACTAGCTGGAACAGCTGCCATAATCCTGTAAACTGCCTTGGGAAGATGAGCCAAACCAGGTTGAGGATAATCAACAGGCCTAAAATCTGTCAGTGAGTTGGGGAGTGTCTATCCCATGCATGTGAAGACTTACACTTCAGAATGGGTGGATGAATTTTTTTTCCAATTGTCACAAAGGTGACCGAAGCAAGTAATCAGAAATCAAAAAGTGAAATCAACTTTCTGAAGCATTGAAGATGCCAAGATCATCCACTGCATCCTGGCCTATAGCCAATAGTGTTGACTTTTGTCCTGCCACTCACCTTTGATAACTTAGGAAGAAAGAATAAGGTTAAGTACTTTGCACAACTCTGCCTCACTTAAATCAAATTCATGCACAAGTCACCACCCATGATGTCATTGCCCCTCTTTGAAAATGAAGAACAGAGACCATATTTCATCTAAAACTTAGCCACTTTCTGGTATTTAGCACAGTCCTCTGCATATAGTAGAAGTTGAATTAAGAAATAAATGTTACAGAGCATATCATACAATAAAAGTTCAAGTAAAGAAAAAAAATGACTGTGGAATTAATTGATCAGAGAAGGCATCATGGAGACGATACTTGACCTAATTCTTAGAATATGGGAAGGATTTGAATAGAGATGTTGTAATAGTAATATAATTTGATTCCTTTGACTTGGCAAAGCTAACAGGTACTTAGCATTTAGTAAATGATCAAGCCTCTGTTAAAGAAACAGAAGGTATGAACCCCTGTTGCTGATAAGCTGCTAAGTCCAAGGACCAGCTGGAGCTTCTAGGAGTTGCTGAAGACATCCAAGGGCCAACTGGAGCTGTCACAGACTGAGGAAACGTGACTGTGATGCTGGTACTTTGTATGAAACTGCACGTGGCTTTGTTAATCCTTAGCTTCCCAAGGAACAGAGATAATGAAGGATTTAAGATGGACTGGATGCTGTGAGCTTCAGCATGGAACAGGAAGTGTGCTGAGATCTGGACAAGGACCTGAGAGCTATCTGCCTTTGAACCAAGGTGACAGTTTGGTGAATCCACGTAGAACCTAAGACTATGGAAAGGGAGCCAGCTTAATCTAAGAGACCACTCTGAGTAAAGCTGAAAGAAAACTTTACTTGGATACTGTGTACTGACTAAGAAATGGTAATTTACTAGTGCCCTAGGGCTGGGGGGCTTGTATATTTTCTAATGATTGAATGGTAATAGATGATTGAATAAGTGACTGATTCATAACTTAGTGTGCCCCATGAGTGGAGAACTTTGGCTATTCTATTTTGTGACCCTTAAGGATGATTGAGTGATTGAGTTGATTGAATGATTGAGTTACTAAGTGACGGACAACCATATGACCACTGTGGTAAAAAAACTATGTGGCCAGTTTTGTGATAAGTTGCTGTAAATGCTGCATTTTGATTTTCTGTGATAAGTCATAACATTGTGAATGCTGTACCTTGATTTACTGTGAATGTTTTGTTTTGATTTGTTATTGGATAAATGGAGTGTTCACTATACTATGTAATCAGACCCTTGAAAAGCTGTTCACAGTAGCATTCTTCTGGAAAGCTGCTTGTGCTTGGCTTTACAGATGTGAAGGAGGGCATTCCAGGTACAGAGATCATGAGATGATAGAATTAGAGTTAAAAATTCCTTATAGATCAGAATGCCCTGTTTCATTCACATGGTCCTTCATATAGACTGTACTGTCTCTTCACCCCTCTTCAGCTTAGAATTCCTCGCTTCCTTCAAAGTACAATCTACATGCCAGACCTTTTTTTTTAAATCAACTGATTTGTTCTTTCTTTCTTTTGTTAATATTTTATCTTATTCTTATTTATCTGTGTGCATATTATATCTGCCCTAATAGAGTGGAAGCCTCTTGGAGAGAAGGATTGTTGATTTTCTTCATATATCCAGTACCTGGAACAAAGTAAGCTCTTAAAAAAATGCTTATAGAGCTGGACTAAACAAAGTTTTCTAGTCAGGACATTTCTCTCTTGTTCTTATAGCCAAAGCTAAACAACCTATTAAGAGTTATATTTAAAAATAAATAACTAACTACATAGGGTTAATTAACTACTAGCATCATCAGGTAACAGAATGGGAACAGAGCTTTCCATAAACAATTTTCATTACTTAAAGTATTGTGCATATTGAAGTAAGAGGAAAAAATGATGAGACATCTAAAATAGTCAGCACATTTTCTTAAAAAAATCATAGAGAGCTATGCAAGGAAAACAAATACTCATTAAATGGAAAAAATTGAAGATATCATCAACCAGATTTCATTATTAGTTAATTCCTCCTGACTCCATGGCAAAATCAGCTACTCATGTGGAACCCCTATTAACTTTAGCAGGTGTTATGCATAACTAGCTTAGGGCAGAATTTGGTCCACTGAGTACAAGCATAGCACTTAAATTGATAAACCCAAGTGAAAGTTCTTGCCATATTAAAAGGGATTTATCAAAATTAATTAGCAATTTTGTAAAAGGGCTCCAGAGTCCAAAAGAGTGTTTTTCCTGAGCTCAAATCAAACTACATGTACATACAGTTTTATAAAAATTCATAACCCATTTTTAAGAAGAAATTCATTTCTATTCCTCCTTGGCCAAATGTTTCGCCCGAGTTTCTTTCAGTTAAAATGTGTTTTGTTTCTTTACATGTTTTGAATTTTGTAACATTTTAGTGGAAGTCCCTGCTGTACTCTCCATTAAAATCTGACCACTAACCATTTTAGATTAAGGTGCACTGGGTATATGTGAAATTACAATAATCTTTCTTAGTGCTCCTCAGGTATTTCATAAGTATTTGAAACCCTCTACAAAGCCTGCTTCTACTCTGCAAAGGCTTCATGGAGGTGATTATGCTTATTGTAAAATCCTACTATCCTATTTTAGATATATAGCTTTTCCACCATTGGGGTGAGGCTTCCTCTTTTTAATTCCACCTGTTTCAGCTAATTGCTTCTTCCTACCACCTTTCCTCTTCTGTTGTAGCCCTTTTATTTGCTGCAACCTGTTCATAAATGAATTTTATTAGATATATCACACATTTCTCTCTATCCCCTCTGTGTTCTACACATTTATGCACCTTTTCATTCTCCAATATAATCTTACGAAAAACATTGATTCACCTGTAGAAATGCTGTTTAATTTAGTCCACTAATTTCCTTTCTGCTTTCTTATTTATCCCCTTGTGTATTTTTCTTGGTTTAAATTAATTTTATTTTTAATACATAGTATTTCATTTCTCTCCCCTAATTACACATTAAAACAATTTTTCTAACATTTGAGTTTTTTGTTTTAAGTTTTGAGTTCTAAAGTCTATCCTTCCCTCTCTGCCTCCCTCCTCCTCTCTCAAATGATAAATAATCAGATATAGGATATATGTGTGTAATCATGTATAGCATTGCTTTATTAGTAATTTTGTACAATATGATTCAAATAAAATAAAAAGAATAAAATAAAGTGACAAATATCATGCTCCAATCTATATTAAAGCAATATCTTTTTCTGGAGTTGAATATTATCCTTCATCATTAGTCCTTTGGGATTTTCTTAGATCATTGTATTGCTGAGAATTAGCTAAGTCATTCACAGTTCACCATCATAAAATCTTGTTGTTACTGTGTAAAACATTCTTCTGATTCTTCTCATATCACCTTGCATCAGTTTGTGTAAGTCCAGGTTTTTTTCTTAAATCATCCTGCTTTTCATTTCTTATATTACAATCGCATACCATCACAATCATATACCACAGCTTGTTTAGCCCTTCCCTAATTTATGGTCATTCCTTTGATTTCCAATTCTTTGCTACTAAAAAAAAAGGCTACTATAAATATTTTTGTACAAATAAGTATTTTCCCTCTTTTTTTTGATGTCTTTAGAATATAGACCTAGCAGTAGTGATGTGGCTACAAAGGTGTCCTAAGAGTGAATATTAAGGGTTGCTTTTTCAGTACCTTGGAACTCCCTCCTGAGCCTGAGAGCATCTGAAAGTAAATTTCCTCATTATCTGGAATCATAAAAATTCCTTTTCTCCCCCGACATCCCAAGTCATAAAATTTTCCCTGACTCCCTTAATCTTATGTCATCCTTCCCTCATCCTTTCCCTAAATCGCAAGCCCCCATTTGAGACCCTAAAAATTACATCATCATCCTACAGGATGTATAGCTTTCTATCTACATAAATCTGGTCCTTTTCCTTTATCAGTGCCTTTGTTTAGCTCCTTACTAACTTGAAGGCCTGTATGCTTTTGTGTCAATAAAGCTCCCATTGGCTAAAGAGAAGGATTAAGTTAATTCTTTCAAAAACCTCAACCAGCTCACCCAGCTCTGACCTCAACAGTAGTATTGGATCAAAGGATATGCATAGCTTTATAGCCCTTTGGATATAGTTCCAAATTGTTGGTTTTAGTCTTTTTTTTCCTCTTTATTTTCCTGTCATTTATTCTCTGACTTATTCCCCTGAGATTACCCTGGGTTTGGAGCTCAAAGCTGTCTTAGTCACCTACAATTTTGGGCAATTCACTTTTCAAGAGTCTTATTTTCTTCGCAAGGTAGCCCCTGGGTGTAGGCGAGAAGGGCAAACCTGGACATCCCTAGATTCCATTCCCTTTTACTTTAAGCCAGATGCAGCCACCCAATTAAGCCCTTGTCTCTGTTCTCTTCATTCTCATATACTCTGTGCTAAGTCAGTATCTGCAGCTTTTGGTGGATGAAGTAGATGTTCTAGCCAGAGTTTCTACCATCTTTGGGTTCTCTGACCTAGGAGCCACCCCAGGCTAAGTGTGGTTGCTCCGGTTAGAGCATAATCCTGTACTTTACCCTCCTTTAAGAGTCGAGGTCCCCTACATTTTTCCAATAGTAAACTTCTGGTTCAGTCCCAGAGCATAATCTCCTGGGTAAAGTCATACACCTAGCTGAGTATCAGAGGCTGGTAGGAGAAGGGTGTTTAGTGAGAAAAGGGAATAACATGCTCTGCTGTTAATTCATAAGACTTATTTCCATGATGGGCTTTCCATGATGCTCAAAAAAAAAGGCAAAGTATTAACAATTGCATTAAAAATGCTTAACATGCTCCCACTAAGATAAATTCAAATCATAAAAATTCTGAGGTTTAAATTTCAACTCAGAAGTGTGTCAGAAGTAACAAAAGATGGGGATAATCAATGTTTGAATTGTTATAGACGACTGATTCCCTAATACATTGTTGGGGCATCTATGAATTGTTCTAGGTTAACTGAATTTTCTTCTTTTTTAAGTCTTTGGTGTTCATTTTTCTCCTCATATTCTTGGGCCACTTATTTTCTGACCACCCTCTCTTTGTTAAGGAAGGAAAATAAAACATTTATTAAGTGACACTACTCTGTGCCAGGCACTGTGCTAAGCACTTTATTGATACCTCATTTGGTGCTCACAACACCCTTGTGAGGTCGGTTCTTCTATGATTCCTGTTTGTTTGTTTGTTTGTTTTTTGCTTTTTGGAGGGCAGTTGGGGTTAAGTGACTTGCCCAAGGTCACATGGCTAGTTTTTTGTGTGTGTATTAAGTGTCTGAGGCTGGATTTGAACTCAGGTACTCCTGACTCCAGGGCCAGTGCTCTATTCACTGCGTCACCTAGCTGCCCCTGATTCCTGTTTTACAGTGGAAGAAACTTAGGCAGATAGAGATCGTGGCTTTCCCAGGATGACATAATAGTCATGGTCTTAGACTACATTTAATCTCAGGTTTTCCTAACACAGGCCCGGTCTATTCCATTGCATAACCTAGACAATAGTGGAGAGTTAGGCTATACAGTGTTACAACCTCCTCCCATACTAGAAAATTTACTTTTCACCAGTCTTGATGACTGCCACAAGTAGCTTTTAGGAGAGGTCAGAAATAACCTTAACTAGATTCCTATTTTTCTTTCAGACCTGATGCAACCATACATACCAGGATCCTACTGCCATTCTCTCCTGTCTTTTTATAATTTCAATTGAGGTTCTGGATTTCCCAACAAGGCAAGACACAGAATTGCTGGTAGTCAGCACAAAGGAAGTAAATCAGGCCATCATTATTAAGGGGAAATACAAAAGGAGGGGCAGTCAGAGAGCAGGCACACAGGTCAGATTCTAGTGTGAGGTTTTACCAAGCTGGGTAAAGCCAAATGGGTTTTTAATAGACTTATCTAGGCCAAGCAAAATGAGTCATTGTAAATAAGTAGGGAACTAGAACCTAGGTCTGGAGTACAAATCAGGGTTCAGGGTCTGTTGCTGATTCATGTTTTGGGGAATGCCTACAGAATGGCAAGCTAGATGGTATTCAAACTCACTGATGACTAGTGACTGGAAAGGTTTTTGGCTGTTCTTGGCTTTGCCTGGAGGTGGCTAGGGGATTTATGCCACTCTGATGGGTTTTTTGGTTTAGCAGAGAGGCTGCTAAGGTACTTAGCACTTCAATTATTTAATGGTCTATCTGGGTTTAATTAGTATTGATTAATTTTTGTACGGTTGGGGAAGGGTGAAGTAGTTGTTCCAGGCAGTCACTTCAGCTTTGGATTTCCTAAAGCAATAGCAAAAGGACAATCTATTTCTCCCTTTCTATTTCTCCCCTTCCTTCTTGTGTGATGGGACAGAGCTTTGTAACAAGCTAGTGCTTGTTACAACTAGAGGACAGTAGAAGGGTAGGGGTAAGGTGTGCCATCAGAGTCTGTATTGAAAGAGGAAAATCTGTAAGTAGGTCTCACAATGTGAGTGTGTGTGTCTCGGTTTGCACATGCTGTTTTAGTATGAAGGCTGTTTGGGGAAAAGTGCTGGGATAGCCCATCGAGAATCAGGGTTCTCAACTATTAATTCATAAGACCATTATATCTAGTTCAACTTACTGATTTCCTTCTCCTGTGGATTCACCTCTTATAGTTATACCTCTGATATACTTATTCTTTTGGGGGGTTTTTAGGTTTCCTGGGTGAGAGGGAATAGAGGAAGTGCCTACTCTTCCATCTTTTGACCAAACCCTCCAAATTAATTCAAATTTAATATTCAATGATGAATACAAAGGTTGCTGCTGGGGAGGATAACAAAACAAATGTTAGAAAATATTGTTTGCAAATAAGAAAGGACAAAGACATGTATTTAGACTCTGTAGAGCAAAAAGTCAAGAATCTCAAAGGTTAAAATAGAAACATGTCAAAAAGAAAGGATCCTATGAGAATCAAATCTCAACCTATACACAAAGAACTAATCATCAAAATTATTGGATATCGGATTTTAAAAAAATTTTTTTCAAGAAAGCCAATTAGGTAAATAAGATCTAGAAGTAATCAAACATTATAATGTAGCATTTGATAAGTCTAATCAATGTGGCCTTCTAGGTCCTTGGGCGTAGCCTTTTCACTGAGTCCAAGTTTACAGAACAAATGCTTTTTTTTTAAAGAGTGTTTGTTCTGTGAAGTTGGGATTCAGTCAAAGGGCTGCCCTTGAGGACCTAGAAGGTCACATGTGTTGAGGTCGCAGGTTCCCCACTCCTGGAAGCCCACCAACTACTAAAGTTAAGGACTCCATATTAAAAAAAAAAAACAAGTGAGAAGAGGAAAACAATCTGCTAGAAATGAAGTTTAGGCCCACAGCTCACACAATATACCACACTAAAAGCACAAAAGGAAAACATAACCTCTTTATAAAAACTCATATCACAAATTAAGGGAGATAAAAGGAGACTATCTTTAAATCATGGATAGGTAGAGAGGTATTTAACTGAGCAAAGTCTTGGGAAGACTGTTAAAGGCAAAATGGACAATTTTGACTACCTTCAAAAACTTTTCCACAAACGAAATGAATCTATTTAAAATTAGGAGAGAAATGGTTAACTAGGGAAAATGAATCTCTGTAAGCAAATTTCTCTGATTAAATCATGATATTCAAATGTATCAATAATGAGATATTCACAACACCCATGATGGTTATGAATATGCTGGTATAGTTTTGGATCACAAAATGTAGCAAACTCTCCACATGGAAAGCAGAACCAAGGTCTTTATTCAGAAACTATAACACTGAGTCCCAAAACCAGAAGGACAAGTCCCCAAACCAGAAAGCCAAAGTCATTATAGTGGTCACAAAGTTGATACACATAGTTGACACAGTGGACACCCACATCCCCAAGCCTTCACAAATAGAACAGGATCCCTCAAGCAGGGATCCCT
>CM053600.1:55235776-55256789 GCA_028646575.1 Pseudocheirus occidentalis
ACTCAGGTCCACTTGATTCCAGGGTGGGTGCTCTATTCACTGTGCCACCTAGCTGCCCCAATGCTTTTCTTTTTAATTTATTTACTATTAGTTTACAACATTCAGTTCCACAAGTTTTTGAGTTATAAATTTTCTCTGCCATCCTCTGCCTCCTCCCCCAGTCCATGTTTTTCTAAGATCATTTCTTATGGTCACTTCTCAGTGTTTCTTAAAGCACAGTAGTATTACATCACAATTATATGCTACAACTTGTTCAGCCATTACTCAACTGATGGACATCCCTAGTATTTTCAGTTCTTTGCAACCACAAAGAGAGCTGTTATAAATATTTTAGAATACATAGGTTCCTTTTCTTTATTCCTAATCAACTTGGGAAACAAACCTGTAAGTACTATTACTGGATCAAAGGGTATATATAGGCAGTTTAATAACTCTTTGGGCATAATTCCAGGTTGCTTTCCAAAATGGTTGTTGGATTAATTCATAGTTCCACCAACAATGAATTATTTTCACAATTTTTCCACATCTTCTCCAACATCTGTCATTTTCCTCTTCAATCATTTAGCCAATCTGATACATGCAAAAAGATATCTCGAGGTTGTTTTAATTGGCATTTCTTTAATCAATAATGATCTAGAATTTTTTTTAATGGCAATAAATTGTTTTGATTGCTTCATTGGAAAACTACATATTAATATCCATTGACCATGTATCAACAGGGGAATGACTCATATTCTTATAGATTTGACACAGTTTATATACTTGATAAATGAAACCTTTATCTGAGAATGTCTATAAATTTTTTTTCCCCAATTTTCAACCTTCCTTCTAATCTTGGCTAAATTTATTTTATTTATACAAAACCTTTTAAATTTAATATAATTGAAATTATCCACTTTATACCTCTGTCTTTTGTTTATTCAAAAATTATTCACCTATACATAAGTCTGATAGGCAATATAGTCCATGTTATTCAAATTGCCTTGTAAAATCTCTAGAGCATATTTCCATTTTGATCTTTTAATTTCTAATTCAGTAAAATAATTTTTTGGCAATTTAATTAGGAAGGCATTGTATACACACACACACACATATACACACACATATCTACCTATATCTCTATCTATAGTTACACACACGTATGTAAAATTATCTTTTTTAATATTAACCCTGCCTATGAACAATTAATATATTTCCAATTATTTCAATCTAATTGTGTAAAAAACTATTTAAAAATAACTTTGTTCATATAATTCCTGGGATTGTTTTAGCAGATGTAAGCCCAATCATTTTAAACTATCTAAAGTTATTTTAAATGGGATATCTCTGACTATCTATTCTTGTAGAATTCTGTTTATGATATATAGGAATGCTGATGATTTATGTGAGCTTACTTTATATCCTGCTACTCTGCTAAAATTATTAATTGTTTCAGCTAACTTTTAGTTGAGTCTTTGAGATTTTTCCAAGCATATCACCATACTGTTCACAAAAAAAGATTGCTTTGTTACCTCATTCCCTATTCTGATTTCTTCTGTTTCTTCTCTTCTCTTAATTGCTTTACAAGAATTTCAAATACAATATTGACTAGTATAGGTGACAGTGGGCATCTTTGTTTCACATCTGATCTTGCTGGGAAGCTTTCTAGTTTATCCCCGTTACAAATAAATCTTGCTGATGATTTTAGGTATTTTTTTTATCACTTTAAAGAAAAAAATCCACTGAAACCTATTGTTCTACATATTTTTAATAGAAATTACTGTTGTGCTTTATCAAAAGCTTTTTCTGCATCTATTGATATAGTCATATATGATTATTTTTTACCTTTATTATGTCCCTCATGTTAATAGTTTTCCTCATGTTAAACCATCCCTGCATTCCTTGTAGAGGCCTTCTATTCATGTCAATTCAGCAAACATTTTTAAGCCTCTAAATTCATATAAGTTGTTGTGTAAGTAAGTGCTTTGCATAGTCAAATACTGATGCTTTAATAAGTTGAGATAATAAATTTCATTTATATGAAACTCCCTCTACCTGCAGGAGTAGCAATTCTTTATGATTTTGTGTGTGGTCTATATCAATTACTATGACCATAAGATTCTCCATTTTGGGTAATCTAGTGATGAGTATCTTTGATTTTAGCGAAGTTATTTCTCATATAACAGATATCCACTTAGTAGTTATGACAACAATTCAAATATATCCCATCAAATAAATGCAAGCAATACATGGAACAAAATAATTTCAAAAACTGGAATAAAAAATATACTTTCACGTAAGGTTTTTACATTGAATATTCATATTGGTGATTTTTTGTAATAAAAATTTTTAAAAATAATTTCAAAGGTCATGAATACTTGATATATTTTTCCATATCTCTTAAATAAAAATAAATGAAACTCTATTTCTATGAAATGTGAAAATCCTTCCCAAAGGTCACGTGAATATATACTTAGTTATTCATTCTATTTTAAAATTAATCTGTTTATTTCAGGGCCACTTTGACTCTAAACATATTTTATATTTATTTTACTATGTTTATGTTTGTATTTTATGTTTATATCTATATTATTATGTTTCCTACCTCTCAAAGAATTATTTTAGGCACCAACCCCTCATTTCTCACTGTCAATAGTATCCTTGGAAAACTTCAAATGACTTCCCATTTAACTTTTGACCTTCTCCCTGAATCATTATTTGAAAATATTTAAGTTTTGAACTTTAAAAAAATAATGTTTTCAAATTGTCCCTTTTTGCATTTCAAGGATATGTTGATGTTCTTTTTTCTCTAATCTCTCTGAATTCTGTGTCTGTGAGCAAAGCTTTATTTGGTGTCAATTCTTCCCATTTTCCTTTTCATCATCTTTTTGTGCACACTTCTCTCATTTCTCTAATTTTCCATATTTGTTTGTTTTCTTTCACCTTGTTCATCCCATCAGGATTTTTCTTTTCCTTAAATTACCATTCATTGTTCTTTTCTGTTAATGTGATCTTTGTCCTTTCAGCATAGGTAACTAATCCCAAGCATTCTGACCAGAGACCATGCTTCATAGCCTTTAATTATCTCCTTTTTTCAACATTACCTTTATCTTCATCTTTAAAGAGAATTTAACATGATGTCCTTGTCTGTCTACCTATATTTTCCAAGTTTATCACTGAGATGTAGTACTGAAAGCATGAAGTAATGACACATTCTAGACATCAATTCAGGAAGCCCTGTGTTCAAATCCAACTTTCCAGCTCACTTACCCAATAATTATTGGCTATATGATCCTCAGCAAGTCAGTTGACATATTTGTGCTTCAATTTCCTCATTTATAAAAAGAGGTTATTGGTCTTAGTCTAGGGACTGAAGTTCCTGTGAGCTCTAAATATGTTGTCCTATGATCCAAAAAAACTTATTGTTGAAAACACCAATATGAGGTCAAAATCCCTAGAATGGGAGTCTGGTTTCAATGGGAGGTGGTGCTTGAATGATCTTAGAAGGAAGTTAGGAATTATAAGTGGCAGAGGTGAGTAGGAAAATCAGTACACACAGAGGAGAGTCTTTGCAAAGGCAAAGAAGTGGGAGGTGAAATTTTGAGATGAAAACTGCTATGGCAAACTCAAGAAATAAGCACTTTTTGATTGATTAATTCATAAAAAGAACAAGGCAAAGTGTTGGTGTCACAAGTCAACACCATCACTGTGGTCCATGTTTGTGAATATCTTTCCAGGAGGGTTATTGCTCCATGGAATTAATCATTGCATCTGGGTGCCATTACCTCCCTCTTCTGTACTGCTGGAATGCCAATTCCTAAGTACTTGCATGCTATTGACAGTAATAGCTGAAACTATGAAAGTCCTTCGTTTTACTGTAGGAAAGAAGGGCCAAAAAAAAGGAAAAAAAAGAACAAACATTTAGTAAAGATCACCGTTACAAAGTAAAAGAGATAAGAATTAGATAGCAAAAGAAGCAGCTTACTTTCCAAAGAACGTTATGAGTGGAAATTTAAATATGGGCATGTTTAGATAAGAAATATTCACTCCTGACTTCTCATGTAGCATACTTATATTAGTTTTTACTATATAAGTTATGAAACAAGGCACTTGGGGAAGGACTCAAAGAATTCAATATATATCAAAAAGATGTGGCCTTTTCTGTGACAGAGCTGAAATCTATTTGGTGAGATTAAATCTATAAAAAGTAGCATATATTAAGTCCCAAAGAGTACAAAGAAAGGAGAGATCATTTTGAGCTACTGTGGTCAGGAAAGGCCTCATGGAGAAGGTAGTTCAGTGTAACCTGGGTTGAAAGCCTGGATCATTGATGGAGAGGATGCTGTCTCCATGATATGTGAAGGACAGAGATGGTGAAAGAGTTTGGTAAAAGAGACATTCTTCTTGCCTCCTGCACACATTGATTGATGGAGAAACCCAGAATGAGAGAAAGAAAAGCCTGGGAAGACATAGACATGTAGAGGAATTGGCACCTCAACATATTCCTGATTTCTATCTTGCTTCTCTAGAGACTTCAAGAAATTTCTTCTTAGAGTGAGATAAAAAAATCTCTTAATTGAATTGAGATATCTGAGAGAGAGAAAGAGAGAGAGAGAGAGAGAGAGAGAGAGAGAGATTGTCTTGTATATTATGATCTACATAACTTCTCTGATTTCTATTTGCTATCTTCTTGGACAAATGTGCATGGCTGCTATTTACCATTTGTTACATTTTCCTTCTAAATGGCACCGGGTAACAAGGAGGCAGCTGGTAGTATGAAGTATCTAATTCTGGACCTGGACAAGTAGATATAATTTTAATCTGATAACCCTCTCTTGAAGAGAACAGAGTGGCCAGCAAAGAGATCCCAATTTCTTTCCGCACTCCAGGCAGAATTTAAGGTCTGCCTTAAAGAGGATAGGAAAGATGCCAGAGATATCTATCCATGTTTCCTTGTGAGCAACATTTAAACACATATCTGACATGGGCAGCATGTCTCTGAAGAATGGATTTGATTTGAATCACTTCATAGTATTATATGATTTTAAAACTGAAGTCTTAGAGATTATCTAATGGTTAGAGTGTTGTTAACCCAACCCTCCCCCTTTAAAAATTTTTAAATATTTAAAGAAGCTGAGTATCATCTAAGAGCCTTTATAGCTATGAACTATATTCCTGTTTCATTGACATTTCTGTCTCTCTTTGCTTTGGTCTCTTTTTCTCTGTCTCTGTTTCTGAGTCTGTCTGTCAATTTCTGTTTCCCTCTCTCTTTGACTGGGATCAGATAATTTTGGGAGCACTAAACCTTAGGGACCCATAGTGTGGGTGGGCCCCCAAAGTCTAAATAAGACTTAATACCTTAAGAAAGCAGCAACAGGACCACCCAAACCTTACCTCCACTAATAGAATAAGCTTGAACCTAAGATAAGTTTGAAGTCAGGCAGTAAGCTGGAAGAATAAGTCAAGACAAAAAAAATCACACCATAAAAATCTATTATGTTGACATGGGTACTCAAGACATAATACCACAATAAGAAAATGACTTCAAAACAGTTACACAAAGCCTCAGATCAAAATACAGTTTTGTCACAAGTCCAACCAGAATTCTTGGAAGAAATGAAGCAAGCCTTAGAAAGAGACATAAAACATTTTTTTAAATAAATGAAATATAAACTACTAGTGGAACAAAGTGGACAACAAATTAGAGTTACCTAAAGAAGGAATTGGAAAGGGGACTAACAGTTTGACACAACAGGTATAACATCTTTTTGAAAAAAACAAACTCCCTGAAAATTATCATTACCAAAAATAATTCAATGATTCCATGAGATGACAAGAAATATTATAACAAAGTAAAAAAGACTGAAAAAAGTTATAACAAAGTCAAGTGACCTAGAAAACAGATAGAGAAAATTCATGAACTACCTAAGTTGTCTAAATATCATATTTCAAGAAATCTTAAAAAAATCTATTCAGATCTCTGAGAAAAGGTAAAGAATAAATAGAAGAATTTGACAGGTCATCTTCAGAAAGAAACCCTCAGCTCCAAAACTCTAAGGAATATTATGGCCAAAATCCATACTTTCAGGGTAAAAAAATAAGAAAAAATTCTGTTATGTAGTCAGGACAAAACAATTCAAGTACTTAAGGGGCAATACTCCAGATCCAACATAATTTAGCAGTCATCACCTTAAAAGATAAGTGAGCTTGGAATATAATACTCCAGAAACAAATGATATAAGATTTCTACCAAGAATGATTCACCCAGCAAAACTGAGTATAATACTAAAGGGCAAAAAAAGATGCTCTTTTGAGGACTCTCAAGAATTCCAGATGAAAAGACCAGAACTGCAGAGAAACTCTGTATTTCAAGAACAGTATTTAACAGAAACATAAAAAGACAAATACAGTAGAATAAACATAACATATTAAAGAAAAAGAAAAAAAATTCAAATATGGTAGAATGGTACATGTTTCCCCAACGAACATGCAGAACTCCAGGCCTGGAGTTCATTCTGTTATGGCTTGTGCTCTTAAAAGAAGAATATAAATTGAAAAGAGGAATGAATGATGACTAACCACTATTCCAGAGGACTAATCATGGAGCCTGGTCCTCTCCTCCTGGCACAAACTCAAGAGTTTAGAATAAGAAATTTTGGACATGGATAATATGAAAAAGTTTTTCTTGACTATACATATTTATAACAAGGATTTCATTTTCTTTTGTGAACAAAAGGAAAATTTTGGCTGATTAAAAAAATAGGCATCTGACTTTAGGAACAATAAGATAACCCATTTCATGCTATTACTAAAATGACATACCCAATAGTGGATCCCATGATATTATAAACTTCCTAACAGCACAGTCTTTTCTTTTATACATTTGGTGCCTGTAAGTGCTAGTGTTTCTACATGTTCTTTTAAAGGTATAAAGAACCTTAAAGTTCTTTGCTTGTTATCTCTTTTATCCTCACAAAAACCATATGAGGAAGAAGTTAGTATTATCTCCATGTTATAAATGAGGAAACTGTGGCTAAGACACTAAATACTTATAAGCCATGTGACCTTCCTTGATATTGCACATTTAAGTAATTGTATGAGGCAAGATTTGACCTCAGCTCTTCCTTACTTCAAGTATAACATATCCTGGTTAGTTTTTCAAAAGTTGTCCAGTGAAATAAATTCTCATTTTTATGGAAGAGTTAGGCTTGTGATGCCTTAATGTGGCAGAATTAACTACATGGCCTCTCAAAGTATTTTCAAAACATGTGATTCTTTGACCCAAGCTTTCCACAGTCCTGGTGCCTTTATTTTTGTGGGTATACTGTTTTACAACCTCTTGATGGCCCCAGCTATAAAAATGTTTAACATTATTAATAGGTTGCTAACTTTTCCTTATACTGCTTTAATGCACTTACTTTCCACTGAATGTACTGCTGCTAGAGATGTCTAGTTGTAAATTTTTCCATTTAATCAGAACATACACACATATATACATATACACTTATATACACACATACATGTGTGTGCCTATGTATATATATATGTATATGTACACAGATATATATATATATATATGTATAGATATAGATGCAGATATATTCTAAATTTGAATGCTGAATTGATTTATTTGTTTTTTTGGCTTCATTATTCCATATTAGACTTCAAGCTGAGTTCAAAACCTGATCAAGATTCTGAATCTGTCACCTTAACTGCAGTTATTTATTGACTAATCTATGCAGACGAATGAAGAAATTTGTTATAGAACAGTTTTAGTGCTACTAATTAGCAACAAAATTCAGACAAATAATCAGTAACAACAATTTGGGATTGGGAAAGAAGAAGAAGCATAACCTACTTTATTGACACATATATTCTTTTGACATCTGGAACAGCAAATCAGAAACAGAACAAACCATAGCAGCGTTTTTAAAAATAAACACAATTAGTACTCTTTCAGGACTGAAGTTTCTTCTATTTATTTTTCCTTCCTAATTCAATGCACTAGATCTCATTTGCAATAGAAGCTTAAAATTGGAAGGGACTTCATAGACCATGTCATCCAACATATACCTGAACAAGAACCACTCCGCCATTAAACATTTACCATTCTTGACACTGGAGATAAGAAACAAGCAAAAAATAATCCTTGCTTTCAAGAAGTTCATAGTTTAATGGAGGAGATAACGTGCAGTCAACTATGTCTAATCATGCTATATAAACAATATAAATCAAGATAATTATGAGAGGGGTGGCTATGCGGCACAGTGAATAGAGCACCAGCCCTGGACTCAGGAGGACCTGAGTTCAAATTTGACTTCAGACACTAAATACTTATAAGCCATGTGACCTTGGGCAAGTCACTTAACCCCAACTGCCATGCCTTCCCCCTCCCAAAAGTAAACAACAACAAAAGATAATTAAGAGAAGGAATCCTATCTATATCATACCTAGGAAGGGAGCTTTTTCATGAATTATCTCAAGTGATCAGAAATCCACTACTCTTGGATGTGGCCATTCCCTTTTGGATAGCTCTGCTTGTTAAGAATCACTTCCTAACATCAAACTTCAAATTGCCTTTTTGCAAATTCTGCCTATTACTCCCAGTTCTGTTGCTCTTGGAATAGTAAAATTGCCCTCTGCAGAAAAATTGACAACAATAGCCCAGTTAACTTCTGTGTGAGTTTGTGGAAGGGGGTGGGAGGGTGAGTTGTGGGGCGGGGGGTAAGAGAGGTTCTATTCTTGTTTTCTGTAACTGCCAATAACCCATCCCTCACCTCAGATTCTTTAATTTATGAAGCATGCATTCAGCATGAATTTCTCAAGAAATATTCTATATTCAAATTTCCCAGTAGTATGACTGAAAGCATGGTGAGGAAAACAATGGGTTCATAATATTTTTTTTAAAGTGAGCTTTAATGTATAAACCATTCCCTGAGGAAAAGAAATGCAGCAAAACATATCCTGGATTAGGGAGGAGAGCAAGGGAAGGTAGGATGTTGCAGGAGCGATGCTGAGTTTAATAAGCAACTCTCTCACCCAAGGTTTCACTGGATCTTCAAAGCTAGTTTGGACAATATAACCTAAAGAACTTCCTACCTGGAGTAGATCCACCTAGACCAGGGCCAGGTTGGGTCAGGTTGCAAAATCCACAAGGAACGTGTCAAATGTATAGCTACTCTATTTCCCTGCAGTATAAAACAGTTTCTGATTACAAAGGTAAGTTCTGTTTATACATGTTTAAGATACAAAGAAAAGAATGAAAATTCTTTAAGTCTCATCATTTCAGACTTGTCATGGAATGATATCACTTTGGTTTGAAGTTGAGTATTCTTGAGCTCAGTCCTTAATGCTAAGTAATGAGAAATGCTTTCCTTAATCTAAAAGAAATGCTGAGTTTTTTGTTGTTTATTCTTCCTTCAGACAATTGCTATCGTTATTTCTCTATTAAGATGTTTTAAAGAAAAGTTTTTGAAGATTTTTAATGCTCACTTTAAATGATCATTCTTGCACTAAAAAAATAGGCTATTTAATTAAGAAGAAAAAATATTCATATTTCTCCCAAATGTTGTTTTAGAGACTAACTCTAATATTATCTGTGGCACTAAGTTCGTAAGAAAAGATCGTGCAGTCCCTGAAAAATGGCTTATACTCTATCCCAGACTTCTCTGTTCTCTTACATATGCATATATGCAGTGTAGGTGTGGCCAGAGACTCCTTTCATTTCCACACTCTCTCTCTGTCTCTGCCTCTGTCTCTATCTCTTTCTCTGTCTCTCTCTCTGGGTGGCTCACAGAAGCAGTGACAAAGTTTGTTGGAATCCACATCTCTCTAATATTGTTCTCTTTATTTAGCATTTCCTTACTGAAGTAAAAAAAAAAGTAAAAGTAAAAGTCAAGGACCTATAATATATACTTATGAGAAAGATCAAGAGAGAAGGAAATTATTTAGAAGGAATTTAAAAGTAGTAAAAGATATCTGAGCATTTCTCACCCTGGGGACAATGAATATTTTTTAAAAGTTATTTTGATAATTTTATTAAAATATTTTATTACTATATTGATAATGGAATTGATTTCTTTTATTACATATATTTTATTTCATGCATTTGAAAATGTTTTTCTGAGAAGAAAGTGATTAAATTTCACCAAATGGCCACGAATGATTATGCATTATTAGAAGACAAAAAGTAAGTGCGAGGCATTGGAGAAGAAGGGAATAATATTGTCTAACTACTTAAAGAAATGAAGAAAATAGAGTTAATGTGGAAAGGGTGAGAAAAGCTGGTGGAAAATAGCCAAGTATTCTTTTTTTTGGAGGGCAGAGCAGTTGGGGTTAAATGACTTGCCTAAGGTCACACAGCTATTAAGTGTCTGAGGTCGAATTTAAACTCAGGTCCTCCTGACTCCAGGGCCAATGCTTTATTCACTACACCATCTAGCTGCCCCCAAGTATTCTTTTAATTTAAGCGTTTGGGGAACACAAGGCACATCCTGCTTTAAGATGTCTCTTTAAGCACATACTTTAGTTTGTGTTTCAAAGCAGGTTAAAAAAAAAGCACTTGTAGGGGAGATTAAATGGATGGAAAAAAATACTTTTCTTTCTTTTCCTTCTAAGATTGGAGGAAAGATGAATAGCAAGGAGGAAAAAATGCAAATAAAATTTAGATGAAATATCATATTGTGCATATTGCACTTGAGTGGTTAATCACCTCCTAACCAACCTAGTAAGCTAATTACTATTGCTCTCTATAGGAAGCAGGGTCAGCTAGATTAGAGGTAAGTCCATCATTCAAGAAACAATGGAAACACCACAAACTCTAAGCTGTCTTGATCCCATTATTGTTCTAAGTTTAAAAACTGTTCCCTCTAACTTTCTTGAAGACATTGATAATTGGTCTAAATTAGTTATCTTCATTAACTCAATTCTTTAAGTAAGAAAGCTTTTAATGTCCCCTACCAGAAATAATCCTATGAAATAGTTGTGGATTGAAAAAAAAACATAAAATGAGAATTATAAGTTGCAACAATACTCATTAGAGTATCCTACTGCACTACTGATTTATATGGAATCAGTCCCTCCCTTCTTCCCCGCCCCAATCTTAGCTAGACTCTTGAGTGTTGATTGGTGTGGGTTAATAAAATGCAATAAAAATAAAAACAGTTCTTTTTTTGAACACAGAATTGTAGCTTCTATACATATTTTTGTGCCTAGCATTTTAGTCCAACTATATGCATAAGAGCTATTTCTCACACTCTTTTTCCTCTCACCCAACAAAACAAAGGTGGGAGGGGGTCAATGTATTAATTAGTAATGAGTAATAAAAGTGGTTAAATGCTCACAAGTGGTAAAAGTTGTATCTTCTGGGCATCTGGACTGCATTTTTTTTTCTGTCACTAATATCACATGTGAAACAAAGGGTATCACTGAACAGTGCTCTATTTACATTAGACTTGGTTTAATTCAATAAAAATTTACTGAAGTGGGGGAGGAGCCAAGATGGTAGCATAGAAACAGGCACATTCTGTAAGCTCCCTTCATAACCCCCTCAAATACCTGTAAAATATTACTCTAAACAAATTTTAGAGCTACAGAATCCACAAAGTAACAGAGAGAAACAATTCTCCCACTGAAAGCAGCATGGCAGGCCTACAGGAAGGGTCCACCACAGTGTGCTGGGAGCCAAGGTCAGCCCTCCATGAGCCTGCGGTTTTACCTTTAGGGAGGCCCCAACAGGCTGTGGCTAGAGCAGACTTCAGGAGACTGAATAACCAGCAGCTGTGGCCGATTCCAGAATTATCAACCCATAAACAGCAAAGATAAAGTAAAAGGTCCTTGTGGAACTCTGTTGAAAATGGAGGGACATGGAGGGTGATATGGCCCCTGCCCTTGCCCCTGCCCCAAGAAGCAGAGGAGGTGCAGTGGCTATGCAGCCACCACATGGCTGCTTCCAGAGCTGCTGGCCTGCAGATTGTAGAGGGACCAAGCAACCATTTAGAGGGTAATCATTCTTGCTTTAACCTGCTTGGATCTGGATCACTGTCTTGAATGGAGGTCCCAGGGTATGTGCCCAGTGGGCCAGATCTTGTGAGGGTTGCAGAAAGGGCACCCAACTAATAGCTCCAGCAGCTGCAAAAACCCTAGTGATTTAGGACAAAGCTCTCTTCTCTGGAACCAGAGTACTATGGTGGCAAAGAGCTCAATAGTCAAGTAATTGAGTGGCAACATGAGCAAGCAGAGGAAGCCAAGCAAGCACAGCAATCAAACCTTAGATTCCTTTTTTTGGGGACAAAAAGAATCAAAGCATGGAATTGGAAGAAGACAACGCAGTCATAATTCCTGCATCAAAAGCTTCCAAGAAAAATATGAATTGGTTACAGGCCATGGAAGAGCTCAAGAAATATTCTGAAAAGTAAGAGAAGTGGAGGAAAAATTGGGAAGAGAAATGAGAATGATGCAAGAAAATTATGAAAAGAGAGTCAACAACCTGACTGAAGAAAATAACACCTTAAAAATAGACTAAATGAAATGGGAAAAGATACCCAAAGAGCCAATGAGGAGAAGAATGCCATAAAAGCCAAATTTGCACATGGAAAAGAAATTTCAAAAGCTCACTGAAGAGAATAATTCCTTCAGGATTAGATTGGAGCAAATAGAGGCTAATGACTTTATGAGAAATCAAGATGCTATAAAATGGATCCAAACAAATGAAAAAAAATAGAAGGCAATGTGAAATATCTCATTGGAAAAACCACTGATCTGGAAAATAGAGCCAGAAGAGATAATTTAAAAATTATTGGACTACCTGAAAGCCATGATCAAAAAAAAAAAGAACCTAGAAATCATCCTTCAAGAAATTCTCAAGGAAAGTTGCCCCGATGTTTTAGAACCAGAAGTCAAAATAGAACTTGAAAGAATTCATTGATCACCTCTTGAAAAAGATCCCCAAAAGAAAACTCCTTGGAATATTATAACCAAATTCCCAAGTTCCCAGGTCAAGGAAAAAATATTACATGCAGTCAAAAAGAAGCAATTTGAATACTGGGGAAACACAATCAGGATAACACAAGATTAGACAGCTTCTACATTAAGGGAAATATGATGAAATATGATATTTTGGAGGTCAAAGGAGTTAGGATTAAAACCAGGAATTACCTACCCAGCAAAACTGAGTATAATGCTTCAGGGGAAGATATGGTCATTCAATGAAATAGAGGACTTTTAAGCATTCTGATGAAAATGCAAGAGTTTGAATGGAAAATCTGATGTTCAAATACAATAAGTAAGAGAAGGGAAAAGGAATCATAAGGAACTTATAAAAGTTGAACTATTTACATTCTTACTTGGAAAAATGGTAATTGTAACTTATGAAACTTTTCTCAGTATGATGATAGTTGAAGGGAATATAAATGTATGTGTGTGTGTGTATATATATATATATATATATAAATATATGTACGTATGTATGTATATATATGTATACATACCTATATATTTATATAGGAGTGCATGTAAATTCATATGTGAGTGTGTGTATATATGTATAGATGTATACATAGACAGAGGGCACAGGATCAGTTGAATAGGAAGGAATGATATCCAAAAATAAAATTAAGAAGGTAGAGAGGAATATGATTAGAGGACATAGGGAAAGACAGAATAGGGCAAATTATCTCATATAAAAGAGGCGAGAGGAAACTGTTACAGTGGAAGGGAAAAACAGGAAGGCAAAAGGGAATGGGTCAACCTCACTCTCATTGAAATTGGCTTAAGGAGGGAAAAACATACATACTAAATTGAATATCTTACCCTACAGGAGAGTAGGGGGGAAGGGGATTAGGGGGTATAAATGAGAGGCAGGCAGATTGGGGGAGAAGGTAGTTAGAAGCACACACTTTTTAAAAATTAACTTTTGTTAATTTTTAGTTTACATCACTCATTTCCACAAGATTCTGATTTACAAATTTTCTTCCTGTCTTTTCCCCCTACCTACCACCCCCAAACAGCGATCCCACTGTATACCCCCTCCCCCAATCTGCTCTCTCCTATATCCTCTCCCATTCTGACTTTCTATTAGGGCAAGATGGATCTCCTTCCCCCAGTGCCTGTATATTTTATTTCTCAGTTGCATGTAAACAATAATAATAATAATAACAACAATAACAATACATATATATTTAAAACATTTTATTTTAAAACTTTAAATTCTAGATTCCTTTCCTTCCTCCCTTGCCTCTTACGCCCACTGGAAAGACAAGCAATTCAATATATGTATATTTGTGTAGCTACACAAAACATTTCCATCATAGACACGCTGTGAAAAGGAGCACACACTTTTGAAAAGCAACAGGGTCAAAATAGAAAATAGAACAAGTGGAGTGTGGGATAGAATGGAGGGAGATATAGTCAGTCTTTCACAATATATCCACTATGGATATGTTTTATGTAACTACACATGTACAACCTATATTGAATTACTTATCTTCCCAAAAAGGGTGCGAGACAAGGGAAGATGGAAAGAATATGGAATTCAGTTTTAAAATCAAATTTTTAAAAAATTATTATTATTTGCATGCAACTGGGAAATAAAATATACAGGCACTGGGGGAAGGAGATCCATCTTGCCTTACTGGAAAGTTGAAGGGGGATGGGGAAAGATATAGGAGAGAGTAGATTGGGGAGGGAGCATACAGTGGGATCGCTGTTTTGGGGTGGTGGGTAGGGGAAAGACAAGGAGAAAATTTGTAACTCAAAATCTTGTGAAAATTAATGTTGTAAACTAAAAATAAACAAAAAAGATTGATTAACAAAAAAAATACTGAAGACTTAATTGTGTATTTTTGGAACATAATCGTGTTCATGTTCATGAACCTGAGATTAATTTTTCCAGTTTTCTGTCAATTGTAGTTGTCTATAGGTTCTGAGGAATACAATAGCTTCAATGCTCTCAAATGAATAGGAACACCAATCTAGACTACTTTTTTAAAAATTACATTCTCTCTATCTTTAGGTAAATCCTGTTCCTGAAATTTACCTCAATGAAAGCAACCTTCCCTTCCCTCCTTTCCAGTTGTAAATCACTAGACAAAAGAGACCTAACTAGTATTTTTCTGCCCTGGGGCAAACTTCATAAACTTCACAAAACACACTTTGAACAAGTACCTGGAAGACTACTCTCAACTCTACTTTACTCAAATGTGGGCTGTGGAGTCACAAATCCCAGGACAGATTTTGCCCTTTATGATATGAGGCCGGATATTGAGGAACTTCACTCAAGGTGCCAAAGTTTTGGAGAAAGATGGTCTTCTGGGTGGCTCAGTGGATAGAGTGCCAGGCCTGGAATCAGAAAGCCCTGAGTTTAAATCTGACTTCAGACACATACTATCTGGGTGACCCTGGGCAAATCATTGTCCTTATTTGTCTTAGATTCTGTAAAATGTAAATCTGTAATCTGTAAAATGAACTGGAGAAAGAAATGATGAACCACTCCATATCTTTGCCAAGAAAACACCAAAAGGGGTCACAAAGAGTCAGACAAGACTGAAACAGTTGAACAACAACATTTGGGTACTTGAAGCTGTAGGATAGTAAAAGTTACTTCCAGCAGCATCTAAATTTTGGTGCCCTGGGTTTAACCAGGGGTGGGGAACTTGCAGCCTCAAGGGCACATGTTGCCTTCTAGGTCTTTGGGTGCAGCCTTTTTATTGAGTGTAAGTTTCGTGTAACATCCTTTTAAGAAAGGGTTTTTTTTCTTTGAAGTTTGGATTCAGTCAAAAGGGCCACACTTGAGGACCTGGAGGACCACGTGTGGTCTTGATGCTGCAGGTTCCAAACTGTTATTCCCTAGTCAGGTTGCCTGGGTTGCAGCTCCTATAACTCAATAATCTCTCTCCCTGCTTTCTTCCAATATCTCATCATTTTGAGGACTTTGGAGGAGAACTTTATTGCTTAAGAAAGGATGATAACTTCCTTTGTCCCAAATCGTCCATCCTTAGTTTTCCTCAAGAACTACTTGGCCAGTTCCAGCTTCTCCAAATCCTTCAAAACTGATTGATATTTGAGAGTATCAGTGCTACTATTTTGTTCACATTTGTCATGTATTGGAAAAAAATACATATAAGTATTCTTGTATATATATCTCTGTGTGTGCATGTATACATATGTTTATGTGTGTAAAACACATGAATATATATATTTTATATATGCACATATCCAGCATTCTTATCTCTTCAGATACTTATCTGTCAGTGTAGCTAGGAAATTGGCAATGAAGTTTGCATGACTTTTTCTGGTGGGTGCAAAAGGAACTAGTATAATTTCTCCATCCAGGGGAATGGTATGTAGTTTGCAATATTGCTATTCAGTCATTTCAGTTGTGTCTGATTCTCCATGACTCCATTTGGAGTTTTCTTGGCAGATACTGGAGTAGTTCACCATTTCCTTCTCCAGCTCATTTTACAAATGAGGAACTGAGGCAAATAGGGTTAAATGACTTGCCCAGGGTCACACAGCTAGTAATTCTGAGCCAGATTTGAACCCAGGAATATGAGTCTTCCTTGACTCCAAGCATAACACTATCCATTGTACCACCTAGGTGAACTATGATAATGGCTCTTCCTTCTTAGATATTTAGATTGAATTTAGTCCTGTCCCTAGAGCATACCTGGCTAGATCTCCAGTCTCTCCTATACCTACATGCCACCCTTAAGGGAAATTCCACTAACAGATATTCTTTATCTTATATGTTATCATAAGTCTTGAGGGTTCTTAAAAAACAGGCCCAGACTAAATACTATTCCAACTGACATACCCTGTTCCCTCTCACAAAACAAATAGACAAAAAAACCCAGCACAACCCTTTCCACTTCATTAAAAAAATCTGGAGCATTAAAACACTAAATAATATATTGTGCAATAAGGCTTTGTTTTAGGGACACTCTACTTTAACTCTGTCACATTGCAAAATCATAAATCTCCTAATTTAGGGGGAAATATATACAAGAACAACACAGGATGGAAAAGACACAGATGGTTTATAATTTACATCATTGGAGAGAATTTTTCAGATTGATGAGATCATAAAATTGTAGAGCAATGGAAAGAGCATTGGTTCTCTGGAGTCAGAATCTGAATCCAAATCTCACTTCTACTACTTACATCACTTTGCAGAAGTCAATTACTCCTTCTGGACCTCAGTTTTCTCATTTACCAAATTAAGAGACTAAACTGGGCCCTAATATATATTCCAGTTCTCAGTCAATATAGCTATGATTCATTTAACCAGCTAAATAGTTTGATTAGCTCATGACAAAAACTATATATACTCTAAAATTCATATTATCTTATTTTGTTTTTGTAATGATTACCTTATTTGCAGAATGTAGCATGTTATATGGCTTCCATGATTTTCTGCTGAGGTCCATGTGATACAGTCTTGCTGAATCTGGGGAATACCAGGGGTTCCTGGAATTCCTGCTGTGAAAGCCAATTAAGAAGTATGACCAAAAAACAAATTATTTTTTTCATGATAATCTTTAAAATTATTATTTGATTAAACAGTATGCATAGTCATATTTAAGAAACCAGGACTTTATCTTTTTATTTGTCAAAGAACCAAAATGATCTATAATTAGTTGACAAACTAGAAGAATGTACTCTGAGGATGATATTTGTGCTATTTGGTCCGACTGCTAAGACAATGATGATGATTTTTGCCATATTAGGCTACAATCCATATAATAATTACAATGATAATTAAGAGTTTTCTGCCAATATGATTGGGGATTTTAAAGCACAGAGAGACTTAGCCTTATTTTATCTAAATATATAAATACGTACAGATAAGCATATTCTACCTTATGTGTTGGTAGGTTTATGTCTTGCCTGCCCAATTGCCACTGCTGAAAAACACATAATTTTTCTACTGATCACTTCAAATAGAAAATTAAAAGCATGTATTCCCTCCTGACAGTACCTTTGGTCTGAAAAACTGTTGCTGAAGATTTACTTGAAATGTTGGTTTGGTAGATGAGAACCATCCTCAACATGTATGTCCTTGAAGGGAAAAGATTGAGAACAATGCAGTTCATATTTTCAGAACTGGAGCAGTTGAGTTTTTTAATTTCTTTTTTTGAATCCTAGGTTCAAACAAACAATAACAACAAAAATAAGAAATCACCATGTCACCAGTTTCAAATGATTTACTCAGTTTAGTTCAGAAAAATATTGGCTATGTTATAAAACAAACATATCAAATGTATAATAATATAAATAGCATTACATTAGGAAGTGATTAATTTTACAAAAGTAAAAAAGGATTATATGGATATAAAACAATTAGACAATAGAGACAATTTTGAAGATTCAGAGTTCACCCAGATTGTTTTCGTTCAGTTTTCAGCAACTTTCAGGTAGAAGTGCTGACTCTTAAGAGAAAATAGTATTTGATTTTCTCTTCTCATAGACTTTTAGAAGACACTTTTTTTCCCTCAGGATTCTGTGTTAGTATATGGTAAGAGAAGGAACAGAGTAGATTAAATAAAGCTGAAATAAAATAAAAACTGAAGGAAATATCACTAAGTTCAGAAATGTTTCTAATAGTAAAGTAGGTAAGAAAAAAATTTATCAAAATTGAGGAGTAGTTGAGGGAAATTGGAATAAGAATTGTGATTCCCATTTACAGTTGTCTTGGCAAAGATACTGGAGTGTTTTGCCATTTCCTTCTCCAGCTCATTTTACAAATGAGGAAAATAGGGTTAAGTGACCTGCTCAGGGTCACATAGCTACTGTGTGTCTGAGGCCAGAATGAAATTCAGGTCTTCATGACTTCAGGTCTAGTATTCTATGCACTGCACCATCTAGCCGTCCCATTAAATAGAGGATAAATTGAAGGAAAAGGAGAATAGTGTAACAGAATTTAAAAATGGGTTTAAGGTTGCTAGTTAGATGCTCTGAAGAGGAAAAAGCTACTTGTCTCCCAAAGAATAATGCCATAAAGCCACAGAAGTTAACAGATAAGAGTTCATCTAGTACAGATCAAGAGGAAAAAGAGAAGAATAGTTATGGCTGGTGAATTCTTTCTCAGGGATGCTACTAATAACAATTTGTTTTCTTTTTGAGATATATAATCCAAGATGTAACAAAGAATTTCCCAACACTTATGAAAACAAATGGAAACTAGTCACTTCTGGGGAAGTACATGGGAACTAATGACTTCCAGATTGAGTGTGAAAAGTATTACATACTATTATCAAGTATTAGGTAAGAAACTAAAAACTGCAGTTCCATAGGTTTATTTTTTTAAAGAATAGGTACTCTTTTCACTTTAGCTCATTAAAGGCAAAGGATTTTGTTGCTCAATCATTTTTCAGTTTTTTCTATGTTTATGTTTATTTAACTCTATTTAGGATTTTTCTAGTAAAGGTACTGGAGCAGTTTGACATTTCCTTTTCCAGATAAAGGAATGGAGGCAAGCAGGGTCAAATGACTTGACCATAGTCACACTGCTAATAAGTGCCTGAGGATAGACTTGAACTCAGGAAGATGAGTCTTCCTAACTCAAGCCCAGCACTCCCTCCATTACAAGACCTAGCTGTCCTAAAACAAAGGGCATAGAAGGGAAAAAATAATAATTTTGGAAGTAAAGATGGTATAGAATGTGTCTGAAAATGAGATTTCCTGGACAAAAATGGAGTCTACCTCACCAGGACTGTGTAGAATGTATTTGCTGGATGTCTTGAAAATCTTGTTGGGTTTATTTTATTTTCTTTCTTTTTTTTTAAATGTAATAAATTTTATTTGTTTTCTTGTTTACATCGTTCATTTTCATGAGATTTTCGAGTTACAAATTTTCTCCCCATCTTTCCCCTACCCCACCCCCACCCCCAAAACAGCGATCCCACTGTAGAGCCCCTCCCCTGGTCTGCTCTCTAACTTTCTGGTAGGGCAGGGAGGGTCTCCCTATCCAAGCTCCTGTATATCTTGATTCCTAGTTGCAAGTATTGCAGAGCTTTATGTTCTAGATTCTTTCGGTTCCTCCTTTGTCAACAATCCTCACTGGAAGGACAACCAATTCAATAAAGGCTGTGTAGGTGTGATTATACAGGACATCTTCATAGTGGACATATTGTGATAGTGATCGTATGTCCCTCCTTCCTATCCCTCCCCCCTTGTTCTGTTCTCTACTCTGTCCTTGTCCCTTTATTGTACTGTGAGCATCCAGCATCCCTCCCCCAGACCCTGCCTTCCCCTCCATCATCCTGTCTCTCATCCCCATTCCCCCTACTCTCCTGTGTGGCATGATGCCCATTTTAGAGTTTATGCCATTTCTTCCCTAAGCCAGATTTGATGAGAGTAAATGAAAGTAAAATTGTAACAGTTATCCCTTGCCTCTTCCACATGGGATGATTAGCCCCATTTTGTCTCTCCCTGTCTCCTCTCATTCTAATCCTCTCCCACCTCAGAATTTGCCTTTTAAAGTATCATCCCTTTGTATTCAATTGATCCTTTGTCCTCTATATACCCATATATACACATGCTCAGATGTGTATTCATATGCATATATAACCTCCTATGTAGATATATGTGAGTATGCATATATATCTATTTGTATTCCCTTCACCTATCCTCATACTAAGAAAAGTTTCATAAATTATTATTATCATTTTTCCATACTGGCATGTAAATAATTTAAATTTGATAAGTTCCTTATGACTTTTTTCCCCATGTTTACCTTCTCATGCTTCTTGTGTTTGATTGTCAAATTTTCTGTTCAGTTCTGGTTTTTTCAGCAAGAATGCTTGAAAGTCCTCCACCTCATTGAATGACCATATTTTCCCCTGGAATAATATGCTCAATTTTGCTGGGTAGTTGATTCTTAGTTTTAATCCCAGCTCCCTTAATCTTTGAAATATCATATTCCAGGCCCTTCTATCCCTCAGTGTAGAAGCTGCCAGATCTTGGGTTATCCTGATAGTACTTCCACAGTATTCAAATGTTTTCTCTTGGCAGCCTGTAATATTTTCTCCTTTATCTG
>CM053600.1:55274010-55304872 GCA_028646575.1 Pseudocheirus occidentalis
ATCCTGGGTTATCCCAATTGTGTTTCCACAGTATTCAAATTGTTTCTTCTTGGCAGCTGGTAATATTTTCTCCTTGGTCTGGGAACCCTGGAACCTGGCTATAACATTCCTAGGAGTTTTCTTTTTGGGACCTTTTTCAAGAAGTGATGGGTGAATTCTTTCAAGTTCTATTTTGCCCTCTGGTTCTAAAATATCAGGGCAATTTTCCTTGAGATTTTCTTGAAGGATTCTTTCTAGGTTCTTTTTTTGATCATGTCCAATAAAATATTTCACATTGTCTTCTATTTTTTCATTTGTTTGGATCTGTTTAATAGTATCTTGATTTCTCATAAAGTCATTTGCTTTCATTTGCTCCAATTTAACTCTGAAGGAATTATTCTCTTCAGAATGCTTTTGAGATTCTTTTTCCATCTGGCAAATTTGACTTTTTAAGGTATTCTTCTCCTCTTTGGCTTTTTGGGCCTGTTTTGTCATTTGAGTTGATCCATTTTTTAAGGTGTTATTTTCTTCAGTCAGGTTGTTGACTTTCTTTTCATGATTTTCTTGCATCATTATCATATCTCTTCCTAATTTTTCCTCCACTTCTCTTATTTGGTTTTCAAAATCCTTCTTAAGCTGCTCTATGCTCTACATTTTTCTTGGAAGCTTTTGGTGTAGGAGTTCTGACTATGTGGTCTTCCTCCCATACCATGCTTTGATCCTTTTTGTCCCCAAAAAAGGAATCTAAAGTTACATTGCTGGGTTTGCTTTGCTTCCTTTGCCTACTTATGTTACAAGTTAATTACTTGACTTTTAGGTTCAGTAGAACTCTGCTTTCAGAGGGGAGAGCTCTGTCCCAAATCACTGGGGTTTTGGCAGCTACCAGAGCTATTAGGAGGCCACCATTTCTGCAGCCCCCACCTACTTTGGCTCACTGACAATGTACGTCAGGTCCACCACCCAAGACCGCAGTCCTGAGCCAGGCAACTCAAGGCAGAGCACTTAGCCTCTGAATGATCGCTTGGCCCCCCTCCAATTTGCAGGCTGGGAGCTTCTGAAGCAGCCACGTGGAGGCAGCTGAAGGGCTGCCACATCAGCCATTTCTAGCGTGGGGAGTTGGACAGACCTTCTTCTCCAAATTTATCCAAGTTCCACTGACCTTTCCTTAGTCCTTGTTTTTTATGGGTTGGTAATTCTGGAAAACGCCACAACTGCCAATGATTTGTGCTCCAGCTGTGGCTTGTTCTGGCAGCCCTAGGGTTCCAGTCATGAGTTTATGCAGGGCTGATCTGGGTTCCCAGCATGCTGCAATGAACCCCTTCTCATCTGCCTGCCAGACTGCCTTCAGCAGGAACTTTGTTACTCTGTCATTTTGTGAGTTATAGAGCTTTAAAATGTGTTTAGAGTCATATTTTATAGGTATTTGAGGAGGTTATTGGGAGAGCTGTGGAGTTTTGCTGCTTCTATGCCACCATCTTCAACTAGTAGTTTTCTGAGGCTGGATCTGAACTCAGGTCTTCCTAATTCCAGGTCCAGTGCTATATCCATCATGCCACTTAGCTCCTAGGATAATAGCATGAGGACTCTTAAGAAAAGGAATAACATCCATCAGTGCTTTAAAGAGTAGAAAGTTTTAATTTCCATGACCACATGTGTTATTTAAGTATATTTTTCATTGCTATCATACTGGCTTATTAATTTATCTAGTCTGAGGCACATAGGGAGATTTTGAAGTCTTTCTTTTTTTGTGATGTCACCTCAATGAATGCTTTTGTTTTGAGCTAATAATCACCTCTAATGTCTGACTACTAAAGGAAAGAACATTGATGAAGACTTATGAAATAATTTTAGGAAAGTAGACCAGCAAAATTCCTTGAGACTGAAAGTAGCTGCTCTATTGGGAACACAACTTGTACAGAAGTGCTACATATGTCAAGATCATACAAGATTCTTTGAAAGATACACCAAGAGAGAAAACAGTTGGGCAATCCTTGATTATTAACTTGAATGAGTTCTAAAATATGGGTGACATGTGCTTGGCAAAGATATACTCTATTGTTATAGGTTTCTAGCATAGAATCCAAATGAAAAAGGAATTATTTTTTTAGGTCCCAATTGTGCATATTTTATATAATCTCTCTCTCTCTTTCTGAATTTATTTATTCATTTACTTATAGTTTACAATATTCAGTTCCACAATCCCTTGCATTCCAAATTTTCTCCTCTTCCCTCTCTTCCCCCTTTCCCCCATGGTCTCATGCAATACAATATAGGTTCTATAAATACCTTCACATTAAACATTAGTCAAGTTGTAAAGAAGAATTATAACCAATGGAATGAACGAGAAAGAAGGAACAAAACAAAACGAGAAAGAGAAAGAGCAAGTAGTTCGCTTCAATCTGCATTCAGACTCTGCAATTCTTTCTTTGGATATTGATAGCCCTTGTAAAAGCAATTCTTTAGAGATAATGAGGTACCACACATCCTCCTTTTGGTGGATGACACTGTGTTGAGAGCATCAAGTCTGAGAATATCACATGGTGTCCTAAATGAGATGTGTAACCACTTAAAAGATTCATATTTAATTATCTACCCTCCCCCCCTCACACACAAAAGAATATGAAGACTATTGTTTAGAATGATATGAAACACCAATGAAAAACTTGTGAAGGGGTTCCTTTGTATAGCTGATAGAGCACTGGATCTGATATCAGGAACTTCAGCTCAAATCTGGCATCAGAAAATAGTTCTATGATCCTGGGCAAGTCAGTCAACCTCTGTTTGCTTCAGTCTCCTCATTTGTAATATAGGCATAATAATAGGACCCATTTCCTAGAGTTGTGGTGAGGAAAAATATGAGATAGTATTTGTGAAGCACTTTAAAAACCTTAAAGTACTATGTAAATGATTGCTTTATGATTATGACATATATATGTATACATATGTACATGTATGTGTGCATGCTATACAACTAGTATATTTGTGAACATATGTATGTACACACGTGATACACAGAGTATATATGCCATATATGCAGTGTGTATTTATATATAAACATATACATGTGTATGTGTGTATATATCCAAACAATAATGGAGAGACACACAATGGCCATCCAAGGACTATGACACATTACAAAAAAGTAATTTGGGCAAAGAAAGGAAAAAAATGTTATCAGGAAGATTTATAACTATAAAAGGGGATGGGCTGTTAATTAAACGAGATTCAATTGAGAGTCAAATGATATTCATGAAATAGAAAAAGATTTAGAAATGCCAGAAAGTTGCTTGTATTCCCTATGGAGGACTTCTAGGAGGACCACAAGAGTTGATCCTGATAGACAGATATGGAAAGGTTGTGATTTAGACACTGCTGGGAAAACACCCTTCAATTAAATCATACATCCATCAAAGTACACAAAAATATAATATTCTTTGGGAACTTCTGCTGGCCATTTCATTTTTGCCATATTAATTAAATTCAAGAACTCTTATTAAGTGCTTAATAGTCTATTTGAAAAGATAGGTTCAGTACATAGATAACTATCATACATATAGAAGGAGTGTTCAGACATGCCCCAGGAAGAATCAGATTATTCCCTTCTCCTTCTATCCTTTGACAAAGTGTGAATTCCTGGGCAAAATAAGATTTTTTTCTTGTATTTGGTCCTCATTGCATTATTGTTTCGAGTTCATAGATTAATTCACATTTCTGAGCAATAAACTTGGGTCTGAGCTTTGAAAAGGATGTCAAACTCAGTGAGCAGAGTTTGAAAGAAGTAAAAAGTGAGGTTAAAATCAGACGCAAGCTGGATTTGATTCCTTACACATCCATCCAGCCCCTCACAGATTATATGTATACATCAAGGAACAAATCCAGGTGGAAACTTAGACTGATGGGAAGTCACAGAACAAAGCAATGTAGAGAAACAGTTCAATGAAGAAAGAGACACATACAACTGAACTTGGTGAGAGGACTACACACTCTATGCTCTACCCAATCCCCAAGAAGAGAAAGGAGGTTCATCAGCAAATAGGGAAGAGACTTACCAAAGAAAATGAGGCAAATGGTCCCAGCCTGGAAGTATAAACCTGGACCATGACCCTCATTTGATCCCCATAAATGATAGTGTAATTACTTTCCAGGGTCTTAGGGGAAATTAGCCTACCATTCTACTGCAAACAACTCATACCCCTTGTTCTTTCTTGCAGTATATATCTGCAAGATTATATGATTCTCTGGCAGAGAAATTATTCTGCCAGACAGTTGACATTTCAGGACTACTTAACTTAATTAGCATATGAATTATAGCAATCCTTTGACTCTGATACTAAAGGGTCAGATTCACTTTGGGGTTACCTCTCAAAATTTCTGGTTCATATCTCCCAACAGCATCCTCAGAGATCTGGAAATTAGCACATAGTTTGTGCTTTAAAATGTTTGTTGACTAACTGGGAACATCAGAATGTGACTCACCCATTCCCTAAAAGGGTTCTCCACTTTCATATTGAGACAAAGCATTAAATATAGCATTAAATTAAATAAATAAATAATGAATGAATGAATGTAAATAAACTTAATTTGAGCTGACAAAAATTGCAAAGGCCTTCCGTCAAATTTGGCCAGGGAAACTCTACTTATTTTTATATAGAGTTTCTAACTTCTCATAATCTTACAGAAATACAGAACTAATTTAGGTTGAGTTCTTACTCAGCATTAATAAATAACTCAAGACCATCCCAAACCTCCACCTACAACCCTTTGTAGGGCCTCCATATAATCTTTGCAATTTATAGTACTCCCCAAGGTAAGCCCTTCATAAGAATAAATAAACTGGTATTCACTAGGAAATCCAAAGACGATCCTCCATCAGCTGGGTCAATGCTGCCAAGGGATGTGCAACTGAAAAATAGTACTTCATCCTTCTTTCTTCATCTCCTTCCTATGACAGGTCTATCTTTCCTGGGAGGAGAGGGGGGACTTGGGAGATGGACAGGAACTGTATATACTTCAGTCTAATTCAAGATCCCTATGTGCATGCATCTCTGTGATTCCCTGTCCCAGTTTGTATTTCCCACTTCCAATCAGCTTGTTTTTCCATAAGGCATTGTTTCCTTGATGTCTTATTAGAATATCAATTTTTAGAGGGCACTGATCATGTTATTTTTCATTGTTGTATACAGAGGACCTAGGGCAATGTATTGCACAGAATGAGAACCCAAGAAATGTTATTTACTTGGTGAATTGTGTTGCTATATTGTCAGATTTAAATTAAAATTATAACTTATTAAAAGAATGTTACTCTAAGATGCTAATTAACATTTTAAACATTCTTCTCTCAATTAATTGCTCATCTTTATGGAGTGATTTATGACCTTAAGCCAGGTCACTTCTAAAGAGTTTTACTTAAAAATTATAAACATACATATATAATTTAGCACACTACCATGTTTTATATATAGCATATATAAGTATAGACCTATGATAATGCACACATGTATTTATACATATTTACACACATGTATAATACCTATTCACCACAGGATTATTCTGGAGGTTAAACATGACTATGTATGTAATATACTTTGCACATTTAAAGTACTCTATAAATGTTAGATATTATTGATAAATATATGAATACATGTATATATAATATAAACAGATCAGTACATCTTTGAAAATTAGGTAAACATTTGAAAAATAACTATTTCAGAACATTATGAACACAAATACTATATTGTGAAATACTATATACTCTCCTGAATGGAAACAAAAATGGAAAACTTTAAGTTGGAATTCTTATTTTTACATATTTTATCTAAATTACTTCTATAGACACTGATGTCAAGAGCAGGGAGCCATTAAAATTATGAATACATGAAGAAGATGCAAGATCAATTAAATTAGATGAAAAATTTTCAAATGTCTTTTGAATTTAACAATTTAGTAAGAACACTGTTTTATTCATCTGCAGATTATATGAACATTAAAAGCATTCAATTTTCTTCTGATTTTAGTGATCACATGAAACTGCTTTCAAACAAGACTTGGAATATGTAACTGTGCCAAAAGTAAAATCTAGAAATGGAATAATATTTAAATGTTTATTTCTTTGCTATGTTAGTATTTTTTCCTGTTTTTTATGGTAATTTTGTCAAAAGATAATTTAAAATCACTTTATAATGTACTAAAATGCTTGGTGAATTATAATGGCATTATTTAATTGCCTTTACCCTTATTTTGCTCTTCCCCCACTTTCTCCTCTTTCCCTACTCTTACTCTTCATTTTGTCATCATAATTTCAAGGCTAGGCTGTAAAACATTTACCTGTAAATGTGCTTGGCATTAACCTCCCTCTAATGCATTCAAATTAAAGATGAGAAATAAATCTATTGGTGACAAACAAATTCTTGTGATGGTTCAATGCACTTCCTTCTTTATTTTTCTTTTGAATATATAGCCTCCACCTATTTTAACATTTCTCACCAAAGGGTAGTGGAAAGACAATGGTAGCAGGAACCTCCATGGCATTTTGCTTGAGTCCTGACTATAGAATTTCCTAAGTGACCTTGAAAAATTCAGTCAGTCAATCAGTCAATACACATTTTTAAGCACCTACTATGTGCCCCCACTGTGCTAAGCACTGGGGAAACAAAGAATTTTGTATTGCAGTCCCTCCTTTAAAGGAACTCACAGTCTATTGGAGGAGACACCAGGGAACACGTGTAAACAGCAATATACAAGATAAATTAGAAGTTGGCCTTTATGAACTTCCCTCTACATAACAATAATAGGGAGATAATGATTCAATTTGATAAACATTTATTCAAGTACTTTTATGCCAGGAAATTCCATTAGATATGTGGATAGAAATGCAATGACACAATGAAACATTCACTTCCCTTCAGGAGTTAATATTTTACTAGATTATTTCCATCCTGACTATGTCACAGAATTATGTAAAACCATTTGAAAAGTGTAAAATATAATACAATGCAAGTTATTGTCAATCAGTTAATAAGCATTTAAGTAGTTATTATATACCTAGCGCTATGAATGAATGAATGAATGAATGAATGAATGAATGGCAACACTACATATCTGTTAACACAGGATCACAGATTTAAAGATTTTAGGGACCAGAGAAGGCCAGCTAGTCTAAACTACTCATTTTACAGGTAAAAGAGGAGTAAAGCCAAAAGATTGTAATGGGGGAAGAGAAAAGGAGGAGGCAGAAAAGAGTAAATTCCATCCCAAGAAGAGGCACAAATACATAGAGGGAAAGAAGGGAGGGTGATGAGAACTGTTTGAACTTTACTCCGATCAAAATTGGCTCAAAGAGGGAATAACATACTCAGATATAGAAATCTAACTTGCCCTATAGGGAGTTAGAGGGGAAAGGGGAAAGAAAAGGGAGGGAGGGATAGAAAAGAGAGAAAAAGTACTAAAGGAAAAAGGAAAGAAAAGGGAGGTGGGCTAATAGAAGGAAGGGGAGATTGAGGGAGGTGGGGGTCAAAAACAAAACATTAGTGAGGAGGGAAAGGGAAAAAGGAGACTATAGGCAGGGTTATAGGATGTAGAGAAAGGCACAAGGTCCCTCTTTTTTTCCCCCAGAGCTAAGAAATACATTTTATGAGGAAATTGCAAGAGTTGTCGGCCAAGGGAAAAATAATAAGAAGGTTTCTGCCTTTCAACTTTTCATACCACTTGGATGTCAAAGTGGAGGAAAAGTATCTTTGCTCCTATGGAAACTGCATGGGGAAGACATCTAGAACTATTCAATTCCTTCTTGTCTGTCTTTGATAGCCACTGGGAATTGTTTCTCCAACAAGGAGAGCTTGCTGATCATATTTGTGATCCTGTTAATGAAAGTTTACTGAGGACTGTAATCAGGGTTGGTCTGTGCAGGAATGATGGTTTTGTGTTCCAGGGAGTAGGGAACTTTATAGCTTACAAACAGCACCTGAGGGTCATCACTAACTGTGATCTGATGATATTTCCTAGCATGTGATACTCCTTGTGAATGGTGAACAAACAGGCACTGGGAACTTTGGTGTCCTTATTAAAAGGAATCTTTTTCTCTTTCTCAAAGATTGGAAGACCAGGGGTGCATTTATCCTGTGCTGCTGACACTACCTCAAGTCTTTATTTATACACACACACACACACACACACACACACACACACATATATACACACGCACATATATAAACATATAGATATAAATATATATGTGTGTATATGCACACACACACATATATACGTTATATATGTATGTGTGTATATGTATGTGTATGTGTATGTGTATAGGTATAGGTACAGGTATAGGTATAGGTATAGTATAGGTATATGTAGGACCCTCCTGGTCTATGCAGGGGGTTGCTCCTGAGGTCCTATGTGTAATTTACCTTTTTCTGTACCCATAGCACAGTGTATGCCTTTTGGGGCTAAGATAGTCAAAAGACCTAAGGATAACATGATGAAGGGTAGGCTGCATCTACCCAAGGCTAGGGAGAGGGACAGAGGTGGGTGCTGAAGTGAGGAAGGTTGAAAGGTACAGGTAAGCAAAGGCATGGTGAGAAATGTTTTATGAGACAAGAGCCTCTGGCAATTGGCTAAATAATAGATATTATTATTATGTAATTTCTAGAACCTGGTAATGACAAGCTTGGCTCAATCAATATAGCACTAATACCTGAAAGATTGTGAATGTGAATGGGATGACCTCTCCCATAAAGCAGAAGTAGATAGCAGAATGGATTAAAAATCTGAATCCCTCAATATGTTGTTTACAAGAAATACATCTGAAACAGAGGGATACACACTGGGCAAAGGTAAAAGGCTGGAGGAGAATATATTATGCTTTATCTGAAGTAAAAGTAAAAAACAAAAGCAGTTATAGCAATCCTGATCTCAGACAAAGCAAGAGCAAAAATGGATCTAATTAAAAGAGATAAGGAAGGAAAGTATATCCTTCTAAAAGGCACCATAGACAATGAAGCAATATCATTACTAAACATATATGTACCCAGTGGTATGGCATCCAGATTATTAGAGGAGAAGTTAAGGGAGTTACAAGAAGAAATTGACAGCAAAACTATACTAACGGGAAACCTCAACTTTCCCCTCTCTGAACTAGATAAATCTAACCACAAAATAAACAAGAAAGAAGTTAAGAAGGAGAATAGAATTGTAGAAAAGTTAGAAATGGTAGACCTCTGGAGAAAACTGAAGAGGATAGAAAGGAAAAATTGAACATGTACTAGGATACTAAAGACTCACAATCCAATGGAGAAAGGCAGAAATATTAAATGCATCCTTCTCATATCATGATGCAATGAAATTATAAATGATAAAGAGCCAGGGAAAAATAGACTAAAATCAATTAGAAACTAAGAAATCTAATCCTAAAATATCAGTAGTCAAACAACAAATCATAGGAACAATCAATAACTTCATCCAAGAGAATGGCAACAATGTGACAATTTACTAAAACATATGGGATGCAACAAAAGCACTTCTTAGGGGAAGTTTTGTATCTCTAAATACTGAAATGAAAAAAAAAACCCATGCAACTAAAAAATTAGAAAAAGAACAAATGAAAAGTAATTAATTAAATACAAAACTAAAAATACTGATAACCAAAGGAGAGATGAATAAATTGGAATTAAGGAAACTATTAAACTAATAAATAAAACAAAGAGCTGGTTTTATGAAAAAAAAACCCCACAATAAGATAAATCTTTGGTAAATTTGATTTCTTTTTTTAAAAAGAAGAAAACCAAATTACTAGTATAAAAAATGAAAAGGGTGAATTCACCATCAATGAAGAGGAAATTAAAACAATAGTTAGGAACTATTTTGCCCAACTGTATGCCAATAAATTTGAAAATCTTAGTGAAATGGGTGAAAATTCACAAAAATAAAAAAAATGCTCAGATTAACAGAAGAGAAAGTAAAATACTTAAATAACTCAATCTCAGAAAAAGAAATTGAGATGAAATAGCAGAGCCAAGATGACAGCACAGAAGCAGAAAAACTCCATGAGATCCCCCCCCATAACCACCTCAAATACCTATAAAATATTACTCTAAACAAATGTTAGAGCTACAGAACCCACAAAGTGACAGAGAGAAATAAATCTCCTGCTGAAGACAGCCCAGCAGGCCTATAGGAAGGGTCCATTGCAGTGTGCTGGGAGCCAAGCCCAGCCCCACATTCTGGTTTTAGCCCCAGGGCAGCCCCTGATCAGCCCCTGCTGGAGGGACTTTCAGAGAGTGGTTCACCAACAGTGGGGGCAGTTCCAGAAATATAAACCTATATATGCCAAAGGCAAAGTAAAGGATCAGTGTGGACTTTGGTAACAGGGGGAAACAGAGCATGGGCCAGCTTCTGCCCCCAGAAGGCAGAAGGAGCTCAGGTGTGGTGGCCATGCAGCCACCTCCACATGGCTGCTTCAGAGCTCCTTGCCTGCACATCACAGGGGGACCAAGCAAACTTTCAGAAGGTAATTGCTTTTGCTTTAACCTGCTTGGGGCTGGATTGCTGTCTTGGGTGGAGGTCCTGGGGTGTGTGACCACTTGCCAGAGTCTGTGGAGGCTTCATAGAGGGCATCCAACTAATAGCTCTGGTAGCTGTGAAAACCCCAGAAATTTGGGACAAAGCTCTCCTCTCTGGAAGTAAAGTTCCACTATGCAAAAAAGCTCAAAAGTCAAGTAATTGAATGGCAACATGACCAAGCAAAGGAAGCAAAACAAGTGCAGCCATCCAACTTTAGATTCCTTTTTGGGGGACAAAAAGGATCAAAATATGGAATGGCAGGAAGACAACAAAGTCAGAATTCCTGCATTAAAATGTTCCAAGAAAAATATCCACAGGTTGCAAACCACAGAGGAGCTTAAGAAGGATTTTGAAAATCAAATGAGAGAAGAGGAATAAAAATTGGGAAGGGAAATGAGAATGATGCAAGAAAATCATGAAAAGAGAGTCAACAACTTGACTGGAGAAAATAACACCTTAAAAAACAGACCAACTCAAATGGCAAAAGAGGCTCAAAAAGCCAATGAAAAGAAGAATACCTTAAAAAGCCAAATTTGCCAGATGGAAAAAGAATCTCAAAAGCTCACTGAAGAGAGTAATTCCTTCAGAATTAGATTGGAGCAAATGGAAGCTAATGACTTTATGAGAAATCAAGATGCTATAAAATAGACTCAAACAAATGAAAAAATAGAAGGCAACATGAAATATTGGAAAAACCACTGACCTGGAAAATAGAGCAAGGAGAAATAATTTTAAAATTATTGGACTACGTGAAAGCCATTATCAAAAAAGAACCTAGAAATCATCCTTCAAGAGATTCTCAAGGAAAATTGTCCTGATATTTTAGAACCAGAAGGCAAAATAGAAATGGAAAGAATTCACTGATCACCTCTTGAAAAAGATCCCAAAAAGAAAACACCTAGGAATATTATAACCAGGTTCTGGACTTCTCAGATCAAGAAGAAAATATTATAAGCAGCCAAGAAGAAACAATTTGAATATTGAGGAAACACAATCAGGAGAACACAGGATCAGGAGATTCTACATTGAGGGATTGAAGAGCTTGGAATACAATATTCTGGAGGTCAAAGTTGTTAGGATTAAAACAAGAATAACCTACCCAACAAAAGTGAGGATAAAGTTTCAAGGGAAAATATGGTCATTCAATGAAATAGAGGACTTTCAAGCTTTATTGATGAAAAAACCAGAGTTAAATAGAAAATTTGATATTGAGATACAATGAGCAATAGAAGAATGAGAAGGTAAACAGGGAAAAGAAATCATAAGGAACTTATCAGAGTTGATTACATTCCTACATGGAAAAATGATAATTGTAACTTATGAAACTTTTCTCAGTATGAAGATAAGTGAAGGGAATACACACACACATTTACGTGAAAGTGTGTTTATATGTGTACATAGAGGGCACAGGATCAATTGAATAGGAAGGGATGATACTTAAAAGGTGAAATTGAAGGGTGAGAGGAATATAATGAGAGGAGATAGGGAGAAACAGAGTGAGGTAAATTATCTCATTTGGAAGAAGCAAGGGATAATTGTTACAATGAAGGGGAAGAACAGAAAGTCAACAGGGAATGGCTCAACCTTTCATTGAATTTGGCTTAGGTAGGGAATGATGTACACACTAAATAGGTTATCTCACCCAACAGTAGAGTAGGGGGAAAGGTGATGAGAGTGGGGATGGTGGAGGGGAAGGATAGTTAGAAACACATACTCTTGAAAAGGGGCAAGTTCAAAGTAGAAAATAGAACAAGTGGGGAGCATGACAGGATATAGGGAAATATAGTCAGTCTTTCATAATACATCCACTATTGAAATGTTTTGCACAGCTACACATGTACAACCTATATTGAATTGCTTATCTTCCCAGTAAAGATGGATGATGAGGGAGGAAGGGAAAGTATCTGGAATTCTAATTTTAAAATCAAATGTTTAAAAATATATTATTATTATTATCATCATCATCATCAACATAATCATCATCATTATTATTTATATGCAACTGGGAAATAAGATATACAGGCATGGGGGTAAGGAGATACATCTTGTCCTACCAGAAAGTGCAAGGAGATATGGAGGAGGATATAGGAGAGAGCAGATTGGGGGAGGGGTTATACAGTGGGATCACTGTATTGGAATGGTGGTTAGGGGAAAGATGGGGAGAAAATTTGTTACTCAAATTCTTGTTGAAATGAATGCTGTAAACTAAAAATAAACATAAAATTTAATGTTAAAAATGGTTCAGTCTGGGGGGAAAAGAAAAAGAAAGAAACAATTATATAAAAAAGGAAAAGAAATTGAACAAGCCATCAATGAACTCCCTAGCCCAAAATCTCCATGGCTAGATGGATTTACAAGCAAATTCTATCAAACATTTAAAGAATTATTAAGACTTTTTGGGAAAATAGGCAAAGAAGGAATCCTACCAAATTATTTTTATGATACTTATATATCTATATCTACATCTAAATGTATACCTGTACAAGAAAAATCAATACAGAGAAAGAAAATTATAGACCAATTTTCCTAATGAATATAGATGCAAAAATTTTAAATAAAACATTAGCAAAAATATCAGAGCAACTTATCATGAGAATAATACATTATAACCAGGTAGGATTTCTTCCAGGAATGCAGGGCTGTTTCAGAATTAGAAAAAGCATCAGCATAATTGATCATGTCAACAACAAAACTAACAGAAACCATAGGATTGTCTCAATAGATGCAGAAAAAGCTGTTGACAAAAATACAACACTCATTCCTATTAAAAATACTAGAGAGCATGGGAATAAATGGAGCCTTCCTTAAAATGATAAGCAGCATCTACTTAAAGCCATCAGCAAGTATTACATGTAATGGAGATAAGCTAGAATCATTTCCAGTAAGATTTGGAATGAAACAAGGATATTCATTATCACCTCTATTATTCAACATGGTACTAGAAATGTTACCTTCAGCAACAAAAGAAGATAAATTGATGGACTTAGAATAGGCAAAGAAGAAACAAAGTTATCACTCTGTGCAGATGATATGACGATATACTTAAGTAATCATGGAGAATCAAGTAAAAATCTACTTGAAATAATAACTTTAGAAAAGGTGTAGGGTGTAAAATAAACCCACATAAATCCTTAGCATTTCTGTATATTACTATCAAAATTCAAAAACAAGAAACAGAGAAATTTTATTTAAAGTTACTGTAGACATTATAAAATATTTAGGAGTCTACCTGCCAAAACAAATCTATGAACCACAGGAACACAATTACAAAACACTTTTCACAGAAATAAAATCAGATATAAATAACTGGAAAAACATTAATTGCCCATGGGTAGACTGAGCTAATATAATAAAATGACAATTCTACCTAAATTAATTTACTTATTCAGTGCCATACCAATGAAATTGCCCAAAACTCATTTAATAGAGCTGGGAAAAATAATAACGAAATTTTTCTGGAAGAACAAAAAGTCCAGAATATCAAGGGAATAAATGAAAAGGAATGCAAGGAAATGTGGCGTAGGCATACCAGATCTAAAATTACATCATAAAGCTGCAATCATCAAAACTATTTGTTGCTGGCTAAGAAATAGAGTGGTGGAGCAGTGGAATAGGTTAGGTACACAAGACATAGTAGTCAATTACTATAGAAATGTACAGTTCGATAAACCCAAACATTCTAGTTTCTGGAATAATAACTGACTATCTGATAAAATCTGCTGGGAAAACTGGAAAACAGCATGGTAGAAACTACAGACCAATATTTTATATCATTTACCAAAATAAAGTCCAAATAGGTATATGATTTAGACATAAAAGCAGATAACATAAACAAATTGTGAGAGCAAGGAATAGTTTACCTGACAAATTTATAGAGAATGGAAGAATTTATAACCAAACAAGAGATAGAGAATGTTATGAAATGCAAAATGGATATATCTGATTACTTTAAAATGAACCATTTTTGTACCAAAAAGACCAATGCAGCAAAGATTAGGAGGGAAGCAGAAAACAGAGAAATAAGTTTTACAACCACTGTCTCTAATAAAGCCCTCATTTCTAAAATATATTGAGAAATTAGTCAAATTTATAAGAACACAAGTCATTGCCCAATTGATTAATGGTCAAAGGATATGAATAAGCAGTTTTCAGAGGAATAAATTAAAGATATCTATAGGCATATGGAAAAATGCTCTAAATCACTATTGATTAGAGAAATGCAAATCAAAGAAACTCTGAGGCACCACATCACACTCTTTCAGAATGTCTAACATGACAAAAGAGGAAAATGATATATGCTGCAGAAGATGTGGAAAAGTTGGAACATTAATTCATTGGCAGTGAAGTTGTAAAGTGATCCAACCATTCTGGAGAGCAATTTAGAACTATTCCCAAAGGGCTATAAAAATGTGCATGCCCTTTGGCCCAGTAATACCACTTCTGGGGCTCTATCCTAAAGAGATCATAAAAATGTAGAAAGGGTCCACATGTGCAAATATATTTACAGCGGGTCTTTTCATGGCAGCAATGAATTGGAATTTGATTGGATGCTTATCAATTGAGAAATGACTGAACAAGTTGTGGCATATGAATGTAATAGAATACTACTGTGATATAAGAAATGATGAGAAAGTGGACTTCAGGAAAACCTGGAAAGATTTATATTAACTGATGCAGAGTGAGGGGAACAGAACTAGGAGAATATTGTACACAGTTACAATCACATTGTCTGATGACTAACTGATAGACTTGGCTCTTCTCAGAAATGCAAGGTTCTTAGACAACTCCATGCATGATGGCTTATGATGTAAAATGCTATCCAAATCCAGAGAAAGAATTATGGAGTCAGAATGCATATCAAAGCATACTATTTGCTCTCTCTCTTTTTCTTTTGTTGTGTTTTTCTGTTAATTTTTTTTCTTTTTGCATTTTGGAGGGTAGTTGGGGTTAAGTGACTTGCCCAAGGTCGCACGGCTAGTTTTTTGTGTTAAGCGTCTGAGGCCGGATTTGAACTCAGGCACTCCTGACTCCAGGGCCGGTGCTCTATTCACTACTCCACCTAGCCACCCCTTTTGTTGTGTTTTGTTTCTTCTTTCTCATGGTTCATTCAATTGTTGATAATTCTTTTCAACATGAGTAATACAAAAATATGCCTAATGTGAATGCATATGTAGAGCCAATATCAGATTACATGCTGTCTTGAGAAGGGGGGAAGGAAAGGAGGGGAAGAAAATTTAAAACTCAAAAGTTTGTGGAACTGAATGATGTAAATTAAAAATAGATAAATAAAAAGAACATGAGTAGTTGGGGGAGTCAGGGTAGTCTTCACATAGACTTCATATAACTGACATGAAATTCAAAGGAAGACGATTCTATGAGTTGGGGTGAAAGGGGAGGAGAGTGCTTTCCAAATATGGGTCATAGTTAGTGCAAAGACATGGAGACAGAAGATAGGATGTCATATATGAGGTATAACAATAAGACCGGTTGACTGGACTGTAGAATGTATAAATGGGAGTTATGTAAAATGAAACTGGAAAAGTGCATAGGAGTCCCACTACTGACAAGAAAATAAGAGCGATTTCTATTTTTATCTTAGAAGCAATAAAGAGGTGTGTGATAAAGATGATTTTGTTCCAAAACAATTCCCAACTGCTGAGATAGCTTCTAAGGTAGCAGTGAATGATTTAGTGGCTCTATGAGTTGTATCAAAATAAGTAGATACAAAAGGGGATAAGAAAGAGAGAGAGAGAGAGAGAGAGAGAGAGAGAGAGAGAGAGACAGAGAGAGAGAGAGAGAAAGAGAGAGAGAGAGAGAGAAAGAGAGAGAGAAATTTGTTGTGAGAAAACCTTTTGCCCATTCTCCTCTTTTTACATCTTAATTTCAGGATATGTGTTTATGTGTTTCTGCCTTGGTGAGATGAGTTTATCAGACAAGGTCTTATTAACCGTCAATGAATTCCATGAAGTCAGGTCTCCAAATTTCTTGGCTTGCTAAAGGGTTTGAGGAATAGGTTTGAATTAAAGTAATTAATGGAGGGAAAATGGGGACTCTGAGTTAAGATGGTGATGTGAAAGGTCTGAAAGAAGCCTAGCTCTCTTACATAAATTATATTTTACTTTATCTGAAATGAGTTCCAGAAATATCAATGATAAAGAATCTGAAGAAGAAATAGAAGTATGTTATTTTACCCACTCTGGAACTGTATAAAATGATGAGCAGAAATCGTAAGAGTATGGTGAAAGGAAAAAAATGACTGAAGAGATGAAAAGAGGGGTTGTGCCAGGAAATTCAACATGAAATCTGGCAAATGGGTCATAAACTAATAGAGGAATAGAGAAGAGACACACCAGGGAACGTCAGCACATGTTCTCAAAACTGGACTTAAAGTTAATCAGGACTCTCACTCACTGTCAGTATATAATACAATGTGGGGTGGAGGGGAAGGCAGCCTGAGTTCTAGAAATGTGAACCTGAAGCTAGAACCCAAACCTGGACTGTAAGAACAGAAGTGGTGGATGGAATAGGCCCCAATAAATCACTGAAGGAGTGAATGAATGTAAACACATTCAGTGCTTACTGTGTTGTTAAGCATTGTGATACGTATGAGAGATAGAAATACCTAATCAAAGTAGTCATTGAGCTCAAGCAGTTTACATTCTATTAAAAGACAATGTCCAAAGTAAAGAGGTTGATAGGGAAGGGAATTATAGTCCATTGGATTACATGCATGTTTGTTGTGGACAAAAAGGAGCAGATTCATAAAAATCTTGCTGGACAAATGGCAAATCTGAATTATTCAGGGAGAACAATTGTGGGAGAAATAAACAGTATATGGTAGTAAGTTAGAGGACAAGAAAATTGATGGGAACAGAGAAGAGAAGAATGACTATTTTCTTACCTTAAGTACTTGGTCCAGGTAAGGCATTTACCAATATGATGAAGGTTGTAAAGTCCATTGAGCACTGAGAGCCATACCAGAAAACTTGGCCAACAAAATCTCCTGGGTCTTTGTATGAAACCTGAGACCAGCATGAACTTTAAAATGCTTTTGGGGTCTATCCCAGTCATAGCAAGGTCTGGGTCTAACTTTGTTGGAAATCATTAAATAGGGGCAGCTAGATGGCACAGTGAATAGAGCACTGGCCCTGGAGTCAGGAGGACCTGAGTTCAAATCCAGCCTTAGACACTTAACATCAAAAACTAGCCGTGTGACCCTGGTCAAGTTACTTAACCTCAACTGCCCTCCAAAAAGCAAAAAAAAATCATTAAATAAAAGATGACAGAGACTAGTTGAAATCAGTACCCACAGTGGGCCATTATGGAAGAAACCAGGAATTAAAGTAAAGAGAGAGACCAAATACTAACGACTATATTCATACTGTCAGGTGGTAGTGACCTCTAGACTGTAAGGGGACAAGAACAAAACAAGGCTTATCCAACTCATCAATAAGTGCTGGATAGAAAAAGGCTAAATATGAAATCCCAACCCAAGAACAGTATCAAAACAAAAAAACAGAGGAAAACACAAATACACTGGAGGAATCTCATGGTCCAAGAAAATCTGCAGAAAAGAATGAAAAGTGAATAATACCAAAATAAGTATAAAGAGAGCCTCAGAGATGGGGAAACATGAGTAGATAAAATATTTTAAAAACTGAAAATAAAATTAGAATCTGAAAAAATATTTTGAAGGAGAATAGCTTAGAAAGGCATTTGATTTTCTCCCCCCCAATTATTAGAAAAAACAGAAATAAATGACTACTAGTAATCACAAAGATTAAAACAAAAGAAAAAAAAAGTTTGAAACTATAGAAGAAAATAACTGTCTCTCAACCCCAGGATCAGAGTCCAACTTTAACATAAAGTTAAAAGTCAAGAAACAGGCTAAAAGAAAGACAAATAAACAAGCAAATATTAATCTAATATCGATAGTTGGCTGGCAGGGAAGATCAAAACACAAACTCAGGAAAAAAACAGTCAAAACTGCAACATCTTAGGAACCAAAGAAAAACATGAAATGGTGTGATGCCCAGAAAGAATTCCTAGAAGGGCTCAAAAAGAATTTAAGAAATCAAATAAGGCAGTTATAGGAAGAACTGGAAAAAGAAATGAGTGATGCAAGAAAATAATGAAAAAGAGTCAACAGGATGGTAAAGTAGGCACAAAAAATACTAACAAAAATAACACCTTAATAAAATGATAAGTCAAAGGATAAAAAAAGCACAAAACTACACTGAAGGTAAGAATTCTTTACAAAACAGAATGGGTCAAATGGAAAAAAAATGAAAAAATTCAGTGAAAGGAAGAACTCCTTGAACAGTAGAACTGACCAAAATGGGAAAAAAGGTACAAAAGCTCAAAAAAAAAAGAATTAATATTAGAATTGGACAAGTGAAAGTTAATAATTCCATAAGATATCAAGAAACAATAAAATCAAATTGAAAGAAGAAAAAAAGGTAAAATATCAAATTGTAAAACCAATTGACATGCAAAATAGGTCTGGGAGAGATAATTTAAATAGTATTAAACTATCTGAACATCATGATAAAAGAAAAGTAGAGCATAAGCATCATCTTTCAAGAAATTGTCAAGGAAAAAAAAGAAGTATTCTAGGACAGCAGTTCTCAACCTGTGGGTCATGACCCCTTTGGGGGTTGAACAACCCTTTCACAGGGGTTACAGGGGTCGCCTAAGACCTTCGGAAAACACATATTTCCAATGGTCTTAGGAACCGAGACACCGTTCCTCTATCCATCTCCAGGCAGGTCTGCCCACATGCAGATACACCCACATATGAGTATTAAAGGGTCCTGGAATTAGGAAGATTGAGAACCACCGATCTAGGAAAACTGCCCTGATATTCTAGAACCAGAGAGTAAAATAGAAATGCAAAGGATCCACTAATCACCTCCTGAAAGAGATCCCAAAATAAAAACTCCCAGGAGACAGGCACCTATGCCCACAGTGCTGTGCCAAGACAGGCCCCTGAGAGACCCCCCGGAAGAGGCCTGCTGATCCACCAACCCCAAGGGTCATTCCCTTGCCTGTCATCATGGGGAGAGGATGTGACAGAGCTAGGTAAGAGACAAAGGCAGGGCCCGCAGCAAGGTCATCATCTACCCCCGGGACTACCCATCCACAGCCTGGAAATTTAAAAACCCTCTATCAGAACTTCCAGGGACCAAGATGTCACCCCCTCTGACACAAAAACTAGTAATTATTGCCCCAGAGGAAAGTTTTAAGTAGTAAAGGCTTAGGAACCCTGGAGGAAGGGCGTGGCTAAGGTCCTGCCTCAAAATGGGAAGAAAGCAGGCTACAAAGACAAAGACATAGACTCTGAAATCCTAATACAGTGATAGGGAGGAATCACACTCAGAAAGAGGGAATATTAACTCCAAACCCGTAGCTGAAGCCTTAACAGACGCAGGCACAGAAAGGATTCCTAGATGACCTCAAAAAGAACTTTGAAATCTGGCTTAAAAGAGGTAGAAGATAAAATCAACACCTCTTATAAAAACAAAATTGCAGAATTAGAAAAAAATTACAAAGAAGAGAACAGTGCCTTAAAAAGTAAAATATGTAAACTAAAAATGAAATCTGAGCATATGGAAAAGGAGTTTCAAAAACTAACTGAGGAGAATAATTTGTTGGAAAGTGGAATCAACCAAATTGAAGCCAATGACTCTATGAGGAATCAAGAATCAGTCAAAGAAAACATCAAGACTGAAAAATTAGAAAAGAGGTAAAATATCTCAATGGAAAAATAATTGACCTGGAAAACAGATCCAGGAGAGACAATTTGAGAATCATTGGTCTACCAGAAAATTATAATGAAAAAATGAGTCTGGACAATGAGTCTGAGCTTCCAAGCGCTCATCAAGGAAAACTGCCCTGAGATACTTGAACCTGAGTCTGGTAAAATAGAAATCAAGAGAATCCACTGGACACCTCCTGAAAGAGATCCCAAATTGAAAAGTCTGCAAAATGTTCTGGCCAAACTCCAGAACTATCAGGTAAAGGAGAAAATACTACAAGCAGCCAGAAAGAAAAAAAATTCAGATATCAAGGAATTACAGTGAGGATCGCACAGGATCTGGCAGCCTCAGCTTTGAAAGATCGGAGGAACTGGAATATGAATTTTTGCAAGGCAAAAGAGCTCAGCCTACAACTGAGGATCACCTATCCAGCGAGGCTGAGCATAATCTACCACGCAAGGAGATGGATCTTCAGTGACATAACAGAATTCCAGACCTTCCTGATGGAAAAGCCAGAGCTCAATGGAAAATTCAACCTCCAATTACAGGACCCAGGAGAGACACAGAAAGGTAAATAAGGAAAAAATACACACACACACACACACACACACACACATAAAACTTGTTAAATAACAAGAGCAAACTGTTTACATCCCCATATGGGAAGGTGACACCTGTTAATATTGTGAACTCTATACCTATGGCAACATCTGAAAGGGATACAGATAAATAGAGGGTGTGGGTATAAATTATGCAAAATGATGATAAAAATCCTTATTGAGGGACTGCAATGGAAGAAGAGGAAAGAATGTAACAGAAAAATTATGATACACAAAGAGGCATAAAAACAATATAGCAGAGGGAAAGAAGGGAGGGAGGTGATGATTATTTGAGCTACTCCCTCACTGGGAGGGAATAACACAACCAGTTAAATATAGGACATAAAACTTATCATAATAGAGGGAGAAAGGGGAGGGAGAGGAGCACCGCATGGGATCTAGTCTTGTCAATCTTGGTTCAAGGAAGAAATAACATACTACATTGAGCATAAAAATTGATCATATCCTACAGGCAATAGGAGGGGGGAAGGGTCACAAAAGGAGGGTAGTATAGAAGGGAGGGAAGAAGTAGTAAGGGGAAGAATGGGAAAGGGGAGGGGGACAGCTAAGAAGGGAATACTGATGGAGGAAGCCGTCAAAAGGAAAACTCTTAAGAAGGGGGAGAAGGCAAAAAACAAAAGCATAAACAGGGAAGGGAATAAGATGGCGGGAAAGACACAGATAGTAATCATAACTGTGAATGTGAATGGGATGAACTCTCGCATAAAATGGAGGTGGATAGCAGAATGGATTAAAAACCATAATCCTACAATATGCACACATCTGAAATAGGGGGATACACACAGTGTAAAGGTAAAAGGCTGGAGTAAAATATGCCATGCCTCAGCTAAAGTAAAAAAAAGAAAAAGCAGGGGTAGTAATCCTTATCTCAAATAAAGGAAAAGCAAAAACAGGTCTCATTAAAAGAGATAAGGGAGGAAACTATATCCTGCTAAAGGCACCATTGAAAATGAGGCAATATCACTACTAAACATTTATGCACCAAGTGGTACAGCATCCACATTCCTAAAGGAGAAATTAAGGATGCTAGAGGAAGAAATAGATACTAAAACTATACTAGTAGGGGGCTTCAATCTTCCCCTCTCTGAGACTGATAAATCTAACCTCAAAATAAACAAGAAAGAAGTTAAGAAGGTAAATAGAATCTTAGAGAAGAGAGATATGGTAGACCTCTGGAGAAAATGAAATGGGGATAAAAAGGAATATACCTTATTCTCAGTGGTACATGGCACATATGCAAAAATTGACCATGTACTAGGGCATAAAAACCTTACAATTCAGTGCAGAAAGGTGGAAATATTAAATTCATCCTTCTCAGATCATGATGCAATAAAAATTATGTGTAAATAAAAGGCCATGGAAGGAAAGACAACAAACTAATTAGAAACTAAATAACTTAATCCTAAAGAATGAGTGGGTCAAACAAGAAATTATAGAAACAATCAGTAACTTCATTCAAGAGAATGACAATAATGAGACAACATACTAAAACTTGTGGGATGCAGCAAAGGCAGTTCTTAGGGGAAGTTTTATATCCCTGAACGCATACATGAATAAATTAGAGAAAAGGGAGAGTAATGAATTTGGCATGCAATTGAAAAAGCTAGAAAAAGAACAAACTGAAAATCCTGAACTAAATAATAAATTAGAAATAATGAGAACCAAAGGAGAGATTAATAAAATTGAATTCAAGAAAACTATTGAATTAATAAATAAAACTAAGAGTTGGTATTATGAAAAAGCCAATAAAATTGACCGAACTTTAGCCAATATGATAAAAAAGAAGAAAAACAAATCATGAATATAAAAAATGAAAAGGTTCAATCTACTTCCAATGAAGAGGAAATTAAAACAATAATTAGGAATTATTTTGCCCAATCATATGCACATAAATTTGACAATCTTAGTGAAATGGATGAATATTTACAAAAATACAAGTTGCCTAGACTAAATGAAGAGCAAGTAAACTACTAAAATAACCCCATCTCAGAAAAAGATATTGAACAAGCCATAAATGAACACTGTAGGAAAAAAACTCCAGGGCCAGATGACTTTACTAGTTAATTCTACCAAACATTTAAGGAACAATTGACTCTTATACTTTACAACCTATTCACGAAAATTGGAGGAGTCCTACCTAATTCTTTTTATGGGACAAATATCATACTGATACCTAAATTGGGAAGAGACAAAACAGAGATTACAGACCAATTTCTCTTATGAATATAGATGCAAAAATTCTAAATAAAATATTAGCAAAAAGACTATAACAAATCACCACAAGAATAATGCACTTTGATTAGGTTGGATTTATTCCAGGAATGCACGGGTGGTTCAATATCAGGGAAACTATCAGTATAATTGATCACATCAACAACAAAACTAGCAGAAACCTTATTATTATCTCAATAGATGCAGAAAATACAACATTTATTCTTATTAAAAACACTAAAAAGCATAGGAATAAATGTAGTTTTCCTTAGAATAATAGGTAGCATCTATTTTAAACCATCAGCAAGTATTATATGTAATGGGGATAAGCTAGAAGCATTTCCAGTAAGATCAGGAGTAAAACAAGGATGTCTACTATCACCACTCTTATTCAATCTGGTACTAGAAATGTTACCAGTAGCTATTAGAGAAGAAAAAGAAATCAAAGGAATAAACTTAGGCAAAGAAGAGACTAAGCTATCACTCTTTGCAGATGATATGATGATATACTTGGAGAATCCTAAAGAATCAAGTAAAAAACTTCTTGAGACAATAAATAAATTTAGCAAAGTTGAAGGTTATAAAATAAACCCACAGAAATTCTCAGCATACCTATATATTTCCAATGAAGTCCAACAGCAAGAGATAGTAAGATAAACCCCATTTAAAGTTACTGTAGACATTATAAAATATTTAGGAATCTACCTGCCAAAACAAACCCAGTTCCTATATGAACACAACTACAAAACATGTCTCACACAAAATCAGATCTAACCAATTGGAAAAACATCCATCGCTCATGGCTAGGTCAAGCTAATATAATAAAAACGACCAGTCTTACCTAAATGAAATTATATATTTAGTGCCATACCAATCATTTTGCCAAAAAGTTCCTTTATAGAGCTTGAAAAAATAGTGACAATTCATTTGGAAGAAGAAAAGGTCTAGAATATCAAGGCAATTAATGAAAAGAAATGCTAGGGAAGGTGACCTAGCCATAACAGATATTAATCTCTTTTATAAAGCAACAGTCATCAAAACTACTTGGTACTGGCTGAAGAATAGAGTTGTGGATCAATGGAATAGATTGGGTACAAAAGACTCAGTGGTCAACAATTATAGTAATATACTGTTTGATAAGCCCAAAGACCCCAGGTTTTGGGATAAAAACTCACTATTTGACAAAAACTGCTGGGAAAATTGGAATATAGTATGGCAGAAACTTACTAGTAGACATTATAAACTAGTATAGACATTATAAATTAGTAGACTATTAGACCATCATCTAATGCTGTACACCAAAATCAAGTCTAATAAGGTGCATGATCTAGGTATAAAGGCTGATACTGTGAGTAATCTGGGGAAGCAAGGAATAATTTACTTGTCAGATTTATGGAGTAGGGAAGACTTTATGACCAAAGAAGAGTTAGAGAGCATTATAAAATGCAAAATTGATAATCTTGATTACATTAAATTGAAAAGTTTCTGTACAAACAAAGCCAATGTAATCAAGATTAAGAGGGAAGTGGGAAATTGGGAAAGAATTTTTACAACCAGTGTCTCTGATAAAGCCCTCATTTCTAAAATATACAGGGAATTAAGTTAAATCTATAACAGTACAAGTCATTCCCCAATTGACAGATGGTCAAAGGATGTGAACAGGCAATTTTCAGAGGGAGAAATTAAAGATATTTATCAGCATATGAAAAAATGCTCTAAATTGCTATTGATTCAAGAAATGTAAATCAAAACAACTTTAAGGTAGCTCATCTCACTGGTAAGATTGGCAAAGATGACAAAACAGGCAAATGACAAATGCTGGAGAGAATGTGGAAAAATTGGAACACTAATACATTGTTGGTGGAACTGTGAACTGATTCATCCATTCTGGAGAGCAATCTGGAACTATGCCCAAAGGCCTATTAATAATTGCATACCCTTTGACCAAGTAATACCACTTCTGGGGTTGTATCCCAAAGAGATCATAGAAGTAGGAGGAAGACCCATATGTACAAAAATATCTATTGCAGCTTTCTTTGTGGTGGCAAAAACCTGGAAATTAATGGGATGCCCATCAGTTGGGGAGTGGCTAAACAAGTTGTGGTATATGATTGTAATGAAATACTATTGTGCTATAAGAAACGGGGAGGAGATGGACTTCATTTTTTTTTCCTGGAGAGGCTTATACAAACTAATGCTAAGTGAGAAGAGCAGAATCAGGAAAAATTTGTATACAATCAAAGACAGATCATATGTGCAATGATCAACCTTCATAAACTGGGCTCTTCTCAGCAATGCATAGTTATAAGACAACTCTACAAGTCTCAGCATGGGAGGAGATATCTACATTCAGAGAAAGAACAGAGTATGAATGGAGACTGAAGCAATCTGCATTCTATTGTTCATTTACATATTTGGTTTTATTTGTTTTTTCCCATTGTTCATTCATTGGTTGCAACCCTTCTATACAACCAGACTAATGTCTAATGTGAAAGTATCTACTGATCCTATACTGGATTGCATGCTGTCATGGGGGCAGGGGGAAAGGGAGGGCAGAAAATTTGAAACTCAAAAGATTCCAGAACTGAATCTTGTAAACTAAAAGTAATTAAAACAATTAAATAAAAAACATTTAAAAATAATAATAATAACTTCAAGGGTTATTATAACCAACTTCCAGAATTTCTAGATTTGGGAGAAAATACAATAAGTGGCCAGAAAAAAAGAAACCCTCTAATATTGTGGATTCACAGTCAGAATAATATAAGATTTGTAACTTTTGCCTTAAACAATGGAATGGTTTGGAATATAAATTCTAGAGGTAGGATCACAACTGAGAATCACCTACCCAGAAAAAACTAAGTATAATCATTTGGGGAGGGTGAGGGGGGACTGGATATTCAATGAAATAGAAGACTTTCAAGCATTCTTGTTGAAAAAAAGCTATAGCTCAAGAGAAAATTAGACTTTCAAATACAAAACTCAATAGAAGCATAAAAAGGTTATAATTAGGAAAGATATATCATAAAAGATTTGATAAAGTTAAACTTTTTACCTTTCCTAGACAGGAAGATGATACTTCTAACTCTAAAAATGTTCCCATTATTAGGGCATTTAGAAGGAGTGCACATAGAGGATACTCATTTGAGCTAAATATGATGGGATGAATGACTAAAATAATAATAATAATAATAATAATATTAAACAATACTAATATTAACTATGAGTGGAAGGAGTTATGTATTGAAAGAAAGGAAAAGGACAGGTAGAAGTAGGGTAAATTATCTCATATAAAATGGTATGACACAACTTTTACAATGGAGTTGAAGATGGGGGAAATGGGGTACAGAGCACATTAATCTTACTCTTATTGGAACTGCCTCAGAGAGGGGATAACATACACACTTAGTAGGGTATAGAAATCTATCTTACCCATCAGAAAAGAATAGAGGGAAATATACTGTAATCATAACTGTGGAAAAATGTACAATTTCTCATTTCTCAAATACATTGTGAACCAAGTCAAATTCATAAGAATGCAATTCATTTCCCAATTTGTAAATGGTAAAAGGATATAAACAGGCAGTTTTCACATGAAAAAATGCCCTAAATCACTATTGATGAGAAAATGTAAATTAAAACAACTCTTTCTTTTTTGTGTTTATATTATCAAATTTATCATAAAATAAAAAGTAGGAGTAAGGTTAAAGAGAAAGAAAGTAATAGAAAAGTAAACAAACAAGTGGGTGATGTCTTGACTTGCAGGTGAATCAGATTTAAGTAAGGCAGAGATGCATAATGTCTGCAGCCTTACTCTTTCCTCCAGAATCATAAGTCTGGTGCCTGGACAAAAGTCAAGTTGACAGGAGATGGTCTGGGATGCAGTGTGTGAACTTGGCCTTTCTAAATTAAAGTTTTTACAAGGAGAGGATTCTAAAAAGATGGTGAAATAGGTCAGAAAACTATAGGCTATCCAAATTTCCTCCACAAAAGACACAGAAAATCACCTTGAAGTGAAATTAGAGCGGTAGAAATAAAAAGTGGAGGTAAAGCAGTTGTCCTCCTAACACAATTGGAAAAGATTCCAGGAAAGACCAAACCTCCTGTGGTAGAACTTTAGTCCAATGAAGGGCTAACAGCTTCAGGCTAACTCCGCAGAATCAACAAAAAATAGTTCTGGGGGCAACTGGGTTGGCAGGCAGCCTCAGCCTGCAGTACTTTCATTTCATAGACAGTGTGGGACTTGGATGACAGTAGAAGACTGAAGAATCTTCTGTTGACACCAAGTACATCTCTGCTGGCTAGATATATGGCCCTGAGTTGCAGCTGCATGGGAGGAGCTAGCACATACCTGGTCAGTGTGTTAACAGAGGGAAGAAGACTCTGCTGTGGGTACTTGCAGGAGAGCAGAGTCCCTGGTTTGAATTGAGGACAGAGAGGGCAGTTGAATTTTGCAGCCACCAGAGGGACAACAGGGAGCAAGAGTGTTTGGAGGACAGCATAACTGGAACCCCTAGCCAGGGCTTAGGGGTGGAGAGGAATAGCCAAGGTTGAGTACCTGAAAGAGATCCCAAGAGGAAAATTTACAGGAATATTATAGCCAAGTTTCAAAGTTTCCAGGTTAAGAAGAAAATATTTCAAGCAAAAAAAAAACCCAAACAAACAAAAACAAAAAAACCTTAAATATCAAGGAGGTATAATCAGGATTTCACAATACCTAGCAGCTACTATGTTGAAGGATGATAGGTCTTGGAACACTACATTTTGTAGATGAAAAGAGGTGGGGTACCTTACCTAGCAAAGTTAAGTATAATTATGAAGGGAAAAAATGGATATTTAATGAATTGAAAGACTTTCAGGCATTTACGACAAAATGAGTAGAACAATGAAAAATTCAACAAATAAGATCTAGGAGAAATAGAATGTAAACATTAAAGACAAATTACAAGGGACTCAATAAGGTCAAACTGTTTACTTCTTATATGTGAAATATCAATATTCCTATGACTGTCATCATTATTTGCGTAGTTTAGAAGAAAGGCTTTGGCTGAGCTGTGTGTGATGGAATGATTCTTTAAAAAATAAAACTAAAGGGAGAAATAAAAAGGAGTGATTATCTGATGGAAATGAGACATGAAAGGAAAAATTATATACAGAAGACACAAGTTGGTGGGAAGGATTTATGAGTCCTTATCAGTCCAGAATAATGCTGGAACATTATTCTCATTGGGAATTAGTTAAAGAGGAATAGCATATACATCTAGAAGGGTATAAAAGTCTTCTGACTTTAGGAAGAAGTAAGAAGGCATGGGAATACTAAAAGGGAGGGAGTTTTAAAAGGGTGTCTAGATTAAAAATTAGGAGGGAGAGGGGATGAGATAGAAACTCCTAGAAAGATAGGTAGATTAAGGTGGAGGATGGTGGATAGAGGATGAGGTAGCAACTCTTAGAGGGATGGGTAGATTAAGGAATAGGAGGTCAAGGTAGCTGGTAAAAGTAAATTAGACAAATGAGAAAGGATAAAGGAAACAGGGTGAGAAGGATAACGAAGAAAAATAGGATGGAGGGAAATATACAAGTAATTGTAACTTAGAATGGTATGAATTTACCTATAAAATGGAAACAGCAGAATGAATTAAAATGTTGCTTTCAGGAAATAAAAAAAATTATACACAGAAATAAAAAACTGGAGTGGAATTTATTTTTTTTAAAGTAGGAGCAATAATCAAGATATCAAACAAAGTTAAAGCTAAAACAGATTTAATTAAAAGAAAAATAGGGAAACTACATTGTCAACAATATTATTTAATATTTTTAAGACCATTTAAAATAACTAGGCAGTATAGAATATCTAAGAGTATACCTACAAAAAAGACACAGGAAATACATGGACATAAACATAAAATATTCTTTATACAACAAAAGTCATATTTAAATAATTGGAGAAATGTTCACTGTGCTTGTAAGTCAATATAACTTTTAAAAATGACAGTTTTTAAATAATTTAATTTAATTATTTAATGCCATCCCAAATAAACAACCAAAAAGTATTTTGCTGATAATAATAACAAAATAATAATAACAAAATTCATTTGGAAGAACAAAAAGTCAAGAATTTCAAAGAAACTAAGAGGAAAAAATATACAGGAATGAGATTTAGCAGTACCCAACCTCAAAATGCATCATAATGTGAGAGTATTGTTGAAGTGTAAAATGAATAACTTCAATTATTTAAAATTAAAGTTTTCTTGTACAAATAAAGTCAACATAGCCAAGATTAAAAGGAAAGCAGAAAACTGGAAAATATAAGATATTTTATATGATATAAGAAACGATGGGCTGGTTGATAGAGAAAAACATGAAAAAACTTGAACCTATGAAGAAAGATGCTATCCATCTCCAGAGGAAAAAACAGACAAGCAAAAATATGCATAGTATGATCTTATGTATATGTATATGTACATATATGTTTGTGTGATTGTTTATGGATATTGTCAGGATCCAAGACCACTTCTCTCTTTTTACTCTTCTTTTTACTAATAGGAGACACCCTGTTTTCCAGAGCTATGGCCCAGCAGGCAAGCTGTGCTCTGAACCTGGCATAACAACAATCCTTTGTGCTCACCCTCTGGATGAAACTTGCTCTAAGTCACAGAAATGATAGTCCCTGAGCTCAGGCAAGCACCAACAGGCCCAGACAAGAAACCCTGCAGTGAATGATTTTGTTTTTGTTTTGTTGTCACTAAGGAACTTTACCTTACTGTTGGTGTTATGCTTCACCACTGTTGCTACACCACACTGTTTGATTCAATATCTAGCCACAAATATATAAATCAAAGTTTAGCCACATGAACTTGGGTCACCTACTAGGGGAGGCCCCAACACATTTTTCTAATTTCTCTCCTCCGATGAAATAAAGAACCCATGTGAGCCCTTTGGTATCTTTGAAATTAACACTGTTGGCAAAACCTCTGTGACACTGGTGATTTGTTACCAGAATCAATGATACATATATATGTATGTGTGTGTATGTGTTTGTGTATGTATATATATATACACATATACGTGTATATGTACATATACATATATACATATTGCACACACATATATACACATACATACATACACAATAACAAAAAGCTCACACAGGTGTAGTGCTAATAATATTCCCAACTCTGATGGCAACTATAACTATGCGAGCATAGTTCTCAATTGCAAAATATAACGGACTTTGCATATAGAAAACAGAAGCAAAACCTTTATTCAGACACCAGAAAATCAAATCCCAACAACAGAAAGTCAAATACATCATAGTAGCAAAGACATTAATACACCATAACATATATATATGAATACATATGTATATATTTACGCTTAATTCTTTTATAATGGTGATTTGAATACTCATTATATACATACACATATATGTATGTGTATATATACATAGACATACACATTCACATGTAATGCATTTGTTTATAAATATACATATGTGTGTATATATACATGCATGTACGTACATATATATGTACACACATGTGTGTGTATATGTGTGTGCATGTGTGTGCGTGTGTGTATTAATGTTTAATTGCAGCCTTTTCTAGGGAGGGATTGGGGAAGGGAGGGAGTAAAAATAAAATAAAAAGGACACAACAGAGTACAACAACAAAACCTAAAAGAAGCACAGAAAAGCTGGGTGCTTTGAATATAATGTATTTTTTACATTGATTTTTT
>CM053600.1:55305372-55321899 GCA_028646575.1 Pseudocheirus occidentalis
ATGGATATACAAAGAATAAAATGGAGCAATTCCTAAGCAACTCCTAAACTAACTACCTTCTATTAAAGGAGGGAATATGTATATTTATAGTGATATATAGAATAACTTCAAAATAAATACAAGCCAGTTAAAGAAGGGCACTAATAGTTGAGGACATCATGAAAGGCTTCATTTGGAAAAATTCCTAAGCAACTCCTAAACTAACTACCTTCTATTAAAGGAGGGAATATGTATATTTGTAATGATATACAGAATAACTTCAAAATAAATACAAGCCAGTTAAAGAAGGGCACTAATAGTTGAGGACATCATGAAAGGCTTCATTTGGAAAAATAGTTCTTACCTCAGGTCTTGAAAAAAGTAAAATTTTCCACGGCGTTGAGGACAAGTATATTTTAGGCATGGAGGCCAAACAAAGGCAAAAGAATGGATTTAGAAAATAGAACAGCAAGGACAAGCAGAGACAGGATCAATCTGGTTATGTTCTAAAGTGCTAGAATGAGAGTGATGCATAATGAGCCTGAAAAATATAGGTTGAGATTTTTGTGAGTGGTTTTAAAACTTAAGAGAGGAATTTACATTGTATTCTAGAAATAATATTTTGGGCCCCAAACTAAAGAGAAGGAGGAGAGAGTGGGTTGGGCTGCCTTTAGAGAATTAAAAATGTCCTTTTATAATCTCAGATTTCTTCAGAAACAAAGATCCATTAATGCCAATATTCTGCCAGTGTTTTATTATGACTATGAGTCATGGAACACTATAGACCTTGGAGAACAAAAATTCAGTAACAAAGAAAAGGTTTATAGAAGGTATAAAGGAATTAAAACATATAACAAAATGAATTTCAGGAGTAAAGGATGTTATTAGGGAAACATGAGCCACAAAGTGGATAGATTGGTCATCTAGTGAGAAGCAGGGATGGCAGCTGGACTGTGCTCCACTGCTATCCTTGCTAAGTCAGGAGAAAGTGAGGAAGATCTGAGAATACTGGGCTAACCTCTTGGTGAACTTATTGGAGGATGTGTGTAAGAGTCACACAGGATAAAGCAGGTATGGATGCGTTATGATCTGCCTCATTGAATTTTGAAGATATTTACTTCTAAGGGAAAAAAAAACAATAAATTCAGTTGTGAATGTAGTGAGTTTGAGACAGTGGTAGACCATTTGAGCAAAAATGTCCTCAAGGTACCTGGAGATATTAGACTGAGTTTGTACTTGAGAAACACTCAAAAAGTTTGTCCATTTCTTAAAGGTTAGAAAAATTAAGGTTAAGGTTTGGATGCCACTGGAATTGAAAGGATGAATGAAACAATTAGGCTAGAAAGCTCATAATGGAAGAGAGAAAAGACATAGAAAGGAATGAAGATGAAATTTGGTGAATGCCTTCAAACAGAATTGGTGAAGAAAAAGAAAAAAGGAGACAGAAAAGGAATTATTAATGAATCAAAAGAAGAAAAAATATAATGCAGAGCAACAGAATCTGGAAAAAAAAGTTTCAAGACAGAAGGGGTTTTCATGTTACAAGGTTTCATTTATATTTGATTTGGAAACAGAAGATGAGTTCACATTCTAGCTCTGGCATTTGCAATAGTTATGTGAGCACTGGAAAATCACCTCCTCTCTCTGACCCACAGATATCCCTCTGTAAAATGAGGGATTGGATTAGATGTCTTTTAAGTTTCTTTCCAGTTACAAATCTATGCATTCTATATGATCAACAGGTTTCTTACATAGAGAGATTAGAACCAATTAATGTGGAATGGGATAGATAGAAAGCATGTAGTAGGAATGGCAGGTGGGGTGGGGCAGGGAATTCTAGCCTTTTTTATTTGGAAGTTGAACTCAAAATGGAATATATAACATATTTACTACATTGAAAAAGTTACTTTGGGAAAATCAGCTGAAATAAGTACAGTGAAATTATGGAAAACAGAGAAAGTAAAAATATAAAAAAGATGAATAGAGAATTCTAAAAATCATAGTATTTTATTGAGACTTTTGTCACAGAATAATGTCATCAATTTCTTAAAGTAAAATATCTTTTTAAGGCATTACTACTTCCAGAGAGACATTTTCCATATTTTATCTCTCTGAATAGTTGATCTTTCCTCAACTTTTTTTGTTTTGCTTTACCTTAAAATCTGATCACCTTATTTCTACTCTCTTTAGGACTTACTATATTCATGGCAAAAGGTAGACTCAGAGACAAGCGGCAGTATAGTGGACATAGTGTTGGACTTGGAACCAGAAAGACCTTAGTTCAAATACTGCCTCAGAGTTCTATCTGTGTGAACTTGGTCAAGTCACTTAACCTCTATCAGCATCAGTATACTTATCTATAAAATGGGGATAACCATAGTACCTACCTCCTAGCTTTTGTGAGGATAAAAATGTAAGAAAATTTGTAAAACACACTGTAAACCTTCAAGTTCTATAAGCTCCATTATCATCATCATCGATGGTAGCACTATTGTTTGTTGCCTTATCACGTGGAGTTTCTTCACTCTGCTTTTTACTCTCAATCTCTCACACACAAAGTAGAATATGAAAACATATCAAAACAGAAACAACATAAAACCAAACATGCAAAAAGTAAGATCTTGATGTTGGGCCTTGCAATGCTTGCTGTACTTTGCTTCCTTTAAAGATGGAAAATAATGTTTTGCTACTTTATTTAAAACATTTGTACAATCTGGTATAGCATTATCAATATTATGCAAATAGTTTCTCATGTGTATGAATCTTGTTTTCATTTTTATTGTCTGTTTAAAGGTTAGCAAAAAAAATCCATTAAAATGGATTGCACAACGACTTTGATCCCCAAACTTCAAACTCTCTCTTTTTCCCCCATGCTGACAGCCAAAGCTGGAACCCTGTTACAGTTTCTTTTAGGGGATAAAAGGGATGAAAATGGATAAAAGCAGATTCCCTATTCAGAAACATACAAATCAGTGACAGAGTAGGAATTAACTACTTCTTCAGAGGTGGCAGCACAGCTATGTTCAGTGGTGTGGTAAACAGATCTTCTATTTTAGTGGTTTGAAAACGAATTCCATTCATTTCTGTGGGAAACCTAGAGGATCCATCTTTGATAGGAAGAAACTAAACCTCAGATCAAAGCATTTTTAAGGTAAAAAAAAGAAAAGATTTCTATGCTTTTCCTTGTCAACTAATAGAATTATCCATAACATGAAGATGACATGGAAATAGTTGTCAGGAGAATGTGCTTAATTTGATTTTAGCCATTGCATGTATGTTGGCCACAGGCAGGACAACAATTCCCTTTTCCCTTTCCCACTAGCCACTGCTTCCTCTCTCCAAAATAATTTAAACAACAGAAAAAGAGAATATGCATAAGAACACAGAATAAATATATTCAGAATCTGTGTCTAGGAATTTCATATTATTCATTTCCCTAATTCATTTTGTGACATTGGGATGTACAAAACAACAATATAAGACTGAAACAAGTCATATTCCTTGTATGCACAGAAAATTCTTCTCATGATGCTCAGTGAAAAACAGTAAAAATAGAGAAAAGAAGTTCAATTTCCTTATTAGACAGATTTGATTTTTACTAAAGGTTTTTTTTTTTTTAACATGGACCAACATTTATATTCACAGCTGTTAGGGAAAACTCAATTTGATGACTGATATATAAAAAATAATCTTTACTTCTGCTGAATTAATAAAACTATTAATTGACCAAATAATACAGTGAAAGAAGTTTTTCACTGAATGAGAGAAATGATCAAAACATATATTCAGCACTTACTTTCACAGCCACCTTCAGATTTCCCGTGCCTGGAGCCATGACATCTTTTGCCACACCTTCAAAAACTTCCCCAAAAGCTCCGCTTCCAAGGAAGCTCATCAAGGTAAGTTGATCCCTGGGAAAAATAGGAAGAGACTCCAACTCTAGCTGCATGGGAAGGTAGCTGTGAATATTGAGAGATTTATTCATCACTATCATTATTGGATAAATTGAAAAGATTCAATGTAATTCAAGAAATGTTAATAAATATGCTGTGGTAGGCACTAGCACTGTGCTAAGTGATGGCTAAGCAAAGATCTCAAGGTGATTACATTCAACTGACAAGTATTGGCTCAACAGAAAAATAAACACAATAAACTTTGATGAAGGAGAAAGAATGGCAATAAAGGCAGTCAGGAAAAGACTCCCATAGGAGGTGACAATTGAGTTGAGGCTTAAAGGAAGCTGAGAACTCGTAAGAGGTAGAGGCAACAGGGGAATACTTCTAGGCATGGGGATAACCTATGTGAAAGCAAGGAAATGGAAAATGGAATGTTGGATGCAAGGAATAGCATGGTTCAAAGACCTTTTAAAGATAACTAATAAATTATATGTGAGGAGACCATGAATGAGATATGGAGAAGGAGCATAAATGTTCAAATGATCATGATTCACACGGTTTATTACTCATAGGCATACAAGCATTTGGCTCCCCATCCCTACATGAAAGCAAAAGTGGTGGAATGGGGATTTTGTGGAACGTTTTCCCCAATCAGGAGCTCAGATCTTCTCTCTCTATGCCCTTATCTGGTTTTTGTTGCTGGGCAACAGCAGTCGTTGTTTAAAGGGATTGACTGCCATTGTGATCAGCAGAGTTTGCTAACTTTGCAGAACTGAATTGGATGAAATTTGCTAAGCTAATTATATAAATCAGGAGAGCTTTGCATTTCTTGTCTAAATGAAGATGACTAAACAAATATTGCATATGTAGGAATAACCCAATATATAGGTAGATTACTCATTGGTCAAACATGCTATCACTTCTGTCCATTAGAATCTACTCGTAGACCATCTTCACAATATAGCTTTATTTTCATTTTTTTGCATCAACAATATTATACTGCAATCTTCTCCAACATTCTTTTAGTCATAATTCCTTAAAAATTTAACTTTTCAAGTTTCTGCTCTTTCCTGCCAATCACTGGATAATCCTGTTAAAATGGTGGGGCAGGTGGGATTAATTTCATATTGAAAAATAACTTTCATTTTTATAATATATTTTAAATCTCATTAAAATACTGAGACAAATTGATGTAGTGGCATAACACATTTCTGCAACAAAGAAAGTTATAGATTTAGGAACTAAGAGGAGAGTGAGATTAGGAATCAGATTTAGATAGAAGTGATACAAGCGAAAGAAGTGTTACTGTTCTTAGTAGCTAAAAATAAAGAGCTAGATGTACATCACATTTAAAAGAAAATATGAACTTACATTAATTGTTTAAAGTGGCAATACACTCCATTTTCATATTAAGCATTTATGCATATTTATCTTTAAGAAAAAGTACATGTTTCCATCTCACATAACCCATAGAAAAACAGGTGAGAATTTGGCTGGAATTTATGTTATTTCATAACCCATTGTCAGGGAAATATGATATTCTGATACTTTGCTATTAAGGTAACTAGGTTTCAGAGTGTTGTAGCTAACACATTTACATAGGTATAACCTAGGCTTAAAACGATTAGCATTAGTTTGGTTTGTTCCTTAGACATATACCTACATAGATTTCAGATTCCAGAATTATAATTTGATAATGGAGTTGTACTTTTCATTTATAATTCCATTTCAGATTATACTAACAAAACTAAACCCATTATGACAAGGTATAAAGGAAATGCAATGGATATAACAACTAAAGTAAATGATTTACTATTTTAAGAGAGATGGAAGAAGCAAACTCAAACATATTTCTTAAAGGCTTTCTTCTTATACAAGAAAATTAAAAACATTTACCTGGATGAATACCAGACATTAGTTTGGATAACAGCAGTACGCATTCCTCGAATATGTGCCAGTTCTAAATCTGGATGGTAATTCACAGGAAAAGTGGTTGTATTGCCCGTTTGTTTATTCTTATTCAGTCTGCATCCTTTAGAAGAATGAATACAGGATTAATGTGACCTACTTTTCAATTTGTTTTTTTCTGGAATTTTTTTATCTTCAGCTAAAAATCTTAAGAAAGACCAAGAGCAAAACATTTTCAAAAATGTTCCAAGCTACAGGGAATCATGCATTGGTGGGCAAGGATGGGTTATGAAAAGTCAACATTATCAACATTAAATCTCTAATTTCCTTTTTTCCCTCCTGGAATAATGATTTTGGTTTTAATTTTCTGTGCATTAGGAATATGGGGATTCTTTCGGAAAATCTCAGACTCCTGAAAGTAAAAGTGCCTGTAGATAGATAAGATACATAGATAGTATAAGTAAATGGAAATAGCATTAAACTCCTTATATACATTTATTAGCTATTAATATTAAATAAATAGTTGTGATTGATTCTACAGTTGGCTAGTACCTTAGATGGTGCAGTAATAACCACAGTGCAGTGCAAATATACAATAATGTAATAGTAGTTTGCTAGATATTAAAACGACATGAAGAAATGGAAAGTTAAACCAAGATTCTTTTAAGTGCCTCCTCTGTGCTGATCACTGGGGATATAATCAATGAAAAGGAAGAAAAAAAATTAAACAAACCCCCTTCTCAAGGAGCTCACAGTCAGAGGAGAGAGAAAACATGCAAAACAATTATATTCAAATAAGACATAATTGCTTTGTATGACAGGATGAGAAAAATGGATAGATATAGCCTCTCTTGAAATGAGCAGTCTTTGATTCTACATTTTTTTTGTGGCATACATTAGTAAAGTGAAAGGGAGAGAAAGGTTCTTTAGATCAGGGATGGGGGACCTGTGTCCTTGAGGTCACATGTGGTCTTCTAGGTCATCAAGTGCAGCCATTTGACTGAAACCAAACTTCATAGAACTAATTAGTTTGGATTGAAAGGACCACACTTGAGGATTGTGAGGGCCACATGTAGCCTTGAGACCACAAGTACCCCCCAAACTCCATTTAGATTGTCCAGCTATTAGATAAGCGTGCAAAGGCTACATTTATTTAGTGCCAAAATCTGGATTAAAAATACAAAAACTCAGACAGTTGTCCAGATGTTTCCCACAGATTGTGCCAAACACCTCAATATTTGGAAGCATTACTAACTAAAAATTCCATTTTCACTCAGATATTTGGCAAAGTGTAGACACTTCTATGGTGTGTTTATTATTTGCTGTGTAGGGCAGCAGGGAAGGGGAGGAAAGAAATCCCAAGGAGCATAGTACTAGACCCTAGCGGGCAAACAAAAAGAGTATCAAAGCATAGACATCTGTCTATAAGCTATGTCATCAGTAGGGTTGCTGATCTATCCAGAATCTATCAGTAATCCTCTAGTAGGACAAGAAAGAGATAAGCACTGAGTATACCTTGGCTGTAGACTTGAAAATGAATAGTAGGAAATGAAAATTGAACTCTTTACTGGCTACCAATACACAAAGGAGAGTATAGGTCAGCAGCAATCTTAGTCCAGTAAAAAAAAAAGTCATTATTGGCATGAAGAAGAGTAGCTTGGTGATACTAACTAAATGTTATGTCAAAAGCATAAATATTCTTTGGCAGGAATTGCTAGAGCTGCTAACCCCATTCTATTGCAACAGGCACAGAGATACAAATATAATACATAAATATATTCCAAAATTTTTTTAAATTAAAACTAATTTTAATTTTGTAATGAGGAGTGAAAAGCAATGTAGTATAGTGGACAGAGATAACTGAACGTGGAGTAAAGAAAATCTGGATTCAAGCTCTGTTTGAAAGATTCACTATGTAGCAGTGGGCAAGTGGCTTAATCTCTCAGTGTAACAGGCATTTCTCTAAGACTATGAATTCTAGTGAAATGCTCATTTATATTAGTGGAGGGAATTTCAATTAATGGATTCCATAACATTGACAAAATGGATAGTTCTGCTTCTTTCTGCCCCCTCATAAATAAAAACAAGTAGGACTATAAAATACAATTGGTATGAGATATACCTACTTAACTCCCCATTACATTTATTCTGGGATGAATGTTTATTAGAAATATTCCCAATTTTATTTTTCTTAAATTAAGAGAAAGAGGAGCAATGAATAGACATCTATGAAACTGGTTTAAAGATAAGAAAAGGAAATAAGACCTTGGAAGAACTATTAAGGAAACAAGGATTATTATTTGGTCTGCAAAGAGAAAACAAAGAGGAAATTTTAAAATAACTTTCACTTTTATAAGTGGTTCTTGCAGAAAATGTTAACGAATTATTTTTCATACTCCACTCAGGACCAAATGAGAAGTGAGATTAAGCTACAACATAAGGGATTTACCCAAAACATAAAGAAAAACTTCCTGAAACTGAAGATAATATGTATTAAAATGAAATTAGAATATAATTGTAGAATTCCCTTCTTTAGCAATCTTTTTAAAAATCAGATAGATTTCATCTTTCTGGGATGGTTATGATTGCTAATGGCTGAAGACAAGAAAATGGTATAGGTGATTTTTCAAAATATATGCGAACTAAGAGGATGATAAACTCAAAAAGGTTGTCATTTTAAAGGCTTAAAAATATGTTTATATTCTTCTATAATAATTATGTAATGCACCAGAGGTGTACAATAGAGATATTATATATGCATGTGTACACATAATATCTCTTTTATTTTGTATATATATCTTTATCTGACATCACATCATTCACATGTTGTATTAAAAGCCCCTTGACATAACTTTAATGAATAGGTCATTTTCATTAGGAGTAATGAATTCACCTCCTTACGGGCTATGAGTTTATCCACCAGTTGCATAAAATATGACTTTATATTTAAATTTTAACAGAAGGTATATTAGCATAATTAAGTTGCAGTCATTTAAATTGCAATTACCAAGTAATAGATGGGCTTCTGTACCAATAATACTATTTTCCTTAAAACATATTAAGATTGTAAATTCATAAATATCTATAAATTATACCCACCATATATTACTAATGAGATGCAAAGTACAAAAGAGAGAATCACTGCAGAAATAAGGCCAAGCACAGGTAGGACAAAGTTTTCTTGAGGATCTGTTGGATATGAAGAAAATTCTTTTAATAAATTCTATTTTCTCAATTATAAGTGACCAAGAGATGAATCTAAAAATTTGCATTAAAATGCATATTCCAACCTAGTTTATGCTTCTATGACATGTTTGTCTATTTTCATGGGAGGATCATGGGGGACTGACTAAAGTCTTCCAAATTTCTTTTACTCTTATTAAATTAAGATTATGATGAGGATGGTTCATTTCTAATAACTGTTAGCACTTTGTGGTACTCTATTTGCATTAATAGAATATCTGCAATTCATGATAGAGCACATTAGAATTTTAACACACTATATTCCTATTAATGTATACTTTGGACAATTCTAAGAATGGACTGTTTCTCTTTCATATATATATATATATATATTTCAAAAGCTTTCCCCTATTCTTTGTTCTACCTTCTACTTTTAGCATATGTTAATTCAACTGGTTAAATGCGCAATAAATTTTTTTCATCTTATTCTATAGAATCTGAGTTGGGAGTCTATGTAACTTAGGAAAATTGCTCTATATAAGTGGATCATTAATAAAAAGAGGAGCAATATTTTACTAACGTAACAACATATTAATTCAAATCTCCTACCATTATGGACCAAGACAATGTCTTTACTGATGTCACTGAAATTGCCCGCACCAAGGCTATTTATTGCAGCAACTCGGAAGTGGTATATTCCCTGAAGACCTCCATAATGCCAGGAGCAGACACTGGTGTTGCATGGAGCTTGGTGTACAGTTAGCCAAATATTTGAGTTATTGTTCTTTGAGAATGTATCATTCTGTAAAGATCTAAGGAAGAAAAAATATTTTAGAAAAATACTATGACTATACCTTAAGATAATATATTGATCTAGACACAATATGTTTATATAAAATATGTAATATACATACATACATACATAATCAAACATATGTATGTGTGTATATATTTAAGTACAAATACAAAGAATACAAAGACCAAAACAATATAGTGTCTATCTGCCAGGTACTTATATTTTACAATCCCATTAAAATAGCATTTTAAGTTAAACTAATGTTGCTGATTCAATGGCAATTATAATTGTTTAAAACACAAATGATGGAAATAAGCAGTAAAAAAAATCACCTCCCTGAATTTTTAAAAATTGGTATTATAGTAGGAAGAAAAAAATCCACTGTTAATGTAACACAAATGTCTATGTACACATTTTTGAGTTCATTTTTAGAAATTATCAATGGTTAAATGATAAGAATTTCTGATTTTGTGTTAATAAAATACTTCAATTAAGCCTTTTCCTGGCTAAGTAAAGATAGGCAAACTCATCTATCATAGGAACCAAAAATGGTTCGAGTACTGAACCTTAGAGATGCCTTATTCCTCCAGTGAGAAAACTGAGACTCGGAAAGATGAAATGACTCTCTAAAGGCCACACAGTAACAGAGCCTGAATTCAAACCCAGGTCCTCAGACTCTAAATTCATTGTTCTTTCCACTATGTTACACTATTCCTTTTTTCACCCCTATATTAATATATTAATGACGCCCATACTATAAACGTGTGAGGTTTCTGAGGTATAAGATGTATTCATGTAAAGGATCTGTATGTATTTATGTGAAGGATAAACTTCTGAGTAATACAGTAATAATAGAAACTCTTCTCACACTTAGCTTGTTGCCTAAGCAGTATAGGGTATTTTGTTTCACCACTGAAACCTGTTTCAATATTTGGCCTTCCCACCCCCTAAGCTTCTGTATATAGTACAGAAAGAGCAACAACTAAGCAACAGAGATAATAAGAATAAAAAAATCAACTTTTATGTTTTCCCCCTTCAAGTTTCTTTCCTTCCTTCTTGCTTTCTCTTCCCCTTTCCCATTCCTTCTTTCTTGGCTATTTTCAACCTGACTTTTGATTCTGGTCATCACATTCATTTTTTTTAATGCGTCTGATACTAAGAACTGAATAGTCCATATGAAATCAAGTTTGATGGTATAGTTTAATTTTTCTTGCACTAGTAGAGAAAAAAATTGAAAAGTTATAGTTAAAAAGCCGGAATTTCTCTGTGGCTAAGCAGCATCCTAATAATAATACAACTCTAAAGGCAAAAGGAAACACTTTACTTTTTTCACAAGTGGTCAGAAAGAATTAATGCCACTTTACAAAGAGAAAAAAAAAGTCGAGTCTGCTTACAGCAATTAGCTCATGTCCTAGGATACTTGAGATTAAAAATGTTTCTTTCTTGCATTTAATTTTTAAACTATAAATTTGACATTTTCTTTTCCCCTAATTACATAAGAACAATTTTAAACATTTGTTCTTTAAAATGAATTCCAAATTCTCTCCTTCCCTTCCTTCCTCCCCATCCGTCTCATTAAGAAGGCAAACAATTAGATATCAGTTATACATACACAGTCATGCAAAACATATTTCTATATCAGTCATATTGTGAAAGAAAAGACAGATTCCCCTCCCCCCCCAAAAAACCCAGGAAAAATAAAGTTTTAAAAAGTATGCTTTGATCTACATTCATTTGTTTCTCTGGAAATGGATAACATTTTTCTCCATAACTCCTTCAGAATCTTCTTGGATCGCTGTATTGCTAAGGTAGCTAAGTCATTCACTGTTCATCATTGTATAATAGTGCTGTTACTATGTACGATGTTTTTCAGGATCGTTTATGTAAGTCTTTCCAGGCTTTTCTGAGAGCATCCTACTCTTCATTTTTTTTTTTCAGGAGGGAAGGCTGGGCAACTGGGGTTAAGTGACTTGCCCAAAGTCACTTAACTCACTAGCCAGTAAGTATTAAGTATTTGAGGTCGAATTTGAATTCAGGTCCTCTTGCCTCCAGGGCCAGTGCTCTATTCACTGTGCCACCTTGCTGCCCCTACACCACCTAACTGTCCCTGCTCTTCATTTCTTATACCACAGTAGTATTCCACCACAATAAATTATTCCCTATTCCCCTATTTATGGGTATTCCTTCAATTTCTAATTTTTTACCACCACTGAAAAAGTTGTTGCAAATATTTGTGTACTTATAGATCCTTTTCCTTTATGTTTTTTATCTTTTTGGGACACAGACCTACTAGTAGTATTTCTGGGTCAAATGGTGTGCCTAGCTTGATAGGTCTTTGGGACTTATTCCAAATTGCTCTCCAGAATGGCTGAATCAGTTCACATCTCTACCAACAATCCATTAGAGTCTCAATTTCCTTCAGCATTTGTCATTTTCCTTTTCTGTCATATTAACTAATCTGAAAAGTATTGCTGTTTTTATTTGAATTTCTCTAATCAATAATGGTTTAGAGATTTTTTTTCATCTGACTGTAGATAAATTTGATTACTTCATCTGAAAATTGCCTGTTCATATCCTTTGACCATTTTTCATTTGGATAATATATCTTATTTTTATAACTTTGACTCACTTCTCTACGTTTTTGAGAAATAAGCCCTTTATCAAAGAAACTTGATCTAATTTTTTTCATACTAATGATTACTGTGTATTTTTCTCCATCCTATTTTCCCCCCATTTATCCCAATCTCTCTTCTTTAACCTTATCAATCCTCAAAAGTGTTTTGCTTTTGAGTACTCCCTCCCCCAATCCATATTCCCTTCTACCAGACCCTACCTTCTCTTATCTCCTTTTCTTCCTATTTTCCTGTAGTATAAGAGAAATTTCTATACACAACTATACCCAACTGATGTTCCTTCTTTGAGCCAATTCTGATGAGAATAGGTTTCAAGTGCTTTCCCATATTACCCTCTACTGTAAAAGCTCATTTATGCCTCTTTTATGTGAAATAATTGACCCCATTCTACCTCTCCCTTCTTCCAGTGCATTCCTCTTTCTCACCCTCACTCCCCTTTTAAATTGTTTTAAAGATATCATTCAATTCAATTAACATTCATTTCCTCTGTCTATGCATACTCCTAATTGCCCTGATAATGAGAAAGTTTTTAGGAGTTACAAAAATCAGGTTCCCCTGTAGGAATACATACAGTCTAACCTTATTTAATCCCTTATTATTTCTCTTTCCTATTTACCTATTTATGTTTTTCTTGAGTCTTGTATTTGAAAGTAAAATCGCTGGTCTTTTCATTAGAAATGCTTGAAAGTCCTTTATTTCATTGAATATCTGCTTTCCCCCACAAGGATTATACTCAGTTTTAATAAGCAGGTAATTATTGGTTTTAATACTAGCTCATTTGGCCTCTAGCATGTCATATTCCAAGATCTATATTCCTCAGATCCTTTAAAGTAGAAGCTGCTAAATCTAATGGTTTCCAGACTGTGAATCCATAATAGTTGATTTTTTTTCTTTTTCTGGTTACTTGAAGCATTTTCTCTTTGATTTGGACTCTCTGGAAGTTGACTAATAATATTCCTTGGAGGTTTCATTTGGGTATATATTTCAGGAGGCAATTGGTAGATTATTTTAATTTCTATGTTATCCTTTGGTTCTGGGATATCAGGGAAGCATTCCTTGATAATTTCTTGAAAGATGATGTTTAAGCTCTTTTTTTTTTGTCTTTTTGGGGTGAGTAAGACAGGGTAATTGGTGTTATTTGCCCAAGGTCACACAGCTAATAAGTGAGTCAAACGTCTGAGGCTGGATTTGAACTCAGGTCCTCCTGACTACAGGGCTGGTGTTCTATTCGCTGTGCCACCTAGCCACCCCTAAGCTTTTTTAAAAATCATAGCTTTCAAGTAGTCCAATAATTCTTAAATTATCTTTCCTTGATCTATTTTCCAGGTCAGTTGCTTTGCCAATTCCAATAAAACTCCAATTTAACATTTTCTTATATTTGTTCATTCCTTTACTACTGTTCATTGCTTTTTGATATTTCATTCAGTCATTAACTTTCACTTGCCCAATTCCAATTTTTAAGGAATTATTTTCTTCAACGAGCTTTTGTACCTCCTTTTCCATCTGCCTAATTTTACTTTTAAAGGAATTCTCTTCAGTAAATTTTTGTACCTTTTTTCCATTAGGGTAATTCTTCTTTTTAAGGAATTCTTCTCTTCAGTGTATTTTTTTTGCCTTTTACCAATTCTGGTGGGTTTTTTTGGGGTATGATTTTCTTCAGCAAATTTTTTTTTCCTCTATTACAAAGCTGCTAAGCCTTATTTTTGTAATTCTATTGTGCCATTCTCATTTCTTTTACCAATATTTCCTCTGTCTTATTTTATTAAAATATCCTTTTTGAGTTCTTCTAGGAGTTGCTTTTGTGAAACTGAGAACAATTCATTTTTTTCTTTGAGGATTTGGATGTAGCAGTTTTGACTTTTCTTAATTTGGGTTTTGATCTTCCCTCTGATCATAGTAACTTTTCAGGGCCAAGTTCTTTTTTTTTTGTTTGATCAGTTTACATTTCTGTTTCTTGACTTTTGATTTTATGTTAAAACTTGGTTCTGTTCCTGTGGTGTAGGTGACAGTATCCTACATTTCAGGCCTTTATTGATGTGGCTAATAAAGCTAGTATAACGGGTTTGTAAATTTTCAGTTTTTCCCAGGTGGTATCATATAAAGAGAGGTGTGATCATTGCTCTCCTGGCTTGTGCCCTGGTCTGTGAGACCAGAATCCTTACTTCCTTGCAGCTGCAAACTCTGTTGTGCTCTTCCTCCCCGTTGCATAGCAATCTGTATTCATGTATGGACAATGCAACAGAGTCTTGCATGTAATGCCAGAGAAGGACCACTGTAATATCCTTCTGACTCCCTTGTTTGACTTCCTCACAGCTGTCTGACTCCTTTACAATCTGGGAGCTCTGCAAGTTGCTACTGTCTCTTCTCATTTAGTTGCCCCAAAGGTTGGCTGCTGGTATGGGCACCAGCACACAGACTATACTGTCACAGACTGTGCTGGACTGCGCTCCATTCTTACCATGCGGTAAAACATCTTTCTTGCCAACCTTCTAAGTTGTGTTGGTCTGGAAAGTTGTATTTTTGTTGATTCTATTGTCCCAGAATTTGTTTTGTGGAGTTAAAGTTATTTGGATGAGAATTTGGAAGACCTCTGGTAAGTCCCTGTCTTTTCTCCACCATCTTGGCTCCATGCCCTCAAAATGTTCTTTTAAATTTTAGTAGCATTAAAGGATGAATAATTATATGAAAAGCAGAGAAGAGTTTTTCCTTCTAAGTTTGACATTCCTTTTTCCAAGAGATGCTTGCAGAATAATGCTGACAAATTTACCATGTCAATATTTGTGTACTTCCCTATGGGCAAAATTGTTGACATCAAAATCTTTAGCTTCTAATTAGTTTCCTAAAGAATGATTCTTATAAACTATATTTTGAAAAAAAAACCAGCTTGGTATTTTGGCTTAAAGCAAATATCTTAGAGTAAGCAAAGTTAAAAATTAACTCCTCTATCTTTATCACTTAACTAGTGATGCACAGATCAACCACATCATGAAATAGGCAATGTATGGAACTTCTTTTAGGGCAAAAAAAGCTACTTAAAAAAGACGGTGTGAAGGTGAAAAAAATCCTTTAAGTAAAGAGAATTAACTTCTTTTTAAATACTACTTCATTTTTTCCCCAATTATATGTCAAGGCAATTTTTTGGCATTCATTTTTACAAGATTTTGAGTTCCAAATTTTTCCTCCTCTTTTATTCCCTTCCCCTCTTCTGAAAATAGTAGGCAATTTGATAGTTTATATATGTTTATATATATATGTTTATATATAGTTTATATATGTTCTATTATGTAAAAACATAATTCGATATTAGTCACAGTTATAAAAGAAGCAAATCAAAAGGGGAAAAAGCCATGAAAAACAATAAAATAAGTTAAAAAATGTGTTTCAATGTGTATTCAGAGTCCATCATGGATGGACTGGCTGTGGATAACATTTTCCTTTGTGAGTCCTTTGTACTTGCCTTGAATCCTTGCATTATTGAAAATAGCTGAATCATTCATAGTTGATCTTTACAAAGTGCTGCTGATGCTGTTTACAATGCTTTTTCTGGTTCTGTTCATTTCACTTTGCATCAGTTTTACAAATCTTTCCAGGTTTTCTGAAATCTTCCTGTTCATTTCTTATTGCACAGTAGTATTCCACATTCATATATTGCAGCTTGTTTGGTCATTCCCCAATTGATGGATATCCTTCACATTTCCAGTATTTTACCAGTGCAAAAAGGGATGCTATAAATATTTTTGTACATGTAGGTCCTTCCCCTCTTTTTTCTTTTACTTTTTTCTTTCTTTTTAATTTATTGACTTGTTTATTTACTTTTAGTTTACAAGATTCATTTGTAGAATCACTTGAGTTTCAGATTTTCTCCCCTCCCATCTTCCCCTCCCCCATGGTGGTGTACAATCATGTATGGGATCTGCAAACACTTTCACATTGTACAACAGTCTTGTTGTATAGAAGCATTGTAACCAATGGAGTTAATAATGTGAAAAGAAAGAGAAAAAAAGAAACAAAACCAAACATGGAAAAGAACAATAGCATGTGTTGCTTCAGTCTCCATTTAGATCTTTCTTTGAGTGTAGGCATCACCTTTCATTCTGAGACTTGGATACTTGTCTTTTAAGTGTGCGTTGCT
>CM053600.1:55322399-55340828 GCA_028646575.1 Pseudocheirus occidentalis
TGGATCTCTGGTTAGATTGATTGAATCTTTAAGTGTTAAGCTGGTTTCTCCCTTAGGGAAACCAGCTGATTCTTCTTTTGTTCCTTGTTCTAAATATTGTGTCTTTCTGAAATAAGATATAATATAGAGACTTTCCTTGTTCTGAAGATTGTATATAATATTGTGAACTGTTGAAACTGTGAACATTGTACTGTGTAATCCGAATCTTAAAAGCTCTTCACAGTAGCATTCTCTCAGGAATCTACTGCTGATTGGCTTTTTTTACAGAAGGATTCCTGTCTACTATAGTTGTGTGATGATAGAAGGTTGAGTAGATAAACTCCACAAGGAAATTCAGTACTAAAGTCCATGTTGTATATAGAAAGTGAAGAATTAAGGTTAATACAAGAGCTTCTAAGGAAGACCAAAAACTTACAGAGAAGTATGTGAGTCTTGGAGAAGAGGAGTAATAGAAGAATATATATTTTAATGGAATTTCATTTTAGGTCTCAGCACTACCTAGAAAAAGGAAGAACTTGTGGGTAATAGGTATCCCTCCTTAAAAAAAATTCTATTGTTTTAATTCTAAGGAGATTTGTTAGATTAAGAAAGGATTAGTAGGGAAGGGAGTCTACATTATAACCATAAATTATCAATCTTTAAGCATTAGTTCCTATAAATCAGATGCTTACAAATTATTTTTTAAAAAACAAATCAGCTATTTTAAATTTTAGAAGGCCTAATGTTCTTCTATTCTTCTTATTCACTTCTATACAAGTTTTTGCATAATGGAAATCCAATGTTACCTTAGGGAATTGGTAAATAATATTTCTATCATTCATTCCATAACAATTTGTAGTGTAAACAGTGAGTGTAGGTTGTATTAGTGGGGGGTATTTAACTTAAAGGAAAAGATGATTACTGTTAGCTATTGCCCTTTGTTTATGTTTATTAATCAAATGTTTTTATTGGCTCATGATAGCAAGGCAAGATTTTAAAAAATAATGGAAGAGGAGCATCAATGAAGCAGAAGAGAACAGAGATTCAGAGGGAGAAGCAAATAAGTAGGACAGATAGGAAACTAACATGCTGAATTTATAATATACTTTTAAGAAGTGAACAGGAGTAGGGATTCACAGTTTCTTATGTATTCCTCTTTTTTATGTTTTGCTTTGTGTATGGAAATGTTCATGCTTGTTCGTATTTGTTAAATTCAGAATACCAAAGAAATTTAAAATTTAAAAATGACTAACAAAGTAGCATCTGGTCTGCAGTGGCCTAGGAAACAACTTATGCTTGAGTGGTGCTAAGGCACTTTCACTGAATTTTCCTTATAGGGAAAGTGTTTGAGCCCCACTCAATATTCAGTTGTTAATAGCTTGGATCAAGGTAACATGTGGAGATGGTCAACCAATAACATCCTACTTGTTTTACCATGTTAGTACAGGGGACCTTGATTACAAAAGCAAGGAGAAAACTCTAGTAGAAAAGATTTAGGAATTTATGTCTCTAATTCAAATGGAGGACCCACAAGAAGAAACAAATGTGTAGGATCTGGCAATTTGGGGTTCAGGGTGCAGGAAGAGCTCTGAAAGTACAAGTGAGCTAGTATGAATAAGTGTGGTGGGTTATTTTAATTAAGTGGCCCTACAAGGAAATATAGTTAGATAGATAGTATTGGAGAGGATTAATATCATACAAGATTTTAGTTAGAGGGAAGAATCAATAACAGAGAAGACATGTGCCAAAAACCAGATGAATATAAATATGTTGACTAGAAAAAAGAGATCCATCTCCCTGAAATTGTGAGATAGCTCCCCTCGCCCCCAGGTACAGACTAAATGTGTCATTCTCTAGTCAACAAACTTGAAATGCCCTGTTACCTTCAAACTCAAATATAAACTTCACTATTCAGGGTCATGTAGCTAGTGTTCTAAATGACTGGTTATAACCTTCTTATATTGGGCAGTTTGTACTTATTAATAAAGAGAAGAATTTACCAAGGTAAGCCTATAAATACTTGTTGAATTAAATATAGATGTCTTCTAATTCTATATGATATCTACAAGAGCCAAAGAGAGACAGAAGTGTGTATGTGTGTGTGTAATAAATAAATGGGTTAGAGAGGTTAAACAATTGTGCAGTGCATGTTTTTGTCCCCTAGGAATCTTATATGCAGTATTTGTGCTTGACACATCCACGAAAAAGTTAGTTTACTGAAATGTAAATCTATCAATGCCATGGTAATTCAAAATAAAGTCAATTTCTGAAAACTGCACCCATATTCTTGAGGACCATGTCTGACATAACAAGATATAACAACTAGTAGAAAAGATGTTAATGTTAAGAATTAAAAAAAAAAAAGAAAAAGCATCATGTAGAGTATCAGGAGAACAAAATTCAAACCAGACTACTCACTAGCTAATTCTCCTGCCTTTATTACTTTATCATGGTGAATACTGATTATAATTCACACACACACACACACTGCACATGCCCACATACATACACAAACACATATATACTTTGACACACACACATCATATATGGAACCCAAGTTTCCAGGCCTCAACTATTACGAGGGTTGGGGTTATCAAGAGATAAGTAGAAATGAAATTAAAGCTGAGAACCAAATCTTTGCCTAGGTTTTAGGAATTTTCCTGACTGACTGGTGCTGGGAGGAAAAAACTCTGAGCAGCTCTGATGGTATTTCTAACTTTTCATTTAATATAAAATAACTAACAAATAGAGCAAGGAACCTGAGGGGACATTACATTGCCTTAGGTTAAAAACAAACTAAAAATTGTATCTGGATGTGTTACATTGAAAAGTCAAAATCTTACAATTAAAAGAGAGCAAATTCCTGTTCAGAGTGAAGAATCTATTACATAAAGCCTAACTCTTCAAAGATAGTTTCAAGTCTAATAAAGTAAGATAATAAATATATCATAAATTAATATTTATAATTTATATGATTTACAATATTTATACTAATTAATAATATAATCATTTATACTTAGTAAATAATGTCAGTGATAAAGTATCATAATAAAGGATGTTCTAAACTTCTTCAAGTAATAAAACTGCTTAGGTAAATTCCAAATATTATTGTGAATTGCCACTGGGAATTTGACACCTATTCTACCATTATATTTTGTTTTCAAATTAAAAAAAAGTGCTTAAATAAGCCAAATTCTGCTATGAAAACATGGGTGAATTTACTCAGTACCATATAGTTTCTGAAGACAACAAAGATGTCAACATTCAGAATATATTTGAATTGAACTTGAGTTTTCAATTTCAAACTGTTGGCAACAAGCAATTTTGCTTAGTTTTTATTTCTTCTCTATGGTTTCTTTAAGTTAATATAGAAATTGTGATACTTGGAAATGTGCTGTAAATTGTTATGCTAAATGTGACAATGCCTTTTCAGTGCATGAATACATTCATTAAAAGAACACTACTCTATTTTCTCAATGCTTTTCAATAACATACTTCTTCCCTGAACCCTTGCTCCCCATCCCCCAATTCTTAAGCATTGCTTTTTCCGGCTATTGCAAACCTGAAGACACAATGGCACTGAAGATCTTTACTTGAGGCTACAATATTACCTTTTATTAGGATCCAATCCTATGGAAATAATTTCTTCACTAACAGACACCATTTTTCTCATTCTCCTTGTTTTTTCTTCTAGATCAAGCCAATAAATCTCACTGTACTTCTGGTCTTCTCCATTTATGATTATGTAGAGTTTTTGCCCAATCCAGTCAGAAGCAATTGCTTTTGGTATTCCGGGAAGATTACCATCTATAAGCTGCAAAAAGATTTAAAAGAATACATTAGGGGCTGGGGGAGAGGGTTTGGAGTTAGAGATAAGGATTTAGAGCTGGCTTTTTCTTTTGTTTTTATCTTCATTCACTCTTATCCTACATTATAAAACTCACTGAGGAGAAAATGAATGTGTTATATTTACAGGTATATTACAGTTGTAAAATTCAACCATTTTAGTTTGAAAATTCTATAAGCAGACCAAGATAGATATTTTGGGGGGGTCCAAAAAAAGGAAAGCAAATATAAATATACCGAAAATTGTCAAGTAAGGATGTGTGTGTGTGTGTGCGTGTGAAAGAGAAAGACAGAGAGACAGAGACAGAGAAAGAGAAAGAGGAGAAATAAACAGGGAGATGGGAAAGAGAGCATCTCAGATTTCAGCAAGATAATACTTTATAGACCACCTAGTCTAAGCCCCTCATCTTATAGATTAGGAGACTAAAACATAGGGAGATTAAATTTACCAAAGATCACATAGATAATGAAATAGGCAAATTTTAAACCCAGGTTCCATGATTTTCAAAGGCAAAGTTCTTTCCACTATAGCAGATTATGTCCTATATAAATCACCTACAGCGACACCCTTATCCAGTGTAGAAGAACCTTCACACAGTATTAACTTGAGTAAGCAAATGTGAAAAGAACCTCCCTTTGTTTTCCTTATGTACATTGTGTTCACATTGCCTTTGTAGAATATTTAATAGAACTTTCATCATAATTTGGTTTTTTTTAATTACATTTACCATGCCTTAGTATTACCTAGAGGAAAGCAGTCACAGGACAGTGGGAAAAACACAGACTTTTGCGTCAGAAAGATCCAGTTTCAAATCCTGTCTCTGACACATACTTGCTGTGTGATCATGAAAGGCTTATTTATGCTCCTATAGTCCCATGCAACCCTAAGACTAAAATTAGAGATGAATTGCTGATCTGCATGAAAGTGGGGGATTTCCATCACTTGGAGCTTCCTCTACAGTATTTAAACAAACAAAAAAAGATTAACTCTATGAGTGTAAAAGTGAATATAACAATGTTTATGATGGTTAGATAATGAATTTGTTATTTCATGGGTGTAGGGATTTCAGGGTTGGTTGACTTCTACCAATGTAATATTAGCACTTACTTTGCAATTCAGAGTCCTAGAGAACTGCCGAGAGCACTGTTACATGTCCAGGATAACACAGATAGTTCATGTTACCAGTAGAATTTGAACAGAGGGCTTCATGGTTTTAAGGCTGTCTCTCTCTGTCCACTATATCATGTCTCCCAGAACCAAGGTGAGAACTAGGGACACTCAGAAAGGACATTCTTTACTTAATGACCAGAAGAAATATAAAAAGTTAACCCCATAGGAGGTAGCAAAAATAGAAAAGCAGATTTTAAACGAAAAGTCTTGTATATGTATAAACTTAGGCCAAGAAGAATTGTGATGTGAGATATTACCCACTTTGTTATATACTTAGATTGTACATAATTTATCATAAGATTAACCTACACTATATGTAAACTAATTTGTGCAATTTAAATAGCTGATGATAAATTATTAGGAAGCAGCACAATAGGAGTATGCAAAGGAAGGACCCCAATTACAGGGTTATAGTGTAAGGAGGAGAAACCCTGAATTCCTGAGGAGTGATAATAAAATCTTTCCTCTGAAGAGTCATTTTCTATATAGAGAGAAGTTGTCCAAATGTTTCTGTGCACCCCAGATACGGTGCTAATTGCATACAAACTTAAAACATCACGGTGCCTTCTAAATGATATCCACAGTAGCACAAAAGAGTTCAGTCTATCCACATAGAAAACACATGGATAAAGGGTAATGCCGTCCAGTTGGAAATATGCAGCAGGACTGACAGACTATAGAATTTATCTATCAGTACATATATTTAAGACGTATGACCACAATAAGATGGACCCAGAATAGAACATGAGGAGAAGAGTGGGTTGGATTGCTTTTGGAAAATTGAACAGTTCTTTTTGTGACCCCAATATTCTTCCCGAAACAAAGTCCTTCCTTTATTATATCATGGTGATGCAACATGGCTTCAAGTCATGGAATATCATAGTTTCTAAGGAATTAAATTTGAAGGGCGCAAAAAGGGCAAAGGAACAGTGGATGTCAGGCATGACTAGGCTGCAGTACATTAAAATGAAAAATGACATGAAAGAGGCAGAGTAAAGAAAATTTTCAGAGAGGCACATGAACAGAAAAAAAGATGGGCTAATCGTGGAGCAAGAGAAAGGAATAATTGATGAACTGATGGAAGGTTCATGTGCTCCAACTGGGATACACACAATGTTATAAGTTGTTGTATAAATCTCCACTGATCATTCAGGGGAGAATATAATAAATTCATGTAGCATAAGGAGTGGATGGATTACAGTCTGAACTGCCAAAGAAAGTTACCAGAATGACGACATTATAGATTCACTATAACATGTTAACATTTTAGATTTTCATTGGAGAATTTAGAGAAATTATTCACAATTTCCCCCTTTGGTTTAGGGGACATATCCAGATATGGAAGTAAGAAGAAAGAGAAGAATCTCTTAAATTTTCTTTTTATCCAAATTTATTCCCAAATGAACAGAAAAATAAGTATGTTGGATAAAAAATAAATTTTGTCATTTTAAGATTCTTCTTATCTAGAAAATGCAGTTACAAGAGAATCTTGTATTGAATATTTTTATTGTCCATATTCATACTCCTGTCCCTGAAAATTTTAGGTAATGTGTGTTGAGAACTACATGGATAAACAAAGACAGTCTGCAACATCCCTAAATTGCAGAAATAATGGATAGAGGGAAGATAGGGATAAAACTGTCTTCTAAACTTCTAGTCTTTCCTATATATTTAATCATCTCTTGCTTTCTTGTCCATCCCCACCTTGATTCACTGGGAGGAAAAAAAGGGAAGAATAAGAATTTAGCAATTTTATAAGGCTACCTTATTTTATGTTAAAGCAAATAGTTTTAATTTTTTTAATAAATGGTCTTATATAACACACACTTATGAAGCTGCACGTAACTTTAGATCTGGAAACTGGCATAAATTCACTTTTGATTGAAAATTTAAGAGTGTCAACCAATATGTGAGTATCCTTTCCCTTGCCACAAGTCCTCTGTAAGGAAAAACTAGGGTAATAAGGAGAATCTTACTGAAACTGAAAATGCTTTAGACAAGCTTTCTAGTGCACATAATACTGTTTTTAATTGGTTCTTAACTAAATTAATTAAGCTGATATGACTCACTATCCAGTCACAACTCAACTTGAAAAAATACAAAAGGGTATGGCTGGAATAACAAAAGCAAAGAGCCCTGAATTACTTCTGATTTTCATATTAACAAGGGAGTTCAGTCTAGAGAGAAAAGGTTAATTTGTTTTTTAATAGGCTTTTGAAAGGAGTGATCAGGTCTAGTGTGATAATTTATGGTTAATCATATGTTTAAATGCAAAATGGATTAATCTATTAATATTAGAGCCACTATTGTTTAACAAAAAACAAAACTATCTTTGCAATAACTTTAAAACACCAGGCTTCCCTTTTGAAAAAAAAAGTGGTAGATTGATAAGCCAAGAAAATTGAAGTTTTCTATCAAAAGCAGCAGCCTAGCATGAAGCCCTAAGTAACAGGAATACCCCCACTCAAGCCTAGCTCATCAAGTGCCTCTTCCTTAGTTCTACCCTCTCTGATCATTTCAAACTTATTACAACAGGCTTTACTGATGGTGGCACCTTACACTCACTACTGTACAAGATGAATGCCTTCTGGGTCTTCACACACCAAATTAAAGAAAAATCTCTCAGTAAGTCATTGCCAAAAAATGGAATTACTGGAGCAGAAGATTACTAAACTCAACCACAGTTACTTTAGTACATTGAGGTCTTCAAGGAAACTCCTACAAAGGAGACATAAGTATAGAAAAACACTGTACAACAATAATGCCTCCAAATCACGTTAAGAGGGGCATTAGGAACAATCATTTTCTTACATGGTCCGCAGTAAACACTTCATTTTAAGAAAGAAATAAGACAGCAACAAAGAAATAAACAGTGATATGTCATGTGTGAGACCTACATTTTAGGAGCTAAAAACCAATCTCATGCTGCTGAGTTAAGAACACAATCTGTAGACAGAGTCTTACTTCTTAAGCGACCTCATAGGGATCATACATGACGAGGTCTGAATCCTTGGGCAACAGGTCTGCTTTAGAGACAGTCAACTCTTAGAACTAGATTGGATGCATGAAGGCCCACATATAGTACTTAAACTTATTCTTGTCAAATGAGAATATTTAACAAAATTGATAAGCATATAGTAGCAAAGTTATAGAAAGAATAGAATTCATAAAATTCAGAAATCAGTTATTTTCATGAAAAGAGCAGATATTTTAGATTATAAAGGCCTTAAGGCATACAGAAGAGATTTTACTGAAAAGCTGAATGTGAGTCACTTGGGGAATAAAAATCGTATTTTATAGAAGATGAGGTGATGCAAAAATGGTTTGAATCAAAAATTGAAAGTTATCTCACTGGTGATCTGGTATAAATAATCTCTACTAGCAATAACCCCTCCAGATAAATGGCCTCAAATTAGACATTTTTAGTTAGAAAAAGGCCTGTAGATCCCAAAGAAGCCCATTCTGCTTTGGGAAATGTTATTCTAAATTTTAGGAAGCTTTTTCTTATATCTAGCTAAAACCAAACCCGCAACTTTTATCTATTATTTCTAGTTAGGTTCCATATTGCTAAGTAGAGTAAGTATAATGCCTCTTGCTTAAAATATTTGATGGCAGCTGTCATGTTCCACATCTCTTCTCTAAGCTAAAAATCCCCAGCTCATTCATTTGAACCTTTTATTTTATGATGTCTGAGAAACTGAACATAATAGTGTAGTGTTTAATAATCCCAAGGCCAGCAATTACTAGATAAAGACTTGTTATTGTACAAAACTGCTGGCAACCCTGGAAAGCAATCTGGCAGAAGTTAGGTTTAGGCTAACTGTTCCTATCATACTCCCCAGTAGGCTCTAAATGAACTTCATATAAAAGATTGAATCATAAACAAATTAGAGGAACAGGAAAGGAGGTATCTTTTTCTAACTATAGCTAGGGGAAAACTTCTTGACCATTTGAAACAGAGATGATCATATGAGATACAGTGAATAATTTCCATCATATAAATTTGAAAAGCATTTTATAAAAAAGAAAACCAATGCAGTTAGGATTAAAAGGGAGGCTGTCTGCTGGGGGAAATTTTTGCAGCAAATTCCTCTAAGAGAGATTTGATGTTAAAAATATAGGTAATTGATGTGAATACATAAAATCAAAAGCCATTCCCAATAGATATCCATAGGATATAAATAGGCAAAGCACTAATAACCATAAGAGAAAATATTTCCAAACACTAATAATAAATGCAAATTATATAAATTCTGAGTTTCCTTCTCATACCCAACAGATTTATAAGAATAAGAAAATGGGACAAAAGCCGTTGATGGAAGGACTACGGGAATAAAGCTGCACTAATGCATTGTGGATGGGGTTATGGACTCTTTCAACTACTTTGGAGCACATTTTGAAACTATATACAGAAAATAACTAGTCTATGAATCACCTTTAATCCAGTGATACCTCTAACAGATATACACACAATGAGGCCAAAGAAAGAGGAAAATATGTATAAAACATTTATAGCAACACATGTCGTAGCAAAGAATTGTACACAAAGTTAGTGAGCACTAATTAAAAAATATGATGAACAATCTATAGTGTTTGAATATAATAGATTATCATTGCATTTTAAGTATAATGGGAACTGGTCATTGATAGTCTAGCCCGCAGTGAGGGATCCTGGATGCTTGTAGGTCCTTACGTGTAGCCTTTTGACTGAGTCCATGTTTTACAGAACAAATTCTTTTATTAAGGGGATTTCTGTGAATTTTGGATTCAGAAATCTGGATTTTAGTCATTATGAGAATATGCAGCATGTTGATCCTGATAAAGCTAGGTGGCGCAGTGGATAGAGTGGCAGGTTTGGAGTCAGGAAGATTCATCTTCCTGAGTTCAAATATGGTCTCAGACACCTATGAGCTGAGTGACTCTGGGCAAGTCACTTAGCCTTGCTTGCCTCAGTTTCTTCATCTGTAAAATGAGCTGAAGAACTAAAGGGCAAACCATTTCAGTATCCTTGCCAAGGAAACCCCAAACGGGATCACAAAGAGTCAGACAACTGAACAAAAGCAACAATCCTGCAAGTGAACTTTGTGGCATATGCTGTCATTCTATGACTTCCTAATCTGATTATTGAATGTCTTTTTGATTGGCTTTTGAGAAGTAACAAGATGTACAATAAAATACTCCCAAGTGAATAACTCGGTCTCTTTGCTCCCTAAGTATGTTCAAATGAGATGATAACTGCATTAAAAATCCTGTTGAGGAGAGTGCGAGTAGCCCCATGTCCTCACACATTAAGTACATTGCCCTGTTCGTTGTTTCTGTCCTTGTGGAATCTATTCTTCCCTGACTTAAGTGAAGCAGTACTGTAGATGAAAAGACTTGCTTGTTACCTGGTGAATTTAGAAAGGTCAGGCAGCACCATGGTTTTAGGAACTGGAGTGCATGGGCCACTAAGCTCAGTGAGGAGCAAAGGCCCAAAGGACCTGCTTGGCCTAGCTTAGTATTGGATCAACACTGAAAAGGAGATTGAGCTAAATCTATTAAAAGAGCCACACAGTCCCTTAGAGGTGACCCTAGAACCTGGAGCCAATAAATGAGCCAATTTCACTCTGGGGACCTGTCTTATCAGTGTAAATGGGAACTGGAATAAGGATGTCCAAAGTTTATAGATTCTTGAAAATTTCAGAAAAATATGACTGAATGAACTCATATGGAGTGAAGTGAGCAGAACTAGAAAAACAAGCTATAAAATGACCACAGTAATTCAAAGAAAACAACTTTAAATACTTAAGAATTCATGATCAATCAAGACTTTAGAAGGCCGATGATGAAACATTGTGCCTGCTTCTGGCCATAGTAGTGAGGGCCTAGAGATGTGGAATGAAACGTTTTCAGGAATAACTAATATGTGAATTTCATTTTCTTGGCTATTCTCATTGTTACAAGGGTGGGCTTTTTTGTGATAAGGGGAGACTTTGGTGGAACAAAGGCAAGAGTAGTGACAAAACAAAAGAAGAAAGGAGTATCAATAAAACATTTAAGAAAACTGGAAAGAGCAGAAGTAATTTTAGAATAAGATACAAAGAGAGATGTTTAGTGTCATGTAAAATTTAACATACATCTTTTTTTTTTGGAGGGGGGAAGGCAGATCAATTGGGGGGTTAGGTGACTTGCCTAAGGTCACATGGCTAGTTTTGTGTTAAGTGTCTAAAGCTTTGAACTCTAGTCCTCCTGATTCCAGGACTGGTGCTCTATTCATTGTACCACCTAGCCACCCCATAACATATATCTTAAGATAATCAAACTACATAAGTTTAAAATCATTCAGTTCTTTTTTGTTCTTTGATCTTGAAATGTTCATGTTTATAAAGTTCATACTTTAAAAAACTTCAATAACAGTAAAAAGAAGAAAGTTTAAACATCAAGAAAGAGGTAGGAATGATAAGTTTGGGACATTTTTAAAAGACATATTTGCAGTCAAAAACATTCTTAATTACACTGTACCTAATGCTTAAATAAATGTTGAATTGAATTTCCTATGAAATACATAACTTAGTAATAGTTCCCTTCCTGAAACATGTAATAGAATAGTTTCTAGAGATAAATAAATGAATCAAGTAACAAAGAATTATTAAGCACTTATTGTGTGCTAGAATACAGTTAAGTGCTAGAATACAAAGAAAATGCAATTTCTAATGCTATCCTCAAATAGCTCATCTTCCAGTCATATATACAACAGAACATGCAAGATAATCTTGGGGGCAAATCATTAAGACCTGGAAGCACAAGGAAAGTGTTCCTGGAAAAGATGGTCCTAGAGCTGAGTATTAAAGGAAATCAGGGATTCTAGGAATGGGAATATGAGAGGGGGAGTGTTTTAGGTATGTGAAACAGCCAGCGCCAAGATACAGATATGGGAGATGAAGCATCCTATGTGTATAATGAACAAAGTACATTGGAAGGAAGAATAAAGAAGATTCAAATGGTAGGAGGGAGCCAAGTTATGAAGAGTTTTAAATGTCCTGTAGGTAATAGGAAACCACTGAAATTTATTAAGGGGTGATAGGTCAGATTTATGCTTTAGGAAAATCACTAAATAATTTTAAAAAGGAAGAGCCTATTATATATCACTTAGAGCCTTATCATGGATTCTTTAGCTTTCTCCATGAAATCTTTGCTGAGGACTGCGATTCAATGTGCATTCTCCCCTCTCTGAACTCCAATAGCACTTGGTATCTAGACTGTTTTCTCATTTTTCAGGTTACCACAAGCTGTCCTATGATAATTATCTATAATGTGTATATAACTTGTCCACACAACTGAACTGTCAGCTCTTTATAACAATTACTATATCCTTCATAATGTCTGCTACAATGCATTAATCAGTATAATTCTACCACAATCAAAAAATGCCCCTGAAAAAAAAAATTCAGAGATCAGGACCACCTGACAGTGAGTCAGCACAATCATCTCTTTATACAAAGGATATTAACTTTTTTTTAATGGAAAAGAACTGGTAGTAACATTTAGATTAAATGACCTCCATTGTTCCTCTCACCCCTGAGATTCTTTGTCTCTATCAGCTTGTAAATTGTAGAAAAAAAGAGAAAATATCAAGTCACTTCTAAAAAAAAATTATTACTAAATTGCTATTTTCCTCAAATTAGGTCAGTCTCAATATAAGAGTAGGTCTACTCAAATATTTGCTTTCAAATGACTTCCTGAGAAAATTGTTTCAAGTTCAAAAACATAATATTCCAAATTACTTAATGACCACTTAAAAATGTCATCTGCATTGTGGTACACTTATTTATACTACTAATGCAAATAACAGACCTTGGATTGAATTTAAATGATATTTGGGCAGCAGTAAATATTTAAGTAATAAAAAAACAAACAAACCTAAAAGCACTTGCAACTTAGTAGTCATACCTGTGTTTTGCTAGCAAAATTCACATCGATACTCAAAAGCAAATTCTGTGACAAAAAATAGAGCATGTCATTTTGTTTTATGTAAGCAATGTCAATAACTGATGACAGAGACATCTTCTGAACAACTTTCTTTGTATCCATATCAAAAAGTATAATTTGCCTGTCATTTGCAATCCACATGTAAGGTATAGGCTCAGCATCTGTCAACAAGGAAGAAAATTACAAAAAAGAAAATGTTTTAGGAAAAAAATTAAAAGCACATGTATTTATGTTATCAATCAGTGACTGGAGAGAAAAGTCACATGGATTTGGCTAAAGGTAATAACAAACTACTCATACAGGGCTTCGCATTCCAAACTATCTTACCTTATGTTCATTCTTCTCCATTATTTCAGTTTTTGTTCTTACCTCTCAATGTTTATCAGAGTTTTTATCAATCATGTTCTTTAAAAAAAATCCAGGAAATCTTAATCCTATCATTATCCTCCATCTGCCCCCATTTCCAGTCATCAAGGTAATGCTTTTATTTTTCACGTTATAATATATTGGAATTCTGAGCTCTCAAAATTCTTCATGGCTTCAGGGCTTCATTCTTGGAGCAAGGTGGGACAATTGGAATTGGTAGAGCAGGATATTGAATAGGAATGCTTAGATTACTATTAATTACTAATATTACTAATTAATTACTAACATTACTAATTAATTACTACTACAAGAAATTCATTAACATCAAAAAACTTAATGAATTTCTCTTTTTCATCCCTTTAGAACCTGAGAAGGGAAAGGGAGTTAGGCCAAGTTATCTACCAAGAATAAATCACCCATGATGAGCTTTCACCTTTATGCCTAGTTGCATGATTATTTTGTTTGTATTTTTATTTGAGAAGTCTCAATTCAAAAAATAGTACCAGAGTTAGATACGGCAAGCATTTCTTTCATAGATTCCTTTTTTGTTTCTTCTTTTTATTTATTTACTTGTAAAATTTTAATTTATTTATTTACTTTTAATTTAAAACATTCAGTTCCTCAATCCCCTGAGTTTCAAATTTTCTCCTGCTCCCTTTCTTCCCCCCTTTTCCTCATATTTTCATAGATTCTTATTGCCCTTGACAATCCAGGAGTCCTCCTCTATGTTTCTCCATCTCTGTCTCTGTCTCCATTTCTCAGTCTCATCATTATTACTATTATTATTATTATTATTATTTGCATAACCATTCCACATGAGAAAAGCAAAATGTCCTTGATGGATACATAGAGTATTTCCATAAAACTGATAGTAGTTACATCAGTTGGATGTAGATATGATTTCAGAAAGAATCATAAGACTGTAAAAGAACATTGAGAAATAATTATTTTAGCATTTATTTATAAAGGGAATATTCTAGAACAGCAGTTCCCAAACTGTAGGGCATGAACTTCTTTGTAGCCACATGGTTATTCCTTATTGCAAAGGGAAGGAGGGAGGTAAAAATCCACATGTACATTATTAAGCACTGTCATTTTTTGTTTTTATTTAGCTTCAATACAATCAGTGTCACATATTTATATGCACAGAAGTATTTATGTATGCATATATAATTTTAAGTATATATAGATATTATTTTAATTAATAAGAATGTAAATTAATTTAAATAGAAAAAAAGAGAAATAATTATTTGTCAAGTTTGATCTTACTTGCCTAGGAAGCAACCTTGACATGTCTCATTTGTCTGTGTTTTCTCATTCCTAAGGGTAGGAAGATGAGGAAAAAAAGCCTGGAGACAGAAAAAATCATAATGCAGAGAGGAAGGAAGATGGCTCTTGGACGATTATATTTAGCTGTTGATAACTTGTTAATGGCTGGATGGTACAGAACATGAAAGGGTAGAATTAAAAAATGATGTTAAAAAGAAATGTCTCATAGTGGGAGAAAATCATTAAACTGGGAATCAGAAGGTTTCAGCTTCCTCATTTGTGGGTTTGTTTGTATGTTTGTTGTTGTTGTTCAGGCAATCAGGGTTAAGTACCTTGCCTAGGGTTACACAGCTAGTGTCTGAAATAAGATTTGAACTTGAGTTCTTCTGACTCCATGTACTATCCACAGGGGTATCTAGCTGACCCCAGTTTCCTCATCTTTTTAAGACTTGAACTAGTTTATTTCTGAGATTCTTTTTGTTTAAAAGTCCTTTGATAATGTGAAGTATTCAATTATTTCAATGATCTATGATCTCCCTGAGAAAGGGTACTACCTCCTTCAAAGCCTTTAAGCCTTCTTTTACTTTCTATCTCTTATCCTCAACCTTCTTATAAATCCTGTAGAAGACGTCCAACTAACATTCTGAGGGTCTTCTCTAGAGTTAATGATATGATGTGAAAATTAATGATACCTTTGGAGTGTTTATTGGTTATCCTACAATCATTCTGTATAATTAGTCTACCACCTTTGTCAGTTATGCTGCTTCTCCTAAATAATATTGATATGAAATGATTTAACCCTAATCCTACTCATATCCAACACGAACCTTTACAATGACATTTTAGTTGCCATTACTTTAATACAACACCAACAAAAGAATATTCATTTTGAAAAACGGATCTTTGCTTCAAAGAAAATCTTAGGATGGGACAAGGCACTAAAAAGAATTTGAAATTTCTGAGAGACAATCTTGTTTGCTCACTTCTTCATATTCATTTTGGGCTCAACTCACTGCCCATACTGATGGACCAGCTCTATGAACTATGAATAGACATTTTTCATCCACTTGATGTTACTGTGTAAATGAATGACTGTGTCTCATTTAGGAGCTTCTATACTGTTCTTGGTCTCGAGATAACTGGCACACTTATTCATAAGCAATAGTATCTGAAGTTCTTCATGCTCATATAAAATTCTTCTCTCACTTGGACTCTGTACAGGACATCCTCTATGATAGCCACCTTTGTTCAACATATATCTTTCTGTTTTATCTCTTGTTTGGTAATAATAATCAGAGGATAATTCAATAATGTTGTGATATCTGTTATTACATGTCCCAAGGAATCTTGCATGATTTTGACATCTTTTTGGAAGAGAATCTTTTAGGTCATGGTTTACTCTATCAGATGATTTTTTTTAATAATCAGCAAACAATAAGCAGAAAGGAATTTTAAATTTCTATAACTTTTGATTGTGTAACTATAAGGAGGTAGAATATTAATAATGATTATGCTCATAAAGTAATAAAGAGATGGGAAATGAGTATATGAGTTGTTATTTATTAATATAGTTTTCAGTTACCTTTTTTGAGTGAGGGGAGGAATAAAAATAAGTTCATGGATTTCTCCCTTAACTTTCTGGATCTTCTCTTTTTAGATATCTTAAGAATTACTTGCTCAGTGCCTAAAGATCATGTCATCTCCAACACTGATTTTCTCCGAGAATATTTGGCTTAGTTTTCTTATCTTTGTCTTTTTTTAGTGGAATATCTACTTTCTCTTGCAGCATATTGGAGACTTTCATTAAAGTTTCAGTGTGCAAGATGGTGGAGTAAAGGCAGAGATTCACCTGAGATCTCCCCCAAACTCTTCTAAATACCTTTAAAAAATTACTCTAAACAAATTCTAGAGCAACAAAACCTACAAAAAGATGGAGCAAAACAAATTTCCAGCCTAAGACAACTTGGAAGGTAGGCAGAAAAAGTCTGCTGCATCAGAGTGAGGCAGAAGCACTGTCTAATATGTGCCACACCAGGGCAGACTTGGCCCCAACAAACCAGGAACAGACCTTGGAAGCCACTGAATTGACAGCAGCAGTGACTTCAGGGAGTCTAAAGCTCCCTGAAGAAAACAATTCCTTGAAAATTATAATGCAAACTAACAAAAAAATTACAGAGCTAGAAAAATACTAACAAAATTGATTTGGAAGGACAAAAGGTTCAGAATGTCAAGGGAATTAATGAAAAGAAATGCTAGGGGAAGGTGGCCTAGCCATACCAGATTTTAATTTCTATTATAAATCAGTAGTCATCAAAACTATTTGGTACTGGATGAGGAATAGAGTAGTGGATCAAAGGAATAAATTGGGTACACGAGACTCAGCAGTCAATGACAATAGTAATCTACTATTTGATAAACTCAATGATCCAAGTTTTTGGGATAAGAACTCACTATGTGACAAAAACTGCTGGGAAAACTGGAATACAGTATGTCAGAAACTGGGCATAGACCATTATCTAACACTGCATACCACAATCAAGTCTAAAAGGGTACACAATCTAGGTATAAAGGCTGATATTGTAAGCAATCTGGGAAAGCAAGAAATAGTCTACCAGTCAGATTTATGGAGAGGGGAAGACTTCATGACTAAACAAGAATTAGAGAGCATTATAAAATGCAAAATGGATAATTTTGATTACATTAAATTGAAAAGTTTCTGTACAAAGCCAATGTAACCAAGATTAAGAGGGAAGTAGAAAATTGGGAAAGAATTTTTATAGTCAATGTCTCTGATAAAGGCCACATTTCTAAAATATGCAGAGAACTGCATCAAATCTATGAGAATACAAGTCATTCCCCAATTGGTAAATGGTCAAAGGATATGAACAGGCAGTTTTCTGAGGAAGAAATTAAAGATATCTATAAGCATATGAAAAATGCTCTAAATCACTAATGATTAGAGAAACACAAATCAAAACAACTCTGAGGTACCACATTTCACCAGTCAGATTGGCTATGATGTTAAAACACGAAAATGACCAATGCTGGAGAGGGTATGGAAAAATTGGAACACGAATGCATTGTTGGTAGAGTTGAGAACTGATTCAATCATTCTGGAGAGCAATCTGGAACTATGCCCAAAAGGCTATAAATAATTTCATACCCTTTAACCCAGCAATACCACTTCTAGGGTTGCATCCCAAAGAGGTCATAAAAGTGGGAGAAAGATCCAGATGTACAAAAATATTTATAGCAGCTCTTTTTGTGGTGGCAAAGTATTGGAAATCAAGAGTATGCCCATCAATTGGGGAATGGCCAAATAAGTTGTGGTATATGCATGTAATGGAATACTATTGTGCTATAAGAAATGAGGAGCAGATGGACTTCATATTGTCCTGGACAGGCTTATATGAACTGATGCTAAGTGAGAAGAGCAGAGCCGGGAGAAATCTGTACACAACTAAAGACACAATGTACGTGTGATGAGCAGCTCTGATAGACTGGACTCTTCTCATCAACGTAGGGTTATAAGACAACTCCAAAAGACTCATGAGGGAGAGAGATGTCTATGTTCAGGGGAAAAAAAAAACTAGAAAGAACAGTCTGAATGCAGATTAAAGCAAATTTTTGTGCTCTTTCTTTTTCTTCTTTGGTTTTGTTTCCTCTTTTTCATTGCTCATTCCATCTATTACAATCCTTCCATGTAATCTGACTAATGTCTAATGTGAAAGTATTTGCAGATTCTATACTTGGTTGCATGCCGCCATGGGTGGGGGGGGGAGGATAGGGAGGCGGAGAAAATTTGAAACTCAAGGGATTGTGGAACTGAA
>CM053600.1:55347295-55371890 GCA_028646575.1 Pseudocheirus occidentalis
TGTGGAGAGTTTTGGCGCTTGAAAATCTGTTTAGCATCCCATTTTATGAGTTTTTTAGCGTGTTTGTGTGGGAGCTGCGGTGCTTTGCTGCTTCTACGCCGCCATCTTCTAGTCTTATGTATTTTAAATATAATTTGATTTTCAGAAGAAATTTTTGTATACAGTTTTTAGGCATATCTCTGTTGGATAATGTTGGGTACATGCAGAAGCAAAAAGGAGGGCCCAATATTTTTCCAACCAGTAGGTATATCCTAACTGAGCTGTTTAGAACAATACTGCATTAAAAAACAATAATCAGATATATAACCACAACAAAACTCCAATGCTTCAACACATTTTTGAAAATTACTGAAATACCCTATGCTATAAAATTATTTTAGGATGATAGGGAAAGGGGAAAAAGCCTTTTGTTTTCCTCCTTATGCCTCTATATTAAGTCTCTACTCTATTTTAAACTTTGTATTTTTAATTAGGAAAATTCATGGAATGAATCTCTTTTTTGGCTTTTATTTTGGAGGGGGGAAAGCAGGGTAATTGGGATTAAGTGACTTGCCCAAGGTCACACGGCTAGTAAATGTTAAGTGTCTGAAACCAGATTTGAACTCAGGTCTTCCTAACTCCAGAGCCTGTACTCTGTTCACTGTGCCCCTATGGAATGAATCTTAAAATGTGTGTGTGTGTGTGTGTGTGTGTGTGTGTGTGTATGAAATATTCATATAAAGTGGGTATTTTCTATATACATATGTGTACATTTATACACATTACAAGCATCTCTATATTCATGTCTCTTTGAGTTTATATCAATGTAAACATATACACACATAAATACACAGATGCATTCACAAGTAATTACAGAGAGCCAAAATTTCAGAGATTGAATTTAGACCTAGGTCATCCTGACTTAGAGGCTGATTCTTTTTCTTCTTTATCCACTATCCCATGTAATTTGCTCCATGGCCAAGTCCCTGGGGAAGCTTCTTAAACCTCTCAGTGTCTACCCAAGACTATAAATTGTGAAACAGTTGCCTTGATAGAAGGTGCTTCTACAGTAAGGGATCTCCTTATAGCAGTTAAGTCACTGGTCCAGATTAATATTTTTTAAAAGAATCTTTATGATAAAATTTTATTTTTTAAAGGAAATTACTTACCTTCTATACTTTTCATTTTCAACTGTACTGTGGGCCCTGGACCAACATTTGTAAAACCAGCAATCTATGAACATAATTGATTAAGTGTTAACTATGTCACATTCCCTTATCATATACTCATTTAATAATGCCTGTGTATTGTTTACCTAACATTGCTTTAAAATACCTTTGCAAACAACTTCTAATTATATTTCAGGATTATTCCTTTACTTATTAAAGGAAATATTGTTAACTTGCCTTCCATTAAAGAATTTCCACATCCCAGATGTTTATTTTGGGGTAGCAAAGGTCTACTTATATTTCATTTAATTATTTACAAAATTATACTACTGTTTATAGAATGACTACTGAAGAATTGATAAGAAAGGAGGTAGGGGTCGACAGGGAAGAAATAGGAGATCATTGAAAAAGGAACAATGGTGGGAAGGCAAAAGGCACTTCAAGTCTTTTGTATAGAACAATAAAGTTCATTCAAGTTCATTTCCTCCAAAGATTCAAGTTAAAAATGTCAGATTTTCAAAAGGGTCATTTTATTTAATATCAATACCTAGAATAGGTCTCCCATGGCAATTTTTTAACCTTTCACAGAAAACAAAATATCATCTTCAAATAATAGCGTATACTCCCTTAATAGTTCCTTAAGTCTAATTAGGATAGTTTTTTAAAGCTTCATTCACAATTAAAATATATTGAATATTATCCTAAATTAAAAAATATATTAGCCCCTTTTTGTACAATGGGGAGAATAAGAGAATACTTAAAGAATCTTTCATGAATAGATAATAACCATATATCATTATCAAGTATTTGCATATAAATGTTTTTCTAGAATCATTCAGCACAATTTGCTCTCAAAGAAAAATGAGAATTCAATTCAAGAATTCAATAGAGATTTATTACTTCACTTCTATGGACACAGTATTGTGCCAGGGCTGGGAGTATAAATCAAAAATAAGTTATATTCTCTACCCTCAAGGAGCAAAAATACAATTGAGGAAAGCGTGGAAAAATATTGTCAGAAGTAAGTATGATGAGAGGGAAGACTGTGACAAGGTAAAGGAGAGGTCCCGATAAAGTGCTAAAGAAATCTGAGGAAGAAGAAACAACTTTCATTTAAAGATATAAGAAAAAACTCTATAGATGTGATGAAACGTGAAGTAGACCTTGAAGGAAAAGCATTTCAATATGCAGTAATGTGGAAGGAATCCATTGGTAATCATATGAAATGAATGCACAGGAGACTGGGGGTGGGGGAAGGGATGGGAAAGGCGTGTTAGGGAACAGCAAATAATAGTTTGCCTAAACGACTGAATTCTCAAAAGGAATATAGCGAAATGAAGCTGGAAAGTTAGGTTTCATTCAAATTGTGGAGGATCTTAAGTAACAGTCCAAGACATCTCTATTTTAACCTATGCAAAAGGGAGACAATATGGTGCCATGTATACAGAGAGGGTCTTATGGTCCTCAAGACCTCAGTTTAGTCCTGCCTCCCACACATATTGGGCAAGTCACTTAACTTCTCACTGTTCACGGCAAATAGAAAACATTTGATTTGGATCTGTACAAGGAGTTTTCTACATCAAGATTACAGGTCCATCCTTTTCCTATAATCATTAGTCATTTCCTGAAGTTTTAGGATGAGAGCAGGGATATAAAGAAACTTATGTAATCAGAAGGTTATTTTGGTAGCTAAATGAAAGATGAGTCAGGTAGAGAGAAGTATAGGAGCAAGACAAATCAATCAGAAGGTTACTTTAACAGACTTACTCAAGTGGAACACCCAAAATAAGATGGCGATACTAAGAGTGGAGAACAGCAAATAAATGTGAGAATTATTGCCAAGGTAGAATTCACAGTTCTTGAAACTAATTGGATATGGACTGGGGTGTGGAGGGTATCTAATTTGAGGGAAACCTAGGTGACCAGGAAGATGGGAATATAACACAATCAGGGAAGTTGGAAGGAGGAACAATTTTTTGGGGGGGGTAGGGGTAGGAAGTTTTGTTATGTTGGTTAAAGATGCTTTGAGTTGAAGTGCAAGGAAAATACTCAGGTAGAACCACAGAGTTTGAAGCTGGGTGTGAACTCAGAGGTCAAGTAGCCCAAACTGTATCTGAGTTACAATTCTCTTTATTGATTCTTAACAATGATTTTCAAACACCTACATCTTCAGTGACAAGGAACTCACTTCCAAAGGTAAGCCATTTCATTTTTAGATAGCTCTAATTTTTTCATAGGGATATGTCATTATAACAATTTTTCTAGTATATTTGGTTTTAATCAATTTATTTTCCTTTCCTTTTGGGGAGAAGGATACATAGAAACAGCTTCTCAGCAGGCCACTGAAAATGAGAGACTGTTGCTCAAAGGTGAGCTCAGTTGTGAAGATAGAGCTGTGGGAGATATCTGTATAGACAAGACAGATTAAAGCAATGGGTTTACATCTCTAAGGAGACAGCAGAGTGTAAAAATATATGCTGTTTGCTTCTAAAACTACTTTTAAAAGATTGTATAAAAGATACTTCAATCAAATCTTTTTTTAATGATCTATAATTCTCAAATAATGCAGCCCAATTAAATGAACTGAAGTACACCAGCAAAAACCAAGGATTCCAAATCAGAGGACATAGATTTGAATACCATCTGTTTTATTTATCAGCTCCAATCTTAGGATGTACAGCTAGGTGGTGCAGCAGATAGTGTAGGACCTGGAGTCAGAAAGATTTATCTTCATGAGTTCAAATCTAGTTCAAATCTAGTGTCAGACTTGACTGTGTGATCCTGGGCAAGTCACTTAACCCTGTTTTCCTCAGTTGCCTTATCTGTAAAATGAGCTAAAGAAGAAAAGGCAAACCACTCCAGTATCTTTCCTAAGAAAACACCAAAGAGTCATGAAGAGTCAGACATGAATGAAAACTGACAGAACAACAACATTTTACAGGTAATCTCAAGGTTCAGAAAGGTTAATTGATTTGCATATGATCAAATAACTAAAAAAACTAAAGGCCGTATTTGAACCCAGGAAAATACAATTCAAAGTCCAACACTTCCCATGTTGTACCTCTCAGCTCTAAATAATAATTTTGCTATGTTTATAAAATTAATTACTGTAAGAGAGGGGGAAATGTAGCTTCTTTAAAAGTCAATAGATTAGCAGAAGAAAATGAGCAGACTTTCTGCTTCATGTTAAAAGCAAAATGAAATAAATAGAAAAAAATTCTGTATTCTTGAAAAAAGGCACTTCAACTCCAAACTTTCCCAAGAATCCTTCCCCAAATTACCCCAGGGCACATTAATGGTCTTTCTAGTCCCCTGTAGTTTTTAGTGTTTGTACCATACATTTTAAGATTAATTTTTTTTATTTTGCTTTTTGGAGGGCAACTGGGGTTAAGTGACTTGCCCAAAGTCACACAGCTAGTTTTTGTGTCAAGTGTCTGAGGCTGGATTTGAACTCACGTCCTCCTGACTCCAGGGTCAGCGCTCTATTCACTGCACCACCTAGCCGCCCCTTAAGATTAATTTCTAATTGGTCTAATTTAATATAATACATAGGGATAACTATCCAAAAGGTAGTTAGAAATGTGAGTATGGAACTCAAGGTAGAAATATAGATATGGGAGAAATGGATAGAAATGGGTAGAAATAGAGATAAGAGCAAAGAGGTCATCACCGAAGTCATGTGATAAGATCTCGATGGAGAAAGAATAGAAAGAGATGAGAAATCATGTTTTGCTTATGACATCTCCTCAACAAGATTGCAAGTTCCTTGAGGGTAGAAACCCAGATTTGTAATTTATTTGGAATATCCCTTCCCACCACAGAAGTGATCGAGGTTCACATACCTTCCAACTAATAACTGCTCAGTAACTAATTGTTTATCTCTGCAACCAGGAAAGTTTCAGGAATGTGGTTTTAAGACAGCAAATCACAAATCATCTCCCCCTTGATTTATACTTAAAAAACAAAATGAAAATTATGTTTTGCTGGATAAATATATGAAACTCAGAATAACTGTAATTGACATAAGCATTCTTTACTACTTTCTTGGTAACAGCAATTTATGGTTATCCATGACATTTTTATAACCACAGTTACATGGTTTCTTTATTAAAAAGTTCATTTTTTCTAATGATTATTTTTAAAAGTTAAAATGTACCTGAAATGTAAAAGATTGTTCAGATACGCTTTTTAGCAACTTGAACCTTGTCACATTTGCTGGTAACATGGCATGATCCTCTTGGGTCTTCGTATCACCTCCAATACAAACAACAGAAGTATAAGAAACCATGTATCCACGGAGAATTCCATTAGGTGTTCTGGGAGGATCCCACCTAACTTCCACTTCAGTATTTGTTAAATTGAGAAAGATGTTATATGATATGATCACAAAAACCCTTGGGTTTTCAGGAGCAGATGGTTCTGTGAATAAAATGGGCATAAAATGTATTAAAATGGGAAGGATGATCTAATTACTTGTTGTAATAAATGAACATTTTATGTGCACTATATACCTCATCCTATAATTCAAAAAACCTATAAACTACACTTTAAATGGCTAGAAGTGAAGAGGCAATCTATTTTATGCCATTATAATATTAAAACAAAACTGGATTTAATAAATATTTGTGTTGATACTTCAACTAAAAATACTCTTACATTTTGAATTTATGCAACTTTATAAAACTATTTGTAACTTGTAATCATGTGTAATCCTCATTCTTTATGACCTCTCAATTAATATTATCAATAACTTCCTTCTTCTTGGTATTCTCCTAAGTCTTTCATGACAATGTGATCTCCTAATTCTCCTACCTGTCTGACCACTCCATGCTCCTTTGCTAGTTCTCCATCCAAGTTTTACGTACTAACCTTGGAATATTTCCCCAAGGACTTCTCTTCCCTGTCTATCCTATTTTAGTTAGTGATGTATCAGCTCACATGGATCAAATGTTTGTTGATGATACTTAGATCTATTTGTTCGACTTTAATCTCTCTTCTGACTTTCAGTCTCATATCTCCAACAGCCTATTGGATGTCTCAAAACTATTTGTCCCATAGACATAAAAAATTCAGCATGTCCAAAACAGAACTCATTACCTTTCCCCCCAAATTCATCCCTTTTCCTAAGTTCCCTTTCACCACTGAAAATAAAAGCATTTGGGGCAGCTAGGTGGTGCAGTGAATAGAGGACCGGCCCTGGAGTCAGGATGACCTGAGTTCAAATCCAGCCTCAGAAACTTAACACAAAAACTTGCCATGTGACCTTGGGCAAGTCACTTAACCCCAACTGCCCTCCAAAAAGAAAAAAAAAATTAAAAATTAAAAAATAAAAATAAAACCATTTTCCTAGTCACTAAGACTCACATTCTAGATTTAATCATCCAATCTTCACTATCTATTCTCTCCCCATATCTAATCTGGTGCTGCCTTTCTAATACCTCTCATATATGCTTCCTCCTCCCTCAGACATTGCCACCACCTTGGTACAGGTCATCATCACCTCATGCTGGGACTTTTGCAATAGCCAGCTTGTTGGTTTCCCTGCCTCTAGTCTCTCTTTACACCAGTTCATCCTTCATTTAAGTGTCAGGTTGGTACAAATCTGAATATATTACCACGCTTCCCCCTATTTAATCAAGTCCAGTAGTTCCCTATTACTTCCAGGAACAAATCTATGCTCCTTCTTACCTTTTTGTCCCTTTACATACCCCATACTTCTTCGCATTCTCTGCAAACTAGTGACACTGGGTTCTTTACTGTTTCTCCCACAAGATATTCCATTTACTAACTCTACACATTTTCACTGTCAGGACCACATTTACCTTGCTCGGGTAATTTCCTTGACTTTACATTTTAGCTAAAGACTTCTTTCCACAGGAAGCCTTTCATTTTTTTTTCTTAATTCCAGTGCCTTCTCTCTGAGATTATCTCCAGTATACAATGTATAGGTCTTATTTGTACATGGTTGTTTAAATATTGGCTCCCTAAAGGATTGTAATTTCCTTAGAACTAGAGCAATTTTTTTGCCTTTTTTTCTAACACAGCCCAGTCCTGGCACATAATACACGCTTACTAAATGTTTATTAACTTCACTTGGCTTGAGTAGACCCATTATGCTAGGCAAACAGTACAACAAAATCCAAAAGACAGTTGCAAAATCATGGAGTTGCATTCAGAATTGTAGCCCATAATCATTTTTATATCAAAATGGGGTTTAATATCTTTATTTTTTGTACTGATTTTGTCACTTAGATTCAGGAAAACCTATAATACTGGTTGTTTCAAATGCTTTTTAATGTGTAGGCATTTTTTATTAAAGAAGAAACAAAGACTTTGCCTTTTAATGGCTTGAAGTCAAATATTTATCAAACTCCTGAATCTGATTTATCTCAATTAGGGAAGGCAATGGGAATACTGACAGGGAATATTTAAGAGAAATGAAAGAAAGAATGAAAAACACATTGATTAACACTAATTACAAGCTAGACATTTTGCTAACCCCTGGTGACACAAAGAAAAAAGCCCAAACAGTCCCCACTCTCAAGGAACTTACATTCTAATAGGAAAAAAAATCCAATTATGAATATAGAAGAGTTGAGGGCAGCTAAGTGGCACCATGAATAAAATGTGAGGCCTGTAGACAGGAAGATCTGAGTTCAGATTTAGTGTCACTTGTTCCCTCACTTGTGTGACCCTAGGCAAGTCACTTAACCCTGTTAACCTCAGTTTCCTTATCTGTAAGATCAGCTGAAGAAGAAAATAAGCTGGAGAAGGGAAAAGAAATGGAAGCAGAGACAGATTTTATATTGTTGGGTTCAACAACCACTGCAGATGAGAAGTACGGTCGTGAAATTAAAGATGCTTGTTCCTCAGAAAGACAGTTATAGCAAAACTGGATATCATACTAAGGAGAGCTGTCATCTTGCTTGCAAAGGTCCACATAGTAAAAGCTGTGCTTTTTCCAGTAGCAATGTATGGGTGAGAGAGGTGGACCATAAAAAAAAGCTGAGCATGCAGAATCAATATTTTCAAATTATGGTTCTGGAGAAGATTTTTAAGAATACCCTGGACAGCAAGGAGATCAAATCAGTCAATAAGAAAATTAAGGCTATTCACTGGAAGGTCAAATGCTGAAGCTGATGCTTAAATGCTCTATTCACATAATGTGTATATGGGACTCACTGGAAAAGAGATAGAAAAAGATGTTGGGAAAGATCAATGGCAAAATGAAATGAGACAGGTAATGTCATTAAAACAATGAACATGAACTTGCAAAAACTTCAAGAAACAATGGAGGGAAGTAGGTCTTGTGCTGTGGTCCATAGAGTCATGAAGAGTCAGACATGACTGAGCAACTGAATAAAGCAGAACTGTGGACAGAAGAGGCATATTTTGATCTGGGAAGGCACAGAGTTGATTATAGAGTCATTCAGCAATTGGCTTGACCTTTCCAAGAATGTTAGTGTTTATTTGGTTATGATTCCCAGAGCAATATGGTGATTTCCCATCAACCTGGAGATTAGGAAATCAGCACCACTTCTTACCATGATTTTCTCTTTCACAGAAGAACCATTAGCATGAGGAAGGGTCTCAACCTCATGGCAGCTGATGATTAATTTTCTTAGAGAAGACCTTTTCCTTTTTTTTTTAATCCAAGGTGAATGGACAATGATACTAGGAAGACTTAAGGATTAGATAAGAAAAACGTGGGATTCTCCCAACCACTGGTCTCAAATATTTCATTAAAGCAGCAATTTATCACTTGCTATAAATATGGAGGGATTGGGGCAAGGTTGGAGAAACAAGGAAGGAAAATATTTGTCAAATACATATTACATGCCAGTTACTGTAGAGAGTGCTTTACAAATACCTCATTAGCTCCTCACAAACACCCTGGGAAATAGTTTCATAACCCAATCCTCTCTGCCATCTAGTTGGATTCTTGGGGAGAGGAAAATAATTGTAAAATCACATGACAAATATTGAATGCTACTAGATACTGTGAAGCTATTGAATATTGAAAACATGAAATTTCCAATTATATCATGACATTATGAGAATACTTGTTTGACTTTTCCCCCTGATTGAATACATTGCCAGCTGGCTCACTACATGGTTTAGAAAGTTCTTTGCATGAGGGATGGAACTTCTAAAAGACAGTATAGACAGTGGTATGAAAATGGAAATAATTCCTCTTCTGATACATCTGTGCATTATCAGAAGTAAGGAAACATGTTTCAGACTAATAGTCTGGTGTAGAAGCAACATGCCCCCTCATGTAGACAAAAATCTTAACAGAGAGTTTATCCTAGGGAATTGGAAGAATCATAAGGATTTTGATTTAAAAGAGATGAGAAAAAATGAGGCTAAAAGTATGGCTTTCAGGCAATAAATAGAAAAGCCAAGGTTCAAATCCAGGACCTCTGACTCATTCAACTGGGGGCAATAGAATTCTATAACAATCTGTCATCCATTGATGTTAAAATACTTTTTAAAACTAGTTTTGGTTTCTTATTGGTAAGGTGGTCATCATCAGAGCTGGAATCCTAATGTGGGCTAGGCCATATTAATCCACTCCTTGGTCATAGATTACATCCTGAAAGCATTGCTTAACCATATGACAGATAGGTTACTGCTCCTACCATCCTTTACACTACAAAAGTGGAACACAATTTAAAGCATTACCAAGAAATAACATCTTTATCACTGAATTAAGGTAACAAGTTTTATTCTATGTTAGATAAAAAGAAGATAGTCAAAGATACCATTTTAGAAAAAATTGTATACTTAGTGGGGGGTCATGCAATGTTTCTAGAATTAATGAAACACATGATGCTATATGAAATCAGGTCATTTTCTCAAAATAGGAAAAATTCAAGGAATAAATTGGAATGGATATCTTTATATTTATTTTGTCATTTCCATTTTATTTTAATACATGAGTGGCACAATGACAATATGCAAAAGATTACTTTCATTGCAATAAAAAGAACATGGTATTAAATAAATACATAAGGGAAGAATCAAATTAGTGGTCAAGTTAACAAAGGAAAGAATAGTTTCATTAATAATATGCATTTTTACCAATTATCTTGAGAGCTTTCTTACTAGCTCCATTATTTTGTTGTCACTCAAAAAAGCTGAATGAAATTCATGTTCTACTTTAAATGACTAAATGAACATAAAAACAAATTGTTGGTTAATATGCTAGATGGAATTAATATTAAGTTTCTTTTTCTTCCTAGCTCATAAAATAACTGGTGAATGTCACTTTATTTTCATAATTAATTCTACCAGATGTGAATTTATCATTTGTTTCAATTATTGCAAAATATATTATCATTAAAATGAAGCATAATTTCTAGGTATTAGAAATTTGAGAACTCCCTGTAGCATGTTATAGTCTTCACATACAGCTAATATACCAACTTTTTTTTTTTGGAGGAGGGAAGACAGGGCAATCGAGGTTGTGACTTGTCCAAGGTCACATGGCTAGTAAGTGTTAAGCGTCTGAGGCCTGATTTGAACTCAGGTCCTCCTGACTCCAGGGCAGGTGCTCTATTCACTGTGCCACCTAGCAACCCTGCCAACCAACTCTTATTAGACCAATATTTTCTGGTCGTATAGAAAAAGGAAGGGAAGGAGGTAACAAATATTTATTAAGTGCCTACTATTTGCTAGTTACTTTGCAAAGCACTTTACTAATATTGTTTCAATTTTCACAACAACTTTGGGGGCTAGATATTATTACCTTTTTACAGTTGAGGAAACTAAGGAATACATGTTAAGTGACTTGCCCACAGTCAAACAACTACTAAGTGTCTGAGGCTTTGTAAAAACTCAGGTTTTCTTGACTCCAGGCCCAGTACCTAAGTACCTCTCAGAAAGTATGGTGGAACAGAAAGAGTACCAGGCTTCAGTTCAGAAGACAAGAGTTAAATGTCCAACTACAGTATATACTTCTTCTGTTACCTTAAACAAATCCCTTCTGGCTCGAAGCTTCCTCCTCTATAATACAAAAGGGTTATGCTAGTTGATGACTGAAGTCCTTTGCACTTCATATCTTTTTGGGCCAACGTACAATAAGTATGTTTTTTTATTTATTTGTATGAATGATAACACACTTGGAGGCAAGAAAAGACCTTTTAATTTTAATATGAAAAAATTTACTTGGGAAAATTCTCAATTGTGTGATGTTTTGGATGGTCAAAATTTTCTTCTTTGGGAAAGTGAACCTAAATATATATTATCTTCTCCAGTTTTTATATTACTATATTTTTGTACAATGTATCTCCTTTATGGATGGGATCTTATAAGACTTTATAATGAGGGATGGAGAGGAAGTTGTGCTCAAATTGGACCATAAAATAATGATTTTTATTACATATCTTATAAATAAATATATATTATGTAAATATATGAGTATATAATAAATATGTAATAATATATAAATATATTATAAATAAATAATTTGCATAACCTTTAAAATGTATATTTTTATTTATAGTTAAGTTTAAAAAATCATTTTAGTTAATTTTAGTTTCCTTTGTTGCAGGAAATAAAAATGATGTTCCTTATGGGACGATTTCGTAAATGTTCATCATAAAAAAAATAAATAGGAACAAATTAATGAAATACATTTTGCACACATATAGCGTTACAAGGTAGGTAAGAGAAATGAGTATTCTGAGAAACCATGGAATGTTTATTAGATTCAAAAGTTAACAGTATTAAATTAGTACATATTTGAATTTATGGGAATATTATTTTATAAAATTTTCATTGCACAATTTCCATTTTCCACAAAACAGTGATTTTTTTTTTTTACAATATTCAGTAGAAACATACCAGATTCGGGAGAATGAAGAATTAAGAAAGTTTCAGCAGCAGATCCCCAATAAGTATAAGGCTTTACACTTACATCAAATTTTGAGAAAGGATGTAGACCTCTCAAACAATATTTAGGTGTAGTAAGGTCCTTGGAAAAAGAAGATAAAATGGAAAAAGTAAGAGACTGCCTAGGATATTAAAAAAAATATTAAAATGGCATGAAATGATCTCAAGCATATATTTAGGCATTTATTTTATACAATACTAATATAATTCACATATTTCTACTAGTGTGAAAAGAATCTCAGGAATGCACAATCATATTTTAGCACTTATTAAAACTCAAGAGGAACATATGTTTACAGTCTTTTTTGTTATAGGAATTGAGTCAAGGACAACCAAATAGAAGAGAGGAATATAGTTTGTGCAAGATCCAGTTAAGGTGATTTAATGAAGGAATCCAATATATTTCTTTATAAAGAACATATTTCTTTTCAATAGAAATCTATTAATTGAAAGCTTTTTTTTTACTGTCATTCAGGAGGCAGTGCATCTATCGGCAAAAGTGAATGAATCTCAGGGGAGCTATCAGAGTAGAGGTGGTGATTGACCATAAACCAGACATGTGTAAAGAATTTATTAATGAGATGAGAGAAAATAATTCTCCCTTCTTTCTAGGAAGGTGAAGAATTTTCTGTTATTTTTCTTTATATTCCCCACAGAACACCTAGCTTAATATATTTTCAATATATTTTCACCCTATAAATTTGAGTTATGCAGGTGTTAAATTCATTGTTATAATAAAAAGAAGATATTTAAATATATAGATGTATTCATCTAGAGCTTTTTAAAAATAGGTAAGAAGTCAAAAGATTCAAATTGTATTTGGGAGGAATGGCAAACAAAAAAAAAGAAGTTCAAAGAGATGAGATATGAAAATAGTCAACATTGGAAGGGTTGCAATCAGAGACACAATAAACTATTAGTGGATCTATAAACAAATTCAACTTGGTGCAAAATGAATTGAAATTATATAAGAAAAGTGATGAAACTGTTCATCCTATATCCTCTGACCCAGCAATACCACTACTGACCCTACTCATACAGGAAGAGATATATTTCTGTGTGCGCATATGAGTACATGTGTGTATCATATGGAGCGTCAGCTTTCACAAAAGGGAAACGTGGGTACTCATCTACTGGAAAATGGCTTAATGAAGTATAGAACAAAACAGTGGAATACTATTGAACCATAAGGAATGCCAAGCAAGAATTGCTAAGAGAAAAATGAAAAGACTTGTATGAATTGATGCAGAGTGAAATTAGCAGAACCAAGAGGGCAATATAATACATGATAACTATGATAACGTAACTGGAAAGTAGCACTAAAGGACAGTCAAACTCTGATGAAATGAAATGACAAATCATGCCCTCATATGAGGCAACATAACTTAGTTCTCTAAAGTAGTGAGGTGGAGATTAATGGTATCAGGCATAGTAATGGTACTGAATGGTTTTACTTAATTGATTTGATTTTCTTGCAAAGAATGGTTTAGTAATGGTGCAGCATATGGGAGAAATGACTCATACAAAAATAAGTACTAATAAAAGTTTAAATCTTTAATTATATCGCTTAATAGTCATTAGCTATAAGATATTGTCTGGTTTCACCTTCCTGTACCTCAGTTGCTTCATATATAAAACAAAACAATTGAACTAGATGACCTCTAAGCTTTCCTATTTAATATTTGTGATCATTGTACCATATAAGAAGTATTGTTGTTCTTCAAAAAATTAGAACTTCTAATATTTGTGTTCAATCTTTACTTAAAAAAGATAACATTCTTTTACAATATAAGCTATCACTCCATGCATTTAATTACATGGTAGTTAATTCATATTTGAAAAAATACTTAACGTTATAATTTATAGTATGAGATAGTATAGTTTTCAATGTGGTATGCCCAGACAGGTGTAAGTCTTGATCTCAACTCCAGTATAAATGTGTTCACTATATAAGTGATTTCCTCACAGTGTGGCTTCAAGCAAGCTACCTTTCAAGTCCTTAATGTTACTCCCCTTCTCACACTTTTCAGTCCAGGCAAACTGGTTACATGCTATCCCTCACACATGAAATTGGTGTTTCCCGTGCCCCATGTTTAAGAGTTCCAGCTCTTAAAATAATGTCCTTTAAAGTTCACATCAAGCATCATCTTCTACAAGACCTCTGATTATCCCAGTTGATTTTCCCTTAAATATATTTTGTATTTGGTTTTGTGTACATTTAAATATATTTATATGTGTACATATTATCTCCTTGATAGAACATAAGCTCCTTGAGATCAGGGACTTTTATCTTTGTGTTTGTGTTCCCATCAATTAGCAATAAGCCTGGCACATAATAGGTTCTTAATAAATGCATGTTGATTAGAAAGTTGGAAAAGTGCCATAAGATTAGAGAAGGGTAAATGTCATCCTGATTTTTTTTAAAGAAGAAACCCTGAAAATGACAGGCCAGTGAGATTGACTTTGATTTCTAAGAAAATTATTGACTCTTGAGAGAGATGGTTGGTGAACAACTAGAAAGAAAATAATTTATTAGTAAGAGCCTATATGCTTCATCAAGAACAAGTTATGCTAAAGTAATCTCATTTCCTTTTTTTGACAGGATTATTAATCTAATAGATCAGAGGAATGCTAAGGATATCATTAATCTAGATGTTAGCAAAGCTTTTGATAAAGTATTTCATACTTTTCTTCTAAGAATATGGAGCAATATGAATTAGTTGGTAATACAACCAGATGGATTCAAAGAGCAACTATTAATGGTTCAGTATGAAAATGACAGGAGGTCTGTAGTGGAGTACTCCAAGGGGATCTATACTTGACCCTATACTATTTAACATTTTTAGGACCCATATAAAGACATAAATGATATTCTTATCAAATTTTTAGGTTACACAAACATGAGCTAATCTGCTAGATGCCAGAGTTAGAAAACAAAAAAAGACCTCGACAGGCTAGTTCATTGGTCTCACTCTAATAATATGAAATTAAACATGAATAAATGTAAAGTCTTTGATAAAAATAATTAACTCCATGGATATAAGATGGGGTATACTATCAATAATAATCAATACCAATTTTGGAGGCAAAATTGAGAATTAGATATATCTAGAGATCTTGTTGCTTAGAGATGCTTTGTGAACTATGGCAGAGTTCACCATATCTACTTCAGTAGATAATATATTTTTTTTTTTGCTTTTTGGAGGGCAGTTGGGGTTAAGTGACTTGCCCAAGGTCACATGGCTAGTTTTTTTTGTATGTTAAGTGTCTGAGGCCGGATTTGAACTCAGGTACTCCTGACTCCAGGGCCGGTGCTCTATTCACTGCACCACCTAGCCGCCCCTTCAGTAGAAAAAACTGATTAAGATTAAGATAATTCTGAGGTACTCACGCTTCTCAGATTAATGAAGATGACAAAAAAGGAAAATGACAAATGCTAGAGAGAATGTAGGAAAACCAATATACTAATACGCTGTTGGTAGAGCTGTGAACTAGCCTAAACATTCTGAAATGCAATTTGAGACAATGCTCCAAAAGCTATTAAACTGTGCATAACCTTCGATCCAGCAATTTCAGTACTATTAATTATTCTACCTCCCAAAGAGATCAAAGAAAGTGGGAAAGAACCCATATGTACAAAAATATTTATAGCAGCTCTTTTTTCAATGACAAAGAATTGGAAACTGAGGGGAGGCTGACCAACAGGGGAATGACCAAACAAGTTGTGGTATATGAATGTGATGGAGAATGTGATGAGGAAATGATGAAGGGGATGGTTTCAGCAAAAGTTGGGAAGCCTTGTATGAACTGATGGAAATTTGAAGTAAGCAGAACTAGGAGAACAAATAAGGAAAACACAGAAATATTATAAAGATTATAAACTTTGAAAGACTTTGTGATACTGATCAACACAATAACCAAGCATGATTTCAAATGACTCATGATAAAGCATCTATCCAATTCCAGACAGAGAGCTGATCAAAATTAAAGCCTATTTTCTTTTTTCTCTCTTTCTTTGACCTTGATTACGGGAATTTATTTTGTATGTCTATGCATGTTTGCAACTTTTTTTCTTGACTTCTAAATGGGTAAAGAAGGGGACAGGGAAAAAGAAGATAATTTGCAACTGAAAGTCAAATAAAATTGAATTAAGTAATTAAATAGAAGATGACTTCTAATACCAAAAAACGGTCTAAGACTCCTTTATTTTGCCAAAAGACAACTTCTAATACCAAAAAATGGTCTAAGACTCCTTTATTTTGCCAAAAGACATGGATTTAAAATTATTTGGACAATGCAGAGGCAAGGGGAAATGTAAAATTCTTAATTAGCAGTCTTGCAAACTCATTTATGTTTTGATGAGTTTTAAACATTAGCCTTTCAAGAAATTATCATTATATTAATAAATTAAGTTATTGAATTCTGTTTTAGTTGTTTTTTGTTTTGTTTTGTGGGTCAGTATCTCTTATGACAGGAATACATACCCACTTTCCATCAAATACTTTAATTTTCTTTGCACATTGAGTACCTTCTTCCTCCTGTTTTAGGAAAGGTGATAAACTTGAATCCAAATGTGTCCTTAGGGGATAGGGTGGGTGATTAATTAGCTAAATTGTATTAGAAATAGGAGTCTCATTCACTTCTCAATAGAGACAAGGATCTCTGAAGTTTGAATTTAGTCTGGACTATCTGGTATCAAAAGAAGAGTGAAAGGGGTGGCGTAAGTTAAGATGATGAAGGAAATTGAGAATTTCAGGTGAGCTCGCCCAACCTCTCAACATTTTTAAAAGACCTCAAATCAAATTCTATACAGGATGACCTTCCCACCAAAAATGTCACAGTATCTAATTTTTTCCAGTCTAGGACAGCTTATAAGGATTTGAAGAGAAGTCTGCCTGTGAATACTGAAGTGAGAGCTGGCTAGAAGGCATATGGAAGAAGCAGTACCAGCTGTGGGGCCTATAACCAGTAGCAGCAATAGTAAAGGCACCAAAAAACCAGCAAGAAAACAAAAATCCTGGTCAGAAAGATATTACAGAGGACACCTATGCGAACACTGTGTGAAGGACTAGATGTCATTTGGCAGCTCCTTTGCTCATTATCTAGTTCTGGTAACAGTTCCAGGGCAGACAGGAGTGACTACAATCTGTGGTCATGAGGGAGCAAAAACCCTACTTGGGTAAGGAACACAGCACAGGGAAGACCAATAGTGACCAGAATTCATCCTGGATCACACCACCTTGGAAGCACCAAAAACCTACAAGCCCCCAGATCTAGCCCCAGAAGCTCCCGCTAACCATTCCCCAAACTCTCCAGAGATGAACAGAGACCAATTCTAATAGAAAGTCCAAAGTCAAGAAATAAGCTGGGACAATAAACAAACAATAACAACAAAACACAAAAGAAATATGCATAAAAATCTTTTATGGAGACAGGAAAGCTCAAGAAAAACTCAGAAGAAGAAATGAAATGAAAATATTTGCAAGTAAAGACTCAAAAAAACTTCAGATTAGACATAAGTTCTATAAGAATTCCTAGAAGAGCTTAAAAAAGAGAAATTTTAAAAGAGCAAAAAAGATATTAAAAATCAAGCAGGAAAAGTAAAGAAAAATTAAGAAAAGAAATGAAAGCAATGTAAGAAAATTATGAAAAAAGAATTAAGAGCTTGATAAAAGTAGTACAAAGCCTCACTGAAGAAAATCACTTCTTGAAAATTAGAACTGGTCAAGCAGAAGTTGATGATTCCATGAAACATCAAGAAACAAAGTCAAACAACTGAGAAAATAGCAGACAATGTGATATATCTCACTGGAAAACAACTGACCTAGAAAATAGATAAAAAAGAGATGTTAAGAATTATAGGACTACCTGAAAACCATGATTAAAAAGCCTAGATATTGTATTTTAAGAAATTATACTGGAAAACTGCCTAAATATAGAATAACATAGAACTACAGGTCAAAGTAGAAACTGAATGAATTCAATGATTGCTTCTATTCTTTTTTAGTCACATTGAGTTTCTACATTTCTCTATGTCAATGGATTTGCGGTTTCATCAATTTGAGTACTGCTTGCATCACTGCAGATGGAAATCCATCTATTTATAGATGGATAACCAGGGACATTTTGCAAGTTTCAGGAATTTCATAGCTTGTCGTGATCAAAACACTGATCAACAAGACCCCTTCCTATTGGTGATTAACATCTGTCTACTTTATCTTCAACAGTCTTTCATTGGGATTCTACTCAAATCCTTTACAGCATAGTCATACCTGTCAGAGGAAATGCTCTGCTAACAAAAGTTATCTTCAAGGAAATACGACAGTTCCCATAATATGGAGAACTGTTGAGAAAGACTCCAATATGTGTGTGTGCTCATGTATGTAAGAAAAATGTTTTCTCTCCTACTCCATTACCTCCCCCCCCCAAAAAAAATATTGTTGGCTACCGTATCTATTCCCTTGGTCATATAATTATTTAGTGGCTGAGCCTGGACAATAATATCAGTGTCATGCCTTCCAGTTTAAGGTTTTTTTCCTCCCACAACACCATAAAACTTTTGAAAAAAACTGATGGAAAAAATACCATACAGACATTCTGAAGACTTTGGCCCAGACGCCTTTTGGACTTGATGATCTTTAAAGTACTTTCTAACTCAAACATCTGAAGGGTATAATAGTAGAGCCACAAACAGAAAAGTGTCTGAAGCCATGTGATATAAGGTAAGCAAACAGGAGTCTGATGACCCATTTACAGTTAATTTTAATACTCCCCATTGGGGTTACATGGATAACCAAAAATATTTTTTATCCACTGATTATATCGTATGTGTATGTTACTCCCTCCTTTCTCCCCGCTTCCCCGTTCCCCCTGCCCTTGATCAGCAGCCTCATTTGCAGTACCCTTGAGACGGCATCTTTATATTGCTCTTTGGTGTGTCTGTGTTTTGCTGAACTTTAAAGGATAGATTTTGGCTGCCCACTGGATTGAAATGCCTTGCACAATTTCAAGGGATAGATTTCTCCGGGTTAAGTATTTACCTCTACAATAGAAAGGGCAAGTGATTTAAACAGGTAATATATATTTCCATGGTTAACATTCCCAGGCATGTTCCAGCTAATGCAAAATGCTGATGAGTTTCCAGTGATGTGGAATGAATTTCTGGAGAGAGGCTGAGGAATGACATCAGGTTTCATGAAGAAATCAACTAAAAAATGAAAGACCAATAGATGAAAACTTTTCTTCAATTTAGCATTGCAGTGGTCTTTGATGATCACTTAGTGCTCTGCTCATGCAAGAAAAGCAATATTCAGAAAGTAGGTTATTAGTACCATGAGGGAAATAAATCATTCTAGGAAGAGTAAGATATAAGGTAATTGCCTCCTCCTTTTTAAAGCATGGCGCTATCACTGCACCTGATACTAATTATTATTTAATTAATAAATTTTGAAATAATTATTAGTTACTGAAAAATTCAATTTCAAAATGAGATACTTTTCTATGACATAAGTATACTTTATCTTCCTTAAAACAGCCAATAAGCTTAAGGGAGAGATAATAGTTCTTATGCTTGCACCTTGAAGAGATTAGGTATAAATGTTTTCAGTGCTCAAGGTTATCCTTATTGAGTTCAATATATTTCATAATTCCAAATATGAAGCAAATTATAGTCTCTCAATTTGGAAAAAAAAAGTCCGATATTTCGAGTGGCCAGAACAACACTGGTCAAAGCTTTTCAGTTTTCCTCTGCTTATCTCAATTTGCTCATATTGATTTTGCACAACTAAAATGCCTCCCCAAATAAGGGTTTAATGAAGCATAAAGAATGCTGTACAATATCCTCAGTAGATATCATAATCATTACTCACAAGTAATATCAGACCCCTCACCTGAAATTAGACTTTCAAATTTGTTCCCTTTGCGCAGATAACCCCCATAAGGTTATGTTGCCAAAACGTTGCAACTTGTTAAAATTCAGATGGTGTCATAAGCCATTGTGTTCTTTTCCACCAATCTTTTAAGTATCAGTAATAGCTGCTCACCTGGTAAAGGCCTAGGTTGTACAACTGTGAAAGTTGTAAGAGTAGTATAATTCACTCCTCTGTTGATTTTTGTCTTCTGGGAATTGGCAAGTTCTATGCTGTAAATAGTATCTGCTTGACTTATCCAGGCCAATCTACCACTATAATATTGAAGTACAGGATAAGAGAGTCTCATCAAATCAACTGATATGATCTTGGAAATTGAAGTCCTCTTACAGTACCTACAAAAACAAGTATTTTACCTTAGTCTCATCTTTGACTGAATCATTTTAACAACTCCACTTGTGCTTTATCTGACTAGAAATTTCAAAATTTATGCTCTTGACCAATGACGCCCAAACTTAAGACACTCTTCAAATTCAACCTATTCTTAAATCTTCATTATGTTTGCCTTAATTCTGACACTGGCTCTTTTTCTTGTCTCCACAATTAATTCCCACTAATTTTTTTAATGAAAAAATCCATGAGAATAACCACAAAAGGCAGAAAAAAAGTTAAGTGAATGATAACTGTTTGCTTTATTTTTTTAAAGGATTTCAGCATCTTTAGATATTTAATGGACCAATAAATGAAAAAGAAGTCACCCTGCATTAATTAAGTAAAATACGGAATATATGTAGATAGTGACCAAAATTCTCCTGGTAAACAGCCTTCATACAGATCCATAATTTTAGCAAGCTATTTTATCACTATGGCTTTTTTTCCAATCTTCATAAAGATGAATCACAAAGTAATTGAATTTGTACATTTATCCAAACTGACTGTAAAATAATTTTTAAGCAAATGCATTTGGTGTTATTCACCAAAAACTACCCTCAATAGCCTCATACCTAAGGATTGAAGGTAAATTTCTCCTCAGAGAAATTAATCCAGACACCTTTCTTCTTTCATCTTAAATGAAAGACTTTTCCCATAACTTACTCAAGAGAGTCAGCCTGCTGAACAAAAGTCATGTAGAACACCTGATTCTTGGGCCTTAACTATTATAATGACCCAATGCAGAGTTACCAAGTAGCGAGCCGGTTACTAGACTTCCTTAGTTATTTTTATTATCATTAAAATATCAATTTGACATAAGAGATAAATAAGAGAAATATTTAATGAATAAACTATGTAATATGACACACTAAACACATAATTATTACACATCAGTGATAAGAGGAAAGGGTCTAAAAATTATATACATGTATAATTACGTGTGGATATACATATATGTAGATATTCATACAATATACATCTGTTTCAGTATTTAAAAAAAGTCAGTATACTCAGATCTATAACATCACTGGTACAGAGAATTCCCAGTCATGAAGCTCCTTCTACCAATAAAAATGTGTAACTTTTCTACTACTTATAGTCTTAGAAAGTTTCCTGGGGTTCTGACACAGTCATTGACTTTCTCAAGGTCACAGAGTCAGTATGTGACAGAGGTAGTTCCTGTAACCTAGCTCTGAGACCAGGAAATTACTATGCCACATCATCTCCTGTATGTTTGTATATGTGTGTACATATACACACATATACATATATATACACACATATACACATATATAATACCTATAGAAACACTTTTCCCACATTTTAAATTCAGAGTATAATATCTTTTACTAGTTTGATAGCTTTAAATCTTAAAGAATCCATAATGAAAATATTTAATATTATTACCTTTTCTTACATAGCTCAGCTTGATATATTTCAATTCCAAAGTTATCTTGAACCAACCAGTAAAACATCATGTGTTCAAAATTCACAGTCAAGCCTGCAATCTATAAGGGAAATATTTAACTAAAAAAGTTCTTTGTACATGCAATAACAAGTCTGTTACAAATATCTCAGATACACCATGCAATTCCCCTGATTACCAAGACACTGATTATTTATAAGGCTTAAAGTTTTACAGCATCAGGACACAGAAAAGATATCATTACTTCCACAAAGGGGCAACGGATGCAGACTTTTCAAAAGTAATTACAACATATAAAATAAACTGTTAACAGCATCTGGAATATTATAAGCCTTTTAGTGTTAAATGAAAACAATTATTATAATATTTATAAATAAGAGTGATTTAAAAATTACGTTCTCACTAAATTCTTTGACTAAATCCAACCATAGTAGAGACATAAAAGTTTACATCATTTATTTGTTTATCTTTAAACAAATAAATAGACCATCTTCTCATTGGAAGATTCAGTATTACAGTAGTCAATTAAATTTTTTAATGGCTCATATGGAGTTGCAATACAATTTTCTGTGATGTGGTACATTTATCTTAGAGTATTTTGGAACTATTAAAAAGATGAATAGGGGCAGGAGGTGTGTGCAGTATATGGATTGCCAGCCCTGTAGTAGGTCAAGAAGACTTGAATTCAAATCCAACCTCTGACACTTATGAGCTATGTGATCCTGGGCAAGTCGCATAACTTTATTTACATCATTTTGCTCATTTTTATGTAGATATTCATATCTACATATGCTGGAGAAAGAAATGGCAAATCATCCCAGGATCTTTGCCAAGAAAATCCCAAATGGGGTCACTAAGAGTCAGACACAATTGAAACAACTGAACGACAACAGCAAACAAGTAAATACAGAACAACAAAAAAAATTATTAAATGTTACCTGTCTATTTGAGAAGCTGGATTCTTCCATAATAATGGCAGGATAAAATCCATTTAGGAGAGCACATTCAACAGTATGAATTGTTGTCCAGTAGACATAGCCTTCTAGAGGATCCAGTTGTAAGTCAATTATTCTTCCTGAAGCCATTATCAAACTTTCCGAGATCTCTGTATCCAATGGCATTCGCAATATCTAGAAAAAAATCAGTGAAATAAATAAACACTAATATTTCAGATTTTAAAAGGACAATAATTTCTATCAAATGATTAGATTTCAAACAAAATTCCAGTATTTGATAGGCCACAGTCATTTACTACTGTCAGCAGTATATGTCACCAGGTTCCTTTAGATATAGCCTGATAAAGCCTTATTTTCCCCCAACCTTGTAAATAAAAAAAAATAAAAGAATAAATGGAAATCAGCATATTTAAAGCCAACCCAATTCCCTATTTCTTTGCCTTCATTTCTTTATTCCATTTTCAAGTTTTAAGTCATAGTCACAGAATTTAGAGGAGAAAGAATCACAGGTACCACCTAGTCTAAACCATACCCCCAGAAAAGGAACCCCCCCCATTTTGGGGGTAAAAATGAAACAAAAACAAACAGCAACAAAACAAACAAACCAAAAACATTTCCTTTGTGAACACAGAGTTTGCAGAATAAAGCCTTCAAACAAAGACCTGCTTGAATATTTTTTAATTAGTTTTAAAAATTGGGTATGTTTAGCTTGGAGAACACTTAAGGGAGGTGGGAGACATGCTAGCTGTTTTAAGATATTTAAATAAAGGCTGCCAAATGGAGTACATAATGGATTTATAGAGAATAGGGATTAAACCATTTGTCCCTCGAGGTCAAAGCCATGAACACTGGGTAGAAAGAGAGAAGAGGCAATTGCAGAGTATACAAAAGTGGAACAGAACTCCAAAAAATGTAGTGGGTCTTTCAAGGTTGAGGGTCTTTAAATAAAGGATAATTTACCAATTGTCAGGAAATCATGCTGAGATTTCTTTCAGATATTAATTGGACTAGATCAAGGCTTCCTACCCTATTGTTTTGTATCATATCAGAAACACCTTTGGAAACTACTATAAATCGCTTTTCAGAATACTATATATTTTACATTCATTAAATAAAATACATAGGATTATAAAAGAAACTAATTATTTTAAAATAAACATGTCAAGATTTAAAAAAAAATCATGAGGGAGGTTAAGAACCTTGGAACTAAATGATCATTGAGGAAATTTCTAACCCTTAAATGCTGGATTTTCTGATTAGGTGATCTCTAAAATAGACCTAACAGTATCCTTCATAATTATCAAGCAAAACAAACATATATATGTATGTATATATATCTTATTAAATTCTCTCTCCCCCTACACAAAAAAAAGAAAAACAGTCTAACTGATACCATTCTTTTGATTACAAGGGGTTTTATAAGTAAGTGCATATGTCAATCTCAATTTATATTCATGTATCTATGACTTCCTCTATGACCTTATGAATTGAAGGTACCCCAAAACAGTAGTATAATGATTTGTAAGATCAACTTAATGAGTTAATGAATTCAAAGAAAACTGTTTTCTTCAAGTTATATTTCACCATCTAGACTGGACAGCCACCAGTTTAAGAATATTTTTAAATGTCTACATACATATGTAATAACTTTAGCATTCACATTTCACAATAGAGAAAATAAAATGTCCTACATATACAATTTATATAATTCCTGTTATGGGGGTGAGATCCCAGTACATTGAATAGACAGGAAAAAGCATGGACAAAAGACAGGTAGAAATTCCAGGCATGGTGGGGAGCCAAGATGGCGGCGTAGAAGCAGCAAGGTCCCACAGCTCCCACACTGCCACCCTAAACACCCAGAAAATA
>CM053600.1:55372390-55409890 GCA_028646575.1 Pseudocheirus occidentalis
TTTAAAGTGGGATTGCTGTTATGGGGTTGGGGCAGGAGCAAGACGGGGAGAAAATGTGTAATTCAAAAAATGTAATGAAAATGAATAATGTAAACAAGAAAACAAATAAAAACTAAATATAAAAAAAAGAAATTCCAGGCATAACTGGGTTATCATTTGTAGTATTTGAGGAAATGATATCCACTGTAGTTTTGTAATACATGGGACAATAACAAAATTAATGATAGTGGTCACCATTTATCTTTATCCTAAAAGTTATAGGATTTTTCCACAGAGGAGAAAATGAAAAGTAATGGCTCTCTACCCTCTTGGCTTTTTAAAATAGAATTAAAGAAGTAACCCTAGAAAAGTAGCAAAATGGTTGGGTATGAGCAGAATTGTTGTCAAGAAAGTGGAAGATTTAAATAGTACAGCACAGAAGAGAAAAAAAGAGAAAAAAAGACTAGTGAATTCTGCACTACTGGAACTAGAAGACTCTACCTTGAAGAACTTCAAATGAAAGTTCAGATCTTCCTCTCCCTAAAGCAAGATCTAATTGCAAGCCAAAGCAAACTTGTCACAGAGAACAGCACATTATGGGGATGGGACATATATGCAATCTGCTAGACCCATCTTTTAAAAAATTTAATGTCCTCAGTTACTATCTCTTATTGGGAAGCAATATTAAATAAAAACCAATCATCTTTGTGTTATCCCCTCAGTTGCTTAAAAAAAAAACAAATCCTGGGATAGAAAGATCTTTAACTTTAGAAAAGAATCTTGGATCTAATTTATTTAGGGACCACCAGTTTCCCCACTGAATGGACAAGTGCTCAGAGATCTATCTCGGTTTCCCCTTATTGAAAATTGGATTTTTGTGGGTTACTGCTTCATTGTGTCTGGTGTGATAAGTAGAATTTGACAGGTCAGAGGTAAAACTATCCAGAGGGTCTTGTCCTAACCTTAACACAGATATGCCAGTTACAACTTTAGTTTTCAATTGTTGTTAAACAATTGTTTAACTGTCTAACAACAGTTTAAAAATTGAGTTAAACAATCACCAGTTAAAATATGGCAATTTTCAGAAAAATAAATTAAAGCTATTTATAGTCATATAGAAAAATGTTCTAAATCACTATTAATAGAGAAATACAAATCAAAACAACTCTGAGGTACCACATCATACCTATCAGATTGGTTAACATGACAAAACAGGAAAAAAATAAGTGCTATAGAAGATATGGTAAAATTGGAACACTAATGTATTGTTGGTGGAATTGTGAACGGATCCAACCATTCTGGAGAATAATCTGGAACTATGCCCAAAGGATATAAAAATGTCTATAACCCTTTAACCTACTAATGCCACTTCTAGGTCCAAAGAAATCATACAAATGGGAAAAGGACCCACATGTACAAAAATATTTATAGCAGCTCTTTCTGTGGTGGCAAAGAACTGGAAACTGAGGGGATGCCTTCAATTAGGCATGGCTGAAAAAGTTGCAGTATATGAATGCAAGAGAATACTATTGGGCTATAATAAATGATGAGCAGGCATACTTCAGAAAAACCTATAAAGACTTATATGAATTGATGCTTAGTGAAGTGAGTAGAACCAAGAGAACATTGTACACAATAATAGCCATATTGTATGATGAGTAACTTTGATAGACTTCTCAGCAATGCAAGGATCTAAGACAACGCCAAAGGACTCATGATGGAAGATGTCTACTTCCAGAAAAAAGAACTATGGACTCTAAATGCAGTTTGAAGCATATTATTTGCTCTCTCTTTTTTTTGTTTCTTAGCTCTCATGATTTCTCCCATTGGTTTCTAATTTTTCTTTACATATTACATGACATCTGGGTGTGGGGTAGGAGAGAGAGGGGGAGAAAATTTGGAACTCATATCTTAGGGAATTGAATATTGAAAACTAAAAATAAATAAACAAAAAACAAACAAAAAAACTTGCTTTGGTATGACCTTGATCCAATGGTTCCTTGATCCTCCTACAAGCCGTAACAAAGACTGAGTGCTGTGTAAGTTAAAAGGAGAAATAGTTTATACCTGACTTTCTTCCTTCAAATCACAGGTGTTATCATGTAATTCTGAGACTTCCCAAGGGGAAATGAACAATATTGTTCCTGTCACCCCTGCCACCATGAGGCTGTGAACAGAGAGCAACTAAAGCTTGAACCCCATCTGGGCAAGATTGAGTTGAAGTTTTAAGAAGTCTCTGTTGTATTCATTCTTTCTTGTCTTTAAATCAATAAGTATCCGTACCTAGTCTTAGGGGTAACTTTTCAAGTTTGAAATGTTCAGATGTCCTGGGTCATTTTTTTAATCAGACCTGTCTGGTAGCAAGGAGAGGAGTCCCTGGCCTAGCTCAGAAAAACTCGCTCAAAGAATAGTTTGGATAGTGCAAAATCAAGATGAAATTTAAAATGACTAATTCTACAGTCTTGCAAAATGCTTTGTCTTCTAATTAGGTTTCAGTATTGACCTCCCAAGAGAGTATAATAGTAGTTATAAATTAAGTTATTGAAAACTATTCTGCAGAGCATACAGTCAATATACACTCTGCTTCTATTGTTCCATTAGAATTTCTTTTGCATCATGAAAAAAAATGTCCCATACCTAATTTATATCTATACTAAATTGCTTCTCCTCCTCTGTAGACTATCAGCCAAATTTTAAGTCATTTGCTTTGGGGTTTAATGAGTCAAAGAATACGAGGAAAAAGAAGCTTCTTTCTATCTCATTAGAGGTCAGGTAACCCCAGGGCTGAACCTGGTAGGAACCACTTAACTGAGTTCAGAAGAAAATGGCTCCCTTAGTGGAGAAGTGTGTGGGCATAGTTTCCCACACACACACTCACATTTTAAAATATACACACATCATATATGTACATGTATATACCATATGCACATAAGGACTAGATGGTGACTAGGAGCTTCCTCTTTGTGAGAACTTTTCACATTAGCCCTAACAACACCGGGACCGCAGGATATCACAGGGTCCTACATATGGCCATCCAATCACAAGAGACCCCCTTAATTCAGCACCAGTTCATTAATGAAACTATGAAGCGCCCAGACCTGCTGAGCTAAGAAGAAACGCCACATGACCCACCTCTGGCGCGCGACACCAACCACGGCCTCCTCAAAGGTCCTTCGGGATCCTGAGGGACTCCCGGATTGGCATGAGCCCGCCACCCTGCTGAAGTTGCAGAGATCCTTTACCGTATATCTCTTGCTGTGCCTCCAAGAGCCGTGTTCCGTCTGTCTCCACCTTCCTTGCCTTTTTATTAACCACTTGTCTGCCTCCTGTCACGTGCCTTGACAACAGCAGTTTTATTCGTGGGGAGAGCTCCTCCGTGAGTAGAGCAAGCTCCATACCTTTATCCCCCTTTTTCCCCCACCAAGGTACTCAGTTTCCCGTGGGAAACAGGAGATCCTGGGTCCTTGGTAAGCAGGAAAAGGGGTGGAGGCAGAGCCCCCTCTCGGATACCTCTGGGACCCACACCAAATAGCCGCGCTTGCAAGGACATGCTGACCAAGGTCAGACATCTGTTTTTCAAAGCAGACTTAGAAAACTTAAAGGCGTCAGTTAAAGGGGGCTTCTTAAAGGGGCCCACTCGGGGGGGGGGGGGGGGAGTCCCTTGGCCCGTACAATGAAGTCACTGCAAAAACCTCGCCGGCCTCAACAAAAATTCTGCCCTAACAGCACAATTCTGAGATTCAAGTCAATGATGAAAGTCAATGATGTACTCACGGGCCATAAAACAAAAGGAAAATACCATTACTAGTGATTGGATTAAAAATGATACAATTCTTATGGGAACTGAAATAAAATACTACACTCTTTCACCACTCGAGCACCACTTGATCAAGAGGGTATCCCTGAAGGGCAATAGGGCAGCGGTTAAAACCTGTAGAACAATGCCTCAATATTGCCTGGGATTTTTATACCCCAGACCTGAAGATAGACCAAGTCTTGAAGATGGCCACCTAACTCTTTATAAAACAAGTTCTGTTCTTTCTACGCCAAACATAATGAGTTAACCTGTGCAAACAATAGGATATAGGCAATGGAAAGTTATCTGGCAAACTAAATAATAATAATTGACATTATATAAATCTTTGTTTTGCAAAGCATTTTAATAACATTACCCAATATAAGTTTCACAATAATTCTCTAAGGGACATATTTTTGTTGCCCAAATTATACTGAGAAGGAAACTGAATTTTATTAAGGTCAAGTGACTGGTATACAAGCCATACATACAATACAAATGTACATGCATGCACATATGTGCGATATACATATATATGTATATGTGTATATATCATAAGGACTATCAGAATAAATGTTTGAATATATTTATTCATTTATTCATTCATTATTCATTATGTATTCATTATACATTTATATGTATACTTTTATATACGAAAATAGAATATAGCTTCTCTAATTTGACAGTCTAGCTAGCTTTTCTAAAACCATTGGTGTGTGCTAAAGGATACTTGCTGTTGCTATATTTCTATTTTCCTTTTCAATTTCCTTAAGCAACATAATACTTACATAATGTAAGTATAGCTGGAGATGGCAAGATTTAAAAAAAGGTTATGAATGCCTACAAGTTCAGTACTTTTTTTCCAATACCTAGCTGCTTCTCCTGGCAAAAATTATAAGATAGATTATTAAATAGATGGTTTTTGATCACTGTTTTTCTTTAGGAGAGGCAGATTTATCTTTTCTAAAAGCAACCTAATATAACAAAATAAAAGCCAGACAGAGTAAAAAGATCTTAGTTCTAGCACTATTTTTTACCAACAATGGGGTACATGACTTTGTTTAAGTCATTTTACATAAATGAAACCTCCATTTAAACACCAATAAAATGAAAGGATTATAATAATGACTATGGGCCCCAGCTCTATAGTTCTGTGATACACATACACATATTTCATATTATAAAATATTTTACATTATGGTTAATAATCACTAAGTGCCTGGATGCAGTTATTAAAAATGTGTTATGGAAAGCTAATTTTAATTACATTTTTGAAAGAGTTCCATAGACACAATATATCTCGAGTTCATCTAGACATTTGATAATATCTTTGATATACTTAAAGATGAGACAGAAAAAAAAATGGCCTTGAAGATTATGAAATTGCATATCATTAGAGTTATCAGGTACTTTAGTGTAAACCCTGAATTTGACAGATGAAAAAATTGAGGCCCTGTGAACTGGGAGACTTGCTTAAGTTCAGATGGCTAAAGTAGGGGAATTTATAGCTAACTGAATGAGTCTCTAGAGAGTATTGATTAGTGGGTTATTGTTAACTAAGGAAAGTCTTTAACGATGTTTAGCTCCATTGAAATGTAATGGAGCAACAGTGGAGAGATTTAGGAGTTCCGGTTTTACTACTCAGGTCTGACAGTAGTAGTTGCGTAATTTGGGGCAAAGTCTTCTTTGCCGCCCTTTCTTCATAAACAAGAAAAACAATACTTTACTACATGTTATAGAGCTTTTATGAAGAAAATACTTTGCAACTTCAAAGAACAATTTAAATATAAACTAGAATACCTGGTGTGACGTGGGTTTCTAGCCTTGTCTTTGTCCTATTCAATAATAGCAGTATTTTAAGGTTTGCAATGCCCTTTAAAGATATTATCTCATTTTGTCCTTATAGGCAACCTGGGAGGTAAAATAATAACAAGATAAAAAAATGTTCAAGCAAATGAACATCTGAAAGGAGTATCATAGACAGGACTTGTGTATTTGGAAGACTTTTGACCTACATCACCTCTAAGTTCCCTTTGAATTCCAAGACACTAAAATTCTCTAAGTTCAATTATATCAAGTAAATTCTCAGATATCTTTGTGGGGTTCATTATCATGTGCCTCACCTGAGATGCAGGCAAAATCTTGTATTAATGGGTTATTAAAACATGTCCCATGGTGTCTTCAAACCACATGTCTTTTTGACTTTCATTTAATTGAAAAATAAAAGCTATTTTTTGTACTTACGGAACATGCTTTTCTCTCATAAAGAGATGAGTTAAAGTAAGATTATTCACATCTTCCTTTAAATGTTCAGCATCAATTAAACTCTCTCATACCACCAGGCCACCTGCTCCCTAAGTTTTAATTCTAGACATCCATTTCATTTACATAATATTTATGCTTTGAGAACAGTTTATGGTAATATTTTTACATTTAGATGGGCTCAAAGGGCATTACAATTTTAAATGGATTTATAATCTATCCATAAGAAAACTAGTGTTTCATCTTCGTTTGTTCGTACAATATTTAAAAAGAGGTAACCTTTATTTTGAATAATGCAGTTTATATTCTATTTTTAAAAGATTTTGTTATAAGCTGTGGGTTTCTCATGTGTGACCATACTAGGGATGTATTAGATACTTTGCAACAATATTTCATGGCCTATTAGCTGCTTTCACCATTCAACTAGCAAGTTTGGATTATTAAAATATTTGTAATGTTTTTTTTTAATTGAAAGGAATGGAAGCAAAGACTACAATGGTTAAAAAAAGAACTCTTGATGATTGTTTGTATTACATATAAAGAGCAATGAAATAATTTTACTGGTCCTCAAAGAATTCCACTCTGACAGAAGGGAAAATAACCAGAATGAGAACAAAAGACAAATTGGTTTGGAGAAGAGGGAGGTTTGTTTTATCAGCAAGGAAAAAAACATCTACTAAAAAAATTTTTTAAATGCTGAATTTCTGCATTTATTAATGGAATGCTAAAGTACCACTTTTTTCTTTTTTTTTGGAAGTAGGGAAAGGGAGAAAAGTTTGAGGGAGTCTGACATGTATTGCAATGACTTGGCCCTACAAACATTAAGAGGCATGACTGAAATGGTTCTAGTTGAACAAGATCTAATTTGACGCTGAAGAGGCAATCTACCAAGTAATATCTAAGTGAATTTTGCAGGGACAATAATTCAACATGGTTGCATTTTTCAACACAGGAGAATCAGATCTATGTTACAGGCAAGTAGAGCAAAAAGCTTAACACACTTGCCAAGTCACTGATTTATGCAAATCATGAAGGGAAGGGCAGGGGAAGTAATCTTGATTATATGGCAAATCAAGTAAAAGAAAGTCTATGAAAAAAGGGAGTGAATCAATATAAAAAGAATGATATCTAATAAGAATTCCTTTTTATGTGTTTGAAAGAGTATTTTGGGAATTTGGGCACTATATTGTCAGAAGAGTGTTATTTTTGTCTCAGGATTTAGAAACCCAAATTAAATCCTATCAAAAGGTTAGAGTCAATCTAGGGTCAAATCATGTGGAGTAGAAATAGGAGTAACAAAACATTCCTTACAGTCCTCTAGGACCCATATCATCATTCATTTAAGCAAATTACTAAAATTTTCAGAAGTGATTTCTACACGTGGAGAATAGAATAATCTTGCCCGCTCTGGCAGAGGGTTGCTGTGAGGTTCAAATGTAAGAGTGTATGGGAAAATGCTTTGCAAACTGAAAAGCATTATAGAAATATTTTCAAATGGTATTCTTAGCTTTTTGCATTAGAGAAGGCATAAAGTGGCTATATAGAGTCAGTTTTGAGTGTCAGGATGACCTGAATAAAAGTCCCACTTCTTTTCACATTGTGGGATGTGACCTAAGCAAATCACTCAACTTCACTGTGTCCAGCCTCTAAGACTATAAACTGCAGACTAAGTGCTGATTGCTTTGGGAGGTAGTTTCCTCACTGGGAGTTCCTTATAGCTATGAAATCATAAGGCCATATTAATACACATACATCAACAACAACAATCAATTTTGCATTACAAAATAAGAGAATATGTTTATGACCCTGTAAAGATGGTCATCCGAATATTATTTCTTATATTTTACAGAGTGCCAGTGTGTTTTAATGGATAGAGGATGTTGGAGTCAGAAAGACCTTTCTTCTCTGAATACGCACACACACACACACACACACACACACAGTATGTGAACATGGGAAAGTCATTTGACCTTTTATTGAGCTCAAAAAACCCTCTTGGATTATGATGATGATGTTGGTCTTATCTGTCAAAACCACTGGTAGTGGCTTACATTGATAAAATCATAGACTGAAACCAAAGATCAAATATAAATTAATATTCATTAAATATCAATCAAATAAAAAAGCTAATGTTCAAGGAAGTTAAGGGGTTGAATCTGAAGTTGAATCCAGGTTCTGGGACTCCAAATTTTAATTACTCCATTACACTATGATCATGATGAAGTTTTTTTGGTGGGAAAAAAATCGCATCAGATCTATCACAGTCTAATCTCCTTGTACATTGAGCTAAATATCTTTTCTAAATCACAAATTATTAGAATGACAGCTAACATTTACATAGTACTTTATGTTTACCAAGAAATTTAAACTATTTATTGTTATATATATATATATATATGTATATATATATGTATATACATCTATTCTCACTAGAAATAGATGCAGCTACAGACATAAAATCTCATTTGATAATTTTTAGTACTTGCCAAATTGTCTTGGATTAAGTAACATAATTGATAAAATAGTGGATCTAGAGTCAGGAAGGCCCAGGCTCTAGTCTTAGACATTTACTGTTTGTATAGCCCTGGACAAGTCACTTAACCTCTGTCTTCATTTCCTAAACTGTAATATAGGGATAAAAATAGTATCTGCCTCTTCAGAGTTGTTATAAAAATAAAATTACATAATATTTGAATGTTATATGAATATGTATATATGTGTGTGTGTGTTTCCTAGCTCTTGGAGAACTTAATATTAAACTGGAAATATTTGTTGTTTTCAGCCATTTCAGTTGTGGCCATTTCTTTGTGACCCTACTTGGAGGTTTTGTGTTTGTTTTTTTGGCAAAGATAATGGAGTGCTTTGATTTTTGATTCTCCAGCTCATTTTATAGGAAACTGAGGCAAACATAGTTAAGTGACTTACCCAGTGTTACACAGCTAGTAAGTGTGTGAGGTGAAATTTGAACACAGGAAGAAGAGTCTTCCTGATTCCAGGTCCAGCACTCTATCCACTGTGCCAGCTAGCTTCCCTTAGAAAGATTAGACATGTGCAGACACATACATACATACATATATACATACATACATACATGCATATCTATATAACATACAGATATTGTCTCATTTTATTTTTATGACAACTCTTGACAGAGAGATACTATTATTATCCATGCTTTACACTTGAGAAAATGAAGACAGACAGAGGTTAAGTGACTTGTCCAGGATTATACAACTGGTAAATGTCTGAGGTCAGAATTAAGGCCTTCCTGACTCTAGATCCAGTATTTTATCAAATGGGTTACTTAATCCAAGACAATTTGGCAAGAACTAAGAATTATCAAATAAAATTTTATGTCTATAGCTACATCTGTTTCTAATAAGAATAGATGTAGATATAGATAAAGAGAAATAGTTTAAATTTCTCAGTAATCATAAAGTAGTACCATGTAAATGTTAGCTATCATTCTTATCATTAGTGATTTGGTAAAGTAAAGATGTTTCGCTCAGTGGACAAGGAGATTCAATGGTGATAGATCTTATTTCTCATTATCTTTAAAATATTCTCCATTAAAAGCCATTTTCTTTCAATTTTAAGTATCCTTATCCTTTCTAATTTCATTTCTAAGAAATGTGTCAATGTGGATAAAAAATCCAATTGAAGTTTGACAGTGAAGAAAATAATAATATGAAACAAAATATATAAATTAACATACCCAGTTTCCATTCTTTTCAGACCAATATAATGTACTGCTAATCCAGTCAATGGCAAGTGCTTGAGCATGCTGAACAGTTTTCATCCTCTGTGTTTTGAAATCTGGGTCATTCAAATATGTTACATAAACATTACCAACTGAGTTTGCCCAGTAGAGGGAGCCATTATCAATGTAGTCTAAATCTAAAATAAAAACAGAAAGTTATCACTGGGATGCTTAGAAGAGAAAAAAGCCCTCAGAATCTACAATCAATTAATCATTATTGTTTTACTATATGAATTAAGAGGAAAACATTTAAAATGAGACACTTTCCTTATTTCAAAATTCAAAAAGAATGCTTATTTTCAAATACTTTTTATATGAATAGTTTTTAAGAAGTGTGACTTTCTAATGGTGTCCTTTAGATTTTAATTTGTGTCTATTAAACAAAGTCATATGGATATGAAAGAAATTAAGTCTAAGGCCCTTTTACTCTTAAGGTACTAGTAATTTGGGCTCAGTTTATATAGCTTCTTTGTTTAAATGCGATCAAATAAAGAGATTTTCCTGCACACTGGTTTTGTGAGTAAGCAGGTCCTATTTTCCTAAGAAAGCATGGATCATTTTCATATCACTTAAAAGAGTATCCTGAGAGTTGTTTTTTTCTGGAATAAACTTTCCCACATTTTTACATTTTTTAAACCAAAAAAACCTTTCATATCAATACTTGGATAATGGCCATAAAATTAGTATGCTTCAATTTTGGAAGTATAAATTTTCTTAACATTATTATAAAATTAAAAATAAATCCTACATTTTGACATTTTAAATGAAAACCTTTGTATTTTATTTTCCTTGAGAAATATAGGTTAAAAAAAACCAGAAAATAGCTGTATTTTATGACATACTTACCAGCTACATTGTTTACTTGGGGTAAAATAACATCATAATGAAAATTTTCTAAAGACAGATTCCAAATACCCAAATTGCTTCCAATAACAACATAAAAATGATCTCCTGTAGGAGGAAAAATAAAATATGTTATGTATACTGTTAAATAAGGTTCTTCAAAACTGAATACTCTACAAAGGAAGCAAATATTTTAAAGCATTGGTTCTCAACCTTCCTAATGCTGTGACCCTTTAATACTCATATGTGGGCATATCTGCATGTGGGCAGACCAACCTGGAGACGGATAGAGGAGCAGTACCTCAGTTCCTAAGACCATCCGAAATATGTGTTTTCTGATGGTCTTAGGTGACCCCATTTGACCCCCAAAGGGATCGTGACCCACAGGTTGAAAACCATTGTTAAAGTAATTGTAATTGGCACTATAGTAATGCTATGATTATGTACTTGATTTGACCCATTTTTTAGGACATAGGCCAGTCTATGCTAGCTGTGTATCTTTCTCACAGCACTTTTCATATAGTAAATACATAATCAGTGGTTGCTGAATTAAATTAATTGAATACAGAGGACCAGGCAGAATGAGTCTCAAATTTAATAGTAGCTAAAGATTAATTTACTTTCTAAAACTGTATGACAGTGTCACACATTATAGTAACTATCAAGGAGTGCTATGAACTAGCACGAGTCCTGGAAGTGGTCCCTAAAGCATACAGTGAATGAGTGTTGTCTTTGCACCTGAATTATAGGAAATTCCTCTAGACTACAGTCTAACTCCGAGATTTCTGGACCTCTAGGGCTACCAAAACACTGTGAACCCTGAATGGAGACTCTAGCTCAGATTGTACTCTTCAGGTTAACTATCAAGTGAAAGAAAATACTTGATGAAAGACTTAAAATGTTCTAATATTAATTTTAGCATCTTACTGCCAAAGTTAAAGAACAAATACATTAATCAATCAACCAATCTATCAATCAACAATCATTTATTAGATATCTGCTACATGTCAGAGACACTTCTTCCTTTTGTTAAGAATAAATAATCAAACTGTTTTCTCTGAAAGTATACTTTGGAAGAGGCTTTATTGGGTATTTGTTGGTATATATATATATAAATGTATGAAAATATAATATAGCAATAAATTTATTTTAAAATTTAAAAATACATTTTTGAGAATAAATGTAAAGATACATTTTATTATGAATCCTTGGAAATGTCTAAGTGGTAATCATTTCAATTTTTAATTTCACAAGAGCTCCAAGAAAGAAAGAAAAGATAGTAGTAAAAGCCAATTATTAGAACAAGGTCTTTTAAACAGCCTAAAGCCTTTTTTAAAATATTGAAATAACTTTCTAATCCATTCCAGTCCAGATTTGAACATATAAGAGAATAAAGTTAAGGATAATACCCTTTCAGAACAAACACAACACACACACACATACACTATATGCAATGCTGTCATATTCACATAGAAACTCATTGCCATTGGCTTCATATTGACTTAGGAAAACACGAATCAACAGTATCCATATTTTGTTGTATTTTAGTTTATTTTGTTAAACATTTTCTAATTACATTTTAATCTGATTCAAGCTGTACTAAGGAGTTTTGGGGACCACATGCCTTGACAGCACTGGAATGAGTGATGTCTCCTGACATCAGTGGAAAATATTAGAGTGTGGGTATACATATCTGCCCCATAGGGATGAAGTTTTATTACATAACACATAGATGTGGAATAATTACAGTTATTCCAGAATTATGGTAGATGGCTACTATAAGTAAATTCAGTATTCATTAAAAGGAATGTTATAAAATTAAAATTTACCAGAGGCAAGTTTGTTATGTATTATTGAACTATCCAGATATTTATGAACATTTCTACATAGTTAGTTTTATCTTACTAGTTTATAAAGTGATCCTATTAAAACAAACATAATCATATTCAATTGCATAAAGATTACATATGTAATACTGCATATTACCTTTTCTACTTCTCAAAGCAAAGTAACAAGTGATCCTTCAATTTAGAAAAATGCTGGTAGGCATTTTACAACTAAAATATTTAAGTATTCAGTGACCTAATCTAAACAGACTACAGAAATTATTCATTCTGTTATCTGGATAGTGATATAAATGAAAGCTTACATATATATGTATATTTCTATAGTTATGTACACATGCACATGCACACACATACACACATATATAACATAATATATGCACTTATGTGTAGATAGATTCGTGCATATATAAAGATTTGTAATATAAAACTGCCTAGAATAATGTTGAAAATCACTGTTCTTTTGTAATTGCCCTTTTAATAGAAAAACGTGCATGCTTACATATTTTATTTCATTGGTGATATTTCCTTTCACATTTTCTTAATTATATAAAGGAAAGCGCTCAATTAAAAACATATTGTTGTAATATATATGTATATGTATATCTGTATATAGTATGTATACAGTATGAAAAATGTCATTGCTAAATTAATTCCAGTTCTGGTTGTGATATAACAGAAAACTAAAGCATGCTGACATAATTTGCCAATTCCTTGGGTCAATGGCACAAAAACATTATACAAATAATGGTCAAGCAATGTCCTGACAAAGTTAAATACTTGTTCTTATTTTTTTCAGTCATGTGTGTACTGTATATCTTCAGTTTGCAGTAGGAGCTGTGGGGTGATGACTTCTATAACTTCCCCACTTTCCAATATGACCTATGTCCCAGTCTGGAGTTTTATTCATTTTGAATTCCCACCTTACTCCCATTCCCCAACCCATGGGAACATGGGCATAGGCCAAGCATCAGCCCTACATGGCTGCCACTGCCACTATTTATTGTGATATTTATAGATTACTTAAACATTTACCATGTATAAAACTATGTTTACATCTGTTTTTTTTAACATTTCACTAATGAGGTTTTTGAGTCTTATGTTCCTATGCAATTTTTCACATAATCCCTGTGGTTTTTATGCACAGTGTGTTGATTTTTTGATTGAGTTAAAGCGGAACTAAATTTATGGGATAAATCAGTAATATCAGTAGGAGGAAAGTAATTGAATGTATGGGGATGGGGAATGACAGTAGGATTTTAAGGGAGACTTAAACAAAATCAAGGAAGCCAAGAAACTGGGATGAAGGAGAGTATTCCAAGCATATGGGGCATCCAGCTAGTGAAAATGTCTGGAGTCAAGAGATGGAATGTCTTGGAGAAGCATCAAGGACACTAGATCTCAGAGCTGATACGTATGTGGGATGGGAGGAAGGAAGGGAGGGGTACAAATTGTAAGAAGACTAAAAAGGTATATGTGGGGGTGAGGCGATGAAATCTATAGGTGCCCAACTCTTAGTACTCTATTTTCATTTGGTCAAATGAACCTTCAGTGTTTCAAACAAGTTCATCTACATTTTGATCTTTAAGGACATACATACATGGGACTTCCAGTGTGAGATGATAGAGTGAAGAAGGAAGCCTCTGAAGGCCTCCCAAACTACCCTCCAAAAAACTAGCAGGGAAGCTGCTTACCAGCCCAGCAGGGAAGGTCTGCCTTACTGTGATGGGAGGGGGAGCAAGGTCCTGGACTAGAAGGAGGAGCCAGCCTCAAGCTGGGGGCCAGCAACAAGACTCCAAACCTGGGGCAATTCACCAGCTAGGCCCCATCCTCCTGCAAACCAGTAACTCCCTAGACAAGTGAATAGTCTGTGCAGCTCAGCAATGCCCCACCCCTAGCACAAGCTACCAAGTGGGCCTTGAGCCCATTGCTGACCCATTGTGTAACCCCACCTGTGGTTAGCCAAAGGGGAGAGCCCACCCCTGGGACTAGCAACTGAGAGACCCTGTTTCCATCGCAACCTAGCAGCAGGGCCCCACCCCTGGGGCGGACCAGTAACAAAATTACTCCTCTAGGGTGTTCTAACAGAGAGGCCCTTTCCCCACAGCAATCCAGCAATAGGACCCCATCCCTGGGGTAGATGAGCAACAAGATCTGTCCTTTCAGGGCAGTGACCAGAAAGACTCTGTAGCAATGTAACAGCAAGGCTCTACCCCTAGAACAGGTTAGCAGCTAAACCAGACACCCAGGGGAGGCAAATAGGGAGGTCCCACTCCCCAGAGCAAGGCAGAAGGAATCACACCTTCCACAGAAAACAAGCAGCTAAACCCTGAAGCCCAAGGAAAGACAGAGGTAAGACTCAGAGCCCCAGCAACAAAGCTCAAAACGGTGCAGAAACAGAACCAACCTCTCACATAAAAATATCAAGTCACCAAAAAAAAGCAGAGAAAATATTCAAAAAGTTTATCTATAGAAAGTTTATATGGTGACTGGGAGGATCAAGGTATAAACTTAGAGAACAACAGTGTCAAAATGGCTATGTGTGATGCCTCAAAGGAAAATGTAATTTGGTCTCAGGCCCAAAAACAATTCCTAAAATAACTTAAAAAGAATTTTTAAAGGCAAATTAAAGAAGTAGAAGAAACACTGGGGGGAAAATCAGAGTAATGCAAGAGAATCATGAAAAATGAGTCAATAGCATGGGAAAAGATACAAAAATTTACCAAGGAAAGTACCTATCTAAAAAATGAAATTCTCCAACTAGAAAAGGAAGTACAAGAGTTTACTGAAGAAGATAATTCCTTAAAAATTAGAATTGAACAAGTGTAAGTTAATGACTATGAGATATCAAGATGCAACAAATCAAAATAAAAAAATAAAAGAAAGTATAAAATTTTTTATTGGAAAACAAAACAAAACAAAACAATAGACCAAGAAAAGAGATCCAGGAGAGATAAAATAAGGATTACTGGACTACCTAAAAGCCATGATCAAAAAAACAAAGAAAAAGCCTGTACAATGTCTTTCAAGAAATTATCAAAGAAAACTGCCCTGATATTTTAGAACCAGAAGGCAAAAGGGAAATTGAAAGAATACACCAAACCCCACCTGAAAGAAATCCCAGATGAAAACTTCTAGGAATGATAGGGCCAAATTCTCTAACTCAGAGATCAAGAAGAAAATATTTCAAGCAGCCAGAAAGAAATAATTCACATATCATGGAGCTACAGTAAGGATTACATAGGATTTGGTAGCTTCCACATTAAAGAACCAGAAGGCTTAGAATATGATATACTACAAGGCAAATGAGTTAGGATTACAACCAAGAATCACCCACCCAGCAAAACTGAATATAACCTTTCAGGTGGAAGAATAGACATTTAGCAAAATAGGGAACTTTGAGGCATTTCTAATTAAAAGACCAGAGCTGAATAAAAAATTTGACCTCCAAATATAAGACTCAAAAGAAACATAAAAAGGTAAAAAAGAAACAAGAGAAAAGACAAGACATTCAATAAGATTAAAGTTTCAATAAATTCAATAAAGTTAAAGTTCTATTTCTATATGGCAAGATAATTGTAACTCTTAACAACTTTATTACTGTAAGAGCAATTAGAAACATATTTGGGGGGGCGGAGCTAAGATGGCAGAAAAGAAGCAGTAGCCTTTCCGCGGTCCTCCAACAATTCTGTTGCTAAAGGCTAAAAAGTGAATTTGAACAAATTTAAGAGTGACAGAACCCATTATGAGACTGAGCATGGCAGATTCCCAGCCCAGGAAAGTGCCTACTCAGGTCCCGGTAAGGAGAAAGCTGAGCACATGGGAGCCTCACCAGTGTGGAGCTGAGACCAAAGTACAGCAGACCGAGAAGAAGCCCCAGCCAGCCAGCAGACACACCCAGCCTGGCCATTATACCACAGGACAGAGGATCATCAAACAGGGTAGGAAAAAACTCAGCGCCCACAGCAGGGTCATCTGCTTTTCCTGGGGCAACCTGGATGTTTAAAATTATACACCCAATACTTCCAGAAGCCAGATGGAGGAGTAAAGTTTAGTTGCTCTGATCCCAGCTCCCTGACCCAGAAAAGTCCGTAGTTAAATTCCCCACCCAGAGTAAAATCTTGAATTAGTGGAAACAGCCTCAGGCTTGGGCGTGGATGAGGAAAGGGGAAAGAAGACAGTACAGAGTCTAAGCCCAGGAGGGTGGAGCAAGCAAGCCCTAACAAGAAAAGCCCAGGTGTGCTTTAGTACCACCAAGCCAATCAGCAAACAGCAGCCCTGCCTCTTGCCTTCAGCTGTAGCCTGCTCTGAGCCTGCCTGAGCTGTAGCTCAGAGACACAGAGGCAGAAACCTGAAGAGACAGACCACCCCACCCCCATAGGTTACTCTGTAAGCCTCAGGGTAACTCAGGGGAATCTTTAAGAATCTTGGTCTTGGCCTCAGGCTACACACTTGGAGTCTACAGCTACCAAACCCCTACCTCCCAGCCTGAGAAGCTCAATACTCTGACACCCCAGAAGTGGATATCCACCCTAAAAATCCAGGACATAGGTGCTCACAATGGGGAAGAAGGAAACTGTAAAGGCTAGGACCATCAAATCTTTTTATAGTGAGCAAGAACAAATTCAGAAGGCAACACAGATTCTGTACTCACACTGGAGACCACAGAAGGAAATGTGAATTGGTCTCAAGCCCAAAGAGCCTTCTTGGAGGATCTCAAAAGAGATTTTAAAAATGGAATTAGAGAGGTAGGAGATATATTTAAATTTACAGTGACCAAACTGGAAAAAAAAACTAGGACAGGAGGTCCAAAATCTAACTGGAGAAAATAACCTCACTAAAAATGTAAAATGAACATATGGAAAAGGAACTCCAAAAATTAATTGAGGAAAACATTTCAATAAAAATGGGAATCAGACAAATTGAAGTGAAGGACTCTATGATGCAACAAGAGTCAGTCAAACAAAACATAAAGATTGAAAAATTAGAAGAAAGTGCAAAATAATCTCACCCAAGAAGTATATTTAGACAGAGGGTATGGATATAAGGTGACTTTGATGGGATGATAACACCCAAGAAACAAAATAAAGGAGTGAGAAAGAAAATTGCACTGGATAAAACAGGAGGGGAAGAGGTTGAATGGGGTAAATTATCCCACATAAAAGAGGCATGAAAGAAGTATTACAATGTAGAGAAAGAAGTGGGGGACAGGGCAGGTGTTGGTGGGCAAAGCTTAAACCCTACTCTCATCAAAATTGGCTCAAAGAGGGAATAACATACCACTCAGTTGGATATAGAAATCTTTCTTACCCTATAAGCAAGTAAGAATGGGACAAGTATAATAGAAGGAGGAGAGGGGACTGATAAAAGGGAGAGTGTATTGGGGAATATGGTGCTCAGAACCATAACTTTTGTAAGGAGGGAAATATTGGGGGTAAGAGTGAGAGAGGGTTAAACAAGCAAAAAATAGCATGGAGGGAAATACACAGTTAGTTATTATAACTATAAATGTGAATGGGATGAACTCACCCATAAAACAGAAATGGATTGCAGAATGGAATAAAACCCAGAATCCTACAATATGTTGTTTACAAGAAATACATTTGAAGCAGAGAGATAAACACAGAGTAACGGTAAAGGACTGGAGCCGAATCTATTATATTACAGCTGAAGCAAAGAAAGTAGAGGCAGCAATCAGATCTCAAATAAAGCAAAAGTAAAAATAGATCTAATTAAAAGAGACGAAGAAGGAAACTATATCTTGTTGAGTGGTATCATACATGATGAAGTCATATCAATAATAAACATATATGCACCAAATGGTATAGCATCAAAATTTTTGAAGGAGAATTTGAATCAGTTGCAGGATGAAATAGATAATAAAATTGTACTAGAGGGGAACCCATATGTTCCCCTCTTGGAACTAGAAAGAATCCAACCCCCCAAAAAAATTAGAAAAGAAGTTAAGGTGGTGCAGGTATATAAACTACCTGCCTTGTATGTAGGTGCTACAGGTTCCTGTAGGTCCAGAAGACAACACTCTTGGCTACAAAACACCATACAGTAGTAATTCTTTATTGATACATTGATTACCTTTGTGCTCTCCTCCATTAGGGCTCTACAGCATGGCCCCATAAATCACATTTGCAGAGAACTTGATTTTTGTCTACACACACACACACACACACACACACACACACCCCAATAGTTGTAAATTTCCATATTATATAAAAAGATCTGTGTATGTACAACAATGCAACCAATTCCTCAGGTGTCATACTAACCCTAAAAACTGAATAACAACAAATAACAAAACAAAAATAAGTTAAGGTGGTGAAGAAAATTCTGGACAAGTTAGATTTGATTGCTCTCTGGAGAAAAATGATTAGGGATGGAAAGGAATATATCTTTTTCTCAGTGGTACATGGTATCTATGCAAAAATTCACCATGTATTAGGACATAAAAGCCTCACAACTGAATATAGAAAAGCAGAAATAGTAAATGCAGCACTTTCAGATCATAATGCAATAAAAATTATTCTCAACAATGGACAATGAAAAGAGAAAAATTAATTAGAAATTAAATAATCTAATATTAAAAAACAAGTAGGTAAGAGAACAAATCTTAGAAATAGTCAATAATTTGATTAAATGACAAAAATAAGACAACATACCAAAATTTTACAGGAGGCAGTCAAAGCTGTACTTAGGGGAAAAAGTATATATCTAATTTGCTTATATCAATAACATAGAGAAAAAACAGATCAGTGAACTGGGAAGAATAAATTAAAAATCCCCATTAAAACACCCAATTGAAATTCCTGAAAATCAAAGGAGAGATTAATAAAATTTAAAGAAAACCACTGAACTAATAAAACTACAAGCTGTTTTTAAAAAATAAAACAAAAAAAGTAAATCATTGGCTAATTTGCTTTTATATGGGAAAGGATATAAAAACAAATTATTAGTATCAAAAATGAAAGGGGTAAATTCACCACCAAATGAAGAGGAAATTAAAACAATTTTAGGAGTCATTTTGCTCAATTGCATGCCAATAAACTTGACAATCTAAATTAAATGGAATTATAGTTATAAAAATATAAATTACCCAGATTAACAAGAGAAATAGAACACTTAATTCAATTTTAGAAAAAAAAAGAAATTGAACAAACCATCAATGAACTTCCTAAGAAAAATTCCCAGGATCAGGTGGATTCACAAACAAATTCTACCATACATTTAAAGAAGAATTAATCTCCATATTACATAAACAGATGAAAAAGGACTCCCATCAAATTCTTTTATGACACAAATATTGTGGTGATATACAAACCAGGAAGAGCAAAAACAGAGAAAGAAAATTATAGACCAATTTCCCCAATAGATATTGATGTAAATTTTTAAAATGAAATACTAGTAAGGAGATTACAGCAGTATGTCACAATTAATACCAGCACTGAAGGACTAGTTCAATATTAGGAAAACTGTCAGCAGAGCAAACAATACAAATAAGAAAACCATCAGAAATCATATAGTTATCTCAAGAGAAGTTGAAAAAGGCTTTGACAAAGTCCAACACCTATTCCTATTAAAAACACTAGAGATCAAAGGAGTATATGGAGCTTACCTTAAAATGATAAGTAATGTTTATCTAAAACCACCAGCAAGCATTGTCTGCAATGGGAAGAAGCCAGAAGCCTTTCCTATACAAGAAGGGTGAAACATGAATCCCCATTATCATATCTATCATTTAAGAGTATACTAGGGATGATAAATATAGTAATAAGAAAAGAAAAAGAAGGAATTAGAATAGGCAATGAGTAAACAAAACTCTCCATCTTTGCAGATGATATAACAGTATACTAAGAAAATCAACTGAAAAACTACTTGAAATTATGAACAACTTTAGCATAGTTGTAGGATAAAAATTAACCCACATAAATCACCATCATTTCTTTATATTGCCAACAAAGTCCAGCAGCAAGAGATAGCAAGAGAAATTCCATTTAAAATATCTGACGATAATATAAAATTATTGGGAGTCTACTTGCCAAGACAAAGCCAGAAACTATTTGAACACAACTATAAAATACCTTTCACACAAAGAAACTTAGACCTAAATAATTGGAAAAATATTAATTGCTCATGAGTAGGCCAAGCAAATACAATAAATGTAACTAATTCTATCTGGGCAGAGCCAATATGTTGGAGTAAAAGCAAGGACTTGCATGAGTTCTCCCCCAAATTCTTCCAGAAACCTGTAAAAAATAACTCTAAACAAATTCTAGAGCTGCAGAAACCACAAAATGACAGAGTGAAACACATCTCCAGTCCAACGCAGCCTGAAAACCTTTAATTGAGCACAATCTGGCTTGGGCTACACTGGTACACACATGGCTGGAGGAGGCCACGGGGAACTGAATTGTTGGCACCTGTGATGATTTCCAGACTTCTCAACCCACAAACAATGAGGACAGTGTAAAAGGTCAGTGGGGAACTCTGTGGCACCTGGGTGAAAGAGGAGCACACAATTCTGATTCAGTCCCAGGGCAGTGGAGATGCCAGTGGTGGCAGCAGCAGCAGCAGTGGGAGCTGCTTCCAGAGCTCTGGGCCTACAGATTGTGGGGGACACAGCAGCTGAAACAAACCCCTGAGGCCTGGAACAATACATTTATTCCCATCCCTACCACCACTGGAAGCAGAGTACTACCTTGACAAAGAGTTAGAAAGTCAAGTATTTGTCTGGGAAGATGAGTATAGCATCTTATTTAGGTGACAAAGAAGACCAAAGCATACAACCAGAAGAAGACAACAAAGTCAAAGCTCCTAAATCAAAAGCCTGTAAGAAAAATGTGAATTGGTTGCAGGCCATTGAGGAGCTCAAAAAATGTTTTGAAAATCAAGTAAGAGAAGAGAATTGGGAAGAGAAATGAGAATGATGCAATAACATCATGGAAAACAAGTCAACAGTTTGCAAAAGGAGACCCTAACATACTGAAGAAAATTACATCTAAAAAATAGACTAACACAAATGACAAAAGACATCTAAAAAGCCAACGAGTAGAAGGATGCCTTAAGAAATGCAAAAGGCCAAATGGAAAAGAAAGTCCAAAAGCTCACCAAAGAAAAGAATCCCTTAAAAATTAGAATGAAGCAAATGGAAGCTAATGACTTTACGAAAAACCAAGAAATTATAAAACAGAAACAAAAGAATGGGAAAAAGAGAAAACAATGTGAAATATCTTTTTGAAAAAAAAACCAATGATTTGGAAAATAGATCCAGCAGAGATATTTAAAAGTGATTGGACTACCTGAAAGCCATGATCAACAAAAGACTGTAAACATCATTTTTCAAGAAATTATAAAAAAAAAAAACCTGCCCTGATATTCTAGAAAGAGAGGAATATAGAAATTGAAAGAATCCCAATTTCCTCTTGAAAAAGATCCCAAAAAGAAAACTCCTAAGAATGTTGTAACCAAATTCCAGAATTCTCAGGTCAGGCAGAAAATATTGCAAGAAGCCAGAAAGAAATACAGTATTGTGGAAATACAATCAGGATAACACAAGATCTAACAGCTTTTACATTAAGGGACTGAAGGGCTTGGAATGAGATATTCTGGAGGTCAATGGAACTATAATTAAAACCAGAAAAACTGAGTAAAATACTTCAGGACAAAAATGGATACTAAATGAAATAGAGGACTTTCAAGGAGTCTTGATAAAAAGACCAGAGGTGAACAGAAAATTTGACTTTCAAATATGAGAAGCAAGAGAAGCACGAAAAAGTAAATAGGAAAGAGAAATCGTAAGGGACTTATTAAAGTTGAACTGTTTTCATTCCTACATCAGAAGATGATATTTGTATATCAGTATTAAAACATCTGGATGAAAGATAGATAGATAGATAGATAGATAGATAGATAGATAGATAGATAGATAGATAGATAGACAGTTAAATAGGTGGCAAAGAGTGAGTTGAATATAAAGGGATGATATCTAAAAACAAAATTAAGGGGTGAAAGAAGAATATATTGGGAGAAGGAGAAAAGGAGATAGAATGGGGGTAAATTATTTCAATAAAAGAAAGGTTTTCACAATGGAGGGGAATAGTGGGGAGGTGAGAAATAATGAGTGAACCTAACTCTAATTGGATTTGGCTTAAGGAGGGAATAATATATACACTCAATTGAGTATATTACCCTACAGAAAAGTAAAGGGGAAGTGGACTGGGGGGAGATGATAGAAGAGAGAGCAGATTTGGGGAGGCGGCCGTCAGAAGCAAACACTTTAAAAAAACAACAGGGTGAAAAGAAAAAAAAATTGAATAAGTGGAGGCTTGAGATGGGATGGAAGGAAATATAGTCTTTCACAATGTGACCATTATCTAAGTACTTTGCATAACTACATGTGTATAACCTATATTGAATTGCTTATCTTTTCATTGAAGGTGGGTGGAGAGGAAAGAAGGGAGAGAATTTGGAACTTGAAGTCAAAAAAAAGTAAAAAAAATGTTTTTTATATGCAATTGGGAAATGTATCATATATAGGCAATGGAGCATAGAAATCTATCTTGCCCTACAAGAAGTAAGAGGAATATGGATAACAGGAGGCTGTGGTGGTGATAGAAGAGAGGGCAGACTGGAGGAAGGGGTAATCAGAATGTATGCCATCTTGGGATGGGGGAGGTGAGAGATGGGGAAAAATTTGGAACTCAAAATCTTGTGGAAATGAATACTGAAAACTAAAAATAAATTAAATTTTAAAAATAAAGTATAACTACACAGAAAAAAACAATTCTACCTGTGTTAATTTATTTATTCAGTGGCATGCCAATAAAACAATAAAAATTATTTTATAGAGTTACAAATAATAATAAAATTCAACTGAAAAAAATAAAAACTCAAGGATATCAAAGGAATTAGTGGGAAAAATGCAAATAAGGTAGTCTAGTCATACCAGATCTCAAATTGCATTATAAAATAGTAATTATCAAAACATTCTGGTACTGGCTAAGAAATAGAGTAGCAAATCAGTGGAAAAGATTAGGTACAAATTACATTATAGTAAATGACCATAATTATCTGATACAGATTCAAAGGTCCTAGGTTTTGGTTTTTGTTTGTTTGTTTGTTTTTTGCTTTTTAGAGGGGAGAATGCTGGGTAATTGGGGTTAAGCGAATTGCCAAAGATCACACAACTAGTTTTGTATTAAGTGTCTGAGGTGGGATTTGAATTCAGGTCCTCCTGACTCCAGGGCAGGTGCTCTATTTACTGTGCCACCTAGCCACTCCAGGTCCTAGCTTTTGAAACAAAAACTCATTATTTGACAAAGCTGCAGGAAAAACTGTATGGCAGAAATTATGTATGGACCAATATCTTTCACTGTATGACAAGACGTTCAAAATGGGCACATGATTTACCCGTAAAGGATAATAATATCCCCCCCACAAAAACTTAAGAGAGTATGGAAAAGTTTATCTGTCAGATTTATTTGAAGAATTTAGGACCAATGACGAGATAAAGAACACTGCAAAATGTAAAATAGATCATTTTGATTATATAAAATTGAGAGTTTTTTGCACAAAATCATTGCAACCACAATTATAAGGAAAACAGAAAACTGAGGGGGGGGGATTTACAAAAACTGTCTCTGATAAAGGTCTCACTTCTCAAATATTTAGAGAACTGAGTTAAATTTGCAAATCATTCCCCAATGACAACTGTCCAAAGATATGAATAAGCAGTTTTCAGACAAAGAAATCAAAGTTATCTATATTCATATAAAATGCTTTAAATCACTGTTTATTAGAGAAATGCAAACTAAAAGAACTCTGAGGTACTACCTCACACCTATCAGAGTCACTAATATGGCAAAAAAAGGAAAATGTTGGTGGAGTTGTGAACTGACCCAACCATTCTGGAGAGTAATTTATCTACAAAAGGGCTATAAAACTGTACATATCTTTTGATCCAGCAAAACAACTAGTACATTTATATTCCAAAGACATCAAAAAAGGAGAAAGGACCTATTTGTGCAAAAATATTTATTTTAGCTTTTTTTATGGAGGCTAAATATTGTAAATCAAAAGGACATCTATCAATTGGGGAATGACTAAGCAACTGTGGCGTATGATTTTAATGCAATATTATTGCACTAAAAGAAAAGACATGGAAGATGAGTAAAAAACTGTAAATATTTACATGAACTGATGCATAGTGAAGTAAACAGAGCCACAAGAACATTGTACACAATAATAGCAATATTGTTTGATAAAGAACTGTGAAATAGCCATTCTCAGCAACATAACATCCAAGAAAATCCCAAAGAACAAATGATGAAGAATATTGGCTACCTACAGAGAAAGAACTGATATTGATTAAATACAGACTGAAGCATACTATTTTCACTTTTTCTTCCCTTTTATTTGAGTCTTGTTCAAAATGACTGTTATGGAAATGTTTTACATAATTGCACATGTATAACCTCTATCTGATTGCTTATCATCTCAGAGAGGAGGGAGGAGTAGTAAAGATAGAATTTGGAACTCTAAACTTTAAATACAATTGTTAAAAACTGGGAAAATAATGTATATAGAAAATAGTATATATGAATATATATTTCTAGCAGTGGATAATGGGAGCTTCAAGCACCTCTAGACAGAACACTTAATAAAACATAGAATACTGAGGAGAATTCCTTTGTATTTCATCAATATTAATCTCTTTTATTGATTCTCTGTCCTACATGCACAGGGGCAGGTGGCAGGAAAGAATGAGGTGTTTACACAAGATTTTACCAAAAAAGGAATTAAGGTTAAAATCATCCCTAAATTCATCCCTTTTTCTTCTCAGCAATAGCAACACAAGGGAGGGAAGTCTGCTCCATATACTTTCATATATAGTCCACTGATCAGAGACCTATGTTGACAGATATTTTAAAAAATTGCTTTGGGGGCATATAGAATTTCCCTAGGTTACATGTTTCTCCTCTGGTGTCCCTAAACTTTTACTTGGGATACTGTGACTGTATTTATATAGCATTTTGCAGGTTTCAAAATAATTTCACAAAAATTAACTTGTAGTCTTCACAGCAAGTCAGCGAGGATTAGAAATCTAGGTGGTATTGAGGATATAGTACTGGAACTGGAATCAGGAAGACCTGAGTTTTAATTCGGCCTCAGATAGATAGCTGTTTATGTGATCCCGGGAAAGGTACTTGGCTTCTCTCAGATTCAGTTGTTTTTCTTTTTTGTGTTCAATTGGTAGAGTGTGGAAGATAATAGTTCTTACATCTGAGGAATATTAGGATGATGCCGTAAGATAATAGGTATAAAGCCCTATCTAAATGTTAGATATATTATGTTTCTGTTGTTTCTGCTAAAGAGAATGGTTTTTGAAATAGAAACAACAGAACACAACTTACGTACAGAGTTAATATATAAATTAAAAGATGGTAGGACAACACTTATCTGACTTTGATGAATTCAGGTCTCCTGGCCTAGATAAACCTCATCTTTAGGTACTGAAAAAGCTGGCAAATATGACTACAGAGCCATTGTCAATGATATTTAAGAGACACAAGAAAATGGGAGAACTACCACAAGACTGAGGAAGATTTTGGGGACAGCTAGGTGGTGCTGAGAATAGAGCACTGGCCCTGGAGTAAGGAGGACCTGACTTCAAATCCGACCTCAGACACTTGACACATTTACTAGCTATGTGACCTTGGGCAAGTCACTTAACCCCAATGCCCTGCCTTCCTCCCTCCAAAGGAAAAAAAAAGATTTGATATTGCTTTAGTCTTCAAAAAAGGGTAGAAAACCAAGTCTGTAAATTGTAAGCCATTAAACTTGGCTTTAATTCCTGGAAAACTGTGGAAAGAATCATTAAGGAAATTGTTGGTAAATATCCATTAAGAACAATTCTTCCCAGAGTAACCTTACTCCTTTTTTTGATCATTGTATTTGAAAAAGATTACTAAGCTAGTAGATGGTTGGGTGGAGAGAATGCTTTGGATTTAGTTTATCTAGATATAGTAAAAGTTTTCATAAAGTATTTTGTATTAGTATTTTTTAGAAGAGAGAAATGTGGACTAGGTGATAAAAAAGACAGATGGATTCAAAACTATTTGAATGGCCAGAAGTTGTTAGTAGTTCAGAGTTAAAATGGCAAGAGGTCCTCATTGGAGTCCATCTCAGCTTGGTACTATGCTATGTAACATTTAAAAAAAATTATCAAAGTCTTAGATAAAGGCATAGCTAGTATGTTTATCAAATTTGTAAGTGACACAAAGCTGGGAGGGATATCCGTTGCACTGTACAATAGATCAGTGCACAAAAAGATCTTGACAGACTAGTGTATTAGGCTGACTCTGATAAGATGAAATTCAGTGAGGACAAGTGGAAAGTCTTATGTTTGGTATAAAAAAATGAACTTCACCATCACAAAGTGGGTAAAGCATGGAGTTGTGTTGAAAAAAAGGTCTTGGGATTTTAGTGAACCTGAAGCTTAATACAAATCAGCAACATGATATGGCAGATAGAAGTGCTAATGTGATATTGGGATGCATGGAGAGAAATGGCTTTCAGGAATAGGCAAGGGTAATAGTCCCAATGTACGCTGAACTTATCAAGCTTCACCTGGAATACAGTGTTCAGTTTCGGGCAATGTCATTTTAAAATGTCCTTAGTTAACTGGATAGTGATGGGACTTAAGTCTCTGTCATATGAGAATCAGCTTGAGGAATTGGGCATGGCTTGCCTGGAGAAGAAAACACATGAGAGGGGAAGAAGGAAAGTGACATGATGACTGCCATGTAGAAGAAAGATTATACTACTCATGGGTCCCAGAAAGCAAAAGCTGGAACAATAGTGGAAGCAGAAAAGAGGTAGATTTGGTCTTTATGTATGAAAAAACTTCCTAATAGAGTGACCCGGAAGTCGAATAAGTGGTGGTACTTTCTTCCTCTTTGGAGGTCTTTCACCAGAGGTTATATAGCTGTTATGTTATAATAAGGATTGTTTTTAGGTAGGATTCGGATTAGATGGCCAGTAAGTTCTTTTCCAACAGTCAAATTGGACGAATCTGGGAGGAAAGCTGAGAGGATATAATTATTCCTATTTTACAGATGAAGGAACTGAGACTTTTGTCGTTGTTCAGTGATGTCTGACTGTTACCTCATTTGGGGTTTTGTTGACAGAGACCCTGGAGTTATTTTTCTTTTCTTCTTCATTTTTTGCATAAGGAACTGAGGAAAAGAGAGTTAAGTGACTTGCCCAGGGTCACACAGCTAATAAGTGTCTGAGGTCAGATTTAAACTCAGGAAGAAGAATCTTCCTGACTCCATGTCTGATACTCTATCATTGAGCCACCTAGCTACCCAAAACTGAGCCAACAAAAGATGAAATAACATATTCAGAATCCTACTGCTCACAAGTAGTAGAAATGGTACCTGAAGCTAGATCTTTTGACAAGTTTACTTTCCATGACAACCTTTTGTTTCTCAGGAACATACTATAAAAACCAAACAATATAATAAGGAAGTATTAATAATCTAATCATTCACATTAGGATACCATGGCAGGATCTTGTAAGGCCAAAGTGGGAGAAGACATTTCTTTGCAACCATAGACAAATGGAAGTTTACATGTATCTAGCATATATGTGCAGGGCCTATATCAAATATTACCTGACTTAAGTGTGCTTCCTTGAAAAATACCTGACCACGGTCCCTTGCCTGCTTGAGAAACTGCTCGAACTTGAAATGCGTAGGTCTGTGAACTATTCAAATTCTCAACACGGTACTCTGTTGTTGAAATTTCTTTATAAACTATGCTATCTTCACCAAATATGACTTTCACTTCATACTTCCAGTTTTGCCAAGCATTAGGGCCTGCAAGAATAAGGTACAAAGGGCTGTTAAATATATTTTGCATGAACAGACACTTTTAGAAATGCCTATGATGAAATGAAATTATAAGGGGTTTTTTTGTCTTTTTGAAAAAAAATTCATAAAGGTTTACATGGTATCATATCACTTTGTCCTGATTGGAGCAATATTCATGGCCTCATAAGAGGTAGGACAGTTTGAGTTTCATAGAATAAATCACAGAATTCCATAATAGGAAGAGATCACAGCAGCCATATCCGTATAAGAAACTTTACTGCAACTTCCCCTAAAAGTGATTATCTAATATTGTTGCTGTTGTTCATCCTTCTGGTCTTTGTCTGAAGACCACTGCAGTTGTGGTGATGGTGGTAGGGTATGTGAAATCACTAGTTTCTGAGACAGCCCATTGCATTTTTATTTTGCCTTTAGAGTCAAGGATTAGTTTTAAGGTTATCTAATCACCTATACCAATCCTTAAAATATTGAAAGCCGGTCATCATTTCTTCCCTGAATCTTATCTTCTCCAGTGATAAGAATAATAATAGTTAACATTCATAAAGCACTTGCTGTGTGGGAGGCACTGTACTAAGTGCTTTACAATTATTATCTCTAGATCAGTAACGCTCCAACTGTTCCTCACCTATTGTGACATCCAGCCCATGACTGTCTTTTTCTAGATGACCTCCATCTTATCAATATCTATCCTAAACTTTGGTGCCCAGAAATCAACACAATATTCTACCTAAGACCTGACCAAGGCACAGTGCAGAAGGCTTATGATTCTTTTGAGATACTATGTCGCTTATTCAGATTTCTATAACTATTTCAAGCTGTTGTCTTATATTGAATTGTAGTCACTTAAATCCCCAGATCTTATTCACAAAACTGTTGTCTAGCCATGCCAGTTTTGATATGAATTTGAAGAAAACATAATCCTTTGGAAAAATATTCCTTGAATTTATATAAAAATCCACTCTTAAGAGATCAAAACGTTTCATATTCATCATCATTTATCCATATATCTTCCTCCTGTAGTAGGCAGGTTGCAGCCTTTATTATCCTCATGTGATAGATAAGAAAACTGAGAGACCTAAAACTGAAATGTCTTGGCTGAATTGATGCAGCAAATCAACAACAAAGCCCAGAACACAAGATAAATTTACTGATCCCCAAAAGAATACGCTTATATTCTGTTACTCCCTTCCACCCCCATCTGCCTCAGACATGGCCTTGCATGTAGAATGCTTTCTTAGCATTCTTTAGCAACCAGAGAATCTTAACCTTTTATTGAAACCTCTTCCTTCTATCTGATGTTTGGGTTAAAGATGCCATCTCTATTATTTGGTTCTTTACTGCCCTTTTATGGGAATGATGTTTTATGACATGTCCAAAAAATTACTAAAGTCTCTAAGCATAATCCCCAAATTTCAAGACTTTCCTCTATATCTATCATGTGCTATGAAGGTTAATTTTACACAAGATGATTAAGACTAAGCTCTGAGACATAAGAATGATAAAATATGATGGCAGACAGTGACAGGGAGGACAGATCTTATATATTATGTGCTTGCTGACATACAATATAGATAAAAGGAAATATTTTATTGTTGATGACATCATTAAAATATTTTGTGATAAAAATTCTGATTTCAAAGGTTTATTGAAACACACATTGATTCGCTGGTGTTAGTATTTCCTTAGAACCTTAGACTTTAGCTAAAAAAGATTTTTGATATTATCTACTTCACTCCTCTCATTTTACAGGTAAGGAACTAGGCCTATGAGAGATTAAATGTCTTTTACAAGGTCTCATGGATAATTAGCAAGTGGTTTGTTTATCCAAGATTAGAATGCATTTTATGGTTCGTTTTCAAATCTGTCAGTCCAGTGTGTGCTTTTTCCACTACATCATGAGAATGGACATATGACTATAGGATCATAGATTTAGAACTAGAAGGAAACTTAAAAGACATGAAGTTTCTCTCTCTAATTTCACAGGTTAAGAAATGAAAGTAAAAAAATAAAGTTAAGTGACTTGCCCAGGATTATATAGCTAGTAAGAATTTGAGGCAGATTTTGAACTCTCTTTGACTCCAAGTCCAGGACTCCATGTAGTTCCATTTAACATAAAACATATTTGCATTTATTTATTTTGACTCACACATAGCTCTTTTCAAAAATCACTTTAATTTTTTCACTTTTCCAATAATTTCTTTAAAAGAGAAAAACTTTTGGATCAAACTATAACCTCTAATGGACCTTAAATGACAGAATAGGAATTCATTACATTAGATGATTTACTCTCAAAACCTAGAGAAAAAAAGAAAGAAAAAATAATTGAAATCATGAAGTATTGGGCAATTTACTCTGATATAGAAAATAATTTTGATTTGCTATAGCTATGCAATGCACATATAGGCTACATTTGGAAAACTCCCGTATGAGAACTTGTTGTCCACTTGTTAGTCTTATAGCAAATTGGACAGACTACAGTTTGGCCACATGACTAATTAACATCAATCCAACCTGAAACATCCAATACGGAGACAGCTTTTTTTTCTGCCTGACAAGATCTAAGCTATTAAAAGGTAGATGTAACTTTAAGCCTTTAGTATAATTTTCATTGCTTTGCTTCTTGTGTATGTTACATAGGCGATTTGTTATAATGGAAAAGAACTAAAACTGGAAGGCAAAAGACCTGGGGTAAAATACTGGTTCTTTATTGCATTATGTGCCCCCTTATACAAGTTACTTCATCAATATGAACCTTACATCTCTCATATCCAAAATAAAGGAACTAGACTAGATTATCAGTAAAGTATCTCTGAAACCCAAAACACAGTGATCCTATTAATTTCTTATTTTTAATATTAATTGACAAATCTCTTTATGCAATATCTTGTCCTTGAACTAACAAATATTTGTCATTTCAGTTGATTCAGAATTATCATTCTTTTATTGTTATTGTTTTGGGCAGAATTTGACCCATTCAAATATATGCATATCTACTTGCAAAATAGATTCCTCTATACCATATATGCGTCATTCACTTTGTCAAGATGACTTAGATGACCTTACAGCTGTATGTAATCTTTCAGAACACCTACTCTTCTAAATTTATCCCCAAATGTCCCACCTAAAATTAACTTTATATTGTGTACTCAATGCTGATCCTATCACTTTAAGAATAAGTCTGTAAAGGAGAATGAAATGGAATTAGAAATTAAAATTATAAATATTATTTTCAGAACCATTTCAAGAAGAATTGGAGTTTGCAGTAGTCTATGGGGGTAATAATGATGAGCAGTTAGATGAGACAGTCAATAGAATGCCAAGTCTAGAGTCAGGAAGAATCATCTTCTTGTGTTCAGGTCTATTCTCAGATGCTTATTTGTTGTATGACCCTGGGCAAGTCACTTTACCCTGTTTGCCTTAGTTTCCTCATCTGTAAAATGAGTTGGAGAAGAACATGGCAAATCACTTCAGGATCTTTGCCAAGAAAATCCCAAAACTAGTCACAAAGAATTGGACATGACTGAAGCAACTCAACAATAAGATGCATGTGATAGATCTATGTATTTTACTTTCCATCTATATTTGCCAAACACTTTCTTTGATTCCTTATAAACATATTCCCCATTGTAACTTAAAGAAAATATAGAGAGATGATAGAAAGGGAAATTGAGGAGAGAGGAGGAAGAGAGGTAAGAGGAAGGGAGGGAGAGAGAAAGACAGAGAGAGGTGAATATCTGTATGACCTCAGGCAGCTCTAATAAGTTAACTGGATTGAACTAGTATTTTTGGTTCTCTTTCAATAGATCATATAGTGTAATTGAAATAATCAATCTTGGGTATGTCTATTTGACAATAAAACATTAATCACATTATTAAAGATGTTCTAATGCAGCAGATGTCTTATAATATTAATAATAGTATTTAGCATTTACATAGCATTGTAGGATTTGAGTTTTACAACAATCTAATTGGGTACATATTATAAGCATTGTAATCCAAGTTTTAATGAAGAAGAAACAGAAGCTCAGAGTAGTTAAGTGGCTTGTCTGGAAGGATCTGGACCTTAGCCTGGCCTTATTCTAGGTTCACTGCTGTACTATACCATGCCATCTCCTTTGCTTACAATTCTAATGTAACAAAAGGTAGAGTAGCTCCTTCAATCTTTTAAAATACTAAAAATCTTTTAATGTACATAGCCTTAATCATCTTTTTCCCTTCAACACAAATGAAATTATCAAACTGTCATCTGACATTTGCCTCATTAACTTGGTAGCAGCTAATTTTAAAGTTCTATGGAAAAAAAAATTAAAAAATTTATTGTAGCAGATTATCATACATACAATGTGAATGCCTTAAAAACCTACCCATTCCTGATCCAAGAGAAGGTTTTTTCCAGGTAATCACTCCTGAATTGACTCCAAGATACACTTGGAACTCTAGAGGTGCAAAACTTGGTACAGGTATTGGCTGGTTAGATAACTCCCACAAAAAAAGATTATCATAAGTTCCCAGAATATTACTACAAGAATTCACAACAATTTCAATAAAAGTGGATTTTCCTTCATGTCTTTCTTCAGTGAACACAAGTTGACCTGTACTCACTGTCACTATGCCACGGCCATGGACAACAGCCTGGATAGTTGTAGGAACCTTTTTCAGTCGATGGTCTTGGTATAACCCTGAACCATCGAGAAAAACAGAGTATAGCACTTTAGATGACGCAAGCATATAAAAGAGTCGCTGAAGTTTTGTATCCACAAAGAATACATTAATAGATCTTCTCTTTATGATTGCCTCAGTGACCATATTTTGCCTTCCAAGGGACTCCTCCTGGGGTAGATGCATACGGTAAACACCATCTGGTAAACCAATAAACAAATATCTAAAGAGAAAATATACAAAAATAATTTACATTTTATCATAAAAGTTTAAAAAATACGTTTGTATATAAAACATATACACATGCAAAATATGATTTCATTTTCTGTACTTACCCATTATAAGGATCTACAAATATCTTATATGCTTGAAATTCTAACGTAGCTACCACCTCATCAAGGCATTTGATGGAGCTGCACCATAGAATCTGTTATGCAGAAACATAGTGGGAAAATGTAATTAACAAAATTATTATCATCAATTAAGATCACATTGCCTTAAACTACCCTACTGTTATGTTTATATTAAACAGAGAAAAACAAAATAAAAATCATGATTTAGTGGCCATACAAAATATTGTATTTTAAGCTTTGATTGAATCTACCTATTTAAAACAAAAGAGTAGAGAAGTCACTTTTCATAGTCAGCCAGTACCAGTCATTCACCTCTTCCCCAGCCCTTTCCTGCACCCCCTCACACACCTCCTGCTTAGAGTCCTACGTTAACAATCTGAAGAACTAGAACTGACTGATGGTTATATATGTCAATAGCTATGTAAATATGATATTGATAGTAAATCTTTTTTGTTTTTCTCCTTTGTATGTGTACAATGATCTAGGGAACTTCTGGTGAAGAATCTCTTTCTACCAATAAAAACAGGTAACTTCTATAATTAACAGTCTTTGAGAGTTCTCTGGTGTTCAGATTAGATGATTCGCTTAGGCCCACAAAGCCAATGTTTATCAGAGGCAGAATTTGAAATCTGAATGAGGACTTACTTATTCAGAGGCTCTTTTATTTATTATCCACACCTTCTGCTATGGATAATTACAGGGCTTTTGTTTAAATAGCCCCAGGCTACTCCTCCCTCTTCTAGGCATTATAATAATTTCTAAAAGGAATAAGAAGTTGAATAAAACCAGGTGTCTACAATTGAGGAACTGAGTACAGGAAGCCATTATTTTCAAACTACAGCAAGATAAACTCATAAATATGGTAATTTATTCATAAAAGTGTCATTTGAACAATGAAAACCATCTTTGACTGAAATATTGGATTGAGTGACCCCCTCCCCCACATCATTCACTCAGTCAATCAACATTTATTAAGTGTTAGTTATGTACCAGGTTAACCAAATCCAAGACTTGAATTAAATGCTTACGATCTAAATCATAAGGATTGCTTTCATTTCTAAATATTCTATCAACTTGTTTTCTTTCTTGATAATTTATAGATAATTAAACAGGGAAATTGTAGAACTATATTCTCTTATTTAAGTCATAAAAATCTTTTTTTCCCATTTAGGAGAAAAATAAGTCATTTTGCAAGTGTCTTCTTTGACATTTTGTTGTTATTGTTAAAGTTACGGTAGTAACCTTGAAGCCAAATTACAGTTCTACAACTAGAAATCTTTCAGCAGCAATATCTTTCACAGACAAGTTTTAGAAACTAGGGAGGAGAGCATCATTAGTTGCATTTTTAAAAAATGAAGCTTTTTTTTTAAGACCATTTCTTAGAATAGCCACTAGAATTTGTGTTCCCATGCAAGATAATTTTATTAGAGGACATTATGGGTTATTTCAATTGGATATGGTTATTAAAACATGTATTGATACAGTTTTGCTTTATCATTTTTTATCTGCTTTGTTATTATGTTATGTACAGTTATGCTACTTTTTACGCACTATTAAATTGCTGGACATTATCCTAATTGTTTAAATCAAGATAATTCTGAGTTATATAGTCACTGGAATTAATACCAATGATTAGTAAGCAGATTTATCCATTTAAAAAATAAAGTTAATCTTTAGTTAAGAAGAGAAGCTCTTTATAAGAGATCATCAAAAAAATTTGTGTGATTGGAAAAAGCAAAAAAGTTTGCTTTTATATAATGCGTATATGGGTAAAGCCTGAAAGAAAAGATAATTAGCCTGGATACACAGTGGGCTTTATTTAGTCTATCCTGACAACATTCAATTTAAGAGGAGAACATCACACTGGTATCACAAATGGAATTTGGAGTTACTGCTTTGTTAGCAATTTTGGCAGCAGTGTCAATCACTGTCTTGTATGATTCTATCCGAGTCAGCCATATGTAATATTTGTTCAAATTAAGTTTTCAATTTGTGATGTGAAAAAATATAACTAAGTGAAAAAAAAGTCATTCAAAAGAGGCCAAAAGGACAGAATTAGTTACTATAGTGGTCAAGGGATAGAATCTCATAGGTGTGTATTGGGATCTCATGTTGAGATCCAAAATCTACTGGGATTGGGTTTCCTTTGGTATTTCTAACCTACCTAAGGAGTTTCAACAAATTCTCTTGCATAAAATTAGGATTTTTATCAGTCTACCATGGAGAAAAGTATAACTTTTAGATGGAAGCTTGTTTAGAAAAGAAGTAAAAGGAAGCACAGTTAAATGTGATGGGAGCAATAGCTATCAGGGACCCCACCTTGTAAGTTTGACTAGTTTCTCTCCTCCCTTAAAAGGTGAGAAGACAGTCCCAGAAACTTGATTGATTTAGGGGACTAAGATTCAACTTCCTTTATCCTTGAGGGCATGAGAGGCCAGTCAATAAGAATCCAGTGCTTGTCAGACTTGGCTTATGCCCTTCTGCCATACAAATCACCACTCCCAGGTATATTTCTATATGGAGAAAAAGAGTGGCAATATATACTGGAAATAAGTACTGTATCTTTTCTGAGAAGTGTTTTCATATTATGGCTAAGTCAACCTCCTTTTATTAATGGTTAGATGGCCTGCAAGTATTTCATATTGTTCTGATCTAAAACTTGAAGTGCTAAACCAAACTCAATTCAACCTAGCCTACAAAAGAAGGGGATGGTGTAGGGAGAATCAGGCACAATTTCCTGTGACAGAGTAAATGATGGTAAAAGCACAGGGAGTGAATAGGCTTATGATCGGCTGTGCCCAGAGGCTCCTAGAATCAAAACTTCTACTTCCCCAACCTTCAGTCAAAAATTGATCTAGTGCTCCTCTCATTTTCATGCATTTTGCTAACATAGTACTTACATAAGGAAGGGATAATAATAATAGAGTGTTTTAAGATTTGCAAAGCACTTTACAAATATTATGTCATTTTATCATCCCAGCAATAGGAGGCACTATTATTATTCCCATTTTTCACATAAGAAAACTGGGGTGAGTTGAGATTAAGTGATTTGCCCAGGGTCACACAGCTAGGAAGTGTCAGAAAACAAATCTGAACTCAGATCTTCTTGATCCCAGGTTCTATACTGTATCCATTGTGCTACCTACCTGGGAAATAAGGAAGGAAGGAAGGAAGGAAGGAAGGAAGGAAGGAAGGAAGGAAGGAAGGAACGAAGGAAGGAACGAAGGAAGGAATGAAGGAAGGAAGGAACGAAGGAAGAAGGGAGAGAGGAAAATATGTTAAAATTTTATTTTCTTTCAATTTCTATCAAGAGGTATAGCCTTCAGTAGATTATGACTGTAATGATGTATGCCCAAAGCAGGATGTGTTAATAGAAAACACTAAGAATTGAGGAACAGTTTTGGTGGCTAGAAGTCTGCAAAGAATAGAAGATCCATAGATGGATGATACATTTACTGTAGTATCAGGCACACCATAGGCACTCTAAAATGTCCACTGAATTAATGGATAGCAGTAGCTGTTGGGAAAACAGCAGTAAACTCTGAATCAAAAGTTCTTTAACTGAATACTTCATGTATCATTCACTACTGGCATGACCCTAGGAAAGTAATTTTATCTTAAGTTTATCTTTCTTATCTATGTACTCTTCCTCACAACAAGTTGTGAGGTGATTTGTAACTTGTAAAGTATTTTATATATATATGTATATGTATATATATATATATATATATATACATATGAATGTTTAAATGTGACTTTCTAGTAACTGAACAGAATTTATTTTACAAATAATTTCTAAGATCACTTCTATTCTCTGTCTAGGCCAATGTCTTCAATAATACTTCTTCTTTGATCTACTGTGATACCAACTTTAGAAATAATTGGAACTCTAAGTGTATATTTGTTAGAGTACATGAAAGAGAAGATTATCTTATATTCTTACATTGTATTTCTTATTGTAGTGACTCATGTATATATTTTATATTTTCTCTGAGACAGTAAGCTCTTTGAAGGAAGGAAGATTGTTTTAACATATCTTTGAATATCTCTCAGCACCTAGCACTGTATTATTAGGAACTTAAATGTTGATCTGAATAGA
>CM053600.1:55414890-55448212 GCA_028646575.1 Pseudocheirus occidentalis
TGTGAAAAAGGGATTCAATTCTTCTTGGCCCCATGAGTGGAAGAGATATTAGAAGAAACATGGTAATAATTAGAGTTAGCCAAAAGTGAAATCAAGAAAGTAGGCAGTCAAGCATTTATTAAATATTTAGTACTTGCCAGGCACTGTATTCGGTTCTGGGTATAGAAAAACAAAGAATGAAAAAATACCTACTCTCTAGGAATTTCCCCTTTTCTACTTCTCTCTCTCTGTCTTCAAGCAAATAAAAGTTGTGTGGTTACTTTTCTTGTTTGGCTTTTTAACTTTCCCATGAAGTAATTTCCAAAAAGAAGTTTCATAAATAATTTGTAAAAAACAAAAACAAAAAAACTACCACTTTGAAGTAAAACATATTTAGATGCATATCATTTTAAAAATTATTCTGGTAATTTTCAGTCATTTCCTATTTTATTTTTTCATAATGAGAGAGATCTGTAAGAGTTTGGAACCAGAATGTCATATAAAATCGTATTTTGTGTGTGTATACATTTGTGTGTTTATACATACATATATGTTTATAGGCATATGTGTATATATGTGTGCATACATACACACATATACACACATATATATTCCTATTGTGGAAAAGGATTAATATATATAGGCATATTCAATTTACCTATGATATTCATTTTTAATATTGGGTATGATATAAAATATGCATATCATGATGGTAACACGAAACCAGTACATAGAGGTTCTTTTGAATAGGAAATAAATTACTTTGAGAAAGACAAAATTTGTCAGAATATAAAATTGAAGGAGTCCTTATACTATGATCAACAATAATAACAAAGCTTTCTTCATAACATAATTCTTTACCAAATATCAATAAATTGCTTTGTACCAGTGATGCATTCTTTGATCCATGGAACATTCATACATAACATTTCTTCCATGGTTCCAGATTCACTTTGGTAGAGATAATTTTTCTGTGACAACCACAAGATAGCATTTGTAGATGGTTCTAAGGAGGAAGGAATCATGGGGGGAAAAGAAAATATTACATAATTACTAACTAATTCTATAACAACCCAAACCCAACAATAAGTAGTTCCCTACTTTCCAATTTTACCTCTATTTGGCTGTGTAGTGATATTTGTGATAGCTGTTGGCCCACTTCCCTCTGAATTTCTTGCAGCTACTGAAAATCTAAATAGGCAAAGTTATTTTTAGAAATAAAAACAAGTAATAAATAAAATGATGGGTATTTTTCCCCCAAGGAATGCAACTAAATGTTACTTTAAAGGTTCTTCATTATGACCAACATTACATATGGAAGAGATACTAGATTATTTCGTCTCTTTATAGGGCAAAATACTACACAGAAAATTAGATATTTTGTTCCCTCTCTGCTTATAACGTTTAAATTCCCCTTAATCTCAAGCAGAATCAATGCCTTTCAAAAATCCGAATATTCAAATCTCAGAGTTGTAGTTATTAACTCACACCATGTTTTGGTTACCTCCCAGACAATTTTCACATTGGCCACCAGGTGGTTCAAAGCCTTCAAAGTCTCAAACAGTTTTGTTGTGGATTTATTGAATTATTGACGTTTCACATATTACAGGGCAATACCAAAATCTCTGCTAGACAGTTTTGCAAAGTGTTATGACTTTGGCAAAGGTGAAACACAAATGCTTTCTCTCGACTGTCATCCAGTATCCTGAATTTGGGAATGACCTAAAAGACTGATAAGATTTGCCAGAAATGGTAGCTCTTAAACAGAAGGTAGTTATACAGTAAGAATTTTGTGTGTGTGTATGTATTTGTTGGTTTTTGGGAGTGGGAGGAAGTTCGGGGGAGGGAAAGGAAGAGGAGAGAAGGTTCCTTTCTAAATTCACAATAGCAGGGGAGAGATTAAAAAAAACTTTCAAAGGCATCCAATTCTAGAATGCCCTACTCCATCCTCACTTCTTTTCTGAAGCATGAGGATCCAATATAGAAATACTCCTTGAAACTTTGCAAAAGTGTTTTAGTTAAACGTAGATAAAGTGTATTTTTTAAAAGATAAACCTCTCTAATTTTGTTAAACTATCTCACTAAATTATTTTTAGCTTTTATTTTTTTTTTGGAGTGGAGGAGGCAGGGCAATTGGGGTTAAGTGACTTGCCCAAGGTCACATAGCTAGTAAGTGTTAAGTGTCTGAGGTCAGATTTGAACTCAGGTCCTCCTGACTCCAGGGCCAATGCTCTATTCACTGCATCACCTAGCCACCCTGGTCTTACTAAACTTAGTCAAGAACCATAGTTAATTTCAGAACAAAGTTTCAGTAAAAAAAAAAATAGCCAAGTCAAATTAATTAGTTATTGTCTGCAAATGAAGTAGGGACTAAAATATTGTTTTTTTTCTTTGTCTAAATTTGAAACAAATTTTAATGTCAATAGTAAGGGAACTTTTATCCCTAATCCTGTAGTTCAGTGTCTCAATTCTCGATGTGTTTTTACTCTTTAAAAAAAATTATGTATTTTATTTTCATTGTATGGAATAAAGCAAGTATTTCTATAACATAGTATAATTTTTAAAAAGATAATTTCACATTATGCTGCAAATCTATTATGTGCAACTTGCTATTTCTTTTAAATATATTATAAAGTTATGATGTAAATTTCATTTTTTTCTTCCCTCCCTCCCCACCCTAGTGATGGCTACCATTAGGAACAAATGTGTTTGTGTGTGTGTGTGTGTGTGTGTGTGTGTGTGTGTGTATGTGAAATCATTCTATACACCCTTCAATTTATCATTTCTTTCTCTGGATGCAAATAGAATCGTCCTTTATACGTGGAAAATTGAGACACTAATTCATTGTTGGTGGAATGCTTATAATTATAAAGATATTAGAGTTTATGGAGACTTTAGACATAACCTGGTTCAAACCTTTCACTATTCAGGTAGGGGAACTGAGACCTAAAGACCTAAAGTTCAATAAATATTTATTAAGCACCTACCATGTACCAGCCACTGTGTTAAGCACTGGGGACACACACACACACACACACACACACACACACACACACAGGCAAAGGACAGTCTCTGCCCTCAAGGAATTTATAATGTAATTGACTGATGAACCATGCTTCTGTTAGTAGAATCTAGTCTCTGACAATCAGTTTGAGTATCCAAACACTTCAAAGCAAATATGTTATGCATATAACATGTATATATGAAAACATTTTGAAAGTACATGCACATATACTTTCAAAATGTTTTCATATATACAATATCTCTTTATAAAATCACCTCCCTGTGAGTTGTGTAGGGTAAAGCAAGTACTATATTTCCAACTAACTCCACTTAATAGAGCAAAAATTTGAGCCTGAGAGTGGTTGGGTGAATGATCTAAGGTAAATTAATGACAAAAATATGATTGTGGAACCCAGATTACCCATTTCTAATCTACCCGGGATTTTGCCTAAATTGCTTATGATTTTTTTCTTTAAAGAACTAATTTGAAAATTTGGTTTGAAAACTAATTTGGACTAATTTGAAAAACTCTTTGCGTCTAAGTATTAAATTGGTAATATTAATATTCATTTTATCTCAGGAGAGAGACTTTAATGCAAAATCAATAATTGTAGTAGATATCATTCATGTAACCTTGTGTTCTTTAAAACATGCTTTCCCCAAATAATTTGTTTCATTTGCATTTCACAGCACTTCTATAAAGTAGCAGATATTGCCATTCATATTTTCCATATGGAGGAATTGAAGTACATAGATTTCAAATGATTTGCCAAAATCACAAAGCCAGTGTCAGTGCCAATCTAAATCAAAGTTCTTTCTATGTATAACATAGATTTCATAGCTTAGTTAAAACCTACCTGTATGCTGTATCAGGTCTCGTAAAGAAAATGGTATAGTTTAGTTGTTTCTCATTGACTTCCCTAATGAATGTCTTGTTTTCATTCCAGAGATGAAGAACATAACCAGTTAGTGGTCCATTTATAATTAAAGGAGGCTGCCAGCTTACAAAGACTGAAAGAGGACTTGGACTCTCTATCCTAGTAATCACTGGAGCTGCTGATGGAGCTGCAGAGAAGAGAAAATACAAAATAATGATTGCAGCATGACAATTTATGAATAGACTATTTTGCTCTCAGACATTTGTCTATTTGAGTCAGTAGATACAAAAAAGATTCATCAGAAAAACATTGATTTTATATTTATATTTAGTCTTTTAATATGACTTAAAGCTCCTCTGTCTTATATTTGTGCCACATTTGTGAATTCTACCAGTAGGCACCTTTATCCAAGTACTGGGTACAGGATTTGGTGCCAAAGGGTCAAATATTTTGATGTTTCTTCAGGGTATACTGCATCTGGACTATGGAGAAAGATAAGAATTTATTACAGATTTACAGATATACACACTAATGATAACACAGAGCTCCTAGCAGAACTTTGCTGCCTTTCTCAGAATGAATATTGAAGATTACATAGAACAGACACCAAAAAAGAAAATGGAGAAGCACCAGACCACTGCAGCCAAGCCACTACAAACTCCTCAGAGCCTTATTTGATGAGGATTCACTATCACAGTCTCCCACACACTGCACTATGATTCTCAGAAAAGATAAGCTGGCTTGACATTTTTACAGCAGTGCTGATTGCACTGCTGATCTCACTAAATGCTTTTGTGTTTTCCTGCGCTGAAAGCAGAGAGCTTCCAGAGCTCATCTCCAGTGAGTAATTCTAGCTGTGCTCCCTCTGCCCTTCCTGCTATTGATTAAGTTAAGATGGTTGTTGGATCGGACTAGTGAAAATGTAACTACCTCTTTAAAGCTGCACTCCACCTCTCTACTTAGATGGCTATTTATGCTTCCCTACATTTTTCTTCACAATTTTAACCACTTAAACCAAGTCCACAATTGTTTGTTGATTAATGACTCCAGTATATTTTTTTCAAACACACTGTGTGTATCACAGAAATGGATTGAAATTAGCACAACTATCTCTTTGGAAATATTGCATGTCTAGAATTTATAATCTTCTTACCCTGAGTCGGTCCTACACTTCATTTTGTTTACATAGACCAAGATCTCAGCATCTTAATACAGAATATTAAACCAAATTTGACAGTCACAAAATAGATGTTTTGGTCATACATACAATAGTGAACTATGTATCAGTGAGTCAATAGGAAACTCACTTAAAAGTGGAATTTAGAATCTGAGTGTAAATATTTTCCTGAAAGGAAAAATATATTTTTATCAAAAGTACCATCAAAGCTTCTCCTATCCAAAGATTTCTTCTATAAACCACATTTATTTCCCAAACTATTCTTATTTTCAGTCATGTAGACACGAATATGGAGATACATGCACATATACAGGTACACACACACACATACACACAAACACACACACTTGCTACCTACATTCAACTTAAAAGAATAAGAGGAAGCTATCCTACCAGTACACTGGTAAACCTTTTATGGAATAGTCTGGGAAAACAAAAAAGAATGGCATTGGTTGCGTGACTATGGAGGCAGATTCACAATTAGGGTGGGCTGACCAGAGCTTTTATCTACACTAATAAAGTTTAGTAGGTGCTAGTAGTAGCATCCAAAGACATACTTCTTCCATATACATGTCTCTTTTCTGGTTCTAAGTTGCCACTACCCTCTGCCTTTCCTGAAGCAGCCACATGAACAGGATGGAAACACACTGGTATTCTGGGGAGGACTTTGGTCCTATTGTGATCACATCCCTCTCATCTTCAAACCCCCTTTTCCCTCCTTCCCTAGCAACAGCTAGTCCTTTAACAATGCAAAAATCACACAATGTCCAGTGTTCTTCCACTGAACCTCAGGTGAGTCTCTCACTTATTGCCTCAGCTGCAAAAAATTCTGAATTATAGCTCTGAATGGAAGATGGGCAATCTGCCTTAGTGGAAAGCATGCCAAACACTAATGATATTCTGGATCCATCAGAGTAAATACAAAAGTAAGGGTGGCTGAAGTATCTGAGTGCTTCTGTTTGAGTGCTAGCCAGCTTATTTTGCAAGTCAGTAATGGCTGACTAAGAATTAATAATAGCTAGCATTTATATAACACTTAGTATGCTTGTAAAGCACTTTACAAATATTTACTCATTTTATCCTTACACTATCCCTTTAGGTAAGTAATATTATAACTTCCATTTTACAGATGAGAAAACTGAAGCAGACAGAGGTTAAGTGATTTACCCAGAGCTACATAACTAGTAAGTATCTGAAACCAAATATGAACTCAGCTTTTCTCGACCCTCATTAATCCTCTATCTATGATGCTACCTAGCTATGCTGCTTGTTTTATGACATAATTCATAATTTGAAAGAATTCTCTAAAGCTAGTAACAAGTTTTGATGTAATCTAACGCTCCAGATGAAACTCTTCTTTAGTTTATACATATCCAGCTATCTTGTTCAATAATTTTTTTTCCACTCATGTTCGATTCTACATGACCCCATTTGGGGGTTTCTTGGAAAAGATGCTGAAGTGTTTTGCCTTTTTCTTCTCCAGCCCTACAGATGAGGAAACTGAGCTAAACAGAGGTAAATGACTTGCCCAGGGTCACATAGCTAGTACACGTCTGGGACCAAATGCTTTCTCTATTTCCATCACATGTAGTCCTTTGTATCATCTAATAGATGACTTAGCATTCTGTCACATCTCAACAAAGCTTGAGGATGGTTCACTAACTTAAAAACTGTGCTCTATAGATAGTCTATTAGGTCAATATACAATTTAATATAGAGTACTTAAATAGCAAGCCATGGACATAGTTATTTTATGATTGGTATGATACAATATCAGGTATCCAAAAGACTTGGTGTAGTTCTATATTTTAATGGCTTGGAGGTGCACTAAGACTTTTGGGACATACTTTTCTACACTAAATTCTTAGCTACACTCTTACTACCTACATCCAAACCAACCAACAAACAAAAACCAGTGACTTGTTCTATAATTTTAATTGAAAATGGCTAATTCAAATGAATAAAATAGTAAAAACATTTTTCCTGTTCTGGTCTTTAAAAAAATCTGTGTTCATTTAGTACAGGTTGGAGTATTAGGGTCCAGGAAAAAGTGAAAGGATAGACAGAAGGGACCCAAACAGCAAATGATAGACCAATAGAATAAAATATAGGTAGGCTGTTTGGTACAAAATAGCAGAAGATTTGGGGGGAAAATGAGGAGGATTTGTCTGCTTCAGGAAAGGCAGAAGGTAGTGGCAACTTAGAAGGAAGGAGGAAGGAAATAGCAGGCAACTAAGTAAGCACTGAGGACATCCAATCAGGTAATGGAACTTCAGGTTCAGTTATAAAATTCTAATCTGTCAAAGGGTTATACTGTAACAGCAGCAAGCAAGTTAGGTCCCTAATCCCAAAAGAATAGAGCAGGAATCCAAGAAAGGGACCTACGCACTCAAGGAAGGGACTTAATTATTAAAATTTGGTCAAGACAGAAAATGAAAAGAGTTGAGTTATTAAAACTAGAATTTGTGTTCAAAATGAAATAAACTGTGCAGCTGACTAGATGCCCCCCCTTAAGAAAAGAATTCTAGAAATAGGAAGAAATTGAAAATTGAAAGAGTTGTTTAACTGCTTGGCAGTTAATTTTAACCCTAGAGGGATGTAAGGGAATGGAATCTAATAGACCATTACACTGATACCTCGCATGGGCATTTGGAATTGATTACCAAATGCAGTAAATTCGAATACTTTCCACTATTTGAAATTTTCAATTGCCTTTGAAGATACAAATAACATTCTAAGCTTAAGAGTCTCTAGGTCAATCAGCCACCATCTCCCATTACCCCATATCTAAAATTTGTTAAGTAAGGAGGAGCAGTGACAAAATTTTTAATGAAGGGGATATCTCACATGAAGGTCATATTCATAGATTTAGAGCTAAAAGAGTCTTAAGAGGTCAGTTTGTTCAACCCTTCCATTTAACAAATGACAAAACTTAATCTTATAGCAGTCAGATGACTGCTAAAATTCTCACCACAAATCTTAGAGCCAGTATTTGAATGCCAGGTCTCTAACAAAATATACCATTCCTAGTACTTACTACCAAATATTTCTGAGTTTCTTCTCTACTCAAAAAAAAAAGTTAGTATTCCATTCAGATATGCAACCACTGGAAATATTTTCAATTCAGAACAAGTACGGCAAATATCAACAAATAATATTACAATACTATTTCAGATTATTTACTGACATTTCAATATAGCATGATAATTTACAAGGAAAACAGTGTTTGATTAGATCCTAAATTTACTCCACTCGTTTGGATTTAATGTCTCGATACACATGCTTTGCCTATACAATAGAATCAGAGTTCTAAATAGAGTAGAGCAATTCGAGCTTTATTCATATATTTGTAATGTACATAGGGAAATGAAGCTTACCCCCATTTGGTTTAGTTATGTAGGACTCACTATAATTGGAAAAATTACATAATGCGCCTTTTCTGATCCAACCAATTCGAAACACATATGCAGCAAAAGGGTGCAAGTTAGTCACATTATATGTTGAAAAAGGGATGGCCTGCAAAAAGATAGCTATTGTTAAATAAAAATAGCTTATTATAAAATGTAAAGATTTTTACTCCAAAAATAAATTTTAAAAGACAGGCTTACATACCTGGTAAGTACATATTTATGCCAATATGAATTTTTCTTCATAATTTTTCATATACAACAAATATAGTTTATCCAGAACCAATACAACAAAATTAAATAAACATACTATATAATAGTCCATAGCTTCAGAATAATTGTTTATTAATTTGTTCCTTGTACAATAGATATACCAGATATTAAAATATTATATAGATATAAATACAGATAACACAAAATATAATAGATATAAAATATTCAACTAATAACTAATGAAACGTTCAACTAATAGCAAAATATTTTCAAAATATCAACTTGGACTAATATATGTTTTAGCAAAAAAAAAAAATTGGGGGAATACCACTAGCTGCTTGAATAAAAAATAGCTAAACGTTTAGTAAGGCTGTTGCTTCAACTGTCTTTTCATTTCAGTTACTTGGCCTAAGCCATCCCAAATGACTCACTTAATTATCCCTTTTGTTTTGCTAATATAAATACAGTCTTAGTGTTCATAGATATCAATATAGCCAATATTTTAAAATGTTACTAATATTCCCTTCAATTATTAAAATAAGGAAAATATGGGGCAGCTATGTGGTACAGTAAATAGAGCACTGGCCCTGAAGCCAGGAGGACCAGAGTTCAAATCTAGCCTCAGACACTTGATACACTTAGTAGCAGTGATCTTGGGCAAGTCCCTTAACTCCAATTACTTTGCCTTTTCTCCTACAAAAAAAAACCAAAACCAAAACCAAAAAATAAAGAAAATATTTTGTATTTTCCAAACAAAGAAGTATCTGTTGTTAAAAATGACACAAGTCTAATTTTTCTCTCACTTGACCAGCTAGATAACACAAATATTTTCAAAATGGGGGCGAAGAAAATGTTCACCCATTATTCATTTAACAATTCTTATAAATAACTTTATTGAAAAAGGGATTATTTAAATGTAACTGGAACTTGGGAGAGAAGTTTGACATGTCAGGGAAAATGAAGCTAAAAGTAAAATCTGCTAAGATCAGATCATTGTAGTAGAACCATCACCGGAAAATCACACTACATGAATCACACTAGGGAAGACACTAAATTTCAAATTCTACATCTAGTATTAAAATGTTGCATTGGGTACCTGTTATAGTGAAACAATTTAAATCCAATTCAAAGATATTTTAAAATAAAGATACATAGAAGTTTTATAGAAAAGCAAAAAGTTTGTAACAATCAGAAAAAGCTATGATATTAAAGACACTTAGAAAGATTTGGATTTTCATCAAAGTAGATACTTCTGCCAATTCTGATGGCAACCCCTAAAGTGTTACTGTGACTGAAAAATTCATCACCTGATAGATGGCAACTCAGTGATAAACCATCCTGGGCTTAGGCCGGCCCTCAGATGATATTTTCATAGGCCTTTGGCAGACCTACACTCAAGACTTTCTAACTTTGTAAGACCTGCCAAAATATTTCCTGGCACAATCTTAGGGACTCTAGAAACCACTTCCATGTCATGATAAGGCTTTAAAATTAAATTTCCTTGGAGGATTCTAAAGATATTAATGAAAATCAAAACTCTCTTACCACATAGAAATATTTTTAGATTTGGCAATTTAATCTTGTGCCATTTATACTTAACAAAAGTATATACACATTGGGATTGGATTTGTTAATTTGTTAATCAGCAGATTACGTCTTACTACTCATTTTTTTGGTGGTGTCTGGTAAAATAACAAATGTAATTTGCTAAGAGAGCTATATTAGGGTCAATGACCTGAAAATCCAAACTAGGCATTTTCTGGAATAAAAAGATTTTAGGTATATACTTTCGGGATTCAATAACAAACGTGGGTCCTAATTTTTCTTAGATAATATGTATTTTTCATGTATGAGTTTTTTTTTTCCAAAATGGATAGAGAACCAGATCTAGATTTCTTTCCTGGATTTTCTCTACATCAATGAAACCATAAATTCAGTCACAATGATAATAATGACAATGATATGAAGAAATTATGGAGACAGTGCCACAGATACCTACAGAATGTAGAAATTTATCACCTACTAAATATCTAGGAAGACATTGCCTGGCATTTAGATTATACATAAAATATACACTATCTTTCATGAATGGTGAGATGAAAAATCTCCATACTATGAATAGATGTCAAAATATCCTAGAGAATGTAACCAATAAACAGTAATGGAACTAATTGTGATATTTGTTGTTCAGTCATTTGAATCATGTCTGACTTTTTCATGACCCCATTTGGGATTTTCTTGGCAAAGATACTGGAGTTGTTTGCCATTTCCTTCTCCAGCTCCCTTTGACAATGAGGAACTGAGACAAACATGATTAAGTCTCTTGCCCAGGGTCACATAGCTAATAATTATCTGAAGCCAGATTTGAATTCAGGTCTTCCTTACTCCAGGTATTACATTCTATCCATGGTGCCACCTAGTTGTCCAGTACTGAAACTATACCATCAGACTAAACTTTTTCACAGTTGCCCAAACATAACATGATTTCAGAAAAAACTTAAGAATAAAGTATAGGTCACTGTCCCAAATACTTATGATCTTCAAGCCACATGAAGCAAAAAGGATTCAAGATAAAATGTGCCCCTGGACAACGGGATCAATATTATGTACTAATAAGATGAGTCATATATCCCAGTAGTTGTTCTGTCTGCTACTGAATTTATATTGAAAATGAATTTAATGGGTCAAGAGAAGATGAGCTTGCATCCTAGAACTTTTATTAAGTTACAAAAAAATCCCAACCAGTTACTTTTTTAATCTATAGGCTAGTCTACAGAATATTGAATTATAAAGGAATAATTTTAGATAGCCATTTGCTCCAGACTGTTTTTCTTTTCTCTTCAATATCCTATCAAAATGAAAAAGTAAAGTTCTGAAGTTTGTCTTGATAAAACTACAGGAATAGAAATTATATGATAGGCTTAATCAATTCTTTGGGAAAAATCATTTTATCCATCAACATAGTGTTCTGCTGAACATAATGCATTAAAAATAATAATAATAGCAGGGTAGAGACTTGTTGAAGCCTCATAGGATTATTTTTCTCTGAACTCTATCAAAATGATGATGAAATTGAGATGAAGGGTTAAATAAATTACTTGTATATGAGTATGCCATACTTACATTTTAGACAGTGAAAAAACCGACAATTTTCCCCGTATCTGATATTTGACTTTTTGAATGTATATTTGTATTCTTCTTAGCTCTTCCTAACAACAATAAATAACATTTACATAGTATTTTAAGATTCAAAGAGAGCCTTATGAATATTTTCTCATTTGATCTTCAGTATAGCTCAGAGAAGTAAATAATTATGATTTTCCTTTTATAAATGAGTAAACTGAGGAAAATCTAGGTTAAGTGACTTTTCCAAGGTCATACATACATGAATGTGTGAAGTAGGATTTTAATTCAGGTGTTCCTTAGTTGTTGCTTCTTTTTCTAGGGCTCTGGGAGACAATGTTAATAAGCTTTTTTTTTTAGGGGGAAAGACAAGGTAATTGGGGTTAAGTGACTTGTCCAAGATCACACAGCTAGATGAGTGTCAAGTATCTGAGACTCAATTTGAACTCAGAGCCTCCTGACTCCAGGGCCCGTGCTCTTCTCATTGCACCACCTAGCTTCCCAGATGTTAATAAACTTTTAAAGTGGATCTTTAAAAGGTATTAGAAGCAATAATTCTGTTCATCATGGCCTTCAATCTAAGAAGAATACAAAGGAAGGGGGAAAGAAGAAAATAATAATGTAGTGATTGAAACTAGTTCAGCTTGGCAGAATTGTACACTTTATTATTATTATCTGTTACTAGTGAGTTTCTGAAATAGCATGGAAACAGGACTGCACTGGTAATGGATAATAAAAAGTGTCCAAATTCTACAAAGGCAGAGTTTCATTAAGTGTACCATTAGGGGCAGTGTAAAATCATGTTTAGGCAACAGAGCAGGCATGGAAAAGCATATGATATTGTGCGTTCTTTTAAATGTCAGATAAATAGAAAGGGCTAACATATTTTAAGCTTTAGAAAACTGAGCTACAGTGAAAAAATAGCATTTGAATATTTCAATGTGGGTAGAGTATCTCAGAAAAGTAAATGATTCTCTGATCCTTGAATACTAAATACCTTAATAATATCATCATGTGTGGATTCAATTAACCTTTCCTGACATCTGTGGCAAAACATTTTAAGGGATCTGAGGCATGAAAATAGGAGTTGAAATTTAAAACTGACCCTAAATAAATTGAACAGTTTACATTAATAACATTAAAAAATGGCCCAGTATCTCAACCCATTTTAAAATGCACATCAAGCTTGCAAAGAGTTGTCTAAATTATTTACTAAGACAACAGACTAAGAAAGTTAAGTATTTCTTTTTCTCTCTAGGTCACTTTATGAAGTTTCTAGATCAGTTGATTCCTTGCCTCCTCCTTATAATTCACTAAAAATATATTTTCCTTCATTTAATGATGAATTATTATGAATGATAGAATCTTAGAGGCGTATTGGACAGTAGAGGTCATCGAGTTTATACTCTGGCTGAAACCGCTTTATAATATCCCTGACAATCTATTTTCTACATAATGACCATCCAGGGTCATGGTAATCTATCTCCCAAGGCAGACTATTTTACTTTCGTAAGTTTTAATTGTTAAAGTGTTCTTCATGATCTAGTGATAAAAATCTTTCTCCCTGTGGTTGTCATTGCACTGGTCCTAGTTCTGTTTCCAAGTTACAAATCAAAAAAAAGATCTAATCCCTCTTTCATATGATAATTATTTAAACTATCCAATTAGCTCAGCATATACTCCTCAATATTTTTTTTCTATATGGTCAAGTATATTAAAGAAAAATGAAGTTGAACTGATAAATTTAGGTTTTCAAAATGTAAATAATCCAAATATCAAGCTAGACTAACCGATTTTAATAATCAAGAGGAGTCTTTTGTACCATCCAAATTCATCTAACTTTGCTATAATTTGGTTTGTCTTCTCATATTCAAGTCAATGCTCTGCTACCAATCTACAGTTTTCTATTATTAAACAAATAAAAATGTCCTAAAGTTTGTGTCTTTTTTTGTGTATGCGACTTAGATAAAAATATTTAAAATGATATAATTATTCTTTTCTGGTATAAACAAACACCCTACTTAGCTATTATTTTAGGAACCTCATATACTGTGTTATAACAAGGAATTTTCCCACCAAATTGTTTAATCAATAGTTTAATCAAATGAGCATTGAAACATTCAAAATGCTTTCTTGGCATAGATTCTAAACTTCTTTTTAATGCTGTGAGGAACCTAAGAAACCATCTATTTCAATCTTCTTAATGGAATAAATGCATCACCTTGTGTTTAGGTTCCAAAAATGACCTGCCTAAGTAGAGGATTATAGTCATGTCTAGACAACACTTCAGACAAAAAAGACCTAGAGAATTAGTGGATTTTAAGGTCATTATGAGTCAATAGTATGAATCAGCAACCAGAAAACCTAATGCAGTTTCAGGCTACATTAATTTAAGTCCAGTTTCCAGAATGAGGGAGATGATGATAGTTATTTCTATTATATTCTGTCTGACCTGATCAGATCACATCTGAAATGCTGTGTTAAGAACTTAGTCCATTCAGAGGAAGGAAGACAAGATATTAAGACAACACAAAATCATGCCATATGAGAATGAGTTAAAGGAACAGATTAGCTGTTGTTCAATCACTTTTTGGTTGTATTTCAGTCTTCGTGATCCCATTGGAGGTTTTCTTGGCAAAGATACTAGAGTGGTTTTCTATTTCCCTCTATAGCTCATTTTGCAGATGAGGAAACTAAGGCAAACAAGGTTAAGTAACATGCCCAAGATCACACAACCAGTAAGTGTCTGAGGTCAGATTTAACTCAGGAAGATGAGCCTTGAACTCGGGTCCTCCAGACTGTAAGGTGTAAAGCCAAGCACCAGCAGTTTTTCAGAGGACTGTTGCTGCTGTGAATACCTTTTAAGATTTTTATTATATAGTATACTATGTTATCATACATAGTAATAACTCTCTATTTTTTCAATAACAAATCAGAGCAAAACATTCACAGAAAATCAGAATACAGCATTCACTATGTCACAACTCCACAACTTATCACTAAAATGGCCACATAATTTTCACCAAAGTTGTCACATAGTTTTAAACAAAGTACAATCATTTAGTAACGCAATCATTTAGTAATTCAATTATTCAGTTATCCTTAAGAAGTCTTGCCTCCTTAAGGGACACAAAGAACAAAAGTCAAAGTCTCCACCCATGGGGTACAATTAAGTTACAATTTCATCAGCCACTAATCAGTATCCTCTTAATGGGTAGTAGAAAGTACAAGGGCCATCCACCCCTAGGTCACAAGTAAATTACAATTTCATCCATGAAGAGGTCTGTTCATCTTGACTCGAGGCAGGCTCTCAGTTTCCATGATTCCTCTTCCATGGTCCCAGCTCCTACCTGAATCCACCAAACTGTCACCTGGGTTCAAAGGCAGGCAGCTCCTAGTTCCTTGTCCAGCTCTCTATGCAGTACCTGTTCAACAATGAAGCTCACAGTGTCCAGTCCACCTCAAGTCCTTCACAGTTTCTGTTCCTGGAAAGAGAAAACTTAACAGAGCCACAATATCTACACACATAAAGCTTAGCAGAATTACAACAATATTCACACACATGGTCGGCACTATCATCTCAATTCACTTTCTGCCTGTGAAATCAACATAGACCCAAAAGAGACAAAGTAACAAAACCGCAGTCATGTTTCCTCTGGCATCTCCAGCTGGTCCTTGGAAGTCCTCAGCAGCTCTGGCTGCTTCACAGAAGCTCCCAGCAGGAGTTTGGCTGGCTCTCTGAAGAAGCTCTGCCACTACAAGTTCTATTCTCAAAATAAAAATTACTTTCTCCAGCTCTGTTATAAAAATCTTAGTCATGTTATTCAGCCTCCACGTGCTGATTTCTCTTCTCAGTTCTTCTCAATTCTCAGTTCAGTCTTCAGTCCAGTAGTAGCAGCCCAGCCTCCATATGATCACTGAGAAAAATTTTCTCTGTCTCTCTCTGGCAGCAGCAGCTCTGCCTCCACGATGCTTTTCCCAAGAAATTCTGACTCTCCTAGCTGGGCCTTTTCCTTACATAGTATTAGCTTCTCCCTGTTTAGCCTCTTCCTATTATGTCAGCAACAGGGGTTCATACCTTTTGTTTCTTTAACAGAGGCTTAACACAATTAGCTTGACACTAAGTACTGAGTACCTATTAGCTTGGCAATACAAAGTGATCTTCAGATTTCATTACTATTACACAGGGCCAGTGCTCTTTTCACTGCACCACCTAGCCACCCCATGTTCAGCTTAAAAAGAGAGATTTAATTGATAAATAAGGCATCTAAATGTTTTAAATATTTTCTATTCAATTCAATAAATATTTATTAAGCAAAAACAGGGACAAGGGCCTTTGGAAGAGAGATTAAACTTATTCTTCATGGTTTTAGTACATAGAATTAGAATCTCAACGTCAGTCAGACAGTCCAAAAGCTTTTATTATGTACCTTCTATGGCTAGGTACTAGGCTAAATACTAGGGATAAAAAGCTAGGCAAATATAATTCATTTAATCAAGGGGTTCATAGTCCAAGTTCCCTTTCAACTGTAAGATTCTCTTTGATTCTGATTTACCTCATGATTTTTCCAAAGTTATTCAGATGACAGAGCCATGCCTAGGACACTTATTGTAGAATTTTTGATACCTGGACATGTCAGTGCACATCCAATATTCTCAAATGATAAAATCTAAGGCAATGACTGTTGGAGTTTTTCTTGGAAGAAATAGGAAAGAGGTAAAAAACAAACAAACAGTGCTGTATGACCTCCTTCTTCCTCAACCTACCCCCAAAGATGGAAAGGAGTGAGGACAAAAACTTGAAAGGGGAGGTTTTTTTAACAGGGTTCAAAATCCTCCTCATCAAAGTTCTTTCTAGGACTGACTGTCTTTCATTGTACACAGACAATAGTCCATGTCATATGAAAAGTACTTGGCTATACACACTACTCCATGGGAGCCTTAGTCTGTGGGTAATAGGTGAGAAACTAGATCAACCCATTGAAAAGAACAGTAAGAAAGCAACTTCTAGGATTTGAACCCAAGAACTGGATCTTTTAAAATATCTATAAACCAATCCCTTATGGAGAGGAGTTTTAGTGGTTTCGAGGTACAAATTAATGTTATCATAAAAGCAATAAGGAATGGGAAACTTTCTTTCTTCAAAGCAAATATTGTCTGTTGCTTCTGGCTACTAAGATGTCCCATCTGGGGCTGCAGAGCTCAAGGTTAAAACCAAAGTACACCGATAAACAGTGAAAGAATACAGAATTGAACTTTTTAAAATGCCAGAGAAAAAAAAGAGACAGAGAGCAAGTAGGGAAGGAGAGGGATAGGGTGAATCAAAATAATTTGCACTTGCCCAGGGTCACTAGGGCCTTTGAGGTTCAAGATCAATACTGAAAAAGATGCTCTGACCCTCTAACTCTGATGTCTCCTAAGTGTAAGCTTCAGGAAAACAGCACAAGAAATGACATAGCATATCTGTGGCTCAAAACCTCATTCTCTTGTTCTCTGAATATCTCCTGCACAAGGTTTTTACACTTTTGAAAAATCTTATGGAATCTCATGAGATGTTTGCTTATTTGTTTCCTTCAAATTTATTTATCAGAGAATCAAAGAATTTTTAGAGGTGGAAAGGAAGAACCACATAATCCAACTGTCTTATTTTACAGAAAAGGAAATATGAAGAGAGAGGTCAAGTGACTTGCCCAAGGTCACATGGCTTGTTAAAAACATAGTAAGGGCTAGAATTCAAGATTCCTGACTTCTAGTCTTGGCTATTTCCACTGTACCAAGATGCTTCCAATTGCTTTCTTTTTTATTCTTTATCTTTTAAAGCCCTCACTTTAAGGCATAACTGAGCTTCAAATGCCAGGAGGGCTAAGCATACAAACTATGAGGGTTTCTATTTCATAACTATTTTGTATTTGATCTGGGATAGAGAAGACATCAAGATTTACCCTGACCATTGACAGAAATGCTAAAGAGAAAATAAGGGAATTTAGGGAATCAATGACAACAGCAAATCCTAAGATCATTTTGACATAAATATAACATTAAACCTAGGACAAGAAGTGAAAAGGATTTGAAAGCAGTGTGATATAGCAGAAAGACCACCAGATAAGTTAGGATTCAGTAGACATGAATTCTATCTGCCACCAATTCCATGACAGTGGGGAGTCACTGGTTTTCTGGTCTCCCACGTTGCTTACACAAAAATTGATGGCATTGGACTATAGAATATTTAATTCTCTTCCAGCATTAAACTCTCTGGTCTTTCAAAATAATGTTTGTGTAACAAGACCACACATATAAACTATCTCTTTTCACATACACATATGTATGAATGCAAATAATTTGTATGTCTCAAGAGTAGAGCCAACAAAGCAGCTAAAATTCTTTATTAAATGTTTGCATTCTTTTTTATTTTCCCTAATTCTTTCCAATTTGACATAGGACCTTTGTTCATGGTGTTCCAGAATTAGAAATCATAACTAACTAGACCAAAGTTACACCCATTCATCTATTTCACCTTTTTATGCTTTGTATGTCTTCTTCAAGGATAACAATGGCAGGCCCACATCTACACCCAATAAAAATAATACTGGTTCTCTCCCAAATCTTTTGACAATTATTATATTCATCAGGTTTCAAAAATATTCTCTGAACACGTTGAAAAAAAGGAGTATTCTATTTGCTTTATCCTATTATGTTCTAAGTTTACCATCTATCCCCTTCATAAATCATTGTTCATAAATCATACCTTTTTCTACATAACTAGGAAGGCAAGCAATTCTGAATCTTTACGTGATATAGTATGCAGTATTCCACTGAATGATTCCTTAAATTAAGGTGTTATTTTCCTGTTCCCTTTTATTCTGATTCAAGTTAATTTTTTTGAAAGTACTCACCCCTGATTCCTTCCATTTTCTATGATATTTTGTGAGTTTCCATTGCACAATATACATCACATCAGAAGAGTTCATTGGCTCCCATTTCAATAAGATAAATGAATGACTGATACTGCTGGCCACTGGAGGATTAAGACTCATTTTGGGGTCTGAGGACAGGGGGAAAAAACATACACATGCCATTATATGGCTATCTGAAGTGATTTATCATAGAAAAGTTATGCTACTAAACTTGATTATGCAGGAAATTTTTAGTTAGTTTTCCAAAGCATAGTGGCCAATGGGACTTATAAAGTATAGGATATTCTGCTGTGTTATCATTGCTGTATTTTGGCCCTACATTGCCTAGACTTAAATGAGCAAGAATAACAAAGAGACATTGTAGTAGGTATTTTCCTGGAAGAATCTTTTATCTATGCTATTTATGGATTGACAGAATATTCTATGTATGGAAAACACCCAATGTTAAAAGCCAAAAAGCAAGATTTGGAAATGGCTTAAGTGGTATACAGTAACTAAAGATTTATGCAAGTAATAAGATAAGTTAAGGGGCAGATGGAGGTAGCAGAGTATAATACATTTTTTAATGGAATAATTCTCTCTTATATTATCAATGAAGAAAAGACTGACTTATGCTGTCATAAAACTAAACACACACACACACAGATATGTACATACAAATATATATATATGTGTGTATATCTGTGCTTAAACGTATGTATATACCTATGTGTATATATGTGTATATATATAGAGAGAGAGACTTGTGTGTACATATATGCATATGTACAATACAGACACGTAGGTATGTATGTGTATATATATACATATACATATATATATATGAATACATATATAGGCATGTGTCTGTCTGTCTATGTCTGTGTGCATATTTTTGGCACATGAGAACCATCTCTTATTTACATAGTTATCAATTCAGGGAATAAAGAAAAAAACCCACATCTCTTTATCAATTCTCCATAATTAAGAATCTCTTATCAGAAATAGGAAGTAGCCCATACATATACTTTTTTCTACTTTAAGCATATAATAAGCAAAAATAATTTACCACAAATCTCTTGAATATAATTGTCTTTATTTTGATGCCATATTTCTAAGAATACATCCATTTTCCCCAGACCTAAGCAGCTTCTGAATAGAAAGTTAGGCAACTTTATAATGAATACATTAATTCAACTGGGGTTCCCAGCCGTACAGAGACAACAAACTAAATGTACCCATCAGATTAATGTGGGGGTGAGTCATGATGGCAGAGAGAAGTTAGGAAGTTGCCTGAAATCTCCCCACTTTCCTTGGAAACAACATTAAATCAAACCTTTAAATGGATTCTGGAGTGACAGAACCTAAAAAAGATGGTGTGAAATAATTTTTCAGCTTAAGATAAGAACTTATAAGAACTTTAGAAAAAGTCTGTCTCACTTGGGTAAAAGTGGAGTGCAGCCTAAGGCAGACTGTGTCTGAGCAAGTCAGCAGAGGCTCTCAACCACAGCACAGATTAGCAACCAAGGACCCACAATCCTGGCTGAGCAGACTAGTGGCATAGCAGGCCAGCTGTAAGACCTAAATCCCTAGCACAGAAGGCAAATTGGCATTCTCAGAAATTAGGGAAAAAGAGGTGTGACTAGGACAGGCCACCCCAGTACAGTGAGCAATCCACCAGCAGTCAAGGCCCCAGCACACAATACCAGTGACCAGGACCCTGGACCCCAGCACAAGAAGCTTGAGACAGTACCCTCTGTGACCCAGGAGCAGAGCTCAGTTTTAAAAATCATAACATAGGCAGAAATAAATAAATTAACAAGAAGCCAAAAGGTAGCATTAGAAAGCTACCATGGTGATGGAAGATCAAAACATAAACTCAGAAGAGGACAATATTGTTTGAATGCCTAAATGAGAAACCTCAAAGAGGAATATCAGTTGGACTCGAGGCCAAAAAGCCTTCTTGGAAGAGCCCCAAAAGGATTTTAAAAGTCAAATAAGAGAGGTAAAAAAAATGGGAAAAGAAATGAGAGGTATACAAGAGAGAATCAACTGCTTGGAAAAGGAAGGACAAAAATTGATTCAAGAAAACAACTCCTTAAAAAATAGAACTGGCCAAATTGGAATAAAAAATCCTCTGAAAAAACAACTGCTTAAAAAGTAGAATTGGGGGAGTAGGAGATCAGTGATAGGAAGCAGCCAAATGGCAAAGCAAAATCAAGGAGTCCCCTGAGTTCTGACCCAAACTTTTCCAAATACCTCTAAAAATGACTCTAAATAAACTCTAGAGAAACAGATCCCACAAAAAGACAGAGTGAAACATTTTCTAGTCCAAGACAACTTGAAAGATGATCAGGAAAGGTCTGTTGCACCAGGGTAAGAGAGGAGTGCAGTCCAGATCAGGCTGTGACAATGTAGACCAAGCCCCATAAAACTTGGAATAGGAATCAGGGGAACTAAATCACTGGTAACAGTGGTGGTTTCCAGACCTCTCAACCCACAGACACCAAAGACAATTTAGAAGGAGGGCAGGAAATGTATATTGTACCTTGATAAGAGTGGAGCACAGTCCAGCATATGCCTCACCAGCACATCTGCAGTCCTGGGAAACCAAGGGCAAGTCTTGAGAGTGGCTAAATCAGCAGTAGCAAAGACTACTGTTGCTGCTTCCAGAGCTCTCAGCCCACATATGGTAAGGTGGTCAAACAGCTGGTCAGAAAGTGATTATAGGATCTTTTTACCAGCAATGAGGCAGGACTCTGTTGCTTTGCCCATACTCAGATCTAAGTCACAGTCCCTGGGCAAGGAGGAGCATTAACACACCAGAGCTTAAAGCCACAGGGAACTTTCTCACAGTTCCAGGGCAGAAGAGAGTGCTTATGGTTGCTCCTATACCACAGCACAGGCCAGGAGAGAAGAAAACACCTCCTCTTACTTAGATCATACCATCATAGAAGAACTAAAAATTTATAGGTCTCTAGAAGTACCTCTGAAAACAGCTCAAGATAGGACCCTCCATTGTGGAAGCATAGTCCTACTTGCACAAAGAGTTAAAAATTAAGTAAAAGGCTGGGGAAATGAGCAAACAGCAGAAAAGTCTATGACTGGAAAAAGTTGCTGTGGAGACAAGGAAGATCAAAACACACACTCAAAAGACAACAAAGTCAAAACTCCTATATTCAAAGCTTCCAAGAAAAATATGAATTTGTCTCAGGCCTTGGAAGAGCTCAAAAAAGATTTTGAAAATCAAGTAAGAGATGTAGAGGAAAAATTGGGAAGAGAAATGAGAGCGAAGAAAGAAAATAATGAAAAATGAGTCAACAGCTTGGTAAAAGAAACACAAACAATACTGAACAAAAATACCAACTTATAAACTAGACCAGGTCAATTGGCAAAAGAGGTTCAAAGTCAAAGAGGAGAAGAATGCCTTAAAAAGCACAATCACCCAAATGGAAAAGGAAGTCCAAGAGCTCATTGAAGAAAATAATTACTTAAAAATTAAAATGGATCAAATAGAAGCTAAGGACTTTGTGAGAAGATAAGAAACAATAAAGCAAAACAAAAAGAATGAAAAAATAGAAGGCAGTGTGAAATATCTCATTGGCAAAACAACTGACCTGCAAAATAGATCCAGGAGAGATGATTTTAAAATGATTAGACTACCTAAAAGCCAGGATAAAAAAAAAGTTTAAACATCATCATTCAAGAAATTACCGAGGAAAACTGCTCTGATATTCTAGAACCAGAGGGTAGAATAGAAATTAAAATAATCCACTGATGTTGAATGAATCATTGATGATGAATCTCCTGAAAGAGATTCCAAAATGTAAACTCCCAGGAATTCAAAAATCAAATTCCCAAGTTTCCAGGTCAATGAGAAAATATTGCGAACAGCCAGAAAGAAACAATTTAAGCACCATGGAGCCACAGTCAGGATAACACAAGATTTAGCAGCTTCTACGTGAAAGGATAGATGGATTGGAATATCGTATTCTGAAAGGCAAAGGAGATAGGATTATAACCAAGAATCACCTACTCAGAAAAACTGAGTATAATCCTTCAGGGGAAAAGGGGGACATTCAATGAAATGGAGGACTTTCAAACATTTTTGATGAAGAGACCTAAAATGAATAGAAAATTTAACTTTCAAATACAAGACTCAAGAGAAGCCTAAAAATATAACTAGGAAAAGGAAATTGTAAGGGACTTAATAAGGTTAAGATGATACTTGTAACTCATAGGACCTTTCTCATTTTTAGGGTAGTTGGAAGTAGTTTATATAGACACAGGGTATGTATATATGCTGAATACAAATGATGATACCTAAAAAATAAAAGTAAGGAATAATTGAGGAATGTACTGGGAGAAAGAGGAATGGAGAGGTAGAATGGGGTAAATGATTTCATAGAAAAGAATAAAAAAAAGCTCTTCTGGTGGAGGGGAAGAGGGGAAAAGTGAGGGGGAAGGAGTGAACCTTACTCCTATCTGAATTGGCTCTGAGGAAATAATATACACACTCATTTGGGTATAGAAATCCATTTCACCCCGCAAAAAAGTAGAAGGGAAAAGGGAGAAGTGGGGATGACTGAAGGGAGGCAAAATTGGGAGAGGGGATAGTCAGAAGGAAAAATCTTCTGAGGAGGGGCACAGTGAAAGTAGGAAGAGAATAGAATAAATGGGGATAGGAAGAGTCAGATAGAGGGAAATATAGTTAGCTATAGTAACTATGAAAAAAATTGAAGCAAGTTTCTCTGATAAATGTCTCCTTTCTCTAACATATAGAGAAGTGAGTTAAATTTATAAAAATAATAACCATTCCCCAACTGATAAATGATCAAATGATATGACAGACTTTCAGATAAAGTAAATCCAAGCTAGCTATAGCTATATGAAGAAATACTGTAATGCATTTTTGATTGGACAAATGCAAATTAAAACAATTCTGAGGTAATAGTACCTCATAACTAATAGATTGTGACTAATAGGATAGAAAAGGTAAGTGAAAAATGTTGGAAGGGAAGTAGGAAAAATGAGACATAATGCACTGTTTGTGGAGCTGTGAACTGATTCAACTATCCTGTAGTCGGAACTATGCCCAAAGGTCTATAAAACCATACATACTCATTGATCTAGCAGTACAGCTACTATCAGTGTATCCCCAAAGGATAAAAACAAAAAGGGAAGCACCTATGTACACAGATATTTATAGTAACTCTTTTATGGAGGTGAAGAATTAGAAACTGAGGGATCCCCATCAACTGAGCAATGACTGAAGAAGGTACATTATGTGATTATGATGGAATACTGTGGTACTATAAGAAATGATGAACAGGATACTCTCACAAATCAGAAACACAACAATACAACATTGAAAGACTTATGATGAAAAATACTAACCATCTCCTGAGAAAGAGCTAGTAGTGTCTGAATAGAGATCAAAGGATACTTTCTTTTTATTTTATTTTTCTTGAGTTATTTTTGCCTATGTTTTCTTTTACAACTTAACTATTATGTAAATGTTTTGCATGACTACACATGTGTAATCTATATTGAATTGCTTGCATTCTCAATGGAGGAAAGAGTGGGGAGGGAGGAAAAGAGAATTTAGAATTCTAAGTTTTAAAAATGAATGCTAAAAATTGCTTTTAAATACAACTGGGGACAAAGAAAATATTCAATAAAATTATTTTAAAAAGTGGAATTTGTTAAATGGTAAAAGAGGTATAAAAGCTAATGAAGAAAACAATTCCTTAAAACTAGAATTGGGTAAGTCGAATCTAATGACTCTGTGAGTTATCAAGGATGAGTCAAACAAGATCAAAAGAATGAAAAAATACAAGAAAATGTAAAATATCTCACTGGAAAGACAACTGACTTGGCAAATGGATCCAGAAGAGATAATTTAAGAATTATTGTACTACTTGAAAACTACAAAGAAAAAAAGAGCTTCGACATCATCTTTCAAGAAATTATCAAGGAAAATTGCCATAGTATCTTAGAACCAGATGGTAAAATATTCTTTTAAAGAATTCACCTATTACCTCCTGACAAAAAAGATCTAAAAAGAAAAATGACAAGGAAGATTGTAGCCAAATTCCAGAATGATCAGACCAAGGAAAAATACTGAAAGAAGCCAGAAAATTCAAATAGCATTAGGCCACAGTCAGGATTACACAGGACTTCGCAGTTTTTACATTAAAGGATCAGAGGGCTTTGATTATATTACATAAGACAAAGGAGCTTGGTTCACAAACAAGAAGCAACTACCCAGAAAAACTGAGCACAATATTTCAGGGGAAAAGATGAACGTTCAATGGAATAGAGGACTTTCAGTGATTACTGATGAAAAGACAAGAGCTGAACAGAAAGTTTGATCTTCAAATACAAGACTCAAGAGAAGCATAAATAACAAAACAGGAAAGGAGGGGAAAAACATGTTATTAAATAAGGTTGAACTATTTACATCCTTACAGGTGAAGATGATATGACTTTTGAGAATTGTATCTTTATTAGGACAGTTAGAAGGAGTATACATAGAAAGAGCATCTGGGTACAAGTTGACTTTGAGGTGATGATACAAAGATAATTAAGGGGTTAAAATGTATTGTATTGGGAGAAGAGGAGAAGAGAGGCAAAATAAGATAACTGACATCACATGAAGAAGAACAAAAGACCTATTACAGTAGAGGGAAAGAAGGAAGGTGGGTGATTGAACCTTATTCTCATTGGATTTTCTCAAAGAGAGAATAATATACATAGTTAGCTACAGAAATCTATCTTGCCCAATATAGAAGAAGGAAGAGAAAGGGAAAAGAAAAAGGAGGGAGTGGATAGAATGGAAGGCACAAAAAAAGGGCAGAAAAGATAGGGGAAATGCAAAAGAAAAGGGAGGGGGATTGATATAAGGGAGGGACAATCAATAATTTCATCAAAGAGAATGAGAACAACAAGACAGCAAACCAAAATTTAAGGGATTGTAATAGTAATGAAATTTGAAGTTCCTTTTGTATTGTGAAGCTGAGAGGTACTCAACACTTAGTAATTAATCAAGCCTTTGTTAAAAAAACAGAAGGTATGAACCCCGTTCCTGAAGGAACGGGAAGGGATTGGCTGACACAGGAAGGAGCTAATTCTGTGTGTGTATATAAGGAAAAGTCCCTGCTAGGTCAGACAGATCTCCTTGGACCACACTTCATGGAGGCAGAAGTTCAGAGCAAAGGCTCCCTAGGCTGGAGAGAATGATTTTGATTTGGGGAACCTAGGTGAAGTGATTTTGATTCTGGGAACCAGCTGGAGCTTCTTCTGAGGAGTTGCTGATTCCAAGAGCCAGTCAGAGCTTCTGGGAGCTGCTGAACATGTCCAAGGGCCAGCTGGAGCTGCATCAGACTGAGGAAGCATGACTGCAATGCTAGTACTTTGCATGAACCTGTTAGTGGCTTTGCTAAGCCTTAACCTCCTGGCAACAGAGACTATGAAGGACTTAAGCTGGACTGGATGCTGTGAGCTTCAGTGTGGAACAGAAAGTGCATGGAGAGCTGGATGAGGACCTGGGAGCTGTGTGCCTTTGAATTCAGGTGAAAGTTTGGTGAATCCAAGTAGAATCTTGGACCAAGGAAGGGGATCCAGGGAATATGAGAGACCATCCTGAGTCAAGCTGAAAGAATACTTTACTTGGGGACTGTGTACTGACTGAGAGATTGTAATTTACTTATGACCTAGGGGTTGAGGGCTTCTGTATTTTCTGATGATTGAATAGTGAATGATGATTGAATAACAATTAATTTGTAACTTGGTGTGCCCTATGAGTGGAGAACTTTGATTATTGTACTTTGTGTCCCTTAAGGAGACAGGTCTCCTTAAGGATGATTGAAAGATTTAGTAAGGAGGCAAGCTTCCTTAGGGATGATTGAATGATTAAGTTACTAAATAGTTATTCTTTGTTCAAAACTTTGTGACCGTTGTGGTGAAAACTATGTGGCCATTTTAGTGATAAGCTTTGGTGAATGGTGCATTTTGATTTTCTGTGATAAATTATAATATTGTGAATGCTGTACCTTAATTTTCCATGAATGTGTTGCTCTGATTTGTTATTGAGCAAAGAGAGTGTTCACTATACTGTGTAATTAGAATCTTGAAAGCGGTTCACAGGAGCCATCCTCTGAGAAGCTGCTTGCACATGGCTTTACAGGGATACAGCCAAAGAGGTACTTGGAGGAAATTTCATATCTCTGAATTCTTACAGGAATAAAACCAAGAAATAGAACCTTAATGAATTGAACATGCAACTAAAAAAGTTAGTTAAAGAACAAATTAAATGTCCCTAATTAAAAACCAAATTAGAAAATCTAAAATCCAAGGACAGACTAATAAAATTAAAATTTAGAAAACTATTGAACTAATAAAGAAAACTAAGAGCTGGTTTTATGAGGGAAAAACAATGAAATAGATAAACATTTGGTTAATTTGATTTAAAAGAAAGCCAAATTACCAGTATTAAAAATTTAAAAGGTCAACTCACCACAAAAAGAAGAAATTAAAAGAGTAATTAATAGTTATTTTGCCCAACTGTATATGGCAATATAAGTGAAGTGAATGAATATATACAAAATAATAAATTGTTCAGATTTACAGAAGAGGAAATAATATACTTAACCCCATTTTAGAAAAAGAAATTGAACAGGCCATCATTGAACTCCCTAAGAAAAAATAATCACCAAGGCCAGATATATTTGCAAATCAATTCTACCAAACATTCAAAGAACAATTAACTCCAATACTATACAAGCTATTTGGAAAAATAGATGGAAAAGGAATCCTACCAAAATCTTTTTATAACAGGAATATGGTAATGATACATAAAGCAGGAAGAGTCAAAACAAAGAAAATTGTACACTAATTTCCCTAATAAATATTGATGCAAACTTAAAAAAAAAGGAATATTAGCAAAGAGTTTATAGCAATTTGTCACCATGGTAATACAAAATGACAAGACAGGATTTACACCAGGAGTGCAGGGCTGGTTTAATATTAGAAAAAACTCTCAGCATAATTAACCATATCAAAACAAAACTAACAGATATCATATGATTATCTCAATAGATTCAAAATAGTGTTTGACAATATATAGTACCTATTCCTATTTAAAACACAAGACACCATAGGAATAAATGGATTTTTCCTTAAAATGGTGAATTGTATCTATTTAGAACCATCAGCAAGCATTATATGTAATGCGAATAAGCAAGAAGCTTTCCCAGTAAGATCAGGAGTGAAATAAGGATGCCCTTTGTTACCACTATTATTCAATTTTGAACTAAAAATGCTACGTTGAACAACAAGAGAAGAAAAAGAAATTGAGGGAATTAGAATACACACACACACACATACACACACATTAGTAAGAAAGCTCAGCAGCAAGATACAAAGAGAAAAATTTAGTTTAAAATAACTGTAGACAATATAAAATATTTGGGAGTCTACCTGCCAAGACAAATCCAGGAACTATATACAGACAGTTACAATACACTTTTCACACAAATAATGTCAGATCTAAGTAACCGGAAAAATATTAGTTGCTTGTGGGTATGTCAAGCTAATATAATAAAAATGAGAATTCTACTTAAATTAATTTCCCTATTCAGGGCCATACCAATTAAACTACTAAAAATAATAACAAAATTCATCTGCAAGAACAAAAGATCCAAAATATCAAGGAAATTAAAGAATAGAAATGTACAGGAAGGTGGCCTAGGAGTACCAGATATGAACCTGTATTATAGAGCAGCAATAATTAAAACTACTTGGCACTGGCTAAGAAACAGAGCAGTGAATCATTAGGTTAGGTACACAAGACACAGTAATCAATGGCTGTTGTAATCTACTGTTTGATAAACCCAAGAACTCTAAATTCTGGGATAAGAACTCACTACTTGACCAAAACTATTGGGAGTACTGGAAGACAGTATGGCAGAAACTAGGCATAGACCAATATTTTGCACTGTATGCTAAGAATCTCAAAACAAGGATGTGATTTAGACACAAAGGGTAATATTATAAATAAATTAAGAGACCAAGTAATAGTTTACCTGTCAGAGTTGTAGAGAATGGAAGAATTTATAACCAAACAAGATAGAGAAATGAAATATGAAATGCAAAAATGGATAATTTTGATTACATTAAATTAAAAAGTCTTTGCACAAAGTCAATGCAACCAAGGTTAGAAGAATAGTAGAAAAAATTTTATGTCCAGTGTCTGATAAATGCCTCATTTGTAAACTATATAGAGAACTGAGTTAAATTTATAAGAATACAAGTCATTCTCCAATTGACAAATTGTCAAAGGATATGAACAGGCAGCTTTCAGATCAAGAAATTAAAGCTATCTATAGTCATATGAGAAAATGTTCTAAATCACTATTGATTAGAGAAATACAAATCAAAACAACTCTGAGGTACCACCTCATACCTGTCATATTGGCTAACATGACAAAAGAGCAAAATGATAAATGTTGGAGAAGTTGTGGGAAACTTGGAACACTAATGTGTAATTGATGGAGTTGTGAACTGATCCAACCATTCTGGAGAGAAGTTTGGAGCTATGCACAAAGAGCTATAAAAATATGTATACCCCTTGACCCAACAATACCACCTCTAGATCTGAATCCCAAAGAGATCATACAAATGGGAAAAGGACTCATGTGTACAAAAATATTCATAGTAGCTCTTTTTTTGTGGTGGCAAAGAATTGGAAACTGAAGGGAGGCTCATCAGTTGGGGAATGGCTGAACAAGTTGTGATATGTGAATGTAATGGAATACTATTGTGCTATAAGAAATGATGAACAGGCAGACTTCAGAAAAACCTGGAAAGACTTGTATGAACTGATGCTGAGTATCAGGAAAACATTGTACCCAGTAACAGCCATATTATGCAATGACTAACTTGCATAACTCAGCAATCCAAGGATCTAAGACAATTCCAAAAGACTCATGATGAAAAATGCTATCCACATCCAAAGAAAGAAATATGGAGTCTGAATGCGGATGAGAGTATACTATTTTCTCTTTCTCTGTTTTTTCTTCTTTCTTGTGGTTTTCCACTTTGCTTCTAATTCTTCTTTACAACATGACTAATGTGGAAATATGTTTAATATGATTGTACATGTATAGTCTATACCACTTGCATGCTGTCTTGGGGAGGGGGAGAAAATTTAAAACTAAATTTAGAATTTAGTTATGGAAGTGAATGTTGAAAACTAAAAACAAATAAATAAATGAAATTTACAAAAAATCAACAGTGTCCTCTAAATTATCAACTCAGATGTTGCTAGGTAGGTTTTTTCTTCTATTTCTTAAGTCACCATTACAGTTTTTCTCCTGCAGTATTTGATTGAAGTCCACCAACCAGGTCCTTCATGAAATGTTTGCCTACCAGTTTTTGTGACACTGCCCTGCCTTTGTGATTTATCTTTTTCCTTCTCCTCCACTGTATCTTCTTCCCACTCCAGGTTTCTAAATATCAACTTTCTAAAATATTAAAGTACTCATATCTCAAAATCACTGAACACCTTTTGGAAATATACTTTCTGTAACTGAGGGATAGAAAAACATTCTTTCAGAGAACTCTGTAACTCCACTGTCCCCCTATTATAGAGTCCCAGGAAGAGAAGCCCAAGTCTGAATTCTCTGAAGAAAATAAAAGAAATAATAATTGACATTTCCATAAACCTCACCTATCCTATAGGTCCTAATCATTTTCAGTCTCTTTTCCTCAGAAGCCACCTACTTTCAGAGGGGAACTTTGATGAAAAGGTAGTCAAGAAAATAATTGAGAACTCATCTATTTCCTCTTTAGATATATTTAGATGATAATATGAGGACTTTGCTTGTATGTGAAAAGAATAAGATAAATTCCTTTATGAAAGTTGCATTTAACTGTTTCCCAGAAAAGAAAGAAGGTAGCAGGGAGGAAAAAGGGGAAGGCATAAGCTGCTTTATTATATTTCTAATTGTATTTAAATTTAAATGAGGCAGGAAGTAATCAATCGCATTCCAACAAGTCAACAAATCACTCCAACATGTCATTGGTCCTCTTAAAAAAAGGAAGGACAAGCAATAACATATCTCTAATCAGTGTGACTATTCACCAATCACCTTCTTCTATCCTCCTCTGTATGAATCTTTAGTATACATTTTAGAGAAGTTGGCCTAAAACTGGTAGAAGGTGCCTGCTCCTCTCCTTCTTCCCTGTCTTTTTTTCCCCTCCTATCTCTTTCTCACCCCTCTCAGCCTAACCTTTTCCCCCCTTTTCTCCCTACTCTTGCTCTAACTGTAGTAATTAAAACTAAAGCTCTTTTAGCTGAACTTAAAAGCACTTGACATTCAGCAAAATTTGGGCCTGGGTAAAACTCCCTCATCCCCTGGAGCCAATTAAGGTACATGCCCTCCTATTTCCTTTTCCAATTTAAATCCTGCAGAAGTTCTCTATAAGGAGCAGAGCCCCATCAGATTCCCGCTTGAACTATAAGAAAGAGTTAATTAATTGTATCCACAACCACCTCTGACCTAGTACCTCGTTAGGAAGGCATTAGCTAGCATGGCTCTTTGAAAATGTTTTCAGCAGCAGAGGCACCCCAAAGGGAGCTTTCATGTGTATATGCAGCTATCAGATATGCAAATAAGGTGCATATCTTATTTAATGTTTAAACAAATTTTCCTACATCAACATTAATTAAAGGAAATTAGTCAGTTGGATTTTAGAGTTTTAGTGTAGCATCTCTGGTAAAGGGTAGCCATTAAAAAAATTTAAAGTACTTAAGTGCCTAGTTTTCTGCCTGAAAGTCACACAGGCCCTGGGGATATTGTTTCACTAAATTAGTTTCACAAGCTTTTGACTAAGGCAAAGTATACAATTCAACACATTTCTGGGACAATTATTAAGCACCTATTGTGTGGTCAGTATTATGCAGTGCTGGGGGAGATATAAAGATAATTGAATAACATATCCCCTGCCCGCTTGGAGCTTCTGGTTTGGCTTTTAGTAGTCATGGCAATTCTTTGAGCGTACTAGGGGGATTACTAGATCATGTGTTCATTTGATAAAACAGAAAATGGTACCCTCGTGCATTTTGGTAGTTAAAAAGTGAAATAAGAAAGTTCCTTTCCCTTCTAACAGCAGGCCCAATATAACTGCCCAGTAACTGTTTCTTAAATCATGCCTCTCAGTGTTTAAAAAATATAATCTGCTTAATAGTCAGAGAGCCTAGCAGATCCTCAGGGATAATTAGACAGAATCACACTATAGAAACTGGGAGGCACATCAAGCCGATAAATTCTAATACATTTTAAGTAGTGGCTCTCCGTTTTTGCCCTGTAATTATTGCACACACAATATGATCCATCCCACGGCAGAATTTTTGAATATAAACATAACTTTCAGCCAGAACTACTAATGAAGGAGTGATGCTTAGTGTTATCCTGCACAAGGACATGCATAAATCATAATCTCAAAATGCAATAACAGAGTAAACTACTCTATTATTCAAGAGCTACAAGCACTCAATACATTAGGCTCCCCAAACTAATGGCACCAAGAAGATTTTCATACTGTGTAAAATTTTCTAATATAGTGAACCAATATAAAGCAATTCACTTTTTTCTGGACATAGTAGATAGAGAACTGGTTTTAAACCTACAAAATCCGGGTTCCAGTCCCACCTATGACTCATAATGGCTGTGTGACCTTGGCCAAGAAACTGACCCTCTCTGTGCCACATATAATTGTCAAAGTATATAAGTTGTAGGAAAGGTGTCCTGCTGGAATAGTAGAAGGAGTTTCCTGTTTCCCTTATCCCATTGTAACAACATCTAGTCCTTAACACTATTTTTTTCTAATTATGAATCTAATACTTTGGTATAGTATCACTACCCAAAATTTGTAAAACAAGAATGTTTTCTGAGGATATATTTCATATGTCCGAAGAATAATTTGGCAAAATAATGTGATTTTTAGTTTAGAATTATTTTTATAGTAATAACACTGCTTGCTTACAGCTTTGTGGTATAATGTTTGTTTCGAAATTTGTGACAGAATGTTTCTAACACATTTTAGATACTGAGTCTGTAGACACAATATTTGTAGCCCCAAACAGAAAGTAATCTTTAATATACAAATTAGTTAGAATTTTTCTGGTAAATAAGGGCAGATGTTTCTCCTTAATTTTTTATTGACTTGTTTGTTTACTTTTAGTTTACAAGAGTCAGTTCCAGAATCACTTGAGTTTCAGATTTTTCTCCCCTTCCTCCCCACCCCCCAGCCTCACCACGGTGGCATACAATCATGTATAGGATCTGCAAACTCTTTCACATGGTACAATAGTCTGATTGTATAGGTGTTGTAGCCAATGGAGTGAACAATGAGAAAAGAGAAACAAAAACCAAACATAGAAAAGAATGAGAGCATGCATTACTTCAGTTTCCATTTAAACTCTGGTCTTTCTGGATCTTTCTCTGAATGTAGACATCTCCTTCCATCCTGAGACTTGTAGAGTCTTTTAACTGTGCATTCATTGCTGAGAAGAGTCCAGTTTTTCAAAGTTGGTTGTCACACATATGATGTACCTGTGACTGCATACAAATTTTTCCTGGTTCT
>CM053600.1:55448712-55467656 GCA_028646575.1 Pseudocheirus occidentalis
CCCCAATTAAGTTTCAAAGTTTCAGCTTTCACTAAAGGTCTCTGACCCCTCAGGCAGGTGCTTTAGATTTTCTTTGAAGTAGACTCAAGCTGCGGAGGCTCTGCTGCTCCTAGTGGCCGCCCTGGGGCCTTGCCTGGCCGCAAGGTTTTAGTCTGGCGGTTCTCTGCGCCTCTGGCCTCTGAGGTGTGAGCTACGCCTCTCAGTCCTGCTCCTCACGCCTTGGCAGATGTGGGGGTGCTGGAGGCTGTAGAACCTCTGCAGGCTGGCTGCGGGGCTTGGCTCAGCTCCTTCCCACCGCCCCAGGCCTGGCCACGGTCTTGGCTTCCGGCTGTTCCAGCCTCCGCTCCTGTGGCCGCGCTGAGCCCCTGCTGCCGAGCTGCCTTCAGCGAGAGCTGTGTTCTCTGTGTTTTTGTGAGTCAGAGAGTCCTAGACTTTCCTAGACTTTGTCTGGGCTCGTATTTTCTGGGTGTTTAGGGTGGCGGTGTGGGAGCTGCGGGACCTTGCTGCTTCTATGCTGCCATCTTGGCTCTGCCCCCAGAATAATTATTTGTAATTAGCATTATGAGATTGTATGGAAAGGCTGTGGAACAACATTTTGAATGTAAAGCATGTAGATGATACAGTTAATAGAGTGCTGGATCTGGAGTAAAAAAATTCAAATCCTGCCTCAGATACTAACTATGTGATGCTGGGCAAGCCACCCTACGTCTCTCAGCCTCAGTTTCTTTATCCATAAATTGAGGATGTTAAAAGCTCCTTCTTCCCAGGCCTTTTTGCAAGAATAAAATAAAATAATACTTGTAAGTTGTTTTGCATACATTAAAGCATTACAGTTTTCAGGCCTTGCTTTGTGTTCTAGGTCATTGTATTTGACTGGAAATTATTTGTGAGTTTCTTAGAATAACTTGAAAAATATTCAGGCAACAACTATTTAAATTGTGTGTAAGGGAAGTAATTCACTTCTGCTACGTTGTATTTGTTAATGTTTTTTGACTTGTCATTTGTCTGTAATTAAAGGTATTCTAGAAAGCTGACTTTGTTTACCTCTAATTTAATACCATCCCTTAACAAAGAAAATAATTTTTCCACTGGGAAATTTACAACATATTTCTAGTATAAATTGAGCCATTTGGATTCATATGGGCTAAATAATCCCAACAGATCTCTTTTGAATGAAGTGAAATGGCAAATCTTCAAACAGTTATATCTGACATTGCATTTTTCCTAGACTGTTATTGGCAATTTGATTAAATGGCATTATTTTTATGGACCTCATTTATTCATAAGTCTCAAAATATACTGTAGGCTTTCAAACATAATCCATAATGTTAACATCACATTTGAGTGCTGCTATTTGTGAAATATCATCATTAACCTAAATGAACATGTTTGTTTACAAACTTACATGTGACCAGAACCAATTGGAAGAAAGTAAATAAAATCCACCAAAGGCAACTGAATTGATAGTTCTAGTTCACATCTGGGCTTTATGCCATACTTGTCTTCATTATATTGAAGTATCAAACAATGTGGAGGTATGGCATATGGCAGTGGAATATCATAGCAGTAGAGTTGAAAGAGGGCTCAGAGGCTATCTAGTCCAAGCCCTTTGTTTTATTGGAAAACAAGACCCAGGGATAAGTGACTTGTCTGACATTGGACAGGTAAGTATGAGAAGTGTGATTGAACCTACATCCTCTGACTCACAGATCAGAATTTTCCCCCTGTACCATCTTGCCTCCTATGTCATCTCAGCATTTCACTTTTTTCAACATTTTCCTTCTATTTTAGAACCTGTTGAATTTCATGCTGGTACAATTGTGAGAATTTGAATACAATTTACTAGCGCAAAAGTGAGTAAGGTATAGTCACTTAAACCTCTCATAATTTGATGTCACTGTGATGTTGCATAAACTTTTTATAAAAATAATCTGTCTATCTGGGCATAACATTGTAAAAATAAACTATTCAGATTTTAGTGATTGTTGTATTCAACTGGTTGAATTCATTTACCAAATTTATAAATATTTCTTTAAGATAATGTATATATTTGTGACTATTTTTGAGTTTCTTACAACAGTTTGAAAAATATACACACAGAAAGGGGAGTGAAAGAGAGAGAGAGAGAGAGAGAGAGAGAGAGAGAGAGAGAGAGAGAGAGAGAGAGAAAGAGAGAGACAAAAGAGAGAGTGAGAGAGAAAAGAGACTGAGGGTGAGAGAGACAAGATGTTCTTATTTGACGCTAACATACTACAAAAGAGAAGTAATCCATGCATTTATTAGGACCTATTAATATATGTTAGCTTTATCAGCTAAATTCACTGGAGGGCAGTGACTTAAGGAATGGCTTAGAACAGGAATATTTGAATGAGCTTGAGCATGAACTAAAAAGACAGAGTGGTAAAAATTGGAGGTAGAGACAATGTCAAAAGCAAACTCTTCATGCCTCAGAATTTTCTCTAGAATTAATTCTGACTCAATTTACCATGTATCTTACTGTTTCCTTAATATAAGTATATTTTATAAAGTATTTTATTCATGGAGAATGTGGGGGAGGGATTAAGAAGAGGTAATATTCCTATCATTCACATATTCTTTTGTTGTCCAGTCATTTCAGTCATGTCCAGCTCTTCATGACTCTTTGGAGTTTTGTTAGCAAAAATACTGGAGTGGTTTGCCGATTTCTTCTCCAGCTCATTCTACAGATGAGGAACTGAGGCAAAGATAGCTAAGTGACTTTCCAAGGGTCATACATCTAGTAAGTGTCTGAGGCCAGATTTTGAACTAAGAAAGATAAGCCTTTCTGAAATCAGGTCCAGCATTCTGTTTTCTGTGCCAACTAGCTGCACTGTTTACATGTACTACTTTCTGCTAAAACTAGATTACTCTCTCTTCTAGTCTCATCATGCCCTCTCCTATACTCCCATATATTTAGAGTGGAGTCTTTCCACCCTTCTCTTCTTCTGGTGAAGTCATTCCATTATTCCAGGGCCCACACGGAAACTGCCTCCTTCATCAAGAATACCCCTGACCACCAAGTAAAAATTTCCTCTTCTTTCTTAAATTTTACATAGCTCTTTGCCGAAACTTCCTTGTCTCATTTCATTTTTCCATATGTTAAATTTATTTATATGCTTATGACATCTGCCTCTATAAGACTGCAAGTTTTTTAGTATCATTTTTCATCTTTATATCTTTTGCATGAAGTGTTTTGAACATAGTAGGTATTTAATAAATGTTGTTTGAATTGAATTGGTTTCAATAATTTTTGGAGAAGGCCACAAGGGTATCTTTCAGTCATTGTTAGCTTTGCACAAGTACTACCTAACAATGTGCTTAATAAACCACTTCAATTGTTATAGGAGGCACTACATTTTATTCTTTTCCCTCTGGTGCTTAATGTTCATTAAGGAATAACGAGGCAAAGTCTAGTTCACATAGGTAGAATGCTTATAATTAAAAACCTTAAACGTTCAGTATGTACTAGATTACCATTCAGGAAGGAATAAAATGATCTCTTACACATTTTGAATGGCAGTCCTGCAGTGTAGAGTTCCATGGATAACACGTTTCAGAACACTGTAATATAAAAATGAACAAAGAAAAAAATCTATCACCATCTCTTGGGTATTGTACAATGCAAATTTTTATTAGTTCTTTTCTATGACAAAACACAAACCTCTCACCTATTAAACATGGTAAATTAACATAAAAGATACACTGGAGTTCAAAGACAAAACATAAGAGATAGTCACACTGGGAAGACCAGGAACAATTGAACAATTTGAATTGTTTTTTACTCTGTCATTCCTATATAATAAAGGAAGCATAGCCAGCATTGTAAATTCATCAAATGCACCCTATCCAATTGTAAGCTTCACAGCAAAAAGATATTCTTTTAAAGTTCAAATAGATGAACCCCAAGAGAAGTATGTTATTTAAAATTTTTAAAAGCATCACATGTTGAGAATTTTTTTTAAATTGGATTTCATTACAGCTGTAAGGAGACATTTGGGATGAGAATGATCCTCTAGTTGTGTTAGGAGTGGAATGTCAGGATGAAGGAAAACACAATGAAATGGGGCATCAGGAGAAAATATGACTTACCCTAGTGAGAAAAGAAGAAGTAACTTGGTTAGAAAAAATGACTGTATTACAACATTTCAGTAGCAATAGAAAAAGGGAGAAGAAGCATTGAAAGTAAAGGAAAGAATGGTAAGAAACTCAAAATTCTATTAACCTAAGGTTTCAAGATAATGTTCAACAGTGCTCTTCAGACTTTTTGATCACAATTCTATGGATTCTGGAACATGCATCCCTAGTGTGTGTGTGTGTGTGTGTGTGTGTGTGTGTGTGAGAGAGAGAGAGAGAGAGAGAGAGTGTATATGTGTATATGTGTGTGTGTGTACAAGAGCATATTTGATTATGTCCATTATCAAAAGTATCCAAGTATCAAAAGTGGCGGCTAGATGGAACCGTAAATAGAGCACCAGCCCTGGAGTCAGGAGGACCTGAGTTCAAGTACGGTCTCAGACACTTAACACAAAACTAGCTGTGTGGCCTTAAGCAAGTCACTTAACCCCAATTGCCCTATCTTCCCCCCTCCAAAAAGCAAAAAAAAAACCCAGTATATTACTATCTATGTTTATCATGCACATAATAATTACATAAAATACAATACTTATAAAAAAGGAGATTTTTTTTTAAACAAAGAAGAAATCTTTGATCCTATAGTTAAAAGAGAATACTTGTTGCTGTTATGAATAAAGGAGTGACCTGGTCAGATATGCATTTGTAGAAAATAAATATGACAGCTATACCAATAATGGATTGAAAAGTGGAGAGATTTAAGGCAAGGAAATAAATGAGGAGACGTGAGTTACATTCCGGGTGAAAGGCGATGGCATCCTGAATTAGAGATAAAAGCAAAAAGAGGGAGATAGAAAAAATGATGTGAAAATAAAAATAGATTGGATTTGTGGGATAAGGGAAATTGAGGAGCTAAGGATAAACCCACAACTGCAAAGCTAGGTGATTGTAAGTATGAGGGTATACTCAAAAGAAACAAAAAAGTTTTCAAGAAAATTCTGTTTGAGAGGAAAGATAGTATAATGATAACTCATCTGTTCCTAATTATTCTGTGATGAAAAGTGCATGTGCATATGTTTATTCAGTTTATTCAGTGGTCACTGACCTGGAGTTCAGAGCCCAACTTCTGAAGCATCTCTCTAGCAGCTGTGAGGTGATGGAGTTTGTGGGTGGAATGGGATTTTTCCTGCTTTGCTACCAAGGGTGGTAGGGGTTGAGTTATTTTATATCTACCTAAGAAAACCATGCCCAGGGCAGCTACATGAAAAACCAGTAGTAGGAAGGGAGAAAGTAGGGGAATGTTGGAGAAAGTATAATAATTGTGTTGGAGAGAAGTCCAGGATTTTATTGGGGGGGGAAAGAGGATTAATTAATTACCATTGGTTAATTGCATATCCTTTAAGGTCAAGCCAAAGCTTCTTTGGGTTTATTCTATGTCTCTGGTTTTATAAGTTGCTGATTTAGATCAAAGTGGCATTCTAATTTACCAGTTTCACACAAAAAAGTAATTCTATATATTGAGTTGCCATATTTTTCAATGATACGTATATTCATAGTTAGTCTTTAATGTTCTCAATCATGAAAAGTTCTTTTTTAGCATAATTTTAGTAAGGATAGAAAAAATTATTCACAGAAATGGTGATTTCCCCTAAGGAGGCATGGTCACTGAATTTAAAGAGGTATACCCAAAGATTGAGACCAAAAGTCTTGGTTAAAAATTAATCAGTGCATACAGGATGGCAGTGTCATCTTTTATGTGTGTGGGGGAACACTGTTAGAGTCATAATGATGATTTTGAAATTGATTAATCAAATAATTAATCCTATTCTGTCATTTGAAAACTCTTGTTATCAATATATGCAAATTGTATCTTATAAGGATGACAATATTTATTCAATTCAATATTTATCCAGCACCTATCATTTGCAAACCACTGTTCTAGGCACTTAGGATATAAAAAAATAATGAAACAATCCTGCATTTAAGGAATTTATATCCTCTGGAATAGAACATTGGATTTAGACCTATTTTTTATATGACCCATTTTTTTTAAACCCAGAGTTCCTGTGTCTTTATTATTTATTTTATTTTGAGCATATAACTCAAAACTAAACACAGAAAATGTTGTAATCCTCCATTTTCTCATATATAAAAGAAGGCATTTAGGCAAAATAATCACTAAAACTCCATCACCCCAGTTCTAAATTCTCTAATCTAACCTAATTAACTCATCATTTGTAAGGAAAACAGTAAACATAGGATAGAGAGATTAATATATATATATATGCATATTTCCATGTATCTATATACACATATATATACATATACAAATATACATCATATATATTATTCTCAGATACTTCACAAACTTGGTAAGGAGGCAGCATTGTAAGACCTATGCTGTAGGAAAAAAATAAGATCATTTCAAACTTGTTTGAGGCAGTAAAGATATATTCTTTGCTTCTATACGTTTATTTTTCAAATCCCTTATGGCAAATGCTATGGTTTTTCACTAATATCTATCTTATTGTAGGTGCTACATGTAATAATAATGACACAGTTATATAGCACTTCAAATTTTATAAAGTACTTTCTTGGCAACATGCCCATGACACAAATAGGGTACTTAATATCATTCCCATTTTAATGATGAAAAAAGTGTCTCAGAAAGGATAAGTATCTTACCTTAATTTACACAGGAAATAAAAATTAAAGCCAGGATTCAAACTCCTAGCATTCCTGGATCCAAGTCTAAATTCCCTGCCTCTAGTTGCTTTGTCTCTTTGATGTATGAACATCAAAACCATAATGTTGCTAATCTAACCGGATAGCTTAGATCAAATGTGAGCCAGTTCTACTGATTTTAACAGTTCACATCATAAGCTGGGTCTACTAATGGCTTCAAACTGGAAAAAAAAATATTCTCTAACATCTAGTGCTGACCTCTTCATTTTCTTAAAAACCAATTTACTTGCAGATAGGGACAGAAAGGGAGGGTATGCATACTGGTGAGAATTATGAAACAAAGATTAATGAACAGTTCTTGTCAAAGACTTGCTGAAGTAAAGTCTTTTGCTCAGTCTATCTGATATAGCAGTAATGCATTCACTAGATAGGATGTGGGACATATGAATGGAATCCTGCCAGGACCCTGAACTAGGAGAATGTGACTGTTGGTGGGGTAGTAATGCACCTTGCAAACCTCTGCTTAATAAAGCCTGCCAAGTCACCCTTCAGAGGGTGTCAACTGAATAGAGGTGGCATTTCTAGGTGATAAAGGATAGAGATGGTATGCAAGAGATTTCAGTTTCTTCTTTCACAATTAATTTTCCAATTCTTTATGGTTCCCTTAGGGTCTGCATAGAATCTAAGAAAAATTAGGTTTACATTGGGCCTAAAAGAAATTGAACCAATGACCATGAAAAAAATACTGATTCAAATACAAGATACAAACCACTAGTACTATAATATTTTAGACAGCTGTTATTCACCATTAGATGCACAGTGTTAGTGCCACTGGTTCCCAGTCTGTCAGTCAATAGGCCTACAATACTGATACGTGCTGGGGATACAAAGAATGGCAGAAAGACAGTTCCTGCTTTCAAGAAATTCAGAGCCTCATTGGAAAGACAACATGAAAACAATTATGAAGAAACACAAATCTATCCAGGAAAAATTCTAGATAATCAATAATTTAAAAAAGCACTAACATTAATGGGAAATCAGGAAAAGCCTCTTGTAGAAAGTGGGACTTGAGCCAGAGCTTGATGGAAGGGCCATGAGATGAGGGCATTCTAAGAATTCGAAACTTGTCACTGAAAATTCCCAGAATGAGAAGATGGTGTGTGTCCTAAGCAAGGAACAAGTAGGAGGCCATGTCAGTAGACTGCAGATTACAGAAATGGGAACAGGTATAAGAGTGGAAAGCAGAACTGGAAGTCTGTTATATTTTAAAAGCACAAAGCAAGTTGTAAATTATAAGATTCTTGAGAATATGGACTGGTCTTATTCTTCTCTGTACACTTTAACAGATATTTATAAAGTGACTCTTTTGGGCAAGGCAATATACTAGGAACTGGGAATGCAAAGATGAAGCAAAAGTAAGTGACTGCCCTCAAGGAGTTTACTTTCAGGTATGGGAATAAGATGTCTTTAAGTTTAATTAGTTGAATATTAATGCAAAGGAGAAGTTAAAAAAAAGAGAGAGAGAGATAAAATCTTAGAAAAGGAGATAATACCTGAGATAGTTTGTGACAAAAGAGCAGAATTTTAATAGAGATGTAATGAACATTATAGATTTGAATAATATTATACACAAAGGCAAAGAGCTAGGAAAATTAGGTGATTAACCTTTTTTATGCTCACCTTCTCTTAGAATTTGTGTTCTCAACAGATATCCTGGTAGATGAATACCCACTATAACATGCTCAACAAGTACTCAGTCACATTGGTCCACATACAGTAGATTTAGCTGTTAGAACTATATTAAAATCCTTTCCAGCTAGAAAGAAATTCCCAGAATTTATGCTACTCTGCCATTACTCTTGAGATTCGTGTATCATCTCTGAATAGCAGATTTTTTGGCACGTGTTTAAGTGTTTAATAAATGTCTGTTGACTTTACTGGACTATGACAAAATGATAAAAATGAGGAGAACATTACTGAGGAATTTAATGGAAGATATAAGCAAGCTATAGCATATTTTTAGCTGTGACATACTCAAGAAATTAACTAAGGCATCACACCCAGGAAATTTATGATCAGAAAAGGAGGTAGACTGGTCATGTAGAGAGTGTGAGGGAAAATAGATAGAGAGTCCAAGTATTGCATTGGTACCCATAAAATGTCAAAAAGACCCAAGGGAAAGTTTTAATTACATAGGCTCTATGGGACAATATTGACAATGATCACAGGGGATGAGAAGTGCAAATAACTGGAGATGAATAGAAAGGAATAGTATTCTTGTCAGAATTACCTGAGATCCATTAAGACCTAGTATAAGACAAGATTTAAAAAGAATTTTTAGGACAGTAAAAAGATCATTTACTTTGGAACAAAATGTGATTTTTTTAAAAAAGAATATTTTTAAAAGAAAATTGGACTGTTGGATTGACTGATAACATAAAAATGGCAAAATGGTTTGTCTTTTATTTGTTTTTGTTTTCTCTACCAAGAAAATTACCTTTTAACTGTCAAGCACGCAATAAAATGATCCAAATGGTTAGCAAAAATCCAAAATAAATGAGGTGATAGTTAGACAGCACCTCATTATCTTCCATGACTTCAAATGGTCTGGCTCAAAGTAATTATGATTGAAAATACATAAAAACTATATTCAATACACACACACACATATTGAAAGTATTGACAGAAGTTATTTCTGAGACAATGCCGGTGATATTGTAGGACAATAGGAAAGGTACTTCAGGAGCCATAGGACTAGAGATTAGAAATTTATCATCCCAAATTTTTTAAAAGGGAAGGAAACGGAGTCTGAAAATTACAAGGCAATGATTGCTTTTCCTAGAAAATTCTAGAATGTCTCATTAAAGGGATGGATTAGGAGCTTTTAAAAAAGGTACTGATCATCCCTAAAATGATGCAGAGGGATTCCTCAAGACTTGGTCAGGCCAAAATAAATTCATTTATGCTTTCAACCCTGTTACCAGATTAATTGATTGATGCATGTATTTATTATATGCCTGGATTTCAGAATGAATTTAACAAAATCTCTCTTGATATTCTTATAAGCAAGTTGAAGAAAATAGGATTACACAGATGGAGTTATGTTGAGTGGAATTAGTTGGATCACCAGATTAAAGAGGTCCTTTTATCTCTGAAAATTAAGGTAGCAACTGTAATGTGCCCAAGTCAGACCTCATATAAAATATTTCATTCAATTTAGAGTAGATGCTGAAAAGTTAAAATACATCTAAAAAGACCATCCTACATGATAAGGGCAATAGCGCTTATAAGCTTTTAAGAAGGACTTGTTATAAGAAAAGTCTTATTAAGTAGAGACATCTAGAAGTGGAAAGGATTACTGTACAAGGCTACAAGTTTCCCTTCATTGAACATCTCTGATGGTAGTTAGATGATCAGTTGTTGGAGATAATGTTGAAGAGCTTAGTCTTTAATTAATGGCTTAACTCAGGAGTATCTGGGGGTACCTTTCAACTAATGAAATTCTAGGATATTTCTTCACAAAGCATTTCCTTACAACAATGTGAAGTAAGTTCTTTCTTAAAGCATATATAAGGTGTTGGATAGGGACTCTTCTAATATCCTTTAGAAATAATTTGTTTTCCAGTTTTGGACAAATTTCACCAATTAATAATTTTGTACTTTCATGCAATGGCTTTTTTTTTTACTGGGTCAGATCCAAATAGTAAAAAAGAAAGCTAATACAGAATAGTATATGCTGTTAGATGTGACTACGTATAAAATTGGCCTTTGGAAATGTGAACAAATAAAAATTAATAGAAGGATATTTGTTCTGATTTTTTTTCATTTCGCATTATAATTTTTTTAAAGTTTTGTTTATCCTGTAGACAGACAATTTTATAGACTGGCATTAATTTCCCTTGCTACCAAATTATTCATTTGCCCCTGGTATGAATAATGGCAGCATTATTCATTAACAGCAGCATAATTCATTAATGAATAATTTATTATAGGTAAAAAAAGGTCTTTAAATATATTTTTCTTTTGGTCCTTGCCACAATTTTGTGAAGATCATAACTATTATTACTTCCATTTTAAAATGAGAAAACCAAGGCATAGAAAAGTTAAGTAAATTGCTCAGACAGCTAATAAGTAAGAGTTTGAAGTTATTTTTGCTGCATCCTGTTTTCACTATTAAATAAATGAAAGCACATGCTAGCTTAAATAATATTTTTATAAATGTCTTGACTATATAGGAAATATACTATTTTTTTTTTCCAGAAGGCATTTCTTGGAGCCTATAGTTATTTATGTCTGTTATCTGCTGATATTTTAACTGGAACCTCATCTGGACATTCTCAAAATGTATTTCAGTAACACAATTATTTTAAATACTGATCATGTCAGGGTACTATCTTTGTTTCTCCTATTGAAATTCTCCATTTCAATTATTCTCAAAAATAATAAACTATATGGCTTTTCAAAAAACCCACTTTTTCAAAGATAAATTCTTATAGAGCAATTTTTTTTGTTGATTTGTGAAGTATATTGAAGACACTGAAATGTTTATGTCAAATAGCCATTTCCAATTAAAAAACTTTTCCCCAAAATTTCTAATAATGAAATAACTTCTCATGTTGATTGTAAAAACAAAGAAATAATTTGTCGTACACATTCTTTGCTTTGTCACAATACAAATTCTTTAAATCTTACTTTATGGTCCCTCTTAAGAAAAAAAAATCTACGCAGTACTTTAAAAAAAAAAGTGACTATTACATCTCTTGAATGCAGCTGACTTTGATCCCAGGGCTACAAATTGCCTAAGGGTGATTTAAACCAGAGTCTCTCTCAGCCTTCTCCATAGATTTTTGGCCCATAGGCAAAACAATTTATTTAACTTCTTTTTGAGACTGTGCCTCCCATGAGATTCCGTTCCATTTGAAATATATTTAACCCTATTCTGTACCTGCCCCTTGTAGATTTTTAGAATCATGCCCACTCTCTACTGGTGTTCTAATAAATCTTATCTTTAACTAAAAGAAGGCTTAGATAAAATTCATTGGTGTCGCCAGGCCTAGAACCCCTAAACCTCAACACTTGCACTAGCTGTACATTAAAGAAAGGAAAAGAATTATACAAGATTTTAGGAAATTATGTTTTTCTCATCTCTGAATGGATAGGGTTTTAATTTGCATTTGTCTTTTGATTTGCAATTTGCTCCATTTTTTCTACTGTTGGTAGCTGCAGTTTTTTTTTAACTCTTCATATTATCTGACTATATATCTTGGGAAGCGGATCTTTTTCTAATAAATTTATATATTCTTAACTCTTATCTAATTCCTTATATATTTTGGCTATCAGACTACTACCAGACACATTTATTATATTTTTTGCCCAGGTAACTATTTTCTTTCTAATTCTAACTAAATTGATAGTGCTTTCCAAAGAGCTTTTCAATATTATGTAATTGAAATTGAAATTGAATTATAATCTTTTTCCCTTGTTCAGTCAAGAGCTTTTTCCTACCCACATTTGTGAAAGGTATCTCTTGAACTTCTTTAATTTGTTTATGAGATGAACCTTTAATATTTAGGTCATGCATACATTTGAATGAAGGAACAGAAACATTAAGCACTTCCTAGGTCTCAAGCACTATGTTAAGTAATGGCAGTACAATCCATTCTCTTGAAGGACTGATACTCTATGGGAGGTCGATTGGAAACAAATTAAACCACAGTCTCAGGAAGGACTTCCTAACAATTGGACCTAAAGAAATGATCAATGATCTGTTTTTCAATTATTGGAGGTCCTCAAGCAGAGGCTTATTTAACACTCAGGTGTGTTTTCAAAAGAATTCTGCTTCAGGTATGGATCATACCAGAGAGTTGCTATAATTGACTTTAACAGAGTACTTAAGTGATCATATAAAAATACTAGGGAGGGTGAGGTGGCACTATGGATAGAACAGTGACTCTGGAGTCAGCAGGACCTGAGTTCAAATCTGGCTCAGGCACTTGATGCTAGGTGTGTGACCCTGGACAAGTTATTTAACCCTTTTGTTAAGGGTTTTGTTAAGGATTTTTTGCATCACAACAAATAAACAACAATGGAAATATCCAAAGCAACCTAAAATGTTTTCACATTTAAGAATACATTTTTTTTTTGATAGATATCAAACACAGGCAAAAGTCATTCTTTGAATACAGACCATTTGGTTTAATTTTGGGGGCATTTAAAAGTTGTAAATATCATGGAAGTATACAATTAGATTAAGATGATCTGGGTTCAAATTCTGGTTCTGACAAAGATGCTATTGGATGAATCACTCGACATCATCTTAAATTCTGCCTCCTCACATATAAAATTAGGAGGTTAGATCAACTCACCTAAAAGATTCATTATAGCTTTCAATCCTTTGACTTCAGAATGTGTAGCTTTCATTTTAAAACTCAGTAAACAATGGTTAAGAAAGGTTAAAGAGTTTGCTCTACCAGTTAATGGTAGAACAGTACATAAAACTTGGATCTTCTAACTTGAAGGTCAATGTTCTACACACAGAGAGTATTTTATTTTCCCCAATTACATGTAAAAACAATTTTAAACATTTTTTTATTTTTTTAAATGTTTTTAATTTTTAATTTTTTGCTCTTTTTTTTGAAGGGCAATTGGGTTAAGTGACTTGCTCAAAGTCAAACGTCAGTAAATGTGTCAAGTGTCTGAGGTCAGATTTGAACTCAGGTCCTCCTGACTTGAGGGCTGGTGCTCTATTCACTGAAACACCGAGCCACTCAACATTTGTTTTTGAAACTTTGAGTTCCAAATTTTTTCCTTTCTGCCCTCTCCACCCCATCCCTCATTGAGAAAGCAAGCAATTTGATAATAGGTTACACATATGTAGTGAAATAAAACATATCTATAATGGTCATGTTATGAAAGAAGATGTAATAAAAAAAATTTCAAGAAAAATAAAGTAAAAAAGTGTGTTTCAATCTGTTTCCAGACACCATCAGTTCTTTCTGTGGGTATGGATAGCATTTTTCATCATAAATTCATCACAATTGTCTTGGATTATTATATTGCTGAGAATAGCTAAGTTTTTCATAGCTGTTCATCTTACAATATTGCTGTTACGTTGTACACAGTACATTTCACTTTCTATCAGTTCATGCAAGTTTTTCCAGGTTTTTTGAGAGCATTCTGATCATTATTTCTTATAGTACAATACTATTGCAAAATAACCACAACTAGTTTAGTCATTCCCCAACTCAATTTCTAATTCTTTGCCCCCAGAAAAAGGCTGCTATAAATATTTTTGTACATATAGCTCATTTTCCTTTTTTAAAATCTCTTCTGGGATACAGACCCAATAATGGCATTTCTAGGTCAAAAGTTTTATAACCCTTTGGGCATAGTTCCAAATTGCCTTAAAGAATGGTTGAATCAGTTAACCAGTCTACTAATAGTGCATTAATGTCTCATTTTCCCCATATCCCCTCCAACATTTGTTATTTTCATCTTCTGTCATATTAGCTAAACTAATAAGCATGAGGTAATACCTAAGAATTGATTTAATTTGCATTTCTCCAATCAACAGCGAGTTAGAGAAGTTTTTTTTTTTACTATAGTTATAGATAGCTTTGATTATTTCATCTGAAAACTGATATCTTTTAATCGTTTATCAATTGGGGAATGGCTTTCCTTTTCATAAATTTGACTCAGTTCTTTATATGTTTGAGAAATGAGGTCTTTATCAGAGAAATTTCCTTCAAAATTTCACAGTTACTCCTGATAAGTATATTTTCCTCATCCTATTCCCTTCCTCTGGTTATTCTATTTTTGCTCTTTTCACCCTGTCCATCTCAAAAGTGTTTTGCTTCTGACTATGCCCTCCCCAATCTACCCTCCTTTCTATCATTTTCCCCTACCCCATATGTTCTTTTATCCCCTTCCTTTCCTACTTTCCCATACAGTAACCCTGAACAACATAAAACCCGTAGGGTGCTTGTGATCCACCAAAGAATTTTGAATGACCCACAAAAAATGTAGTGTTGCCACTAAACACACTCCTGTTTGTAACATGACCCCATGGCAACCAACTATTGTCACTCTGTCTCTAACCTAACCTACATGCAGCCCAAAGAAGTTTACAATTTTTGCAGGTCTGTTGTAGGGTAAGATAGATTTCTATATCCAACTGAGTGTGTATGTTATTCCCCTTTTGTAAGATTCACTCATTCACTCTTATCTCTCTCCTCCTCCCCTCCAATGGAAAAGCTTTTTCTTACCTCTTTTATGTGAGATGATTTATTCCATTTTACCTCTCCTATTCTCTTTCTTCCAGTACAGTCCTCACTCACTGCAAAGCCACACACTTTCCAGAGGACTGCTGCTCTGAATAGCTTTCAAGGTTCTGATTACATAGTATGATGAGCTTTCTATTAATTCACTAACAAATCAGAGCAAAACATTCATAGAAAAGCAAAATACAGCATTCACACTGTTACAAATTAGCACAGAAAATAAAAATACAGCATTCATCATGTCACAACTTCACAACTTATCACAAAAAGGGCCACAGTTTTCATCAAAGTGGTCACAGTTTTGAACAAAGTACATCCAGTTAGTCAATCTCAAAATCCTTAATTCAATCACAAAGTACAAAAGTCAAAGTTCTCCACCCCTAGGTCACAGTAAATCATAATCTTCTCAGTCAGTACACAGTATCCAAATAAAATCTTCTTTCAGCTTGACTCAAGGCTCTCTTTCGACTTCCATGGTTCTTCTCCCATGGTTCCAACTCCAATTGTCACCTGGGTTCAAAGGCAGGAGCTCCCAGTACCTTATCCAGCTCCTTGTCCAGTTCTTTATCCAGTTATCCTTCCATATTGAAGCTCACAGTGTCCAGTCCACCTCAAGTCCTTCACAGTTACTGTTTTTGGGAAGACAAAGCTTAACAGAGCCAAAACAACATTCTTACACATTGCCTGCACTATCATCAATTCACTATCTGCTTGTGAAATCCACTCAGAACAACCAACAAGGTCTGAGAACTCAACACAAATCGTCAACATAGAAATCAACACAGACCCACAAACAAGGTGCAAGAGGTCAATACAAATAATCAGTAAAGTCCCAGGACCTCCAAAACCCTTCTCCAGGACATCTCTAGACAGACAACCAGAAATTCCTCTTTCAGAGCTTCCAGTAAGGTCCTGGGGCTTCTGTACAAATTATCACAAACAAGCATCAACACAGACAGAGCAGACAAATAGAGAGACAGGATACCACAAATTTTCTCCTTCTTGACTGCCACCACAAGAATCTTTTTCTCAGTTCTGTTGGCTCTAGCCAGGGCCTATCTTCACATATGGTCATTAGCTCCTCCCCTTTCTGTTGCAAGGGTTCATGAGTTCTAGGATTCACAAGTTTTGGGGTTCACATATTTTGTTTCTTAATAGACTTGATACAAGGCTCAAAAGAAACTTGAACTGAAACCAGGTGTTAGTTCAATAGCTGAAACAAGGTATGAACTACTTCTGTACTTGCCATTACACTCACCCATTAATTTTATTTTTTCGATATCATCAGTGATATTCAACTGCCATTCATGCCATCTGTCTATAAATACCCCTTCTAACGACCTTAAAAATAAGAAAGTTCTTATGAGTTACATATATCATCTTCCTATGTAGCAATGTAAACATATTCTTATTAAGTCCCTTATGATTTCCCTTTCCTATTTACATTTTTATGCTTCTCTTGAGTCTTGTTTTTTAAGTCAAATTTTCTATTCACCTCTGATCTTTTCATCAAGAATACATTAAAGTCTTCTATCCCATTGAATGTCCACCTTTTCCCATGAAGGTTTATACTCACTTTTGCTGGGTAGGTGATTCTTGGTTGTAATCCTAGCTCTATAATCTTTTAGAATAGTTGCTAAATTCTCTGTTATCCTGACTGTGACTCCATAATAAGTGAATGATTTCTTTCTGGCTGCTTGCAATATTTTCTCCTTGACTTGGGAACTCAGAAATTTGACCATAATATTGTTGAGAGTTTTCATTTGGGGATCTCCTTCACAAGGCAATAAATGGATTCTTTCAGTTTCTATTTTTCCTCTGATTCTAGAATATTAGTGCAATTTTCCTGCATAATATCTTGAAAGATGATGTCTAGGCTCTTTTTTTTTTGATCATGGATTTCAGATAGTTCTGTCATTCTGAAATGATTTCTCCCAGGTCTATTTTCCGGGTGAGTTGTTTTTCCAATGAGATATTTCACATTGTCTTCTATTTTTTAAAAATTATTTTAGTTTTATTGTTTCTTGATTTCTCATAAAGTCATTAGCTTCCATTTGCTTCATCCAATCTTTTTTGTAGCCAGAGGTTTTTTATTTTTTTATCTTAAAAAGTCTCTTTAATCTAATAAATTCAGGCAAATATTGAACAAACATTAAAGTAAATCACTTTTAAACTACTTTTCAAGACAAATAAATCATAGATATCTTCTTATATTTTATTCATATAAATAAGTGATATAATCACTAATGTATGTAAGCATGCATATGTATACCTGTAAATGTAATAGAATTAAACTCATTGGTCTAGTTAGAATATTAACCTTGCCCTGTAATGTAAACTTGATTTCAAACACCTTTCTTATTATTAAAATTAAGTCTGCAAGCTTTGGAGATGCTTTTCTTTAATGAGAACTCTTTTTAAAAATATTAATTTATATTATTAATATATTTTATTATATTTATTAATTTATTTATGTTTAGTTTTCAACATTCACTCCGATAAGTTTTAAATTTTTTCCCTCTCCCACTCACCTTATTCCCTAAGACAGCTGCATATGATACCTCCATCCTAATTTATAAAGAATTCTTTTTGGGGAAGAGTCAAGATGGCCCTGTAGAAACAAGAAAATTCTGAAGCTCACACATAGCCACCTCAAATACCCATGAAATACGACTCTAAACAAATTTTAGGGCTCCAAAACCCACGCAAAAATACAGAAAACACATCTCCCACTGAAGGCAGCTCAGTAGGAAGAGCTCATCACAGTGTGCTAGGAGCCAAAACCAGCCCAGCCTGAAACCACGTTTGGCCCTGGGACAGCCAGGACAAACCACAGCTGGGGCCTTCAGGAGAGTGGATCAGCGGCAGTTGTGGCAGTTTCCACATTTATCAAGCCAGAAGAAATGAGGACTAAGTGAAAGGTCAGTGGAACTCAGCTAAATTTGGAGGGAGAATAGTGGTCCAGCCAAACTGCCTCCAGGGTAAGGAAGCAGCAGAAGCAGTGGCTCTGCAGCCACCTCCACCTGGCTGCTTCAAAGCTTCCAGCCTGCACACTACAGGGGGGCCAAGCAATTGTTCAGAGGCTAACTGCTCTTCGGTCGAGTGGCCTGGATCTGGATCATGGTCCTGGGTGCATTTTCAGTGAGCCAAAGCTGGTGGGGGATACAGCAGCCTCCTAATACCTCCAGCAGCTTCAAGAACCCCAGCAATTTGGGACAGAGCTTTCCCCTATAGAAGCAGAGTTCCACAGAGCTAAAAAGACAAGTAATTCACTGGCAACATGAGTAGGCAAAGGAAGCAAAGTAAGAACGGCAATCGAACTCTAGAATCCTTTTTTGGGGTCAAAAAGGATCAAAGCATGGAATGGGAGGGAGACAACACAGTCAAAACTCACACACCAAAAGATTTCAAGAAACATGAATTCTGTCTACAAGCCATAGATAAGCTTAAGAGGGATTTTGAAAACAAAATAAGAGAAGTGAAGAAAAAATTGGGAAGAGAAATGAGAATGATGCAAAAAAAGCATGAAAAAAGTGTCAACAACCTGATTGAAGAGAAAAACACCTTAAAAATAGATTAACCAAAATGGCAAAAGAGACCCAAAAAGCCAATGAGGAGAAGAATGCCTTAAAAAGTCGAATTTGCCAGATGGAAAAAGAATCTCAAAAGCTTTCTGAAGAGAAATTCCTTCAGAATTAGAGTTGAGCAAATGGAATCAAATGACTTTACAAGAAATCAAGATATTATTAAACAGATCCAAACAAATGAAAAAATAGAAGGCAATGTGAAATATCTCCTTGAAAAAAAACACTGACCTGGAAAATAGATCCAGGAGAGACAATTTAAAAATTATTGGACTACCTGAAAGCCATGACCAAAAAAACAAAACAT
>CM053600.1:55467756-55480094 GCA_028646575.1 Pseudocheirus occidentalis
ATATGATATTTTGGAGATCAAAGGAACTAGGATTAAAGCCAAGAATCACCTACCCAGCAAAATGGAGTATAATGTTCCAGGGGAAAATATGGTCATTCAGTGCGGTGGAGGACTTTCAAACATTCTTGCTGAAAAATCCAGAACTGAAAAGAAAATTTGACACTCAAATACAAGAAGCTTGAGAAGGTAAACACGGGAAAGAAATCATAAGGAACTTATCAAAGTTGAACTATTTACGTGCCAACATGGAAAAAAAACAATAATAATAACTCATGTAACCTTTCTCAGTATGAGGATAGGTGAAGGGAATACGATTGTATACATACGTATACATACACACGTTTATATAGGAGGGAATACAAATGTGCATGAATACATATCTGAGTATGTGTATATATGAGTTCATAGAGGGCACAGGATCAAACAAACAGGAAGGGATGATACTTTAAAAGGTGAAATTGTGAGATGGGAAAGGATTAGAATGAGAAGAGACAGGGAGAGACAGAATGGGATTAAACATCTCATATGGAAGAGGCAAGGGATAGCTGTTTACAATGGAGGGGAAGAACAGGAAGGCAAAAGGGAAAGGGCCAACTTTACTCTCATTGAATTTGTCTTAGGGAAGGAATGACATAAACTCTAAACTGGGTATCTTGCGACACACTAGAGTAGGGTAGATGGGGATGAGAGGTGGGATGAAGGAGGGGAGGCTAAGGCAGGGGGTAAGAGTTGCTGGAAGCACACACTTCACTAAAGGGACAGGGACAGGATAGAGAATAGGACAAGGGAGTGAGGTGGGATAGGAAGAAGGGCCATATAATCAGTCTCCCACAATATGTCCACTGTGGAGATGTTCTCCATAATTACACATGGACAGCCTGTGTTGAATTGCTTGTCCTTCCAGTGGGGGTGGGTGATGAGGGAGGAAGGGAAAGAATCTAGAATTTAAAATCTTATAATCATATATTTATATATATATATATATATAATGATAAACATATATGTATGTGTATATATATATATATATATATATATATATATATATATATATATATATATATATATATATTCAGGCACTGGGGTAGGGAGACCCATCCTGCCCTACTGGAAAGTCAGAGGGGCAATGGGGAAGGATATAGGAGAGAGCAGATTGGGGGAGGGGCTTTACAGTGGGATCGCTGCTTTGAGGTTGTAGGTAGGGGGAAAATGTGGAGAAAATTTGTAACTCAAAATCTCGTGTAAATGAGTGATAGAAACAAGAAAATAAATTAATTAATTCAAATTGGAAAAAAAGTGTTATATTCTTCAGTGAGCTTTTGAACCTCTTTTACCATTTCACCAATTTGCTTTTTTTTTCTTTTTCCCAAATCTGCTTCTTAAGACATTCTTCTCTTCTTTGGCTTTTTGGATCTCTTTTACCATTTAGCCTACTCTGATTTTTAAGCTTTGTTTTCTTAAGTTGTCTTTTTTTTTTGGTCTTCTTTACCAAGCCATTGACTTGTTTTTCATGATTTTCTTATATCATTCTCATTTTTCTTCCCAATTTTCCTCTACTTCTCTTATTTGATTTTTTTTTGAGTAATCCATTTCAGAGTCCTTTAATTAAAAAAAATCTGCTTTCAAAAGAATTTTAGGTTTACATCAATTATAGAAATGGGATGATTAAGTAGAAAAAGAAAATAAAGAACATTTAGAAGGAAATGAACTTGAGACCTACACTGAACTAATACAGAGGCAAAAAGAAAATGACACATAGCAATCACTGCCTGACAAAAGAAATTACACACAATTCCTAAAGAGAGAGTTTTTCCAGGAAGTTTATGAACTCAAGGAGTAATTTATCTCATGCAAAAAAGGAACTCTACAAAGAATACTGGAAAAGGATTCTAATTCTGGAAGACACTGCTATAACATTCAAAGGGATGATTCTTGCATAGTCTTTCATAAAAAGTCGCTGGCATAATTTAATTCGAAACCGATCCTTTGACAGTTTCTAGGTCAGGATAAAAACCTCTGTGAAATTCACATTGCCCCTAGTGACAAATTTGCCAAACCAGGCAGGGGATGCTCAGGGTAAAGATTTCCCTCTCTGGAGGAAAAGGGACTTTTGGAGAGGAATATCAGCCCCCCACAGGGAGGGGCCAAGGCTATCCCCATCCCAGCATCTTTCCAGAGGTCTCTGTTACCCCGGGGTGGCCGCCTCTGCTGAAGGGGAAGGAGCACTCTCACCACCCACGGTGGCGCCTCCACCGAACCAGGATTTGCAGGGGAGTCTGAGGGGCCCCGGGAAGTGGCAGGGTGAAGGCTTCCACAGCCCCTGAAGAATGGAGGCGTAGCCCGAGGCAGTGACCAGGCCCTCCGGCAGAGGCGGAAAAGCTCAACTTCCCAAGGAAGCCGTGGGCCAAAGATCGCCTCACCCTCACCTGAGAGTACAGGGGACCAAGGGGGCTCCCTCTAGCCTGCTCTTGCCCCTCTCAGGCACCACAAGATTGTCACCCACCTGCATCTGCAGTCTCCAGTCTCCATCTCCCTCTTATTTGATTTTAAAATACTTTTTTGAAATCTTCTATAGCTTGAGACCAATTCATATTTTTCTTGAAGGCTTTAGATGTAGGAGTTTTGATTAGTCATCTTTTTCTGAGTATGTGTTTTGATATTCTTTGTCATCATAGTAACTTTCTGTAGTCAGAGGTCTTTTTCCCCCATTGTTTGCTCATTTTCCCAGCCTATTACCCAACTTTTAACTCTTTGTTAAAGTAGGGCTCCATTTCCAGGGTGGAGGGCACACTGTCTTAAGCTTCAAGGGTTTTGTGTGGATATTTTCAGAGATACTTCTAAGGACCCATAGGTTTTCAGTTCATTCCAAAGTGGTATGATCTCAGGAGAGATGTTTCCTACTCCCTTGACCTGTACTGTGGTCTGTGAAAAACGACAATCACTCTTTTCTGCCTTGGAACTCTGAGGAGGGATCCCCCTCCCCTGTTGCTCAGCTCTTCTGTGCTAGTGCTCCTCCTCCGCCTTGGTCTGCCATTGACGACTACATCCCGGGTCTGGGTATAGAGAAAGCAACAGATTCCTGCCTCAGAGCTAGCAAAAAGACTGATAATCTCCTTCTGACCAGCTGTTTTTTCCCCTTACCATCTGTGGCCTGAGAGCTCTGGAAGTGATAGTTGCCACTGTCTTTGCTGCCGCTGATTCAGTCACTCTCAAGGTCTGCTCCTGTTTTGCTATTCTGGGGCTGTGATGCACCAGGCTGGGTTGCACTGCATTCCACTCTTGCCCAGGTGGTGCAGACCTCTACTGTTGACCTTCTAAGTTGTCTTTGGTGTCTGTCTTCTGGAAGTGACCACTGTTGCTAGTGATTCAGTCACCGCAAGGCCTGGTCTGCACTGGCAGGGCCTGCATTTCCCTGTTTTCCTTCCTCACCTTGTTGCAACAGACCTTTTCTGCTTACTTCCCAAGTTGTCTTGGGCTGGAAATTTGCTTTGCTCTCTCTTGTTCTGTGTTCTATTGCTCTAGCATTTGTTTAGAACATTTTTAAAAGGTATTTGAAGGGATTTTGGTGAGAGCTCATGCAAGTCCCTGCCTTTTACTCCACTACTTTGGCTCTGCCCCAAAGGTTAATGGTTTTTTTTTTTACTTCTTTATTTATTTTTATTTATACTTCAATACTTTATATTTTGTATGCACTATATATATTCAGAAGATTCTTGGAACCAGCGATTCTCAAACTTTTTCAGTTTAAGGAACATTTAAGTAGGACAGAATATCTAAGAGATTTTCTACTTGACCAAATCCAATTTGACAAACTGAAAATAAATGAATAGAAATCCAAATACAGAAACACACACACACACACACACACACACACACACCCCTAGAATAAGATGGAAGATTCATTCTGCTTTTTCTGGGAGGGAGGGGTGAAGGGAATCAGTGATAATGTTTATTTTGTTGTTTTGTTTTATCAATAAACTCCAGTCTTCAGCCCACATCTGTTGGCATCATTACAAAATATAGCTCCCATCTTATACATACAACTTTACTTCCCCATGTTCTCTGAAATAAATCTTCTATAATAACCTGGCTGTAAAGCTTAAGCAGAAAGGCCCAGGTTGCTGCTCAGCACAGTTTAGAACTTCCCATAACTAGAAAGGCCTTAGTCCATTCTAGGGAATTATGTATTCGGGAGAGAGGCAAATGGGCAAAAACCAGATGAACCAGTAATATAAAAGAGTAACTAGCTTCTTAGTATTGGAAAAATGAACCTTATTCTATGCTGAGGGATCTTTGCTTGTAGTAGAAATTGCCATTTAAAAAACAAAACATTTAGGAAATTTAGTGACAGAATTAGATAAGTAAAAATAATTCTTGATTTTTTTCTCAATAATTTGGTAACAACATCTTCAGGAATCACTATGCCACTTGATCAACACTAACAGAATACACATAGTACCACTACCCCTCACCATGGAAATATTCCCCTTTCCCAATCAATTTCACATTGTCCACTTCACCAGACACTGAATATTCATATTCAGCTGAATGAATTTCCTCTCAATTTCTCTACCAACTCTGTCAGGGGTAGGCCTTATCTTACTTCATTCTGATCCTTGGATTCCACTGCCTTCTTCTTAATAAAGAGTGAGAGAGCTTCATCTGCTCTGCCATCATTCCCAGAGATCCTCAGGGGCTTTCAATTTGAACTGCTACTTTGCCTGACAAATCCAGAATTTATTATCTCAGTCATTGAGAAGCTTAGTTCCATAAAAACAAGAATGTCTGGCTATCTTATTTGTATCCCCAGCACTAATACTTGGCATATAATATGTGCTTAATTTTTTTCCATTCCATTTATAAGAACTCATAAGAGAAGAATACATAAAATACCATAGATGAGAAATCTTAATCTATACAATTTTTCTTAATAACAATAACTCAGGGTATGTTATTCTGAAGAGATTCCTGAAAAAAGCCAAATCACATCATAACAAATAACAATCTTGAATTATTAGTAGGTATATTATCTGAAAAGTTCCTCAAACTTTGGAAACTTTCTCTCTAGAAGTCTTTTACAGATTTTTAAAAGCCATAATCATTTTTCTACATACTAAGTTTAGCATATTAGACTCCTCTGTCTTTGGGACAGTGATTATTTGCATAATAGAGCTTTTTCTCTTTATCCAAGATTGGTGTGAGTTACTGCATAATTTATTAGAATATCCCTGCAACTCATACTTATTAAAGTCAGAATTAGTCAGTAATGTTGGCAAAATACCGTTGATGCTGCAAAGAATCTTGAGTTAATTCTTCGTTTCCAGTAAACCATGAAAAAACTGCTAAATTTGATTCTGAGGGACTGTCTTTAGGGATGGGGATTAATATACTTATTTACTCATTTATAAACAAAAATTAGTGTGTACTATGTGTACAGCACTTGGGAAATACAAAAATAAATCAAACAAGTATACAAACACAAATGGTTGATTGTTGTCCCTCATTCTTGAGGAAGACCAAAATGACATCACTATGATAGAGTCAAGTTATAGTGTGTCCCACTGTGGCTGCTGAGACTAATATGGGCTTCAGATGTTCAACCACAGGTTGGGCACAAACTAATTGTTCATGTGAACATTTGGGGTGGAGTCTCTGAATCTGTACATTTTACATTTCTTTTGAGCTATTTCAATTTTTTTTTTTTTGCTCAGAGAACAGCATCTTCTCTAATGTAGGCACACCATGCTTAGTGGGCCTGGGCCAATGTTTCCCATGTCACAGAATCGGACCTAAAGTTCTTAAGAAAGACCTTGAGAATGTCCCAGTATCACTTCTCATCACCATGTGAGCACTTATGCTATGTGAGTTCTTCATAAAGTTGTCTTTTTTGGAAAGCATATGTTTTGAATTTGAACAACATGGCCAGCCAATCAGAGTTGTTTTCTCTGAAGTGGAGTTTTAATGTTAGGCTCTTTAGTTCTAGAAAGGACTTCAGTGTCTAGTATCTTATCCAGCCTGGTGATCTTCAGAATATTCCTTAGATAATTCAAATGGAAGCAATTCAGTTTCTTGCCATGACACTGGTATGCCGTAAAGGTTTCAGAGGTATACAACAATGAGTTCAGTACAATGGCACTGTACACCTTCAGTCTGGTAGTCAATCTAATACCTCTTCTATCCCATACTTTCCTTCAGAGCCTCCCAAACACTGAACTAGATCTGGGAATGCATGTGCCAACCTCATTATCAATGTGAATATCCCTGGAAAGTACACTACCAAAGTACATAAGCTTATCCTCAGCATTCAAAACTTTCCCATTTGCTGTAACTGATGGTTCTACATATGGACATTGTGATGGTGGATGATGGAGTGTTTTAGTGGTGTTCATTGTTAGGACAAAATTAGCACAAGTAGCAGAGAACTGATCCATACTTTGTTACATTTCTGCTTCAGAGGTTGCGTTGAGCATACAATCATCTTCTGTCAGGAGATCATGCACCAATACTCCTTCCACTTTAGTCTTGGCTTGTAACCTTTACAAGTAGAAGAATTTACCACCACTGCAGTAGCTGACCTTGATGTCGTGTTCATGCTCATCGAAAGCATTTGACCACATGACTGAAAACATAATGTTTAAAATCATGGACGCAAGCACACAGCCTTGTTGCTAACTTGGAGGGAAAGTTGAGCTAACAGTTGGCAACAGTGAAGCATAAATAGAATGGGCAACTCTCAGAGGTTTGGTGTATTGGCTCATCTGGGTCAGAATCCTCATAATCATCATAACTGGTTTGTTCAAAATGATGGAAAAATTCAGAAGCTGATAGATTGAAAATGAGAACTCCACAGGATTTACCAGCAAGAGACTTCATCCATCTCTAAGAGGACAGCATTTAATTCCATCAAAACTAAAGTACAAGCAAAGTTTAGAGAGATTCAAGATTTTTGACTCAATTAAAAAAGATGAAATTCAATTTTATGCTGATAGTGACAATCCAAAGCACTTTTATGATGCCCTGAAGGCTATTTATGGGCTGAAGACTTGTGGTGCATATAAACTATTCAATGCTGATGGGATCACATTGATTAGTGATAAGGACATAGAGAGATGGGATGAACATTTCCATAGTGTTCAAAGCAGAAAATCATCAGTGCTAAGGCCACTGACTGCATACCTCTGGTTGAAATCAATCCCTCCATTACTGAAAGTCCAACTGAAGAAGTTTCTTTTCCTTTCCTGTGGCAAAGTACCTGATGTTTATTCTATTTCTGCTGAGATTTACAAGGTAAAGGGTTCATTGCTCATACAAAAGCTGTCTGAAATTTTCTAGGTTATGTGGCAAGAGGAGGTTATCCCCCAGGAGTTTGAGGACGCCTCCATTGTTCATCTCTATAAAGGTAAAAGAAATAAATTGTCCTGCGGCAAACACAGTGGAGGAGTCTTTGTCTTAGTGGTGCAAGATTCTTGCTAGAGTCCTCTGTAATAGGCTGGTCCTTCACCTGGAAGATGGTTGTCTACCTGACAGCCAGTGTGACTGTGTGACTGCAGAAAGGACCGAGTAGAGGTTGATATGGTGTTTGTTGCCTGATAGCTCTAGGAGCAATGCCAGGAGCAGAACAGAGGCCTCTACATTTGTAGATCTGACCAAGGCCTCTGATATTGTTAGTTGTAAGGGTTTATCAAAAATTATGTTAAAGCATTGTCCATCATTTGCATGCTTTCCCAGGTTCTGGATGATGGACGATGCTCTTGTGCTTGCCCAGTAACCAATGTGGTGAAAGAAGGCTGTGTGGTTGCTCCCATGCCTTTTATCATGATATTTTCAGTTATATTGTGAATGCTTTCCTAGTCACATATACAAATAACTATAAGACAAATATATATGGTTCACAATAGCATATCCTTCACAAAAGTCCAATCCTAGGCCTTGTTGTGGTATAGAGTTGATATTAAAGTTTCAAAGAGTGTACCAGTGGAGCTCAAGTTCTGACAAATCTCACTAAGCTAGCACGGTCTAATGACTGACTCTGTCCAGTATCAGCACAGAGGTTTAATGTTAGCTGTTTGTCTATTAGATAATGAATGACACAGATCAGAAAGACTGAAAAATTAATTTTCTGCTTGATTATTGATTATAGCAAATTTATAGAAAGGGAGAGAATGAAAATTAAGACTCCTATTGTTTTCAGACTGGTTAACATATGAATTTAAATACTGGTATTCTTAATATAATCTAGTGCTCAGGTAGTTAGGTGCCATAGCGGATAAGATTTTGTACTTGGAGACAGCATGACCTGAGTTTAAACCCTGCCTCAGACACCTATTAGACCTGAGTTCAAATCTCACCTCAGACCTTGCTATGTTACCTGACATGTCACTTAACCTGCTTTAATTATTTTATCTGGAGGCAGGTACGAGATTGTGTTGAAAAGTCCCAATTTCTCTTAAAACCACTTTAAATCACACCTCAAAATGAATTCTGAAAGACTGGAACCCACAAAAGGACACAGTGAAACAAGTTTCCAGTCCAAGATAACTTAGAAGGACTTTGGAAAAGATCTCACTTGGATAAAATGGGTGTATAGCCTAGCACAAGTGTGTGCGGGCAAACCTAGCCCCATCATATATCAGCAATGAGTTCCCTTGGACCCAGTTCAAAAGAACATAGGCACGACAGGATAGTTTGTGAGGCTTCTAGTCCTGACACAGGAGGCTAGTGGTCAGGGTTGGCAGGGCCAGAGTACACAATACAGCCAGCTAGATTAGGCCAGGTGACCCCAGCAAGACAAACAGGCTTCCAGGCCCTGAGTCCCCTGGACCGTGATGAAAGAAGCTTGGGATAGTGCCTCCTGCACCCCAGAGTTAGAGTTCAACTTAAAAAAAACATTAAATAGACCAGAAAATGAGCAAAAACAAAAAAATTAAAAAAAAACACAACTCTGACTATATATATAGGAAGTTACTATGGTGATAGGGAAGATAAAAATACAAACTTAGAAGAGGACAACAATGTAAATGTAAAATCTCAAATAGGAATATGAGTTGATCTCAGGTCCAAAAATCCTCCTGGAAAAGCTTAAAATTTTTTTTAAAAAATCAAATAAAGGAAATAAAAGAAAAATGGGAAAAGAAATGAGAGTTATGTAAGAAAATTATGAAAAAGTCAACAGCTTAGAAAATGAAGCACAAAAAATGGAAAAAGAAAGCAATTCCTTAAAAATTAGAATTGGTGAAATGGAAAAGGAGGCTAAAAAAATTCACTGAAAAAAACAACTCTTTAAAATACAGAATTGGATGAATGGAAAAGGAAATACAAAATTTAATTGGAGAAAATAATTTCATAAAAATTAGAACAGGGCAAGTGAAAGCTAATGACTGTACAACATCAAGAATCAATCAAACAAAATCAAAAGAATAAAAAACAGATAATGTAAAACACAAAAATATTTATAGCAGCTCTTTTGATGCCCATTAATTGGGAAATGGCTAAACATGATTGTGATGTATGATTTCAGGAAGAAAAAAACAACTTTCAAAGTCTTACATTAACTGATGCAAAAAGAAGTAAAAGAAGCTGAAGATGGGGTGGCTAGGTGGTACAATGAGTAGAGCACTGGCTCTGGAATGAGGAGGACCTGAGTTCGGGTCCAGCCTCAGACACATGACATACTTACTAGCCGTGTGACTTTCAGCAAGTCACTTAACCCCAATTGCTCTCAAAAAAAAAAACAAACAAACAAAAAAAAAAGAAGCAGAAGAACATTGTACACACTAACAGCAATATGGTTTGAGGAAGAATTGTGAATGATTTGGCCATTCTCAGCAATACAATGATCAAAGACAATCTCAAATGACTAAGGATGAAGCATACTATCTGCCTCCAGAGAAAGAACTGATGTTTCAATACGGACAAAAAAATACTATTTTTCACTTTTTAAAAATTTCAAGTCTTCTTGTACAAAAGGACTAATAATAAAATATGCTTTATATTATTGTACCTATATAATCTATATATAACTCAGCATTTTAAAAATGAATATTAAAATTGTCTTACGTCATTAGAAACAGTTAAAATACTATTAATATTCTTTTCATCTATAAAATGGGGATGATGGTAGAACCTAATTCACAGAGATGTAGTGGGGCTTAAACGAAATAATATATGTGAAGCACTTTGAAAAACTTAAGAATAGGAAATCTTGGAATATAGCATGTCAAAAAATAGAAAGAAAAAAAACTTAGAATCAAAAACTTACTCTACAAAACTCTGTATGATCCTATGGGGGAGGGAGAATGGATCTTAAATGCAATAGAAGACTTTCAGGCCTTTTTTATGAAACAAAGAAAGAAAGAAACAAAAGCTGAGAAGAATTTTTGAAATTTAAACAAACGAGGCAAAATAAATCTACCTAGCAGCAGCTAAACATAACATGTTGGCACCACTGGTGAGTTTTAGACTTGGAATTACAAAGTATTTAGTTGCATCCTGTCTCAGACACTTACTGGACCTGGAAAAGGAACTTAACCTCTAAAAGACTCTTTGTTCATTTCTAAAATGGGGAAAATAATATATTTGTCTCACAAAGTTAATGAAAGGATCAAATGAAATGACATGTGAAACATTTTGCATATATCAATGTGCTACACAAACATTGGATATTGTATAATTTTGAACTACCAAGTATATATATATATCTTTTTAAAAATTTTTTTTCTTTTTTCTTTTTGGAGGGCAGTTGGGGTTATGTGACTTGCCCAAGGTCACACAGCTAGTTTTTGTGTTAAGTGTCTGAGGCAGGATTTGAACTCAGGTACTTCTGACTCCAGGGTCAGTGCTCTATTCACTGCGCCACCTAGCTGCCCCACACATATATATATATATATATATATATATATATATATATATATATATCTTAATGGTTTTTAAATTGAAATGAAATTTTCCATTTATATAATAATAGATATTATTTTTCATGCATAAATTCCCATTCTAACACACTTAAAGTATATAGTTTTGCTCCCAAGATATGCCCATTTTCATCTTCAAAATTCAACTTTATAAAGTTTTTCATTTAATATCTTTAATTTGACTTCAAAGATATTTCTTTGCATTCACCAGGACAAAATTGAATTTATATCTTAAAAGCTGCTAAATATGGCATATAAAAAGCAATGTCATTCCCACCATGCATACTCCCCACCAGACTCCTTTCCTAGATTTCTACATTTGATTATTCTTAAATTCCTCTATCTGATCAATAATATTCTATTATTCAATTTTTCCATATGCCGTACAAACCCTAATCTCATGACTCCCAGTCCCTTTTTATCCCTCTGTTGTTTTCCTGGCCATCCAGTCTGCATTGATTACACTATTTTCTGTTCTCTTTCTTGATGTCTTGGTAAATCTTTTCAACATTCTATACTTCCTTTGCTGTAACACTGATCTTGTTATGCTAAAACCTAACTTTGTATTACTCTCACTATGTGATGATTTCATTCCCATTCATTTGTTGATGAATGGAACTGGAGAAAGTAAAAAAAAATAATGTGATGACTTAATACACTACAAATTTGTCATGAGATTTTAACAGGACCTTCACTATCTGAAAGTTAAAGTCAATCCTTTTACACATCCCTAATTGATTTTCTGATTGACCACAATATGTATTCAAATATTATGTGTACTCAAGCTTTCCATAGGAACTTCTGTACCCATGCTTCATTGAACGCAATAAAAAAAGGCTATTTGACAAGAGCATCCCTTCTTCCCTCCTCCTTTTCTCTTTTATTTATTTTTTAAAATTTGGTAAAATTTTTTTCTTCTTTACATCCTTCATTTTCATGAGATTTTTGAATTACAAGTTTTCATCCCATCTTTTCCCTACCCCAACCCCAAAACAGCAATCCCACTGTAAAGCCCCTCCCCTGATCTGCCCTCTAACTTTCTGATAGGGCAGGGAGGGTCTCCCTACCCCAGGCCCTGTATATCTTAATTCCTAGTTGCAGGTATTGCAGAGCTTTAAATTCTAGATTCTTTCAGTTCCTCCCTTGTCCCCCACCCCACTGGAAGGACAATCATTTCAATACAGGCTGTGGATGTGTGATTATACAGGACATCTTCAGAGTTGACATATTGTGAAAGTGATCATATGTCCCTCCTTCTTATCCCTCCCCCCTTGTTCTGTTCTCTACCCTCTCCCTGTCCCTTTACTGAAGTGTGTACTTTCAGCGTCCCTCCCCCAGACCCTCCCCTCCCCTCTGTCATCCCCCCTCTCCTCCCCATGCCCCCTACTCTCCTGTGTGGCATGATGCTCAGTTTAGAGTTTATGCCATTTC
>CM053600.1:55487905-55516195 GCA_028646575.1 Pseudocheirus occidentalis
AGAGAGAGAGAGAGAGAGAGAGAGAGAGAGAGAAAGAGAGAAAGAAAGAAAGAAAGAAAGAAAGAAAGAAAGAAAGAAAGAAAGAAAGAAAAATAAAAAAGGGGGGAGAAAGCTCAACTTGTTTTGCTTGTTGCAGTTAAAAGAGAAACTTTTCTCCTATTTTCTTCTAAACAACAATATATAATTACTCCATTTGGGCATTTTGTTAGCCACATTTACTATAACTGAAAAATAAAGTTGTATTTTGCATAATTTGGCACTGGGTTCAAAAATTTGAAATACTCTATTTTTTATGGTTACACTTGGATATTAAACACATTTGTTTAATATTAACAACTCAATCATAGTGATTCATATTTTGGTTGAGATAGGGGTGGGTGTGACATTGGAGAGTTGGAGCAACTTACATATTTATAAGTATGAGAGTTTATTACTTTGTTTTAATTGAATGTGCCTTAAAAAAAAAGAGGGCCATCATTCTTCAGAAAATGAAAATTGGTACAGCTCTAGGAGAAAGTGATACTAATATCCATGTTTCTCCTTCCTCTGGAAAGCACAGTGAGAGGTGTCTGAAGATAAAGCCATAATCCAGAAGGAAAGTAATTTACTAGGAAAATTCTTCCCTTGTGAAGTGAAAGAAGGTTGAGTCTTCTCATGACATTGAGATAATTCTGCTCATTCAGAGTGCCTGAAAGTTCCTCCTTACTTGCTTGCCACTAATAGTTATAGCTAAGAACTTGAGGGCATTATCCTTTTTTTTCTTTAGAAAATATCCATTTTCATTCTTAAGGTTTATTATCTGTTAAGGATCAGTGATATTGTTCATTTTATTGGACTTGAGTCTTGACATTTAATTCTGTCTTAATTAATTTTATTATGTTTACTGTGTCTATCCTTTGAATTCTTTCTTAATTTTGAATTACTTCAAACAAATCTTTGAAAGTTTCTCTGTCTTTACATTAATTTTTATTTATAGCACAATCATATTCATAGACCAAATTTTGTTGAGAGAATCACCAATTGCTGGGTAAAAGGCTTTCCCCTGACTTTTTTTTAAATGAAGAATGATGTTAAAATATTTATTTTTATACATATGATTCCTTTGTTTCTTTAAATAACTTCTTTGTAAAATAACTCAAAAGTGGGGCCACTGGGCCAAAGAATATGAAGCATTTCATTAATTTTTTGGCATGGTTCTAAGTTGCTTTTTAAAATAGGAGAATTAATTAACACCTCCATGGAAATTAATTAACTTTTCCTACAGTCCCTCCCCCATCATTGATTTTTTAAAAAATCTTCTCTCATCTTTGCAAAATTGATGGCCATTTTGAAAACTTTTTTTTCAGACTTCATAGGTTATGTTGTTTTATCTCTTGGAAACTTATAATTTTTTTATAAATAATCTTGTAGGAAAGAGTTCTCAATCTATAAATTTGATTCAATTCCTTTCATATTTTGAAAACTGTCTCATTGGAGATATCTAACGAAAAGATATTTTCTTTAGTCTAAGTATTTTCTTCTTATTTTAGCTACATAGATTTTGTTCATACTAAACATTTTAATGCTATATCATTGGTATTTTAAGATGTTTATTACCATTTATTTCCATTCCTCATTAACAAGTTCTTCATCTATCCATAGTTGTCAGAAATATCATGTTCTCTTTTCTGACTTTTTCATGGCATGATTTTAAAAAAACAGGCAGGGCTTTTATCAACCTATATTTTATTATAGTATAGAAGTATTTTGTATGAAACATTAGACTGAGAAATTAAATTCATTTAAACAGCTATTCACCTTTCTCCATCAAATGTTAGCTCCTCAAAGGCAAGAATGAATTCATTTTTGTTTTTATATTCCTAGCATTTAGCATAGTGCCTTTCATATAGAATGTATGTAAAAATATACTACATTAATTAATGAATGAATAAAGATGATTGTCTACCACGGTTTGGATTACTGAACCCTGGATTGGATTCTAGATATGGAATGCTAGATTGCTATATGCATTTGCTTTTAGGTCATGTAAATTTAACCTATTCTTTTCATCTGTTGATAATTTTTTCTTCTTTTTTAATCAAGTACTAGCAAACTTTGATCATTATTGCTGTATAAAAGAATTCGTGATCTTATAATATCCTGTTCCACCTTTTGTACTCTTTGAATTGTTTTGACATAAATTTTTCTCCATGTATTTAAAAATGATTTTGCCTAAAATATTTTGATTTCTCCTTTTTTAAATTGTTCTTTTATACACCAAAAAGTTTTCTTGGTCTCTGGCTTGTTTATTTCAGTAAAAAAGGTTACTGAGTAATGACCTGGATAAACCCAGATTTTTTTTGCTTTGGAGAAGTACCTGTGGCAGTGGAATTAGCTATAGCAATGGGTATTGCTTTGTTAATTGAGACTGATTACAAAGAAATGTTTAAAAATTATATTAAGAATTCATCTTGATTAACATTATTACAAGTAAGTGCATTGCTACCTTTAAAATTTATATATTTTGAAAATACCTACTGATCCCATCAAAACACAGCCAACTAAAGCAGAAAATATTTGTCATGTACCTTAATTACAGCAATGTATATGCACACAAACATCGGCTTCTTAATGATGACTTAATTAACCACAAGTACAGTAGAGTTGTAGCTCACTTCAACTGACAAATATTACTGAAAGTTGTATGTAAATCAATTTTGGGAGGAAAATGAATGCCATTTAAAATTTATAACAGAAACTTTGCTCATAAAATAAAGATTCCTTTAGGAATGCAAATGTACCCTGTTAAACTATTTTTAGAAGTTCTGATGTCCATATATTGACTTTTAATTAAGGAAGACATAACCACAGTCCCTAACTATTACTGACATTTGTATAGCACTTGGAGTTTGAAATTTGCTTTACAGAACTTATAGCCCTTGATCCATACAAAATTCTGTGAAGGAGGTACACAGGCTTTTTAATCTTGATTTTTTTTTCAGGCAAGGAAACAGGTTCAGATTAACTTGCATAGTACCCCATAGTTTGTGTCATAGACAGTGTTTCAGCCCAGGTCTTTCTGACTCATGGACTAGTCATTTGCCCAAGGTGCTGCATATTGACTCTCATGAATCTTCTGGTACATAAAAGAATTTTGATTTAATTTATTCTGCTTTATCTCAAAAACAAAATAAATTTACATAATTATTACCTGGAAGTTTAGAAATTGTTGACATAGAGAAATTTACTTTGGCAAAAGGGAAAAAAATCTTTTAATTCTTTAAATATGAAAACATAAAATCAAGATCTCTTTAACAAACAATTAAAATGACCCATGGAGAAAAGGACAAATGATGGCCTTAAAGTATCATTACTTACAGCTTTTATGACTAAATCATATACTCTTTTTAAACAAATGAATCATTATTAATGTGAGCAATAATAAGAGGTCAAATGAAATGACTGTTTTCTTCATTTAAACATTAAAGTCTACCATATGTACCCTCAACAAACTAAAATAATCCGATGTAGTACCTAGTGGCAATTATTTTATCCATTTTAATAACCCCAGTTATTACTGTAGTCACTTAAAGAACCAAACACTATCCTGATTTCACAAAGACTTCATGATATTTTTCTCAATTATACGTAAATATAGTTTTCAACATTCACTTTTACAAGATTTTGAGCCAACTTTTTTGGTCCCTCCCTTCCTCCATCCTCTCCCCCTCCCTAAAGGATCAAGTAATCTGATACAGGCTCTTCAGGTGCAGTCAGATTAAACATTTTTCCACATTAGTCATAGTGTGAAGAAGAATCAGAACTTAAGGGAAAAATCACAAGAAAGGAAAAAAAAGAGAAAATAATATGCTTTGATTTGCACGCACACTTTATAGCTCTTTCTCTGGATGAGGATCTCATTTTCCACCGTGAGTCTTTTGGAATTATCTTAGATCACCGTATTGCTGAGAAGAGCTAAGTCTATTGAACTGATCACCACACAATGTAGCTTTCACTGTGAACAATGTTTTTCTGGTTCTGTTCACTTTACCCAGCATCAACTCATGGTTTTTTCTTAAATCCACATGCTCATCATTTTGTATAGAACAATAGCATTCCATTAGTTCATATACCACAACTTATTCAGTCACTCCCCAACTGATGGCCATCCCCTAAACCTCCAATTCATTGCCATAAGAAAAGAGGTGCTATAAATATTTTTGAACATATGGGTCCTTTCCCTATTTTTATAATCTCTTTGGGATACAGATCTAGTAGTGGTATTTGTGGACTAAATGGTACATACAGTTTTATAGCCCTTTGGGAATAGTACAAATTGCTCTCTGGAATTGTTGGATCAATTTACAATGTCACCAGCAATGCATTAGTTTTCTAGTTTTCTCATATCTTCTCCAACATTCATTATTTTCCTGTTTTGTCTTATTAGTCAATCTGATACGTGTGGTGTGGTACCCCACAAGTTGTTTTAATTAATATTTCTTTAATCAATAGTGATTGGGAAATTTTATATGACTGTTGATAGCTTTAATTTCTTCATCTGAAAAATGCCTGTATATCATACTATATAACTACAACAATTTATTAATTGGGAAATGACTTGTATTCTTATAAATTTGACTCTGTTCTCTATAGATTTTAGGAATGAGACCATTGTAAGAAAAACTGGCAGTAAAAATTGTTCCTCAGCTTTCTACCTTCCTTCTAATCTTGCTTGCATTGACTTTGTGCAAAACTTTTAAAATTTAATGTAATAAAATGATCAATTTTGCATTTTATAATGTTCTCTGTCTCTTTTTTGGTCATGAGTTCTTCCTTTTTTCCATAGAAATGACGGATAAACTATTCCTTACTCTCCAAATTTGCTTATGGTTTCACCCTTTATGTTCAAATCATGTACCCATTTTGACTTTATCTTAGACCCCAATGTTTTTAAAGGAACTCCCTTTCAAAGGATGCTTTAAAAAGACATGAAGCTCACACATCTCACATGTGCTTTTGCTATGGTGTCTATATATCTGTCTATGTGCGTATGTGTATGCATGTGTGTGTATGCATGTATGTGTGCACGTTTATTTCTTCTAGAGTAGGAAAAGGCAGGAGAGGCTGGAAGACTCAGACAATTCTTGACAGGTATTAAGAGAAGGACAATGAGTGGAGTATTCCTTGTTTTTTGAAGGGCCCATGGCAATGACCAAGATGAGGAAGAAATCAAAGTACCCTTATCCTATTTCCAATATCAGTTGAGAATAAACCCCAAAGCTAACAAAGATATAGCAAGAAGTTAATGAAGTCTTTTGGCAAAGGAGAAAGCCAGAAAAAGGTTTGAGTTTTTCATTATATAGAGTTCAAGCAAGGACATAAGGACAAGCCACCATGTAGAAAAGGTTGTTGGAAATGAACTTTATCAGGTAAGTGTAACATTCAATAATATTTGCAGGAAGTGAAAGCTGTTTGGTAGAAACAAAACACAAGTTTTTTGGTTAGACTCAAGACCTGAATGGACCCAAAACAAGCACTCTGGCTTCCCTGGTGGTTCTTCTAGGTCATTATGACCTACAGCTTCAGGTTAGATCATTACTAGCCACATAAAAATAGGTTCATGATAATAAATAAACTATTTTCCTCACACAAACAAGCTAGTAGGGGACACCTTTTTAACAGAAAGGAGGTGGCAGGAAAGATAAACAAAAACAAAGCAAAGAGACAGAGAGAAGCCTTGATTAAGTCGATAGTAGTGAGAGATAGATGTTGGCTTATGTACGTGAATACAGATCTATGCTCAAAAGTTACAAAGCAGCACATTCTGATTGACCTAGAAAAACCACTATTAGTCCTACACACCAAAGAAACTGAAGAATACTGTGGTGTGTGTGTGTGTGTGTGTGTGTGTGTGTGTGTGTGTGTGTATTCTGAGAATCTATAATCCTATACATTGCACACATACAGAGCCTATATTTGAATATACCATGCAGGGGTACTTTGGACTAAATTATACTGCCCTTACTATATATGAGAGTTCAGCATCTGAAATTTATTCTTTTCCCGTGGGTTGGGCACAAAAATACCTCCCTATCCCCTCTTCCCCTTCTATTCAACCATTTGTTTGCTTGTATGTTTATTTATTTTAGGACATTAGCATTGTTGACACAGGAGTCACCGAAGAAATTCATCCAAGGAAATTTATACTTCCATTTTATATCTTTACATTTGAACTAAAATTTAGTTCAGTTTCCATGTTATTTGCAATATGATTTTTTTTTAAATTTCTTTTCTTTCTTGAAGATACTCAGTTTTAAAATATTTTCTTGTGTGATGCCTGAATTTCTTTTTCCAGGCTTAAGTTTTTGAAATAATTCCATTTCCCTTTTATTTTGTTTTGTTCTTATCTAATAATCAGAACTGCTGCTGGACCTAAGGGAGTAAGGATATTCTCTCTCTCTATCTACACACAGGGAAAAGGTTTAGTTTTGAAGGAGCCTAACAATCGAAATGAAAGGCTGAACTTTTTTTTTTACCTTGTATTCTTACATTCTTGGTTCTTTATACCTTCCCCCAGAGACTTAGTACAAATTACTACAAATTTAGTTTGGGTTCATTTTGAGGGACTGTCTAAACAGTGAAATGGAAAGATATTCAACATACAACATAAATCAGATATGGGGAAGCTATTCATTTCCTACACATACACACATAGAAAAAAATGTTTAGTAAAAAAGCTTAGAAACATACCTTGACAAAAGACTTAAAACATGATACCAGTGATAAATCAACTGTTATACTTTTCCAGGAAATTGTCTTAAGCTTCAGAACATAAAGCAATTTCTAAGGCTGCAGAATTGACATTTGACATTTCCCCATGGTTTTACATTATAAAACAATTCCTTCTACCTTCACATAAGCCTGGCCATGGGTTGAACTCTTCTACATATCAATAGTTATCTAGACATAAGAAGACTGCCACAAAGCCTGGTAAAGTCCATGTTACAATCACTGTTTAAGCACCTGTAGTGAGGAAAGAAATGAAACAAAAGCAGCAGCAAGGGAACAAAAGCTCAGGATCAATCTCACCTAAACTCACACATGTCACATGTGCTTTAGCTATGGTGTCTATATATCTGTCGATGTGTGTATGTGTTGCATGTGTGTGCATATGTATGTGCATGTATGTGTACACGTTTATTTCTTCTGGAGTAGGAAAAGGCAGGAGAGGCTGGAAGACTCAGACAATTCTTGACAGATACTAAGAAAAGGACAATGAGTGGAGTATTCCTTGCTTTTTGAAGGGCCTGTGCCATCTGCAGCTCTTCTAACTGAGGCCTTGTTCTATGATGTAGATCTGAAAGTGTGTCTCCTTCACATCAGCTGTCATGTGGCAGAAGATGAAGAGACAATACTGGGTTTGTTGTATAATCACAATACAAAAAGTGCTTCAAAGGTGAGCACATATTTCCCAGGATGTGGGCAGGCCAACTTTTAAAAGGGAAACAATACTTATTTCACTTGTTTTTTGTTTTATTTTCCAGGATAATTGGTCTCTCAAAATTAAGCCAAATTATTTCTAATTCTTTTGTATCTGAAAAATAGTTTATTATTGCTGCTGCTGAAGAATGAACTTAGGAATATATTTGAATAAGGTTATGCTTATGTTCATGTGCTACTGACTTTGCCCAGTCATATACTAATTATTGGTATATATGTTATGTAGTTATGTAGTTATGACAACTGTGTGTGTATGAGACTGAGTTCCATTCATAGTGCCTCTAAAAGATACAAGTGATTTACCTTTGTGTTTGCTACATGTTAATCTCATCCAATGAATGCCTGTTATTTAGTTTATCCTTGATTGGTTTTATGAATATAGTCTGCCTGTGTTGAATGTGTTTAAAAGACTCTGAATTAACATGAAGGAACCATGTTGTTGCTCTACTTAAAATGGTAACATAAATATTCCTAGAAGAGCCCAACACTCCTGACAAACATGCTGAGAAATATCTAAAAGAGAACCAGCTAAAGCAGTGATAAAGAAAACCAGAGAAAAATGGCAGTAAGCTCCTCCATTTAGCCAAAGTCTGTACAAGAAGAAAGCCAGAAGACTGCAGGGACTTGAAGCAGGGACATGGAATGGAGGTGCAGATGGAGTCAGTGTGTGGTATGAGCTTCAATAAATAATTCTGGAAGCCCATGGAATCTTAGACCTAGCCCATTAGCACTAGAGCAGGGACAGGGCCAGCCCCTGTATTCAACAAGGTTTATAACACTAAATTCATTTGTATTTTTGTTTCTCTGGTTTTTGTATAAGGAGAGAAAGCTGGGTATTACACATATGCCTTAGAATGTTTAAGAGGTCTGATGTCAGTGCTTTTGTTTCAGCTTCAACAGAATATAAGACCTACACAACAACTAGGTAGCTTGGGCAACCCTAACACCAAGCTGAATTGAGATTCTGTTCAAAGAGGTCTGAGACTAATAAAATCTCTGATTGAGGCTGAGGACAGAGCCAGCTTTCAGTCAAGGAATGCTTTATGGTTTTCTATTCTATTAAAGACCCATTTTATCCCTGTAGGATTTTGCTCATTTGTCAATTAAATTCTTCTTAATTGTAAGTCTTTTTATCTTTGGTAACACTACATTCCAAGATTCCTCCACTTTATTATAGTTGCAACTTTGGCTTTTGAGATTCTGACTCATAAGATTTACAAGCAGAAAGAAACTGAAATTCAGTTAAAGCCAGTATCCACATTGAGCTACTAGGAAATCTAAGTAGGTGGTAGGGATCGTAAAAGAGTAGGCCTAGTCCCATTCACCATAGGCCCAACTACAGGGACATTTAGACCATAGAAGATATAGGACCAAGCACAGCCTTCACAGCCCATTGAAGAATGTGGAAAGTAGAAGAGCCTAGCAATGATACAAAATTTCAAACCAAGAATGAATAAATAGAGGAAAACTACAAACATTGAAAAAATACTATGGTTTGGGAAGTAAAAACATAAAGCTAAAATAAGAAAGTAACTCCAGAGTAACTGTGAGTAGAAAAAAACATGGAGCTCTTGAAGGGGAAAATGGTATCATAATAAATAACTTAGAACAGAAATAGAAAAAATAATCTGAGTAAAGCAGTGACTGAAATGGAACAAGAGAAACACAATATTTCCACATGAAATACAATAAAGTCAAAAGACTGAAAAATTAGAACATATAAAGTATTATGATGAAAACAAAAGACCCATAAAAAATGAGGCAAGATGGCCCACTTACTACAGCAGCTCTTCCAAAACATTTTATCCCTCCTCAAACCTCCTATGATGCTCCATCCTCCCCAATCTCAACTAAAGATGTTGCCCCTTATCTTAAAGAAAAAAAATAGAATACATTTAGCAAGAACTCCTTCTTCTTCCTCTCACACCACTCAGATACCTATCGCCACTAATTCTAACTTCACTCCTATTTCACATGAAGAGGTATCTCTTCTCCTTGTCAAAGCAAATTTAATCATATGCATGTAATTCCCTTATATCCTATCACTCCTACAACTGATTATGATCTTTATCACCCCATTTTCTCATTTATCTTAAATATATCCCTCCCTAATGATTGCTTCCCTACTGACTACAAACATGTCCATGTGTCTTCCACTCTCAAAAAACTCTCATGTAATCCATTCATCACTGTTAAATATTGTCCCCTAACTTTCCTTTTTTTTGTAGCCATAAAATGCCTTGAAAATGCTGTCTGTAATTGGTGTCTTTTCTCAGCCCTCTTCCTTCTTGATCTCTATGCAGTCTTTGACACGGTTGATCACTTTATTCTTTGGGTCTCCTTTCCCAGGCTGTTGACTCACTTTTCATGATTTTCTTGCCTCATTCTCATTTCTCTTCTCAATTTTTCCTCCATATCCCTTACTTGATTTTCAAAATTCTTCTTGAGCTTCTTCATGGCCTGTAACCAGTTCATATTTTTCTTGCAAGCTTTTGATGCAGGAGTTCTGACTTCACTGTCTTCCTCCCACTCCACGACTTGATCCTTTTTTTCCCCAAAAAAGAAATTTATGGTTTGATTAAGTTTCCTGGGCTTGCTCATCTTACCAGCCAAATACTACACTTTTGAGCTCTTTGCAACAGTAGAACTTTGCTTCCAGAAAGGAGAGAGCTTTCTCCCAAATAGCTGGGGGTTTTGCAGCTGCTGTAGCTATCATTTGGGCACCCTCTCTACAGACACTGCAAACTCTAGCTCACTGGTCACACACCCCGGAACCACAAGCCATATCCAAGCAGGTTAAAACAAGAGTGATTATCCTCTGAATGGTCACTTGATTCCCCTGAAATCTGCAAGGCAGGAGCTCCTGAGGCAGCCAGGTAATGGTGGCTGCACAGCCACCATACCTCTGCCATTTCTCACTTGGGGGAAGGGGCCGGATCCCGCTCTCAGTCTCCCTGTTCTCACAAAGTTCCACACTGACCTGTTTTGGTTTTGGTTTTGATAGGTTGATAAGTCTGAAAACTGCCACAAATGCTGGTGATTCTCTCTCCTGAATCTGGGCCTCTGATGGTCGGGGCCACTGTGGGGCTGGGGAAGCACTCAGCTTACAGGGGTCTGCACTTGGCTCCCAGACTGGTGTAATAGATACTTCCTGTGGGCTTACCAGGCTCCTTTCAGTGGGAACTTTGTTTCTCTTCATCTCTTTGTGAATTTTGTAGCTCTAAAGTTGGTTTGAGTCATTTTTTGAATGTAGTGGAAGTGATTGAAGTGGGAGCCTGCACCATGTTTGTGCTTCTACTCTGCCATCTTCAGATCATCTTATTCTTAATAATATCCTCTCTCTAGTTTTTTTTATTATGAAACAACTGTTTCCTAGTTGTTCTCCTACTTTGCTGACTACTCCAAGATGCCTTCACTGTATTGTCATACAGATTGCATCAGCTAAATGTGGGGATTCCACATGTCTCCATCATGTACCCTCATTTATTTTCCCATTGTACTACTCATTTACTGATATCATCAATTTACATAGATATAATTATCATCATTATATTGATAATTCTCAGATCTATTTATTCAATCCTTTCCTTGCAACTGGGATTGTCTTACATCTTTAATTGCATATTAGATACTTCAAACTAGATATCTTGTAGGTATCTTGAAGTGAAGAAGTACCAAACTGAATTCATTATCTTTCCCCTAAAATCTACTCCTTCCAAACTTCTCTTTTATTTTGAACAGAAACATAATTTTCTCAAGCACGCAGTTTCATAACCTAGGTGTCATACTTGTCTCCTCACTCTCTCACCCCCATATCCAATCTGTTGCCAACACCTGTTGTTTTACCATTGCAACGTTTCTCACTTACACCCACTTCTCTCCTCTGACATTGCTACTACCCTCATCACTTCACATCTGGACTATCATAATAACCTGCTGATTGTTCCCTCCACCTCAAGTGTCTCTCTATTATAGTCTTTCCTCCACTAGTTATCAAAGTGGTCTTCCTCAATTAAAAGTCTAATCATGTCACTCCAACTCATTCATTAATTTCCTGTTTTTTTCTGTCATGTTTAGTATCAGATATAAAATCCTCTGATTTAGATTAAGAAATTTTCTTAACCTGCCTCTCCCCCATTTCCAGTGTTTTTATAACTCACGTCCCTCAATATGCTGTGATTAAGTAGCCTCTTTGTTAATCCTTGTACAAGGCATTCCATCTTCTGACTTTAGGCATTTTCACTGGTGATCCCTCATTCCTGAAATGTTCTTGTTTCTCGTTTCCACTTCCTGGTTTTCTATATTCCCTCAAGCCCCAGCTAAAATTTCACCTTCTTGAGGAAGCCTTTCACAATATTTCTAATTTCCAGTGCCTTCTTTTGGTTAATTATTTCCAATGTATTCCATATGTAGCTGGTTTGTTTGAATGTTTTTCCCCCATTAGATTGTGAGCTTCTTGCAAGCAGTGACTGCATTTTACCTTTCTTTGTATCCTCAATGCTTAACAAAGAACACATCAACAAATCACCATGCCTTGATTGAATAATTTAAGATGAATCTGGTTCTTTGAAGACCATGACCAAGCAAACACAAAAACTAAAACAACAAAGCCTCAGCGTGATATTTCAAGAAATCATAAAAGAGAACTGTTCACATGCATAGGAAGATGAGATGTTATGAAAATAGAAAGATTCTACCAGTCACTTTCTGAAAGAATTCCCTGCCCCAGAATGACATACCTAAAATCCAGAGCTTCCCTGTCAGAGGGAAAAAATGCCAAAAGTAACAACAACAAAAAAGACTAAAAGTATTGGAGAAACATAGTTTGAATATGACAAGATGAAACTACAACTATCATAAAGCAGAAGAAATTTTAAAATAAAATGTTCAAAGAAAAGTCAAATGATGAAGAATAACATTTTTTAAAACCAAGTAAAATCCTGTGTGGGGAAATGGACCTTTAATTCAGAACAACTTTGAAGAATTACTCATTTAAAAAAATATGACTGCAAAACACCTTTGAAAAGTAAACAATGGAGATAAGATGAATCTAGTTAGGTAGAGGCACCTAGGTAGTACAGCAAATATATTGTTGGATTTGGACTCAAGAAGACCTGAGTTTACATACTGCCTCAAATACTAGGTTTATGATGTCCCTGGGCAAGAGAATTAACCTTTCTGAAACTGGTGATTATAATAGCACCTACCTCACCAAGTTGCTCTAAGGATCAAATTAGTTAACAAATGTAAAGTGCTTCACAAAAGTTAAAGTATTTGCTAATATTGTAGGTAAGCAAAATTAAGCACCAGATAAGGGGTGTATGATGATAAAGTACATTCTAATAGGGAGAGAGAAGATAAGTGTCTCTTTAGAATCTCACTGTTTGTCTATGTCACAGAGGGCATAAAGAGACAAATGTAGGACATGAGTGGGATTTTGTTCTGCTTTGTCAAATTTAGGAGAGGAAGAAAAAAAAAGGGAAAAGTTATACACTAAAGGAGAAAGAGGGAACAAGTCAGGAGGCACTTAGAATTTCTAAAAATTGTGGTAAACTAGCATGAGAGTAAAATTGATGCAAGAGATGAGGAAAAATAGGATCTTTTGAAACTCGTTTATCTAAATCATGTGAAGGAAAGTTGAATAGTATAAAAGTATATTTAGTATAAAAAGATAATAACAATATTAAAAAGAGGCAGCATACTATATTTTGAGGAATGAAAAGTACTTCATATTCATTATCTAAATTGATTCCACAACATCCTGTGAACTAGGTGTTAACATTTATGTCCATTTTACAAATAGGGAGACTGAAGCTAAGAAGCTAAATAATTTTTCCTGGCTGATACTCTAGAAAAGTCTGGGTGAAAGGAATTAATCTCAGCACTGCTTGATGCCATGTTCAGTGTTCTATCTGCTACGTCATTTACCTACCTCATTAGCTTTAGTACAGAAACAAGGAGAGATAAACAGAGGAAAGAAGAAAATATTAGAAGAATTGGGGAGCAAATAATTGCAGCAAAACAAATTTTAGGTTTGGAATTTCAGAGGGAAGATAAAATGTAAGGAGAGAGAAAATGTAAGAATCAGTTATCAGGGTCTGTAATAGTTGAGAAGAAGAGTAGAATCAAATCACTACAACTTTAGATTACTCACATTCATTACAATTATTTCTTTCCCCACTTTCTTATGAAAATGATTATGGAGAAGTAAGAAGAATTATAAGAGGACAAGATAAATAAATATATGTGTGAATATGAATAGTATGAACTCACCCATAAAATGGACAAGGGTATCAAAACAGATTAGAAAGAATAATACAAGAAGATTTGATTATAAAAACATACTAAAATCATAAAAAACCCAGACAGAATTAAAAACAAAACATTCAAATATCATTTATTATGACTCAGATGAAGTAAAAAATATGCCAATTATGATCTCAGAAAACCAAAAATAAATTATATTTGATTAAAAGAGATAATCAGAAAAAATATGTTAAGTTTCTCTCTGTCTCTCTGTCTCTGTCTTCTCTCTATCTTCTCTCTCTCTCTCTCTCTCTCTCTCTCTCTCTCTCTCTCTCTCTCTCTCTCCCTTTCCCCCTCAACCTCTCCTCCTTTTCTCTCCCTCTCTCCCTCTTTATAACACATCTCTCACATATATTGCTTACATACATGACATATGCATTCATACATACCAAATAGCATAGCACCTACATACATAGAGGACAAACTGATCATATTATGTGGAGGAAAAAAGAGAGCAAATTCATGAGTTGATTGCTTGAGTGCACCTTTTCAGGCTAAATGAATGTAATAAAAATATAAAAAGAGACTCAGCACCTGAATAGCACTCTAAAACATTAGATGTGATCGACTTCTGGTAAATACTAAGTTGAAATGTAAAAGATTAAACATATTTCTTAGCTTGTGTGTATGAAATATTTCTTAGCAGTGTACCTGAAACACAAATGATCCAATATGTTAGGGCATAAAAAAACTTACAAACACATGAAGAAAATAACAATTTTTAACAAAATTTAACTCAATAACAATAGAAAGTTAGGATAAATGAATGTCCAAAAATATTCAAGCTTAAATAGAGAGTGAATATTTTAATGCCAAAAAGAAGGATCAAAAAATAATTAATATAACAGATAAAAGAATTAGTGAAAATAAGAGCCACGAAACAACATATGAAAAACCTTACAGATAAAGTCAAAATGGTCCTTAGAGGAAAAGTTAAATTTTCAAATATGCCTAACATATGAAGCTATTTTGTTTGACTATACTCATTTGCATAGGGGAATCCCGCAGTAGTGAGAAATAGAGATTGATATTTACTATATATATCTTCTCCTTTCCAGAAATCTCACCTCCTTCACATAATACACCTTCTTCTAGATTACTAGTCTTCATATTAACAAAGAAAAACCAAATCTCCAGGAAAAAAAATATTAAATGGTCCTTAAACTAATTTTAATTAAAAAAATTGTTGTTTTCCTTCCTTTAAGAGAATGGAATATGATGTTAGGAAACAAGAAAAGACATATCTATACACATGTATGCATATATGTATATAATTATTTGTACATATATGCATATATGCCTAAATATAGACATATGTTTTTGCCAGAGATAAGTCAATTGTTTTTGTGGCAACATTCTTATTTGAACACATATGTATACAGAATATATTAAAAATTTTTTTATTTATGTCAATTTCAATCAACTTTGTGTTATAATTCAAACTATTACAAATAGTGTTTTTGTTGCTAAACTATAGAAGGTCTGTGGTTGGGGAGGAGGAGGAATTGAAGGAAACTTTTGATATCATGCCAAGTTAGTAAAAGGGAGAGAAAAACCTACCCTGAGGAAATCTTTCAAAGAAAAAATGAAAAGACAATATGAAGTGTATGGAAGGTGAAAAAATACAAGTAAATAAAAAAGATGAATGTTTTTAAAGATCAGACTCTGCTAATAACTAGAAAACAATGTTCTGTGGTAGTCTTGTAAGATGTGCATACCCTTCCATTTGATTAGAGTAAGATTCTGATTTTTATATGTGTGTCAATGCATCAATCCCATTTTTTCCTGGTTTTGTGACTATGCCAGCGGGCACTTCTAACAGAAAAGCATCAGAGTTCATAACAGTGCAATGTCTGGAAAATGTCAGGTTTGAAAAATTTGGTCTTTTTCTTCAAGTGGAACAAATATCAAAGATTGAAACCCTTTTATTTTAGAATTTGGTGTAGTAAAAATAAGGGTGGAAATTTGAAGCAGTTTGCAGTAAGATTTCTAGGCAATTTGTATATCTCACACCAAGCAAATAATAATTCGAAGCTAATGAAATCAGTTTACCAATGAAGTCATTTTATAAGAAATGAGAATAATTGGGAATATGTATTCTGGGAAGTGCATTTGTGCAGGGGACAGTAATTTGAATTCTAGTGGTAGTGATATTTATAGACAAAGAATTATATATATTCTTTGTCTATAAATATATATATATATATATATAATATTCTTTGTATATATATGATTCTCCACTCTCTACTCCTCTCTCTCTTCCTTTCTCCCTTATCTTCATCTCCCTTTTGGAGCAGAGAGGTTTGCAGAAGTGGACATCCAGGCTCTTTGCACTTTTCCCTTTGAAATGAAGTTGAGGAGAGGAGAGTTGGGGAGGAGAAACTCGACTCTGTGAGTCCCCTCTTTCAAGTCTTTCTGTTTCCTATGACAGGTCTCCTTAGTCTCTGCAGAATTCATTGCTCTCCAAATCAGCTGCTTCTGTGCCAACTTGAAGTATCAATGATTATCAATGGCAGAGATGTTCATACAATAGAAATTTTCTCCTGAGAATAATATAAATGAAATGACATTCCAGTGATCATATACACAGTAAGTAGCAGAATCAGGAACTTTATCCCAAGTAATCAGACCTGAAGTTTCTTTATTTTCCCCATAACATGAGTTGTTTGTCAATAAAGGACTGGGATCACAGAACCTTTCTTCAATTTTTCAGACAAATAAAATAATGGATGTTTGCTATTATATGATTTTAAAAATTCCTTTCATAATGATTTTTATACTAATATAATAGAGTTTGGCATATGTTCAAAGTACTTTGAACAACAAAGTAGTTTGTTGCTACTCCCCTTTGTGGAAGAGGCTGGGGATTCTGATTCCAGGAAAGGCATGGTGTTGGGTAAAAAAAGTGATTTTGAATGACTTTGGAGCATGCTTAAACATTGAGACTGAAACTGGAGTACTTAGAAAAAAATCATTGGTTCCTCTCAATCTCATTTTTTTTGACTGATCTCAGTGGATCACTGGTGGCTCAACTGACAAAAACTGCTGCAAAAGAAAACCTCCTCTCTTCTGAGGTTTGCATATGATATGGCCCAAGAAAATGGGGTTTGTTCCTTGTGTTTCAGTGTTTTCCATTCTGTTTTAAGTGAAGGAAATTAATCAGAAGGTTAGGATTCTTAAAATTTTGAAGGAGAGAGGGGTAATAAAAAGGAGAGGGAGGAAGAAAGAGGCTAAGCATATTAACATTTTGTACAAAAAAATTTCAGTAAATTATTCAAAAGCTTCACCCCATTTAAAGCAAGTGTCAACAAAACCACTTGTTTATTCAATCAGTCATAGGTTTCAAACTAAGTGGGAAAAAGGCCTTGATCAACTAGACTGATGTTTCACAGGAAAAATGTTTCACAGGACTGTCTGAGAAAACTTGATCATAATCCGTGGATTGTCTATGGAATATTGCTTCAATCTCCAGCTAAATATATTTGAGTATCTGTCAGCAGAAAGAAATTATTACAACCCAAATGTTGAAAAAAAATCAGTTGGTAAAGGTTAAAGAGACAGGGAGAAGTGAAAAACAGCACAGGTCTTGGTTCAATTATTATCTCTGTACTCCCTCCCATTCCTGGCTTGAAGGAGACCTTGACAAATTTGGAAGACTAGAGAATTTTGGATTTCCCATCTTCTTAGACATGACCTTTCAATGACAGACAGTTGTATTATAGTAGGAGCCTAGGATAGACCAAATAAGATGAGATAAACAGATGGAGGCAAGATGGCAGAATACAGCTAAACTCTCCAATAGTCTCCTCCAAATAACTTTAAAATAATGCCTCAAATTAAATTTTGGAGTAGCAGAATCAACAAATGTTCAGAAGGAGATAGTTTTCCAGCCTAAACAATTTAGGAGGTCCACCAGAGAGGTTTGTAACACTGGAGTGGAAACAGGCCTGGAAAGTAATAGGATCACAGCCCTGGACCTTGGAAGCAGCTTTGAATATGTCCTCTCTCATAGGTTCATCTCTCTTAGGAGAGTTGTATAGACATGTCGGCATGTATGTTTGTCTTGGGTTTATGTTCATTCTTAATTTTGCAAATTTCCAATTATTTTTTTAGGGCAGAAAAAGGAAGGAAGGAAAGAAAGAAAGAAAAAGTAGGATCAGTAGCTTGGGGAGCTCTTAGTCCAAAGATGGAGAGGGGTTCAGAAAACTGGTCTAAAGGAAATTATAGGTGACTCTTTGTTGGTTCTGAATGCACTTGGCACTGGACAACTCTATTGCCCATAAGCAGTTCTGGGTCACAGTTCCAGGGTGAGAGAATTGCTTGTGATTGGTCACAAGGAAGCAATGATCCTGGTCACAGTTCTAGAAGAGCTAGAAGAGCTCAAGTGTTTGTGGCTGCAGGGGAACAAGGGTCATTCTTGGACAAAGACCTTGTAGAGCAGCAACCACATCTTTCTCCACATCATACCATCTTGGAAGCACAAAAGCTTGCAGACCCCTAGGACTACTTCTGTAAATATAAGCAAAAAATACCCTAAAGTTTGCCATAGTACCTCCTCACCCCTAGGTAAGCAGAACCCAACTTTAGCATAAAGTTTAAAATCAAGAAATAGCATGGGAAAATGAGAAAACAACAACAACAAAAAGAGCTTGACCATAAAAAGTTATTATGGCATTAGGGTAGACCAAGACAAACTTAGACAAGAATGGTATGAAAACAGCTTTAAGCAAAATGCTAATTTGACCTAAAGCCAACAAGAATTCCTAAAAGTATTATCAGAAATAACAAAAAATTAATACATTAATGCATTGTTGGTGAAGTGGTCCAATAATTTCAGAAAATTATCTGAAACTATGCCCAAAGGATTGTAAAACTGTGCATACCCTTTGATGCAGCTATACTACTAATAGGTCTGTACTACGAAAGATCAAGGAAAAATGAACAGGAATATATGTACAAAAATATTTCTATCAGTTCTTTCTATGGTGGCAAAGAATTAGCAATTGAAGGGATGCTTATCAATGGGGAATGGCTAAATAAACAATGACATATGATTGTAATAGGGTACTACTCTGCTAAAGGAAATGATGAGAAGGTGGCTTAGGGGGAAAAAACCTGGAAAGACCTATATGAACCACTGCTTTTGTTGTTGTGTGTCCTTCATTTTGAAGAGGGCCAATGATATCACAGGGTAATGCTATGACTTAGATATGAATTGGATTTGAGGTTGAATTGCTTCATTCTCTCTTCCAGATTCATCATACTCAGTGCCAGGACAAAAATCAAGATGACTAGCAACAGTCCATGATATGGTGTACTACCTCAGCATCTTAGATGCTTGACTAAACTCTCTGTGCTCCACAGGGCCTGATTCAGATGCTTTCATGGACATTTGAGCAAATTGTTCTCATCTACCCATTCTGTTGGGGATATCTTCATTTGCTCAGGACAGACATGAAATGATGCAAAGTTCAGTAAAAAAAAAACCCAGAAGAACATTGTTCACAGCAACAGCAATATTGTTGTTTTGACAATCAACTGTGAAAGATTTAGCTACTCTTATCAATAAAATGATGTATGGCAATCTAAAAGACTCATGATGTAAAGATGTAATTCATCTCCAGAGATAGAATTAATAAACTTTGACTGCAAATTCAAGTATCATCTTCTCACTTAATTTTTATTTTTTATGATAGTGTTAACATGGAATATGTTTTGCGTGATTTCACATGTATAATTGATATCATATTGTTTGCTTTCTCAGTGAGTGAGAGAGGGATGGATTGAAGGGACAGAACTTGGAACTCAGAATTTAAAAAGAAATAATGCTAAAAATAAATAAATAATATAAAAAAGATGAGGAAAACCGATTTAATGCTTCTAAAAAGAAGCCAGCAGAAATGCTATACCATACATAAATAGTTATCTCAAGGATTTCAGCAAAAAGACCTTAAGTAGCTGTGATACCATTTTTGCCATGTGTACTTTCTAAGCTTGAGCCCAATTTCCCTGGACTCTATATATACTTGCTTGTGTGTATCACAGATTTTTAAAATTTTTCTTTTCTTACTCTAACCCTGCTCCCCATCAATAAATATTCCCTTCTAAAAGCTCATTAAATTTGGTTTATCAATTGATGTCAACTGATAATCATTGTGAGAAACATATAAATGATAGTTCAGGAGATATAGCATCAAAAAACAATCCTTCAACATTTTGGGGATAAACCCAGAACTTTGACAAGAGATGTAAAAACAGCTTCACTCTGTCTAAGAGTTGAGATAATTGCTATAGAACTAGCCCTAGCGTGTTCTGTGCCCTCAGCAAATATTTATTGCAAGGCTTTTATCTACATAAACAATTTTATTAAAACACATATTATAAAATTCATGGGCCTGAGTGAGATATACTGATTTATCAATTAAAATTTAGAAAAATAAACTCACAACATATACCTTTTTACACAAAGTATTATAAATTAAAATACTGGACTTTATAGTCAAAGTAACTGCCCAAATCTGAATTACTATTACACTCCAAATGACCACCTGTGTTATGATTTCTTGCAGCATATACAACCATTCTGCCAGATATTTGCAACACAATTCTTCAGAGAGTCTATGAAAATAGTTTACACTGTCATGACTCAACTCCTACATTCCCCTCAGTCCTTTAATATGTCACATATACCCATAGCTTATTTTTAGAAAGTATTTTCAATACCATTCAAAAGCTGATACATGGAAGTTAAATATAATGTGCTGCTTTTCCTTCCCAATAATACAAGATATGAGAAAAACTAAAAATGTTCCCTTTTTGCAGTAGTAGGAATCAAAGAAAAAAGAATAAAATAGAGTGAATTAAGACTTGTCTTGGTATGTTGTATATGGAAAAAGGCCCTTAATAGAAGGACTTGATGATGTATTCATTTTAATGAAATAGAAAACTTTAAAGATAACTTTTTGTGTCTTATTCTAAAGTTTAAATTGTTATTTTTAATATCATTTTTTGTGTTGACAATACAACTAAATCAGAGAATGAAATGTTGCTGTGGTCTTGATATTTCACAAGTGTTTGTTGTTTTTATATTCAAAACCCAAACTCACAAAATTAAAATGATAATTACTTTATTAAATATACAAGTGCATCAAAATGATAATCTAAGAAAATGAATTCAAGTTCAACTTTAGTTTTAATTATTGATACAAACATTACATCTCTACTGTAATTATTCTCAAATCTACCTATCCTGTTTCAAGATCTACTGACTTCCAATCTCCCATTTCCAACTGCATTTCAGACCTTGTGAATTGGATATCTAGTAGATGTCTTGAACTCAATATGTCTAAAATAGAGCCCATTATCTCTTCCTCAAACTCTCCTTTCCCCTATCTTTACTATTTCTGTAGAGAACAACAGAGTCTTCCCAATCACTCAAGTTCACAACCTAGAAGTCATTCCGAACTTCTCACTTTATTTAAAAAAAATGATTTTATTTTTAATTTGTGGAAGAAAACAAGCATTTCCATAACACAGTATAATAAAAAAGATAACTGCCCATGAAACTGCAAATCTACTATATATATAACTTGCTATTCCTTTTAAATATACAACGAAGTTAACAGTGTGTTCTTTTTTCCCCCCTTCTTTTTTCTTTTTTTACCCTCCCAATTTTTCACCTGAATGCCCCTGTATCCAATCTATTGCCATAGCCTGCTGACTTCACTTCACCTTTGTAACATCTCTCTTAAACACACTGCTTTATATCCTCTGATATTGCCACAACTCTACCTCCATCTTCATTATCTCAGGTCTCAAATATTGCACTAGTGGGCCTGCCTACTTCAAGTTTCTCCTTACTCCAATTCATCCTCTGTTAAGTCATAAAGTGATTTTGTTAAAGTGCAGGTTTGATTATGTCAATGTTCCCCACCCCAATAAAATCCAGTAACAGGATTAAACATAAAATGCTCCATTTAGCATTGAAAACATCCCAAACTACTACTACTACTAGCAATCTAGCCACCTCCCATATTTATAGGCTTCTTATACTTTACTCCTCAACACATACACTTCAATCTAGTGATACTGGCCAAAAGGCTATTACATAATAAAACATTTCATCTCTCAACTTTGAGCATTTTCTCTGGCTGTCCCTCATGGATGAAATGCTTTCTTTGCTCTGCTTTAACTACTAACCTCCCTAGATTCCTTCAAGTTCCAACTAAAACCCAACTGGAAACTTTCCCCCACCTTCCTAATTAATCCTTCTGCTAATTATTTCCTATTCATCTTGTATATAGCTTGCTTTGTATATACATGTTTTCATACCGACACCACCATCAGATGACAAATTTCTCGAAGGTGGGGACTGCTTTTTTTTTACCTCTTTTTGTATCCCCAGAGTTTAACACAGTAGTTGGTATATAGTTTGCATTTAATAAAGGTTTATTGGTTCAGAATTGCACATTATATTGCAACCTTGCTTATAATAGTTCAATATCGTATATTATAATAATACAATAGTATTTCTTATAACAAACATGAGTAGGAAAAGTACAAAATTAAAATATTGTAGTCTAAGCACAAACTATCCAGCTTCTTATGTGATGTTACATAACAGAAGACAGTTCTATAAACATGATGATATGCTTTGATGGCAACCATCAATTTGCACATTCTTCAGAGAAGAAAATTTTCCAATATAAGTTTATTGCAGTTTTAGTCATAATATCATATTTGAAGGAATAGTGACTTTTTGAAGATTAATAAAATTTTAGATAAAGTCTAGGATTGTTAATAGACAATGTAAGATATATTACAAATTCTAAGGGCAAATATAGTACCTCGAATGCTCAGAATATAGAGTGTGCTACTAATATAAATATTTAAAGATTAATACTCACTAACTGCAATGCAACATACTAAATCCTTTTTCTGTTATCTTTTCATGGATTTTTCTCTATGCCTGAATTTCTCTCCCTCCTTACTTCTACCTCTTGAACCATTAGTACTCTCTCAACCACCGTTCAAGTGCTCCCTCCTCCATGAAGACTTTCCTGATTGCCCTGGTTTTTACTTCCATTTCAGACCACTTTGTAGTTATTTATTATATAATCTGTATTTATTCATCTATGAACATATTGCTTCAACCAACCAAATTATAAGCTCTTTGAGGACAGGGACCGTTTAAACTTTTATATTATCTATAGCATCTTACACATGATAGACTCTTAATACATGCTTATTAATAGGCACCTGAAAAATAAACATAGAATCTCTGCCTTCATGGAGCTTATAAGTTATGGTGTCTGCAGAAATAATTCTTAGGTAAGATTTTGTAAGACAGGTGCAAAGTTGATGTACAAATAATTCAAGAAAAATTCAAGGGACAAAACTTACAGCTAGAAGGGTCAAGGAAGAGGCAGTAACTCAGTTGAAACTTGAAGGAAAAGTAGGCTTTGACAGATTTGAGATGAAGAAGGAGTGCATGCTAGGCTTGTGAGATAGACTTCACAACTGCACATAGGCACAAGATACCAGGTAGCCCTTGGAAAACAACTTCTAAGTCCTCTCTGGCTGGAATATAATTGTATAAAATGAGTTATACAAACAAAAAGCTAATAGTAGCAAAGCATAATTTCAAATTAAGCACAAAAGGAAATAACCAAAGAAACCATACAAAAAGCAGTAAAATTTGTAAGAGGCAATTTGACATAGTAAATAGAGCTGACATTGATATCTGGTATGAGGGCAGAAGAGCCATTTTTAAGGCTGCTTTCCACCTTTGGTGTCCACCTGTTCCACTTAACTCCCACCTGCAGCTCCAAGATGTTCAGTGGCCACACCTCATAACCATTTTGGCAGATGGGCTTGTAAAGGCAAGCATGAGCAGTTTTCCAGAAGACTGTTGCTGTGAACAGCTTTTCAAGGTTCTGATTATAGTGAACACTATATTTATTGAATAACAAACCAAGACAAACCATTCACAAAATACAAAGTACAGCATTCAAAATGTTTAAACTTCACAACTTATCACTAAAATGGCCACATAGTTTTCACCAAAGTGGTCACATAGTTTTAAGCAAAAGATAACATTTATTTAGTAAGTCCTTCATTTAGTAAATCTTTAATTCAATCACCCTTAGAGAGGCAAACCTCCTTAATTGGCACAAAGTACAAGGGTCAAAGTCCTCCACTCACAGAGTGCAATCAAGTTACAATATCATTGGTCACTACTCAGTACCATCTTAAGGGGTAGTGGAAATTATGAAGGCCAGCCACCCCTAGGTCATAAGCAAGTTACAATCTCATCTGTTAGCACTAAATACCGAAGGAGAGGTCTTTCCATCTTGACTCTCAGACTCCATGGTTCCTTTTCCGTGGTCCCAACTCCTATCTGAATCCATAAAACTGTCACCTGGGTTCAAAGGCAGGCAGCTTCCATTTCCTCATCCAGTTTCTGTTCCATATCGAAGCTCACAGTGTCCAATCCACCTCAAGCTCTTCACAGTTTCTGTTCCTGGGAGGACAAGGCTTAACAAAGCCACAGCAACAATCAAACACATTGCCAGCAGCCTCATCAAAATCACTTTCTGCCTGTGAAATCAGTATAGATCCCAAAGAGACAAAGTACCAACAACGTAGTCATGATTCCTCTGGCAGCTCTGGCTGGTTCTCGGCAGGAGTCTGGCTGGCTCTCAGAAGAAGCTCTGCTACCATAAGCTCTGTTCTCAAAATCAAAATCACTTTCTTTTCCTCAGCCTCCACTTGGCCTGCTCCAAGACGTTCTGACTCTGCAGCTTGTGTGGATACCTTATATGAGATATTAGCCCTTCCCCTATAACACCCCTTGCAATGGGGTTCATACCTTCTGTTTCTTAACAGAGGCTTGATATAATTAACTTGAAACTAAGTGCTAAGTAACTATTTACTTTCCAATACAAGGCCATGGAAGATGTTCAAATTCCATCACTATTACAGGACTAAACCAAGTTGGGAGTAACCAAGGGGTTTCAAACCCATTGGTGAGCTGGGGCGGGGGGGATGTCTACCCCAAGCATGTGAAGACTTTCCCAAGGGGTATAGGCAGATGAGAACAATTTGTTCCAGTGGCCAGGAAGGCAGTACTGTGGAGCACTTAGAGCTTGGTTAGATATCAAAGACACTAAGGAATCTCTGAGGTATCGAAGGTATCAAAGACTCTGTTTCTCTGAACTGTGATGACATTCTGGAAAATGTCCAGGGGAAGGTCACTGAATATTCTAAGATCATGACACAAAATAATCTCTTGAGAGTTCTGAGGACCACATGCAGAATATTCTCTCAAGGAGGGATTTGACAACTGTCTCCAAGTATTTGATGAACTATCATATATGAGAGAAATTATCATTTTTTTCTGTTCAGGCCCAAAGTAGAGAACTCAGAGTAATGGATGAAAGTCATGAAAAGTAAATTTACATTCAATATCTGGAAAACCTAACAATTTGTGCTGTTTTTCAGTCATGTCCTACTCTTTATGACCCTATTTACGGTTTTCTTGGCAAAGATACCAAAGTGGTTTGCCATTTTCTTCTCTAGCTCATTTTACAGGAGGCAAACAGGGGTATGTGACTTGCCCAAGGTCATACCACTGTTACGCATGTGAAGACAGATTCAAACACAGGAAAATGAGTCTCCAGGCCCAGCACTCAATCCACTGCACCACCAAACTACCTTAGAGTTTTTTAAAGTCTGACTCTTTATGGTTCAATTTGTGATTTTCTTGGCAAAGATACTGGAGTGATTTGTCATTTCCTTCTCCAGTACCTAGCTACTCTCCTAAATATTAGAGCAGTCCAAAAGTAGAATGGGTTTCCTCAGTAGTAAGTGGGTTCTCCTTCACTGAAGGTCTACAAGAAAAGGTTAAATGACTCCTTGTTGGGGATGATGTAGAGAAGTTTCTCTTCAAGTGTGAATTTAACTTATGGCTGTTGACATCCTTTCTAACTCGAAAATTCTTGTGATTTCTGTTTTCTATCAAATAAATTCCCTTACTACTCTGGTATTTTTCTACATTTCCAGGTTTATCTCACACCGTGTCTTTTAATATACTCACCAGTAAATCATATCCCATAAATATTCTAATTTTCAGTCTCTGATATTTTTCACATGCCACTCTTAATGCCTGGAATAACATGATAAGGAAAACAGACATGTTACAGGATCCATATAAAGGAATTGAAAAAAAATGAGCTTATCATGAGTAAGAGATCTATAGAAGAGGCATTCTTAATCTTCTTGTATGTCACAGACTCCACAGGCAGCCTGGTGAAGCCTATGAACCTCTTATCAGAATAATGTTTTAAATCAATACAAAAATACACAATCATTTTAAAAATTATATTTTAATGCAATTATCAAAAATTAAAAATAACAACTACGAAAACCAAGTTCACAGATTCTACCCTTTTTCTGAAGAGGTACACACCTAAGACAGGGTAATCACACTGTTCAAGGGGAGATTTAGGGGAGAGCACCATAGAATGACCATTTAAAGACTTACTCTGTGTCAGAAGATTCTGGCCTGTTTGTCCAAGGCAAGCATCACAGATACAGAAGCTCCTTAAGAGTGCCTAATATGAGGTGGAGTCAAGATGGAAGTATAGAAACAGCAAAACTCCGCAGATCTCTCCATAACCACCTCAAATACTTATAAAATATGACTCTAAGCAAATTTTAAAGCTCCAGAACTCACAGAGTGGCAGAGTGGCAAAGCACCCACTAAAGGCAGCCTGGCAGGCAGACAGGAAGAGGTTCATTGCAGCACATTGGGATCCCAGACCAGCACCACATGAACCCACGGCTGGAGCCCCAGGGCAGCCAGAACAAGCAGTGGCTGGGGCAGGAATCACCAGCAAGTATGGCATTTTCAAGATTTATCAACCCATAAGAAATAAGGACTAAGTGAAAGGTCAGTGGAACTTGGATAAAGTTGGGGGAGAAGATTCAGCCGATTGCCTCAGGGCTAGAAGCAGCTGAAGTGGTGGCACTGCAGCCACCTCCAGATGACTGCTTCACAGCTCCCAGCCTGCAGATTGCAAGAGGGTCAAGCAATCATCCAGAGGCTAAGTGTTCTTGCCCTGAGCAAGATGGGCATTGTGGTCTTGGGTGGTAGTCCTGGGGTGCATTTTCAGTGAACAAAAGCTGGTGGGGGCTGCAGAAACGGTGACCTCCTAAAGCTCTGGCAGCTGCAAAAACCCCAGCACTTTGGGACAGAGATCTCCCCTCTGAAAGGAGAGTTCTACTGAACCTAAAAGTCAAATAATTGACTGGCAACATGAGCAGGCAAACGACGCAAAGCAAGCCTAGCAATGCAACTATAGATTCCTTTTTTGGGGACTAAAAGGACCAAAGTATGGAATGGGAGGAAGGCAACACAGTCAGAACTCCAGCACCAAAAGCTTCCAAGAAAAGATGTAGACTGATTCCAAGCCACAGAACAGCCTAAGAAGGATTTGTGGAGGAAAAATTGGGAAGAGAAATGAGAATGATATAAGAAAATCATGAAAAGAGAGTCAACAACCTGGCTGAAGAAAATAACAGCTTAAAAAAGAGACTAACTCAAATGACAAAAGAGGCCCAAAAAGCCAATGAAGAGAAGAATGCCTTAAAAAGTTGAATTTGCCAGATGGAAAAAGAATCTCAAAAGTTTTCTGAAGAGAATAATTCCTTCAGAATTAAAGTGCAGCAAATGGAAACAAATGGCTTTATGAGAAATTGAGATACTATTAAACATATCCAAACAAATGAAAAAACAGAAGGCAATGTGAAATATCTCCTTGAAACAAACACTGACCTGGAAAATAGATCCAGGAGAGACAATTTAAAAATTATTAGATTATTTGAAAGCCATGATTAAAAAAAAGAACCTAGAAAGCATCCTTCAAGAAATTCTCAAAGGAAATTGCCATGATATTTTAGAATCAGAGTGTAAAATAGAACTTAAAAGAATCAACCAATTACCTTTTGAAAAAGATCCCCAAAAGAAAACTCCCAGGAATGTTATAGTCAGGTTCTGGAGTTCCTAGATCATGCAGCATATATTACAAGCTGCCAAAAAGATACAGTTTGAATACTGTGGAAACACAATCGGGATAACCCAGGACCTAGCAGCTTCTACATTAAGGGATTGACGGGCCTGCAATATGATATTCCAGAGATCAAGGGAGCTAGGATTAAAATCAATATCACCTACTCAGCAAAATTGAGTATAATGTCTCAGGGGAAAATATGGTCATTCGATGAGGTGGAGGACTTCCAAACACTCTTGATGAAAAAATCAGAACTGAATAAAAATTTGATTCAAATACAAGAAGCATGAGAAAGTAAACATGGAAAAGAATTCATAAGGAACTTATGAAAGTTGAACCATTTACATGCCAACATGGAAAAATAATTATTATAACTTATGAAACTTTTCTCAGTATAAGGATAGTTGAACGGAACATAAATGTGTGTGTGTGT
>CM053600.1:55516695-55529195 GCA_028646575.1 Pseudocheirus occidentalis
GAGCAGGGGAGGGGCTTTACAGTGGGACTGCTGTTATGGGGTTGGGGCAGGAGCAAGACAGGGAGAAAATGTGTAATTCAAAAAATGTAATGAAAATGAATAATGTAAACAAGAAAAAAAATAAAAACTAAATTAAAAAAATTTACAAAGTAGTTCCATTGCAAAAGCTTTATAAAGTAGGTAATAAAACTATTAGAGACAAACACCTTTCCTGTGATTTCATTGGTTTAATGAGCTCCCACTGAAGAACTTAACTCTACCAATGCAGGTCAGCACCATCTCTGCAACTATTCATAGTCTTAGAGAATTACCTGAAACATTCAAAGTAAGCAATTCCCCCAAATTGCACAAGTACCAGAGGTAAGATTTGAATCTAGTTCTTTCTAACACTGAAGCCATATCTATACAATATGCCACACTACTTTTTAGTAATAATGTAAATATCATGACACCTAACTCATAGATGAGAAAAATGAGCCTCTCAGAAATTTAAGCTTGCCCAAGGTAATATGGTTAAAAGCATTGTGTCAGTGAGTCAACAACTATTTAATAAATGTCATCTGTGAGTCATTCACTATTCTAAGCACTGAGATGACAAAGAAAGGCAAAAACATGGCCTCTGCCATCAGTAAGTAACATGAAGTCCTGCTACTTCTGTTGCTGAAATATCTCTTCTATGACCTGAATCTTATGTCTCACACTGAGGGAAATTTTATTAAGGGCAATGAAAGAGTGAATACTGGGTATTTTTGCTACCTCTGAGAAATAGCATTTAATTTACATTTTACTCTATTGAATTATCAGTAGAAATCAGTTCTGAAAAACTAGCCAATACTTCAATTTAATTAGACAAACTCTGTACTGTGTTCTGCCTCTACAGTGCCCCACCTCTGTATAGAAAGGAGGACAATACATTCTGACATCTCTTAGAAGTTGCTTTCTAAGTAAGGGTGACTTAAAATAATTAACACTAAATGAAAGAATCCAGATCCAAACAAATCTCAGAAGAACTTGAAATGGTTACAGTGATGGGTTGAATCTTAAAGAATGAAATCCAATCTAACAAGATGAAATCTTTTTCAACAGGAATTATTGACTGATAGATAAGGGGATCATTGTATATATAGTTTTATCTAAAGAATTTGACAAAGTCCCTCATACTATTTTGTGGATAAGATGGAGAGATATGGATTGGCCAATGCTAGAGCTAAGTGGATTTAGAGTTGGTTGAATGGCCAGTCTCAAAGAATAATCATTAATAGATCAAAGTCAGTATAAAAGGGGGGCTGTAGTAGTTCACCCAGAGATCACTCTTTCAAAATGTGCTATTTCAACTTTTTATCAACGATTTGTACAGCACCCTTTCTATAAGGACTCTTACTCCTCCTTCTTACCACAAGTAGCACCATGTGTTCCTAGGAAGTTACCCAGCTACTGGTTTGAGATTTCTGTGGGTCCCTATTCTTTAAACTATACCTCATGAGTCCTCCTTTTTGTGCAGATCTTTAGGAGTAAGTAAATACAATTAGCTTAAAGCAAAGGCATTTACTGAGATGGGATTAAATAACCATATCTACAAAATATTCCCTCCATAACTTTGTCTCCTATAACTGTATGCAATATTTGGGGCAAGGATGGGCACACACTTAGTATACACTGCGTATGGAAGGGGTTACAGCAAGGGAGAGAATTTAGGATTCAAAATAAAAAAAATGTTGAATAAAATAGAACACACTAGAAAAGAGAGACACAGAGAACCCATATGGCCAAGGCAACAAGCCTCTGGCACTCCAGAGAATTTTGCTGTGTTGTCATGCTATTTCTTTTAGGTACAGTTGTCTCTGAAGAGTGTCTTCAAGCTATTTATCTTTGTGCAATATCCTCATGCTATTTCTCTTAGGTAGAGTTGACTCTGAAGGACAATTTGATAACCTGGTCTTCCTGCACTTGTCCTTCTCTGAAGCACATTCCATTATGCCAAAGCTGGCTCTCTTCTTGTCTCAGAGAGCTCACATTCAGCAGAAATATCTCTCACTGCTCTCTTGGGTCTCTTCCCTGCAGGATGAAGTGACTTTTACTGGGTCAATAGTTTTGATGCCATTCCTGTTTCTTTATATGCTGGGAGGTGTTACACTCCACAAAGGGAAGAAAAGAAAGGTAACATACTATATGATGGGATAGATCTAAAAAGAGGTTGACAGGTTAGAACACCTGGCTGAATGTATGATAAAATATATAGTAAGGAAAATGTAAAATTGTATACATTGATAAAAAATAAACTTCACAAGTACAAGACATGGAAAGTGTGATTATGTAGTAGTTAGTATGAAAGTGTTTGGGGAGTTTTGGTAGCCTAAAACCTCTATGTCAGTAATGCAATCAGAGCTATGTGACAAGAGAACTAAACGTGAAATGAGAATGGGAATTGGAATGCTTGGTATTGGAAAGAAAGCCTCAGGTTTACCCTATTACTCACCACCCCAAACACCCTGGGACATGATTTTCTTCACAGATGGGACAGATTGGATACCATTGACCACTGAAGAAATAGGGGTTGCAGGCTGACTTTAAACACTCACCTCTCAAGTTACTGAATTAATTTCTGCTGAAGACTTGTTCCAATGGAACCAATGCGGATACCTTTCCATTTACTTGGTGGGGGGGGAGGGGTTCCCAGAAAATTATTTGACAAAGTCAGTTAAATCATTTAGATCAGTGGTTCTCAACCTTCCTAATGCCACAACCCTTTAATACAGTTCCTCATGTTTGTGGCTACTCCCAACCATAAAATTGTTTCTGTTGCTACTTTGTAACTGTAATTTTGCTGCTGTTATGAATTGTAATGTAAATATCTGATATGCAGGATGTATTTTCATTGTTACAAATTGAACATAACCCACAGGTTGAGAACTGCTGGTTTAGATGAATCAAATCAAAATTGTGTATATGTCTGTTCCTTTGTTTTGTTTTGTTTTTTACCCTTTTTAGTTGACTTAGACATCTCTGGCCCATGAATTCCCATTGAAGTGGTTCTTTGTTAGAGACTTTCAAGTAAGGATGTGAAGCTGTGAAGTACTTAAAGTACCTGTAGCTTGGATCTATAGTACCATTTGTGTACAGTATAAATTATCAAACTATGATCAGTTTACCTTGGGGTAAATCCTACAAAACTACCATAAAAGCATAAGCAGTAACTGTGTCTGCAGAACCATGATTGTGAATTTTCCTGGAAGAAAGAGACATTCTTTAGCAGAACTGGTGGGATGGATATGGATGAGGGAAATTTCTTATTCAGTTAGTGTTGAAGAGCTGCATAGTCTTTCTGCAAGAGGCTTCTAATGGGGCAAAGATTTAGTTTTATGCCCTTGATGTGCCTCCATTAAAAGATGTAGATTTACTAATATCTGGGAACATTGGCAATACAGAGTGAACCTTGGTGCGAACTCAGATCCAAGGACAGATGCTATACAAAAGGATTATGGTTTTTAAACTATTTTCTATAGATGATCCTGACTCATCATGAATTGTTTACTGTATTGGAAGCATCATTATCTTTACTGTGGTCCTGATGTTTCTGTTATTATTCCGATTAATAGGGAGAACCACTGTGAACTCAAAGTATCTGACATTACTGACTCCACTAGGTGGCTCAGTGAATAGGTTCGTGGGGTCTGAAGTGAGGAAGATTTGAATTCAAATTTGACCTCAGTCATTTACTAGCTGTGTGACCCTGAATGAGTCATTTAATCTCTTAATCTCTTTGTCTTAATCTATTGGAGAAGAAAATGCCAAACTATTCCAGTATCTTGGCCAAGAAAACCCTATGGGCAGCATTGGAGTTAGTATGGGTAGCCATACACATTTATGGATAGCCACAGCTGTGATGTCTGAAGAACAAGCTTTCCAGACTTTCTAGGGGAATGACACGAGCTGAGGACAATTCTGTCCCCCCAGAAATTCCTTGAGGTAGAAACTGAGAATAGTGAAAAGCAAATTCCCTAGGAATTCCCTAGGAAGGAGTCTGAAAGTAAGGAAAAGTAATAAGGTGAAAAAATTATCAAAGATTTTAGGAGAAAGGAAGACCAAAACCTTTAAGCATAATCAAATAAACCATCAAAGAAGACATTAATAATGAAAAGGAATTACCTCAAGTTCATAAATGAATATAGACATCTCTAAATAAATATTGCAAGATAAAGGAAGATAAATCAATCCAGACTGATTTGCAAATGAGTATAAAACTGCAGCAGGATTTTCTAAAATATTTTAACAGAGAAATAAGAATTTTAAAAGCAGAATTTATGTCCTGCACAGCAAAAATAATTAGAAAAGAAAGACTTTAATCCATGGTAGAAAATCTTACCAAAAGCAAAGACAAAAGAGAGAAAATCTGGTTGAGATTGCAAATATGAAAAAGTGAAAAGAAAAGCCAAAACCACCCACCCCGGTATCATCAAAACAAAACATATTTCCTAAACAAGCAAAAGACCGGATATGTAGAGAAATTTTAAAATGATAAGAATGGACAATAAAAAAGTAGATAATGTTATATTGTCTGTGACTAGACAAATACTATTAGAGAAAGTTGGGAAACAAGTTGACCTTTCCTCTGGATGTGTCTAACCATATTTCTTTTACTCCAAGATGCCTGTAGAGCAGCGGTTCTCAACCTGTGGGTTACGTTCAATCAGTAATAATGAAAATACATCCTGCATATCAGATATTTACATTATGATTCATACCAGTAACAAAATTACAGTTATGAAGTAGCAACAATGTAATGGTAATGGAAGTTGGAGATGACCCTGAATTGACTTGGCTTTTGGGTTGTGTGTTAAGACCCAAAGCTTGTGAATCCCACTTGTGGGATGGACTTGTTGACCTGAAGATAGAGGGCTGACCTGGGAGGAGCCATGAATTGAAAGAAAGGCTCAAGCCCAGAGAAGGCCAGAAGAAGTACTTTTGGGAGAGCAGTATCCAGTATCGTGGAGCCTGAGTTACTGACATAAAGACTGCTGAGAGCCCATTGGAGCTTCCAAGGACTTTTAAGAACTGCCACCCAGAGCTGCCAAGAACTGAAGAGGCATGGCAGTGATACTGGGATTTTGTCTGTCTGTCTTGACGTTGTTTTTCCAGATTCACCTAATGGTGGACAGTGCTGCTGTTCTAGAGGTCCTGGAATCTGGCTGTTGGTTCAGAAACCCTGAAGAATGATTTTCTTTTTGTATGTTCACAGAAATCCTGAAAGGGGGCCTTGCTGATACTTTCAAGGGTTCTGGGACTGTTCTACAGGCAGAGTGTGACTTGATGGGGACACTGGCTATGGCTCTGTTGAGCCTTATCTTCCCAGGAACTGAAGTTGCTGAGGGCTTTCCTCAGAGTGAAGATGAAAGAAGGGCCTTTCCTAGGGTTTTCAAAGCTGAGGTGTTATCTTGATCTTGTTATGGCTTAAGGGTGGATGGCCTTTTGTGCTCTCCTGGTCCCTTTTGAGAAAGTGCTTGGTGTTAATGGATGGTAGTATAATTACCTTGAGTCCAGGGTTGGGAAACCTTTGGCCTTTTTTTGTGCTGTGACTGACCAAATGAATGTACTTTGTTTATGATTGGAAACTGATCTCCATTTGAGAAGAGACTTTGACTGACTAAATGAATGCATTGTCTAGGGATGGAGTAGTACCTGGACTGAATTGAGAACTTATTTGCTAAATGAATGAGTTATACTGTACTTTGATGTTCTCTGCCCTGTGAATATTTGCTGAATAAATGGGGTTTGCTATACTGGTAATCCAACCCTTGGAAGTTGCCTTTGCTTGGAATTACAAATGAAAATAATTTTATGGTCGGGGGTCACCACAACATGAGGAACTGTATTAAAGGGTCGGGGCATAAGGAAGGTTGAGAACTACTACTGTAGAGCTAATGACCCTTCTTTTATCTTTCTTTTCTGCCATATTCCAATCTTCTTTTTGCCCCTTAAGATGGAACCACTTTTGCCCAATTCTCTGTCTTGATAATTTATAGATGACCCTTGAAGTATGACCAAATTTCCTAAGCTTATCAAAACATAATTCTCATGCAACATAACTAAAGTTCGAAGAATTTTTTTTCCCCACACTGAGTCTAACACTGATTACTGGGATTAATCGGTTATATATTGCAGATTTTAAAGAGGATGGGGTTGAATAAATCAATCACTCTACTCTCACATATTTAGAACATAAATTCCCAGTCTCATATATAATCCTCACTTCTTTGTAATATCAACAGATCAGTTTTTATGCTTATTAAGTTCATTATAAAATGATAAATTATACATGTATGGCCTACTCTAGGTTTTTATAGCAATTTCTCAATTGCCTTATTTCCTTACTTTCTGCAATTTGGTTTTCTCTTCATCTGTAGAAAGGGTCTTTCTTTCCCAAGTTAAGTAGGCAGCTTTTGGCCATCAAAATTTACCTTCCTTGGGAGAGGACAGGCAGAGACAGAGAGCCTCCCAATTTGTGAGTAAACCTCATCATCTGTCTGGACCTTCCTAGAAAGTATAGTGGCAAGATATCTGTTTCAATTGGAAGGCAGAGCCAAGATGGTGGAGTGAAAGCAGGGATTCACCTGACCTCTCTAACAGATTCCTTCAGATACCTTTAAAAAGCGAATCTGGAGAAATTTTAGAGTGGTGGAATTCACAGAGACAAAGTATGGCAGATTTCTAGCCCAAGGCAACCTCAAGAGTGGACAGGAAAGATCTGTTGCATTGGGCTGGGAGAGGAGTGCAGAGTACATGGGCTATACCAATGCAGACCTGATCATAGCAAGGCTGGAGTGGACCCCACAGGATTGAATCACTGGCAGCAGTGGTGATCCCCAGGCCTTTTGGTGCAGGAGGGGGTTCTGTCAGAATTGAGTGAGAGTCACAGTCCTGCTCTAGGTCTGCAGCAGCAGCAGCTACTCCTGGGGCTATCAGTACATTGATTGAATGTTTGAAAGTCACCTATTTAAACTTCTGGGAGCCAAGATGACAGAGAAAAAAGGGAGTTGCTCTCACCCCTCCCCCCTTGACCTTGAAGCACCCAGAGAATATTGCCCCAAGAAAAAATCCTGGAATAGTGGAGCAAGCAGAAAGACAGGGTATGGCAATCTTTAAGCTCTAACTTGGGAGGGTAGGAGGATTAGTAAGAAGGTGCCCTCTTACTGTGACTGAAGGGGACAAATGCAGGATGAGAAGCATCCCAGCAAGTTGGCAGTAGGCCCTACTTCAGTGGACTAGCAGGAGATCTTGAGCCCCATTGGGGAGGAGCAGGCAAGTGCCAACACTAGGCATGTACTTCCTCCAGCTCAGCACCAGGTAAAATACTAGACCACAACAATATATAACTGCAAGCACCTCAGGCCTCAGCACAGAAAACAGGTAACCAGGCCCTTGACCACAGCCCCAAAAGTCTAGCATAGTGCCCCCTGGGCTCCAGAAGCAAATATCAAATTTAAAAGTATAAATAAATAAAGGCAAACAACACAAACAAGAAGAATTCTTAAAAAAAATCAATGACCATAGAAAAATATATTGGTGACAGGGAAGATCAAAATGCAAATTCAAGAGAGGATAACATGGTCAATATACCCACATCTGCAAACTCAAATGGGAGTATGAATTGGTATCAAAAGCAAAAAACCTTCTTGGAAGAGCTCAAGAAGGATTTTTAGACTCAAGGGAAGTAGGAGAAAAATTTAAAAATACAATTGACAAAATGCAAAAAAAAAGTACACTGAAGAAAAGAACTCCTTAAAAGTAAAATTGACCAAATGAAAAAGGAGGTACAAAAGCTAACTGAATAAAACAATTTGTTAAAAAATTAGAATTGAGTATCTGGAAGTTAATGCCTCTATGAAGCATCACAAATCAGTTATACAAAAATCAAAAGAATGAAAAAATAGAAGAAAATATAAAATGCTTCATTAGAAAAAAAATGACTGACCCAGTAAAGAGATACAGAAGAGATAATTTAAGAATTATTGCTCTACCTGAGAACCATGATGAAAAAAAGAGCCTGGACTGAATCTCACAAGAAATAACCAAGCAAAACTGCCCTGAGGTCCTAGATGCAAAGGGTAAAATGGTCATAGAAAGAATTCCCCAAACACCTCCTGAAAAAGATACAAAATAGAAAATGCCAAGTGTAATTTGTAGCCAAATTCCAGAGTTAACAGATTAAGGAGAAAAGCATCCAGAAAGAAACCATCCAAATATTGTGAAACCACAGTCAAGATTACACAGGACCTTGCAGTTTCTATGTTACGGAGGACTTTAGATATGAAATTCTGTGAGATAAAGGGACTTGAATTACAACCAAGGATCAACTCACCAGCCAAATTGAGCATGGTCTTTCAGGGAAGGAGATGGACATTCAATGAAATAGGGGACTTCCAGACTTGCCTGATGAAAAGGTCAGAGATTAATGGAAAATTTGATCTTTAAATACAGGACTCAAGAGAGGTATAAAAAGGTAAACAGGAAAAAAACGTGTTATTCAATAAAGGCAAGCTATTTATATTCCCATATTGGACAATGATACTTGTAAATCTTAAGAACTGTATATCTATTATGACATTTAAAAGGAATATACACAGACAAGAGAGTGTGGATACACTGATATGATGATAAAGATATAATTAAGGGGCACAAAGGGATTGCAATGGGAGAAGGGGAAAGGTGGAGGCAGAAAAATGTAAATTATATCACATGAAGGGGCACAAAAACATATATAGTAGAAGGAAAGAAGGGAGGGAGATGAGCATTGTTCAAACTTTATTCTCATTGGATTTGGTTCAAGGAGAGAATAATATACTTAGTATAGAAATCTAACTTGCCCTACAGGCAGTAGAAGGGAAAATTTGAAAGAATATGAAGGGGATAGTTAGAAATAAGGGAAGAAGTAGGGAAAAAGGGAAAGAAAAAGGAGGGGAGCTGATAGAAGAGAGGGAAGATTGAGGGGGAGGCTGAAAGCTAAAGTCTTTTGAAAAGGGGAAAGGAGAAGAGAAATAAGAGCATAAGCAGTGGTGGAAAAAGGATGGAGAGAAAGACATAGATAGTAATCACAACTTTGAATGTAAATGGGATGAACTCTCCCATAAAATGGAAGTAGATAGCATTGAATGGATTAAAAAACATAATCCTACAATTTGTTCCTTATAAGAAACACATTTGAAACAGGGGGATACATGAAGGGTAAAGGTTAAAGGCTGGAGTAGTGTATTTCAACTGAAATTTTTAAAAAAGCAGGGGTAGCAATCCTAATCCCAGATAAATCAAAAGCAAAAGTAGATCTAATCAAAACAGATAAGGTAATTATATTCTGCTAAAAGGCACTACAGACAATAAAAATAATATCACTACTAAGCATATATGCACGAAATGGTATAGCATCCAAACAGAGGAAGAGTTAAGGGAGTTACAAGAAAAAATAGACAGTACAAGTATACCAGTGGGCAAACAACCTCCCCCTCTCTGAATTTGATAAATCTAACCTCAAAAAAAATAATGAAGTAAAGGAGGTGAATAGAATTTTAGAAATGGTAGATATGGTAGACCTCTGGAGAAAATTGAATGGTGATAGAAAAGAATAAGCCTTTTTCCCAGCAGTACATGGCATATACACCAAAATTGACCATGTACTAGGATATAAAAACCTCACAATGCAGTGCAGAACAGAAGAAATATTGAATGTGAATGTATCCATTGTAAATCATTACACAATAAAAATTATATGTAATAAAGGGTCATGAAAAGATAGACTAAAATTAATTGGAAATTAAATAATCTAGTCCTAAAGTATGAGTGGATCAAACAACAAATCATAGAAACAATCAATAACTTCATTCAAGAGAACAACAATAATGAGACAACATACCAAAGTTTATGGGATGCAGAGAAAGTGGTGGTTAGGAGAAGTTTTATATCTTTAAATGTTTACATGAATAAAATAGAGAAAAGGAGATCAATGAATTGGGTATGCAACTGGAAAAGCTAGAAAAAATAAATGAAAAATCCCTAATTAAATACCAAATTAGGAATACTGAAAACTAAAGGCGAGACTAATAAAATTGAACTTACAAAGACTATTGAACTAATAAATAACATTAAGAGCTAGTTTTATTTTAAAAAAGAATAAAATCAATAATCCTTTGTTTAATTTGACATAAAAGATAGAAAGACGAAAACCAAATTACCAGTATCAAAAAAGGAAAAGATGAATTCACTACCAATGAAGAAGAAATTAAAACAATATTTAGGAGCTCTTTTGCTCAACTATATACCCTTAAGTTTTAGAATCTTAGTGAAATGAATGAATATTTACAAAAATATAAATTCCCCAGATTAACAGAAGATGAAGTAAAATTCTTAAATAGTGCCATTTGAGAAAAATAAATGGAAAAAGTCATCAATGAAATCCCTAGGAAAAAATCTCTAGGGCCAGATGAATTTACAAAAGAATTTAATCAAGTATTTACAGCACAGTTAATTCCAATATTATCGAGACTATTTGGGAAAACTGGCAAAGAAGTCCTACCAAATTCTTTTTATGATACAATATGGTACTGATACCTAAACCAGAAACAGTCAAAACAGAGAAAGAAAAATATAGATCAGTTTTCCTAACGAATATAAATTAACATCTATAAATTTATATGACATATATCATATCATATAACATTAACATTAACAAGTTTTAAATAAGATATTAGCAAAAAGATTATACCAACTTATCATGAGAATAATACACTTTGATCAGGTATTATACCAGGAATGCAGGGATGGTTCAATATTAGAAAACTATCAGCATAACTGATCATATCAATAACAAAATTAACAGAAATCATTTGAATATTTAAATAGATGTAGGAAAAGCTTTTGACAAAATACATTATCCATTCCTGTTAAAAATACTAAAGTATATAGGAATAAATGGAGCTAAAATGATAAGTAGCATCTACCTAAAATAACCAGGACCCATTATAGGTAATGGAGATAATCTACATGCATTTCCAAAAAGATCATGGGTGAAACAAGGATGTCCACTATCACCAATGTTATGCAATATGGTACTAGAAATGTTAGAATTATGAGTAAGAGGAGAAAAAGAAATTGAAGGAATTAGAAGAGGCAAGAAAGAAACTAAGGTATCACTCCTTGCAGATGATATTATGATATATTTAGAGAATCAAGTAAAAAAAAACTACTTGAAATAATAACCAACTTTAGCAAAATTTCAAGATATAAAATTAACCCACATAAACCCTCAGCATTTCTATATATTACTAGCAAAGTCTAATAGCAAGAGACAGAAAGAGAAATTCCACTTGAAGTTACTGTAGGCATTATAAAATATTTGGGAGTCTGCCTGCAAAAACAAACCCAGGGATGAGATGAATACAATTATAAAATCCTTTTCACAGAAATAGTCAGATATAAATAACTGGAAATCCATCAGTTGCTAATGGGTAGGCTTAACTAATATATTAAAAATGACAATTCTACCTAAATTAATTTACTTATTCAGTGACATATCAATCAAATTACCAAAAATATTTTATAGAGCTAGAAAAAATAATATCAAAATTGATCTGGAAGAACACAAGGTGCAGAACATCAAGGGAAATAATATAAATAAATGCTAGGGAAGGTGATCTATCCATACCAGATCTTAAATTGTATTATAAAGCAGCAATCATCAAAACCACTTGGTACTCGCTAAGAAATAGTGGAGCAGATGAGTAGAACAGGTTAGGTACACAAAACAGTCAATGATTATGGCAATCTACTGTATGATATACCCAAAGACTCAAGTTTCTGGGATAAGAACTCACTATTTGAAAAAATGCCAGGAAAAATTGAAAATAATATAGCAGAAGCTTGGTGTAGGCCAACATCTAACAGGGTATGCCAAAACAAATTCCAAATGGGTACATAATTTAGATGTAAAAGTTGATACTATAAACAAATAAAGAGAGCAAGGAATAGTTCATTTATCAGATTTATGGAGTATAGAGGAATTTATGACCAAACAAGAGATAGAGAATATTACAAAATTCAAAGTGGATCATTTTGATTACATTCAATTGAAAAGTTTTTGTATAAACAAAACCAATGCAACCAAGATTAGGAGGGAAGCAAAAAACTGAGAAATTTTACAACTTGTGTCTGATATAGTCATCATTTCTAAAATTTATAGAGAACTGAGTCAAATTTCCAAGAATACAAGTCTTTACCCAATTGATTAATGGTTACGGATATAAATAGGCAGTTTTTAGAGGAAGAAATTAAAGCAATCTATAATTACATGAAAAAATGCTCTAAATCGCTATTGATTAGAGAGGTACAAATCAAAAGGACTTTGACGAACCATTTTACACCTATCAGATTGGCTAACATGGCAAAATAGGAAAATGATAACTGTTGAAAAAGATGTAGGAAAGTTGGAACACTAATTCATTGTTGATAGAGCTGTG
>CM053600.1:55534195-55535764 GCA_028646575.1 Pseudocheirus occidentalis
CTTTAGAGAAATAAAATCTCATGGACTCTGATGCTTAGAGAAAGAAGAGAGTTGACAAACTTCATATTCTATGCCCTACTTAGAGAACAAAGCCAGTGAGTTACTTTGACAGAGCAGATCTATTTAGGAGTATGATTATTCAGCAAACTGCATGACATGTCTTCTACTCCCCCCCACCTTCTTTAAGGGGGCAGAGTATAAATGAGAGGGTTTAGACTATACCACTATACATACTGAGGTGGCTTGTAGAACTCTGTGGGAAAGAGTAATTTACTGGAATCCCAGAAGGCTGTCTTGACAGCAGTCCCAAGTCCAATTCCCTTTTAGAAGAGAACTGATCAAATATTTGACAGCTTTATGCATCTGTATTTGTTCATGGGCTCTTGTGAATTAGCACCTTGTGAATTTTCTGTGGACTGAAATAAAGGCTTTCCTATAACTAATCTTCATACTATATGTTGTGAGCCTGTGCAAGAGGCACTTTCATACTCCTTATAACTAGACTTATGCTGTCCAAGTAACTCACTGGTTTTGCTCTCTAAGTAGGTCATGGCATAGGACATATTGGCAAGGCACTTAATAAAGTAATGAATTAAGCTGAGTAAGCTCTTTGAGTGCAAAGGCAATTAAATGTTTGCCTTTGTATCTCCAAGTGCTTAGCACAGTGTTTGGCATGTGGCAGACACTCAATAAATGTTCATAGAATTGATTTGAACTTGATATGTTATAACCATCTTGGCCAGAGCTATTTTCCTTAAAATCAAATGTCTTTCCTTCTGCACTTCCCCCCCCCCGCCAGCCCCATACACAGATTATTTAAATTATTGATTTTAAATTGATTGCTGGATAATACGAAACAAAACTGAGAATTGGGGAAGGAGGATATTGGTCAATGACCTAGGAAGTCTTAAAGATTGGTTTAGTGAAGAGTGATGAAATTAAAGTCAGGAAAGCATGATAATGAATTCTACATCATATATTTACTAATTATGGATAAGTGACTTAACCTTTTGACCCTGATTTGCTCATCTGCAAAATGGGGACAACAGTAACACTTGCCTCCAAATGTTGTGAGGATTAGGTGAGATTTATAAGGTGTTCCTCAGACTGGTCTATAAATGCAACTATCATCATTATCATGATTATTCTATAGGTCCTCCTTTGTATAAAAAGGAGCCACACCAGCTGCAGAAACAAAACATATGCTTTAAGTATGTAGTAGGTTTCAGTTCACCCTAGAGCAAGACAACTAAATCAGAATTTTTTCAGGATTCCAAATATTGTGCTGTACTTTTAATGTAGTATCAGTGTAAGTAATACGAACAATTTTGTACATATATAGAAATCAATAGTTTCTGACTAGTAAAAATAATCATTGGCACTCTCTTGTTTACTGAGTGAAGTTCAGCTTTCTCTGGCTGTCCATCCCATCTTCACAAAATCCCTGTTCCTTTCCAAGCACTCTAGCCAAAATGGACAAATACTCTCTCTCTCTCTCTCTCTCTCTCTCTCTCTCTCTCTCTCTCTCTCTCTCTCTCTCTCTCTCTCTCTCTCTCTCTCTCTCTCTCT
>CM053600.1:55536264-55559668 GCA_028646575.1 Pseudocheirus occidentalis
GTTCCAAATCTCTAGGGTTTTCCCAGCTGCCGGAGCTATTACGGGGGTGTTGCAGCTTCTCCTAGCTTTGTCTTGCTGAAAGCACTCCCCAGGACCACCACCCAAAACCACTATCTGGATCTAGGCTGCTCAATGCAAGAGCACTTGGCCCTGATCAATCCACTCAGCCCCACTGCAGGATCCACAGGCTAGGTACTCTGAAGCAGCCCAGTGGGGGCATCCGCTGGTTACAGCAGTTTCTGCCCTTCCCCCACTGCTTCCTTGTCCCGTGGGTAGATTTCCTGAACTACTTTTCCTCCCCCAAATTTAGCTTGAAAGCTTCACTCACTTTCACTGACCTTTAATCCTGTCTTATGCAGATTGCTCCAGATGCTTTAGATCTTCTCTGAAGTAGACTCACACTGTGGCTTGGGAGGCTTGGCTCCTCCTGGCCTCCCTGGAGCCTGGCCACATGGGGGTTTCAGACTGGGCTGGTCTCATCTCCCAGCCTTGGATGAACCCCTCCTGCCAGCTGCCTTTCTCTAATCCCTATATTTCACATCTTTCTTTAATCCCTATTTTTCACACCTTGGTAGATGTGGAGTTGCTGGAGGCTGTAGCTCTTCTCTTTTGTACACTGGCTGCAGCTCAGCTTGGCTCCTTCCTACTGCCCCAGGGCCTGGCCATGGTTTCCTTTTCAAGCTGGGCCTGCCTTGGCTGGCGTCCTGCCACAATGATCCTCTGCTGCTGAGCTGCCTTCCCTGAGAGATGTGTTTTCTGTATTTTTTGAGTTTGAGAGTAGCAAATAATTTTCAAATGTCTAAACAAAGTTTACTTCATTTATTGACTATGAAGTCAGATCATAAGGAATGATAAATATGAGGTCCTTGCTGAAATATGTGGGAAGGTTTGTAGGAAGTAAGGCAAAATTGGGAAAATGGAAATATAAAAGCAACTAATAGTAAAATCATTTAAATGAAGGCAAAATTTAAAAACAACCAAATTCAGATCAAATACAGTTCAGGACTTACTATATTGTATACTTACTGATGTATTCAAATTAAAGAAATCTTTCTTTTAACAAGTAGCAATTTCAGTCAGAAACACATTGTAATAATTAATTCTTTTGTATAATTTTTTTCAAGAAATGCACTTTTTGAGTGGTTCATGAATTTGTATTTTTTGCTTTGTTAAAACAAATTCTATCCATACAAAAATGAAACGTGACAAATATAATATAACAGACAAAGATAAATTGATGTAGTACTAAAGAGAATGAAGATAATTCTTTTTAAGTTTTGGTGGGAGTGGGCCAAGGATAAGCGAATTTTTCATAGTTGAGACATTTCAATCAGACTGAAATGCAGATAAGATTTTGTTAAGCATAGATTGAGAAACATTGGAGACAATTAGAGAGAAGGTGAAAGAATTCTAGACATGAATAATGGCACTGAGATCTGAGGTCAGAAATTTTAAAGAACATTCAAAGAATAGTGGCTAGTCCTTTTTGGCTAAAGTTTATAGTAGTTAGGAGGCAACATACAAAAGACTGGCTTGATCATACAGGAATTTGAGTGTAGGGCTAAGGAAATTGAACTTTTATATGAGCTATGTTGAGTCATTGACGGTTTTTGAAAAGGATAATGAGCAACGCATTCAAGATTATTTTTATGTATGGTACTCTTTAAGGGGCCTAAAAAATGCAAGGAAAAAGTTCAATGAGGAAGCAACTTCCACAGTCCAAGAAGAGATCATATAAACCTGAGCTATTGTTGGCAGCTCTATAGAATGGAAATCCAGTGTAATTGGATATATGCAGAAGAGTCAAAAGTTACTGAAGTCCTAAGCTTTAGGTTACTAGGTGGATAGCAACCATAGAGATAAATAAGGGAATTGGGGATTTCAGAGATTATCTGAAGCATTGGAGGTGTTAGCAGGAAATCCAGTTACAGGTTTCTAACACGTAAATTAGAAATATGGGTCAGCATCTGAAGAGAAAGTTCTACACTAGAGATACAAATTTAGGAATTATCCATAGAGAGTTAATTTGAAGGAACAATTAAAATATGGAGATTGATAAAAATACACAAAACAAGAATATGTAGAGAAATTAGGAAAGAGAAAGTTTGGTGACTTCTTGGATCAAATGCTTATCCTGGAATCAGGAAGAATTGCATTTCATTATGACCTAATTCCCTCTCTAGCTATGTGACCTTGGGGGAGTCATTTAATCCCTATCTGTCTCAGTATTCCTTCATTGCAATTTAAGTATAATAATAGCATCCCTTGTGAGGATCAAATGAGATGATATTTTTAAAGCACTTATATACAGGTCTTGGCACTTAGTAGGCATTTAATAAATTCTTGTTTGCTTCCTTCCTTCCTTTCAACAGATGTCTGGAAAATGTCTACATTTACGGGGAAGGAAAAAGTGTCAGCATAAGTGATATAAAAGACCTCATAGAACACATAAGGAAAATAAGCCAGTGACTGCAGTATAAGAGAATTCTAGACAGAGAGAATTTCAAGACGTAGGGTGTGGTGACCAGTGTCAAAAGCTCTAGGAGCCTAATTTTTTTAAACAAATAAAATTGGTTGCCAATAACCTCCACCTCTCAGAGTATTACCCAGTATTACCCCATTACCTACAAATTGCCTGCATGAAGACTTAGAGATCAGGTGCAAAATCCAACTGAATAGAAAGGGAAGGAATTTAATTTAGATGGCACTGAAACCACAGACCCTTTGACTGATAACACTGCTTGGTCTTATGCTTCAACTCTGTTTCACATGAGAGACTACCTACAATCCATCACTACATAAAGCAATTCTTTAGATTTTACCCTTATAATGTATAGTTGTATTTTTCCCCCTTAAAACATTGATGATCAGTGACTGGTATATGGGAGTAATGCGATTTATACAATTGATCTTCTTGTGAAGCTATATTCCTAATTATTTGGCTTTCTCAGCTTTGCTCTTGAGATCTAGGCAATAAATTACTGTAGATGTTCAGTACATTAATCAAACTGACATTTGTCCTGGACAAATACAGTCAGGGAGAAATCTGCCAGTCCCTGCAATATTTTAACAGATTAACACAAAGAAGCATTCTTAATCACTGAATTTATTTCTAGGCTTTGCACTTAAAAACCCCAGCATATCACCATTGATCTTTTAATCAAATACACTAGCACTTACTAAGGAAGAAAAGCTTATGATTTAAATGAGATCCAGAAAACCAGTTTGTTTCAGGTGTTTATATCAGTCAGAAGTCAGAAGAAACCTCAGAGACCATTTAGTCCACACCTAAACGGGAGTTCTTTCTTACAAAGAAAGAAATTATTATCTATATTCAGCTTGAAGACCTCCATTAAAGAGGTGCCTACTACTTCCCAAGGCAGTTTATTCCACTTTTGGACATCTCTGATGCTTAGAAAGTATTTCTTAGGAATATATTTCTTTTCAACTTTTACCTACTGATTTTGTCTCTTCCCTCTGGGACCTGGAAAGAATAATCCATTCCCTCTTCCATAGGAAAACCTTAAGACACTTGAAGATGTTTCTTTTATGCCATATTTCCCCTGAGCATTCTTTGGGTTAAAAATTCCCATTAATCAGTGTCAGTAACATCAGTTAATGTCAATTATATGTACTCAACTTCCCTCATCATCTTTGTTGCCCTCTTCTGGAAACCATCTATATTATTAATACTTTTTTACCAAAATGTGATGTCCAGAGATAAACACAGCACTCCAGATGTGGTACTCCAGAAGGTGTTTAATCTTTTGGTATACTACCCATCTAGTCATGAGCACTATGCAAATTAAAGATGAATATCAAGATTCCATTTACTTTCTTGGCTAGCAAATGACACTCTTGGTTCATATTGTCCCTGAAGCCAATTAAAACCCCCAGAATTTTTAAAAATTGAATTGTAATCAATATTTTCTCTAAACCTTAACTCTGTTAGTACTAAGAACTTTATGTATTTTCATGGTTTGTCAGGAAAAGGTTTTATTCCCCAGTAATGAGAGATTAAGCTTAATTATAAAGTACCTGCTTCTGAATATGTAAGATCTATAATCATTGCTCATCATATATTCTTGTTTCCATACTACCAAGAAGTTTAATAACCAGCTATTGGCTACACAAAACTTTTGGTAGTGTACAATCATGTATAGGATCTGCAAACACTTTCACATTGTACAACAGTCTGGTTGTATAGAAGGGGTTGTAACCAATGGAGTGAACAATGGGAAAAAAAGAAACAAAACCAAACATGGAAAAGAATGACAGCATGTATTGCTTCAGTCTCCATTTAAACTCTGGTCTTTCTAGATCTTTCTCAAAATGTAGATATCTCCTTCCATTCTGAGACTTGTAGAGTTGTCTTTTAACTGCATTGCTGAGAAGACTTCAGTTTATCAAGGTTGGTTGTCACACATTTGATGTGTCTATGCCTGTGTACAAATTTTTCCTGGTTCTGCTCTTCTCACTTAGCATCAATTTGTATAAGCCTCTCCAGGTAATTATGAAGTCCATCTCCTTCCCATTTCTTATAGCATAATAGTATTCCATTACATTCATATACCACAGACTTGGTCAGCCATTCCCCAATTGATGGGCATCCCCTAAATTTCCAGGTTTTTGCCACCACAAAGAGAGCTGCAATGAATATTTCTGTGCATATGGGTCCTTTTCCCACTTCTATGATCTCTTTGGGATACAACACCAAAAGTGATATTAATGGGTTAAAGGATATGCAACTATTTATAGCCCTTTGGGCATAGTTCCAGATTGCCCTCCAGAATGGTTGTATCAGTTCACAGCTCCACCAACAATGCATTAGAGCTCCAATTTTTCCACATCCTTTCCAGCACTTGTCATTTTCCTGTTTTGTCATCTTAGCCAATCTGACTGGTGAGATGTGGTACCTCAAAGTTGTTTTGATTTGCATTTCTTGAATTGATAGTGATTTAGAGAATTTTTCCATAAGAATGCATAGATTTGATACGACAGAAGACAACTAAAATGTGGTCATTTGATCTTTCTTTGGAACTACCAAAATCTAATTGTGAAATATTCATTTTCCTCATTTTTTATATCTGTGAACTCATAGGGCCATAAATTTAGAGCTAGAAGGAGCATCAGAGCCTACCTATTCCAGCCTCTTCCCCCCCCACACACACATACACATCACGTGGTGAGAAAACTGACTCAGAGAGATTATGAGCAGGATTTGAACCCAGAGAACTTTTGACCCCTTAGCCAGTGCACTTTTCCATTGTCACATTTTACTAATATATAGGGGCAGAATTGACCATGTCAAAATTATTATGTGTATGTGGTTTTAGCTCTATAAATTAAAAGTATTGCTTTAATATATTTACATGAGTCAAAAGTAAGTTGTTATTAATTTTTTGTTGGGTGGGAATAAAATTTAATGATTTCATTGGACATATAAAATAAGCAGTCCATAATATTTTTCCATATTCCAATATTCCATTTTCTGATAGATTCTACCCATGCTAGAAAGACTTCAAGCACAGATCCTGTGACAGGAAATGTATATAATGTCTAAGACTGACTAGCTAAGAATGTAGAGGCTCACCCCTCAAGGGAGCTGGCTATACTTGATGAAAATGTTGGGGTTTTTAGTCATGATATAACATATAGAAAAAAGATTACCCCCCAGATCATTGCATCCAGAATATTTGCAAAATAGCTATCATGGAATCATGGGTTGAAGTCATTTTTCTTCCATCATTTAATGTAATCAAAGTTTTTATTTTAGAGAAAATGGCTTCTAATTGAAAGTGGCTATTTAGGAATAGGTAATTTTATGAGTAGATATATCACCACCTTTTAAGTAATTTAACCATGTGGAACCATATCTAACAATCCCAGCACACAAAATTATCATTAATGATTTTCTCTTAAAACTTTCTATTGGAGCTGTTAGCTAATTCTGCCTAAATGATGAACACATTATTCCTGCCATTGACTTAGCAAATATCATCTTCATGATTAGAATACGTACTTCTGTTTTTTGTGCTTGCAGGTGTTTTTTTTAGTTATTACATGCCCTCAAAGTATATATATTTGCTGAATGAGAAAGTGTAGGTTTGGTTGCTGATGCATGTACTTGTCAATAGCAATGGCTATAAGAGGTGGTCTGAGAAAATAAATGTTGCTGAAACATAGTAAGAAATTTGTTCTTTTTAATGCAGTTAAATATGTAGAAAAAGTCAATGGCCTTTTAACTTACTGAAAAAAATAGAATTTATTTTTCTACTGATGGTAGAATTAATGTATACTTAGGAATGCGTGGGTGTCTTTATTGGTAAGTAAAGAAGTATTCAGAAATCTAGAATAAATTTAATCTATGAACTGAACTCTTGACATGATAATTAATAGCTAGAGGGTGTGGTGAGGTAGGCAATCATATAACATTTCTGACTTTAAAGGAACAATCATATTAATAAAATCAGCATTGTATTTGCATTTATTAGAATTTGTATACAGTTCTACTATGCTCCATCACAAGAAATAATAGAAAAATACTACCAAAAAGTTGACATTATTTTCACAAAGGGTGCACTATAATAATACATTTCTTAAGCACCATAAGGTTAATACATCTTCTTCACAACAATCCTGTGAAGTTAAGACAAATTTTATTGATCTCATTTTGTATGTCAGAAAAATGAAGATGAATGAGTTTGTGTCTTACCTATGTTCATATAGTCAGGCAAGAAGTATTTGTTAAGCACCTTTTATGTACCAGGCATTGTGATAAGAACTGGGAATACCCCACATTAAAAGAAAGGAAAAAAAGACTGTTCCTCCTCTCATATAGCTAGGAAGAATCAGAGCTAGAATGAACCTTAGAATTTCTGATTTAAAAAAACTTGCATCTCCTCATTTGGGTTCAGTGTTCTCTTCAAAAGACCCAGTTCTTGAGGTTCAGAATTACATATTTTTCAATTGTTAAGTAGTAAACATTTGTCATCAGGTCTTTTGTAATGCAACAGACATATTTAAAGCTGGTTCATGTGCAGGAAGATTCATATGACCTGGTAGAGGACTGGTAGAAGGAAATGTTGATGTTTAGCCTAGAGAAGACTTTAATGGATATATCATATCTGTTTTACATTATCTAAGGAGGTGTAATATAAAGGAACTATTTTTTTTACATCAGAAGACAGAACCAAGTATAATGGTTCAAAATTGCAAAGGGGAAAATGTATCTTGGATATCAGAAAAATTGTCTTAAAATTAGAGGTACAATGGGATGATGCCCAGAGAAGTGATGAGTTCATCTTCCATGAAGGTCTTCAGTTAGAATCTGGACAACTACTTGATGTTATGGTAGTGATTCTTTTTGTTCTTGGTTTGGCTAGATTATCACTGATGCCTTCCAACCCTCAAATTTTGTGATTCTGTGACTATCATAAAGTACAAACCTTATTGCAAAATAGAGAAGTTATAATTGGAAAGAATATCTCTGTACACTTAAGTCAATGGACAAATTTGCATTAAATTCATTTCCTATAAGTAATATAATGAATCTTGTTTCTTAATTCATTGTGTAACTTTTCTTTCAGAGAGGGAATAAAAAAGTACCTCTTACTTATTGTTTTAGGTAATAAATTTCAAATGCCCTCTGATATATTATTTTAATTTAATTATCTCAGTCCATAAATATTGCAATAAGTAAAATTTATTCACATGAAATTTAAAAGAAAAAATATGATATAAAGACAAAAAATCAATAAAACTTTTGTAAAGAGAAAAATTAAAGCAAGGGGTTTGGGTTAGGTCTTCAAATTCCTCACATTTTAGCATTCTGCACAAAAAGAATAACTAAAAACAAAGATTAATAAATTTCTTTTCATAAATATGAGATATTTTTTAAAAGCAGTTTAAATGCACACATTTTTAAAAACTGTAGAGTGAGGGGATCTTGGGATACAAACTCTAAATAGTTTAGATAAATTACAAACAAATATTTTCATATTATTCAATAACTTGGAAAAAATTTAAATCATGAAACAATTTTAAAGGTACTCTCTGTTTTTGTTGTTCTTCCTTCCTAACCCAGTTTTGTCACAAAGCCTAAGTCAAGGTCTCTTTCTCTTACTGGTTTACTTCACTAAAGAAATTCAGTCTTTCCCTAGTTGGTCCTCAGGTATGAATCTGCTCCCAGACAATGGATCTACTATTTCAACTGGTCTCTGTTGGTTATTGTTCAGAGGAATACTCTATATTCTCCCTTGCTTATGAATTCCTGGATCTCAGGAGTTTTGTTGATGTTTAAGTATATTCATGATATCATATTGTAAGATTTCTGTAATGCATTCATCAGCAGGCATTAAATGTTCTCCATTAGATAAGGACAAGAGTGTGTTCAATCATTTTTCAATACTTATCCTCCTCCTTGCCTACCTTCCACTTATTTCTTTTTCTTCCATACCTCCCCTTGTAATTGAAAAGGTCTCTAAAATGTCTCCTTTTCTTTAATGGCAGAATACCAATTTCACGGTAGATGCATGAGAGAGCTCATTCCATGGAAGTATATATCTATTAATCTTTTTTTCTTTTTTTTCTAGTTCTCTCTCTTTCAAAGAAAAAGTTCATCTTACCCTACATTCTCTTTTATTAACTTTTCATCATTTAATTTTCTAATTATACTGGTGACTGGATACTAAACAGATTTTTCTTCTCTTTTGAGGAGTGAAAATTGCTTCCACAATTAGGCTTTAAATAATGTTTTCCATCTTGAGGGAGGGGGTAAGGAAGAATGCTAAGTCAGCAACTTTTCACAAAGGAATATGCCATTCAGACAAAATTTTCTCCCAAATAATTTACAAATTAAGGTGCTAATATTAAACATGGTTATACCCTATCCTGTTAACTATTTTATGGCCTACATTTATGAAACTTGTTTTTAATTTTTATTTCCAGATGATAATTTGAAAGTTCAGAAATGATGATATATTTTAATATGATACTGGCTATTACATTGACTCACTTTACTTTTTGTTCTATTTTTTTATACGTTTGAATCAATTGTTGTTTAGTAGTTACTTCCAAATGTGTTTCTGAAATGGTTTTCCACTAAGGACACAAATAAAGAGTAGATAACAGAAAAAAACTAAGTAATTTAGTGTTACAGTTTTGGGGGGTCAGGCTGTATAGGTTTCACCTATACCCTTAACAGGCTTCCGGCGTCCCGGCTCCGGGCTTCAGCTTTCTCCGGGAGAAACAGCTGCACAGAAAACTTAAGACACAGGGCTTGCTTCTTGCTACTTTGTCTTAGGCTTGGCGTGGCTGGAACTCCCTCTCATTCTCTAAGCTTGGCGTGGGACTGGAACTCTTCTTCAAAACACAACACTTGCTTCTAGCTCTCTAAGCTTGGCGTGACTGGACTTTCTTCTGCCTCTGGGTAGCCTGTATTTAAGTTCTCCAGGGCCCGTTAGGGCCCCTCCCCTGGCCTTGCCCTTGCCACAGCGAGCCAATTGTGCATCACCCTGAAGGCAGAGAGATAATCCTGCTTATCACAAACAGGTGTAACCTTTGCATTCTGGCTGGAGGTGATCACAGGCCTGTTAGTTGAGGACTGTTCAACCCATTACCAACAAGAGCCCCAACAATTTAGCCTTTGTGAAAAAGAATAGTTTATTCTCTTAGGGTAATACCATAAAGAAATTAGGTAAGCATTGACTATTTTCCTGTCAGATCTATAGATAAGGGAAGAATTCATGACCAATTAAGACATAGAGAACATTGTAGGATGTAAAATGGAGAATTCAGATTACATTAAACAAAAAAGATTTTTTTTCACAAACAAAACCAATATAATAAAGATTAGAAGGAAAGCAAGTAGGGAAAATTTTACAGCAATTTTCTATGACAAAGGTCTCATTTTTTTGGAGGGACAATTGGAGTTAAGTGACTTGCCCAAGGTCACATGGCTAGTAAGTGTTAAGTGTCTGAGGTCAGATTTGAACTCAGGTCCTCTTGACTCCAGTTCAGGTGCTCTATTCATTGCACCACCTAGCTGACCCTAAAGGTCTCTTTTCTAAAGTACATAAAGAACTGAATCAACTTTATACAAATATGAGTCATTCCCCAGCTGATAAGTGGGCAAAAGATATAAACAGTTTTCAGAAAGAAATCAAAGTTATTAATACTCATATGAAAAATGTTCTAACTCTCTATTGATTAGAGAAATTCAAATTAAAACAACTCTGAGGTTTACTTTTTACCTATCAAAGTCATTGATATGACAGAAACAAAAATTGATAAATGCTGGAAGAAATGTGGGAAAGTTCAGAAAATAATACCCTGGTAGTGGAGTTGTGAACTGATTCAACCATTCTAGAGAGCAATTTTGAACTTTGACCAAAAGACAGTAATATCCTTTGACCCAGAAATACCATTACTAGGATGGTATCCAAAAGAGATTTTTTTAAAAAGGGAAAAGAGCCTATATGTACAAAATGCTTATTGCAGTTCTTTTAGTTTTAGCAAAGAATTTGGAATTGAAAGGATGTCTATCAATTGGGAAATAGGTGAATATATGATTTTGACAGGATTCAATTGTGCCATAAAAATGATTAGTAGTGTACTTTCGGAAAAATCTGGGAAAACTTGTATGAACTGATGAAAAATGAACAAGAAAAACGAGGAGGACACTGCATATAGTAACATCAATATTGTACAATGATCAACTGAATGATTTATCTATTCTCAGCAGTACAATAGTCCAGCACTACAAAGAGCTGAGGGAATTTTGGTGAAAAAATACATACTAGAAATATGTGGCAGAACAAGAATTCAAAGTGCTCATTTCATTCCAACTCCACTGACTTCTAAGTCATTGAGTTTCATCATTGTTCCTCAATTCTTCTTTCTTTTATCTTTTTTATAAATTTTGCAAATTCTCTTTATTTCATTCTAAGTCCATATTAGCCATGATGATGTGTCTCATAATAATTATAGCTTTGTTTCTACATATATTGTTGGTACCAATTTATTCCATATTTCTGATAATATATTGGTTGTGGAATTTTAACTCAGTGGGTTTGACCAATCATTTAAATGTTGATTTGCCTGATCTATTCTTTGTACCTTTTCTCAAAAACAATTTTCTCATGATGGCATCTGCTACTCTTGTGTTCTTGATTTTACATTTATTTTTGAAGGAGTCTAGTGAGATAGCAGGCTTGAAAACTTTAAATTTTTTTTTTTTAGTTTTTCTTAGATTCTGTTTTAACTTCAATATTTAAGCACACATTTTGATCAATTCTTCAGTCAAAAAAAACCAGAACAAAAATACCCTCCCCTCCATAAATGGCACTCACTTTCACTGAAGTGATGATTTATTATACTAAAGTAGATTTGGGTGATAATTTGTGTGACAGAGTACACTGAGTATTTGTTCTCTATCTCTATGAAGTACTGAATGAATTGACTTTTTTTTTTGCTTTTTGGAAGGGCAGTTGGGGTTAAGTGACTTGCCCAAGGTCACATGGCTAAGAAGTGTTAATGTTTGAGGTCATATTTAAACTCAAGTCCTCCTGACTCCAGGGCTAGTGCTCTATTCACTACACCACCTAGCTGTCCTTGAATTGGCTTTTTTTAAGGCAGATTTTTAAGTTGCCCTAAAGGAAAACTTTACAGAAGAGCAGTGTGATAAGGCTTTAGAATGACTGACAGAAGGTCATGGGATTTGAATCCCTGAAGTTCTTCAAGCAATATAAAATTCTATCATATATCATATAGCAAGCATTTAGGAAATGCTTTCAGTCATGGTCAAATCAAATGCTTAGGGCCTCAGTTTTATCATCTATAATATGGGGGCAACAATACTCAAAGAGTGGTTGGGAGAAAAAGTTTTACAAATGTTCAAAGATTGTGTAAGGGTTTTATATGAGGTTTTTTTTAACATATGGCCATATCATTAGGAATTTGGTTTTTCATTATTGGTTTAATCACAAACTTATTATCTTAATTTTGCAGATGAGGAACTCAAATAGAAACCAAGGGACTTACCTTGAGTATCACAACGAGCAAGTGTACATAGCAGGATTTGAGCCCATGTATTCCCTGATTTCGTGTCCAGCACTTTTGTTCACTCTACTACCTAGTACCTATCTGAGGGAAGGAGAGTAGGAAAGAGAGGAAAAAAGAGAGAGAGAGAGAGAAAAGGAGGGAGGGAGATAGAGATAGAAGAGACAGAGACAGAAACAGAGACAGAAAAATCAAACATACTAATATTCCTATAAAGAAATCAATATTCTAGTAATTCAAGGGTTTAGGAATTATTTCAACTGAAATGAAGTTCAATTTCAAAAATGACATTAATTTCTGATGGAACCCTTTTGTAATTGAAATGGCTCAAGTATAATATCCTCCATGTTTCTCTGGGGCACCATTAGTCTTCCAGTTTTCCAGGTCAGATTCCATATATCCATTCAAATGGCAAATCTTGTTGTTTCTACCCTTAAAATATCTCTCACAGGTGTGCCATCTCTCCACTTACATAACAAACACCTTGATTTAGGGCCTCCTCCCCTCTCATATGAATTAGTACTTTAGCCTCCTAACTAGTCCCCCAGATTCAAGGTTTTCCTTCACTCGAATACATCCTCCACACAAATGCCAAATGGATTATTCCTTAACCACAAATATGACCATTTCATTTTTCCAATCAGTAAAGTACAGTAAACACCTTACATCTAGAATCAAAGTTAAGCTTTTTGTTTAGCATTTACAGACTTTCATGTCCTGACATGAACCTATCTTACAGCCTTATTATATATTACTCCTCATAGACATGCCTAACTGCCTTTCTTGCTTTCCCTTACACATAATACTCTTATCTTCTACATGCCTTTGTATTGGTCACCTCCCATCTTTGGAACGTTCTCTGTATTCTCTGTTCATATCAGGATTCTCCACTTTAAGACTTAAAGATAGATTACAACCTTCTTTATGTAGAAAATTATCATCTTCTCAAACCCCTAAATGGTAGTAGTCTTCTATCTAGTGCCCAAAACTACTATGCATATATGTACATATATATACATACATATGTGTGTAGACATAATTATTTTAATGCTTATGTATGCAATATTGTCTTACCTGAATGAATGCAGACTCTTTGATAACAGGGACTGTTTCATTTTGATCTTTATATCCTAATGGGCAAAGATGGTGCCTTATGCAGAATGCTAAATGAAGGTTTGTTACCATAGACTTGGTAGAACAATTTTTAAAAATGCATTTAAACATTTCTGGGCTTTCACTGGATCTCACATATTCATAAAATGGAATAAAACTATTCTATCTCCCAAATAACATTCAAATATGACCTCAACCATTACATTAAAGAAGTCTGCCTGGAGTATAAAAATGTGTGGGATTCCCATCAGGGTCTGTGGTGGAACACTGTTTAGCTATTGAGCAATTTGTTAAAGTCTGGGTTTCCTCTTCCATTTAATAAATGAAACTTAAATGTTGCCATCAAAAACTGCCGGTCTGTTGAGCAGTGATCCATGTGAGAACAGTGAACTTCTGTCTCTGTAAATTTGTTAGTCATCTCTGAGGGAAAGGGAAGCTGACCTCGTAATGTCAAATCCCATTTAGAGCTGGGGAATAGGTTGAATGAAGTACTTGATATCTTTTGAGTGGTATTAAGAAATACATTGCAATGTGGGAGGATGAAAGCTCTGGCAAATTAATGCAGAGAATATAGCCTATACAAATAATTTATAGTTGAATCCTATCTTTCAGAAGAAAAAATGTGGTTAATAAAGTTTCTGACTTGAATAAACAATTTAGGACTACAGATGCTTCTAAATGAGTATTTGAAACAGTGAATTTGCCCTTCCACCTTCACAATTCCTGTGAAGGAAATTTTTTTTCTACAAAAATCTTATTAACCACTATACTTTATAACTTCTTCTGTAACAAGAAGTTCCCAGTTCATGTATAAAATGGCAGTTGTTATGGCAGGACATTAACTGTGTCTTAAAATCACATTGAATATTTGAATGAACAATCAGGGCACATAATCACTTTCTAGAATTCTGTGTCAAGTTGATGTTCTTTTCTTCTTCTATCTATACATCAAAAGACAAGTGCAGAATTTCTGGATTTTGATAAACTTTTTTACAATTTGATCTATATTAATGTCATTCATTCTTTATTTCTTGTTCATTTCTGGATACATCTCTATCTCTCTTTTTCCCCAAGCAAGACATCCTTTTTTGTCTTTTTTGTTTTGGGGTTTTTGGAGGGCAATTGGGGTTATTAAGTGACTTGCCCAAGGTCACATGGCTAGTTTTTTGTTAAGTGTCTGAGGCCAGATTTGAACTCAGGTCCTCCTGACTCCGGGGCTGGGGCTCTGTTGACTGCACCACCTATCCACCCCAAGACATCCTTTTAACAAAGGATTTAGAAGAAAGATTTTTTAAAAGCAGTTCAGCAAAATCAGCAACAGACAGTGTATGTAATATTTCACACCTGTTGTCCCCTATCCTCTGCAGTGAAAGTGGAAGGAATATATTCTCAATTCTCCTCTGGAGCCAAGATTTGTCATTATACTGTAGCAACATTCATTTTTTCAAACTATTTTTTTTATTTTTAAATTTTGATTAATTGCTTGGGTAAATTGGATTTGCTTTGAATTATCTGAGGAATGTCTGCAATTTATGGAACATCAGTATGACAGAAAAGACAACTCTAAGAAACTATGAGAATAAGAGAAACAATATGTACAATTACTGCAATGTCAGTGGAAGAAATGACAATAACAATAGCAAAAGCAAATAGAACTATTTAATTTTCTTGATCATTCTTCCCCTCCCCACCAAGAGATGAGAAAATTCACTTTCCTCCCTTGTTTCAGAGATGGGGGACTATGAAGGCGAATCATTGAATATACTGTCAGGTTTGGTTGATGTGTTGCTAAATTGCTTTTTTCTCTTTTTCATTTTTATTTTTTATCATGAGGGATGATTTTTGAGAAAATGGAACAATACACTTAGAAATGTAGATAATACGAAAATAAAATGAATCAAAAAAATTTTTTAAAAAGATCTTGGAATGGTATACATCTGGATCTTATTAGGGATGCTGGTACAAGAAAAGGAACATTCCAAAACATAACAAGGCAGGTGATCATGTCTAGTTCTGTGCTAAATCATTTTGTTATTGAAAGCAAACTTCATGTGTCCCAGAGATTTGGAGTGGCCAGGTGTCCTGATCAATCTCAATACAATGACTGACTCTGCACTGGATCCATTAATTCAATGCTCAGGAAAAATAGCTCTTGAGAAGGCAATATATGCCAGGGGGAAACTACAATGAGTCTTGGTTTAGAGCATCTGGGCTCTAGTTTCATTTCTGAAGCTTATTATCTCCATGGGCTTCAGCAATCTAAGATCTCTTAGCTTCAGTTTCCTTATGTGAACAAAAGAGAAAGAAGAGGAAGTTGGATAATATTTCTTTAGAGTCCCTGTATGGTTCTGCAAACCTATGATATAAACAAAAATTTATAAAAAGAATTTGTGGAAAAGGCATACCCTTTCATTTTCAGGGAATAGGAATAGGAATAAGAATTCCCTGCTAATTTTAAGATCTGGAAATAGAATTGTTCCTTTCCTCTGGTTTATTTCATAAGGAAAATAATCAAATGGAGACTCTACTATCACTGATCACCTCCTGATCTGATGGACATGGACCAGAAGTTCTTAACCTTTATCATGTCATGACTATTGGTCTACAAAATCATATGATGCCCTTTTAAAATGTTTTTAAAGAAATAAAATGTTAAAAGAAACTACATATATAAATATGTATATTGTTTGTGTGTCTGTGTGCATACACACATCTAATTACTCTGAAGGATATGGTAAGAGGCACTCAATTTCATTATTGGAGTAAATATACATGCACACACACACACACACACACCTGAGAGAGACAGAGAGAGAGACAGAATTGACAGCTCCTGAGGTAAGAACCTCTGGCAAAGAAAATTGCCTGGGAATTCATATATTAAAAGATTTTTAATGCATCCTAATTAGTCTTGGAGGACATGCTTATTTCATTTTTGGGGAAAATAAGCACAATGAGTCTGATAACAAGATTGCTTGTTTGAATGAATGAATGTATACTCTTATTTTATCATCAGCAGAGAGTCAGTCTGGAATTGTTAAGACCTCAGGAAGATAATAAATGTTTTCTGCCAGTCTTTCTCACTGAACAAACTAAGTTAGATTGGTATTAATCACTTCTGGCAGGTGATGTTCAACTTGGCTAACAGCAATCTTGGTGAGAAGTTTGTCATCAGTATCAAATGATGAACTGAAACAACATAGAGGACATGAGAAGAAACATTTCCATTTTCCTAATCAATAAGACAAATGTCAAATTAAACAAGAAGATCTTTTTTTCAAATTTCAAATGAGTAGTTTAAAATGTAAATATTTAATAAAATTAAAAATGTTCTATTTATGCTCAATTCCAAAAATAACATTGACCCACACAGATTTTTACAAGAATTAGAAGGGGAAGTTTCCCCGTTCCTTTTTCACATTCTCCACTGAATCCAAGGTCAACTAATTTTGTTATTGTATAGAGGACATTTGTTCAAGGAGAACCCTGTACAGTAAGTAGTACAGGAAACGGGTGACTCTCAAGTATAACATAGTTTAAGAGGTCAGCTTGACAGCATGTGTTAAAAATGGTTGACATTTCTTTACTTTGTAATCCTTACATTTATGATAGAAATTCTAGGTCTCTGAGAGGCACCTTAAAGGTCATTTAGTCCAATTACCTCATTTTATAGATGGGAAAAAAGAGGCCCAGAGAGTTTAAGTCATTTGTTAGAGGTGGCATGGGAAGTATATAGCAGAGCCAGGATTTCAATTCATGCCTCTTCATTCTAAATCCAGCTGTTCATCACTTTGCCTACATTAACAAGCTATCATTTCAGTCATTCACACTAATAAACTTGTTTTTCTACTAATACCTGTCTTTCTAAAGAAATGATTTTGATGGAGAGGGGAGAAGAAATTTTAGGGAGAAGAACTAATGGAAAACAGGTAAAAACAGAACTACAAAATTAGGTGAGAGTTTGAACAATTTGGAGTCATCACATAAGGAAGGAAGATAAAAAGGACATTTATTAAACATCTACTCCATTCCAAGCATTGTATTAAGTGCTTTATAAATATTATTTCATTTCATCCACCCACCGCCTAGGGAGGAAGGTATATTATAAGGCCCATTTTTGAGCTGAGGAAACTGAGGTAGACAGAAATGTGTCAGAAGACTGGAAAGGAGGGCCAAATGGAGATGGGGTGTTATAGACTGTTAGAAAAATCCACAGGTTTTTTTTCAGAGAGGAAAATAGAAAGATGGGTCCCAGGGCAACAGAGGCAATGGTTGTTGACTTCAAATTTTTGCCTCAGTTGAACTGTAGAGTTTTCTTTCTTGCCCCTTCACCAGTCTCCCTAGCAATTTCATTTAATAGTTGTATTTAGGCAGCTAGGTGGCTTAGTGAATAGAGTACTGGGTCTAAAGTCAGTATGACTAATTTTCCTGATTTCAAATCTGGCCTCACATACTTACTAGTTATGGGCCCCTGGACACTTAACTCTGTTTGTCTCAGTTTCCTCATCTGTAAAATGAATTGGAGAAGTAAATGACAAAGAGCTCCAGTATTTTTTGGCAAGGAAATCCCAAGTGGAGTCATGAAGAGTTAGACATGACTAAATAACAACAGAAAGTTATGTTTAAATTACTGTAATACAAGTAGTAAAGGAGTGGGAAAGAAATATACTTTTCTCCATGAACTCAAGTACATAAGTAACATTACTTACTTTTAGTAGCAATTTGAGTACAACACAGTATAGTGAACACTGATCTTGTAATTAGAAAATTTGAGCATATGCCATCATTTTTCCACTTCATGTGATCACGAGCAAATTGCTGAACCTCTGAATTTCAGTATCCTTGTTTACAAAATAGAACTTAAAATAATAGTTGCCCCAATCAAATGATTGTTGATAGATCAGGTTGTAGTGTGGTTTGTTCTTTATTCTTGAACCATGACATCAGAGAGATAATGATGCAATTTGCAATTTATTTGAATGAGGGAGGGCTGTGCAAAGTTACCAGCCTCACTTTCTCCTCCAGAGCCATGTAGATCCAAGGGCCAGATATTTGTCAAGATGACTGGAGATGACCCAGGATGCAGCTGAAGACCTTGGCCCTTTTAAGCTAAGATCTTCTCAAGTGCTCACTTTGAGTGAGGCAGCACACATTCAGTGAATAGGCCTCTTTAAGAAGTGAGTCAAGGGATGGCCCCTTCAATTAGAAAAAAAGAAAAAAGTCAAGCTGGAAAGGGAAGATCCTCAGGGGTGCTGGTCAAAAGAGAAATGGTTACTATTTACATTCACACTGAGCTGAAGGGTCGAGATCCAGAGTGAATTGGGTTTAAATTTAGGTCTTTGAGAAATAAATCTAGCCAGTAAACCCTAAATTAACTAGGTAGCTATGGGCCATCAAAAATTTTCCTTCCTTTGGGTAGAACTCCCTTAGGGGAGAGGAGAAGAGAGAAGAGAAAAGGAGAAGAGAGGAGAGGAGAAGCTGAGTTGTCCAACTGAACTGGCTAGCTGGGTCCCTATTCAGGCAGCTTGGACAACTTACTCAAAGGTTGTGGTTTGTCCTTTGTTCTCAAAGAGGACCAAGACATCAGTGAGATAATGACGTGACTTGCATTTGATTTGATTTGAGCGAAGGAGGGCTTTTCCAAGTCTTCAGCCTCACTTTCTCCTCCTCAGCCATCTGGGTCCAGTGGCCAGATATGAGTCAGGTTGACTGGAGATGGCCTTCCTCATTTCCACTTTGAAGTTCTAGTTTCCTTCAAAATTTAGTTTAATCACCACCTTCCATATAAGACATTTTCCATTTGTTCAACTGCCCCCTCAAATATCTTGCATGTATTTTGGATGTACTTATTATTTTGCATGTTCTATGGAAGGAGTTCTATGGAAATTCTATTATTTTGCATGTTCTATTTTTTGCATGTTCTTCCCCAAGGAAGCTCCTTGGGGTACCAGGTCAATTCTATGTTTGTATAACCAGTGCCTAACATAGGACCAGTAAGTATAAGACTAAAAACTTATTACTTGATTGATTAGTAATATATATGAAAATTCAAAACAAAGCAGTTTTAGACAGATAAAAGGTACTATTAATGCTTAAAACTCTTGCTTCCCTTGAAAAAATATAAAGAATTGGGGTCAACATCATAACTTTAATGTATGCCTTCATTTAAACTAATGACTCTTAAAGTATGAAAGGTGACTTCAATATGATACTTTAAATTTGTATTTTGAAGATGAAATGGAATACAGTTTTGAATAGAAGTGGTCAGTTAAAGTCAACGAGCCCCTTCTACTAATTCAGGAAATAACTATATTAATTTGCCAGGCTGGCGCTTATAAACCAGGGTACTTTGAAGAGTCCCTCAAACTTGCAAGCTTAATTCATTCCTTTTGAAACAGGGAATGTGTGGGAGTGATTATAATAGTGAGGTAAAGTTTCTCTGGGGAAAAAAATGAGATCTATTTTAGATGAGTGATTGGTTTCATCAGCAGTTGTCTTTCTTTTTCTGCCCACTTTAAAACAAGTGAGTTGGCCTTATAATACCTAGTGGTCCTTAAAAAATTGACTTAGTATGAAATTTCTAAAAGTTTTATAAACTGGAAGACACTGTAAAATGAAGCAAATTTCAGTTACAGTGGGGAAAATAACTTTCAATTTTAAAATCTTTGTTTGGGCTAGCCACTATACTTCATGTTTTGGTTGTTTTGTTTTGGTTTGTTTTTGGTTAAAAATAAATCTTTCCAACTTTATCTGATAGCTTCCCCACTGGTTTCTTCTTGCTGTGAATATTTTCTGGGTCCCTAATACAAGATGAAATTATTTAATCTTAAGATTTAGTTTTAAAACCTTGTGTTCATCCCTTCTCTGTGGTATTTCCCAGAACCTTCTCATTTGTATGCATGTGAAAACACTTTCTAAATTTTTTGAAACTTCCCTTTTCATAGTCATCTTTACTTTCCTCTTATAAGCCTCTATTTCTGAAAGAAGGCATAGCTTAATGCAGAAGATCATAGATCTGGAGATAAAGCACCTATGTTTGAGTATTGACTCTGTCACTACCTATCTGACATAGAATAAATCACTATACCTGGCTGTGTCTCAGTTTCCTCATCTGTGAAATAAGGGGCTTGGATTGGGTGACCTATGTGGTTGTTTCCACTTACTTTCAGTACTTAGTGCCTAGCTTCTACTTATTAATGCCTACTATGTGCAATGTGTTGTCCTAAGCTATTGAGGGAAGTCCAAAGATACATAATACTCAGTTGACAGTGTGGTAAAGTAAGATGTACTTGAACATAGCTCTGGTGTTTAGGTCCATTATGCACATTGACAAGCATACTGAAAGATATCTAATACAATCCATGGTAAGTTTCTCCTTGTCTTTTTTCTCTTTATCAGTTTTATTGATGTGTTTTGTTTGCATATTACCTCTACTTACAGATTATTCCCACTTAGTGGGCAGTCTCTTGTAGCAAAGCAAGCTATCAAATAAAATTGATAGTGGAGTAATCTCATCTGGAAATGCATGCAACATTTTACATCTCTCTGTTTTATTTTTAATGAACAAAACAGAAATTTATTGTCTCTTCCTCCCACCCTTACTCCTTTGAAAAGAAACAGAAGTCGGAGAAAAACAAAAGAAAAAATATCGTAAGATGCATAGTCAAGCAAAATACATTCCCCCAATGGTTATATTAAAAAATACTTTCCAAAACTTTCTCTAAGTTCACAAAAACCATTTTAAAATGTATCCCTCGCTATCACAGATCAATCCCTGTTAGCAGAAATTAAAGTTCACTTATGTGCTGTTATCTCGTGTGTTATAAGTGACTATTAGGATATTGCAACTTAAAGAGCACAAAAAGTTAATTCATTGATGCAAATGCTTTCTCCAACTGTTATACATTGCAAGGAGGAAGTATATGCCACCTACTATGTGCCTGGTGCTTTTTATGAATAGTATCTCATTTCATTTCATACTCATAACAACCCTATGAGGTAGGTGCTGTTGTTCTGCCCATTTTACATTTGAGGAAACTGGCAAACAGAGTTAATTATTTTGCCCAGTGTCACATAGCTATTAAATTTCCAGTTGCTAGATCTAAACTCAGGTTTTCTTTATTCAAGCCCCAGCACTCTATCCATTGGGTCACCAGCTGCCTCTACCCCTCCCCCACCCCATGCCTGATAGATGGTTTCATGAGTTATAATGAGCACAAATACTGAAATTTTCAAAACTTAAGTAGACTGATAAAATATTTAAGCAAGAGATCAGTTAATTCATGGAGTGTTAAGAAAACAAATGACATAAAAATCCCTCACTAGTTTAGGAAATTCAAATATTCTTCATGAATGTTATGCATGGTGGCCAAAAAGTATGGTATGAACTCTAGGGGTGCTAATTTAACTCGAATAGCTATCATACAGTACATGTAGGGGGATAGTATGATGAGACAAGAAAGCAAGAGGCAGCTAGGTAGTCCTGCTGATAGAGATGGAGTCAAGAAGACAAGATCTGAGTTCAAAATCTACCTTAAACACTTACTAGCCATGTGACCACGAGTCACTTTACCTCTTTCTGCTTCACGTTCTTCATCTACAAAAAGAGGATGATAATAGTAGTTTCTACCTTACAGCATTATTAGCAGAATAAAATGAGATACATTTGTAAAGCACTTTACAAACCTTTAATCCTTTATAAATGTTAGCTGTTATAATTGTGTGTCCTTTATGAACCTCAAAAGACAGGGTAAGCAGTTCATTATATAATCAACATATCATGGAATCATTTACTTTTTTTTGCTTTTCAGTTGGGGGGCAATTTAGGTTAAGTGACTTGCCCAAGGTCACATGGCTAGTAAGTGTGTTAAATGTCTGAGGCTGTATTTGAACTCAGGTCCTCCTGACTCCAGGGCCAGTGGTCTATTTGCTATACCACCTAGACACCCCATCATTTAACTTTTTTAAGCAATAAAGAGACAAAAGCCAACAAGATCAAACAGTGTTAAGTGGGGGATTTTAAAAAGAAATATTTAAGGAAAAACATCTATTAGAAAACTATTGCAGTAGTTCAGGGAAAAGTTAAGGGTCAGAACTGTGTTGGTGGCAGTGAAAAAATAAAAAGTAAAGGACATTTATGAAGAATATTTTTAAAGGACAATACAAATTATTTAGTAACTTCTTGTATGTTTGAGGATGTAAGGATGAAAAAAAAAGTAAAAATGACTTGGTTAGTAACTGATGTATATGAATATTTGAATGGTTTCATCAACAGATACCAAAAAAGTCAGAAAAAAAAGGACAACTTTAGTGTTTTTGAACCCAATATGTCAGTGGAACACTCGATGTTCAGTAGGAAATTGGTATGAAGTCTAGGCTTGAAACCTAATCACCTGTTGGACACCTATAGGTTATTGAAATAGTTGTTCTTCTGTGTATAGACTTGGATAACTAGTTTAACAGCCCTCAGGTATTAAAACCTAATTAGATATTTCCAAATTCAGCTTCATTCCTGAATTCCTTGGAGCTAAAAAACAAAAACCAAAAACCAAAAACCAACCTTAGCTGTTGTTTCATCTGTTAGACTGTGAGTTTTAATTTATCCATTCAACAGATATTTTTTTTACTGTGTTAGGCTGTGAGTTATACTGAGTGAATGACATGAACTCTGCTCTCCCTTTAATCCTCATGATAAAAAGAGCAGGACTCTCTTGGCTGAAGGCAGCATGGTAATGGAATGTACTTTGACCTGGCTCTGTCAGCAGCTAAACGTGTTACCTTGGGCAAATAATGAAATCTTTCTTAATTTCATTTCTCTTATTTTTGTCATGAAAGGATTGCACTAGAACTTTATTTAGGTCTATTCCAGCTCTAAAGTTAAGCCTGTGTCTTTGTGGTAAGTAGTGGTGCTGATGACAATAAGCAATCAAGTCTAGAACCCTGAATCCCTTCACCTCTAATACTGTTGAATTTTCTATAATTTGAGTCTTTAAATATTAAAGTATAAAACAATTTGAAATGAAAAAAATTGTCTGTCATATATAAACAATATTTTACTTTCTCCTGAGCCCTGGAGTAAGTAAACAGAATGCTAGTATTGAGAAAACTTTAATATGTTCCATCAAAATAAGAACTAGTCCAGTGATGTCAATGGTATAGGATGTCACAAGTGGGAAAACTCTCATTACCAATGCAGGTCATCACCTTCTCACTGATTTATAATCTTAGAGAG
>CM053600.1:55560168-55588985 GCA_028646575.1 Pseudocheirus occidentalis
ATTCTTTAAAGTGTTGTTTTCTTCAGTCAAGTTGTAGACTCTCTTTTCATGATTTTCTCGAATCATTCTCATTTCTCTTCCCAATTTTTCCTCCACTTCTCTTATTTGGTTTTCAAAGTCCTTTTTCAGTTGATGTATAGCTTCTAGGCATTCTTCAATTGTCTTGGAAGCATTTGGTGTGGGAATTCTGAGTTCTGGGCTCTCTTCCTCCCGTTCCATGTTTTGACCCTTTTTATCCACAAAAAAGGATTCTAGAGTTTTATGGGTATTTTTATTTTGCCTCCTTTTCCTCATGTTGGCCAGTCAATTAATTGGTTGGTTTTTTTTAGGTCTGTGAAACTCTGCTTCTGGGGGGGAAGCTTTGCTCCAAATCACTGTGGTTTTCCCAACTGCCGGAGCTATTAGGGGGGTGTTGCAAGTACCCCTAGCTTTGGCTTCCTGAAAGTGCATCCCAGAACCACCACCCAAGACCATGATCCAGATCCAGGCCACTCAACGCAAGAGCACTTGGCCCTGATCAATCGATTCAGTCCCCCTGCAGAGTCCGCAGGCCAGGGGATCTGAAGCAGCCTGGTGGGGGCCACCAGCGGATCCAGCAGTTCCCTTCCCCCACTGCTTCCTTGTCCCAGGGGCAGAATGGCCGAACTGCTATACCATCCCCAAATTAATTTTCGAAGTTTCACTTTCACTAACCGACTCTGACTCTTTAAAGCTCCCCTTAGGCAGGTGCTTTAGAGTTTCTTTGAAGTAGACTCACGCTGAGGTTTGGGAGGCTCCTCAGCCACCACTGAGGTTTTGGGCTGGCCGGGTCTCTGCTCTGCTGCAGTGCGAGCTGCACCTCTCCCTTCCACGATCCTCATGCCTTGGCAGATGTGGAGGTGCTGGAGGCTGTAGAACTTCTGAAGGCTGGCTGCGGTGCCCGCTCACTGAGCCCGGCTCCTTCCCACCATCCCAGGCCTGGCCATGGTCTTGGCTTCAGGCTGTTTCAGTCTCTGCTCCTGGCTTCCGTGATGAGCCCCTGCTGCCGAGCTGCCTTCAGTGAGAGATGGGTTCTCTGTATTTTTGTGAGTCTGAGACTCCTAGACTTTATCTGGGCTCATAATTTAATGGGTGTTTAGGGTTGCAGTGTGGGAGCTGGGGGACCTTGCTGCTTCTACCAAGGTGTAGAGACTTTTGAGAAAAATTTGTATTCTGGATGTGAATATGGAAAAGAAATAATGGGTCCTTTAAAGGGAAGCAAACAATTAATTGGAATCATAGATTTAGACGGAAAAGAAGCACTTGTTCTGTCATTTTTTTCAGTTGTGTCCAACTCTTTGTGACCCCATCTGGGCTTTTATTGGCAAAGATACTGGACCAGTTTGTCATTTCCTCCTCCAGTTCATTTACAGATTAGAAAGTTGACATAAACAGGATTAAATTACTTGCCCAAGGTCACACAGCTAATGAATGTTTGAGGCCAGATCTGAACACAGGAAGATAAGCCTTTATGATTCCATTCTAGACCCCAGAACTCTATCCACTGTGCCACCTATCTGCCTAGAACTGAGCACAGGGACCATCTAGTTTGGCATCTTATTTTACAGAGAAAGAAAGTGAGCACCGGAGAGGTTACTTGCCTAAGGTCAAAAAGAGAAAGAATCTCAGCTCTGGTCTTCTGCTTCTAAATCCAGAATTCTTTGGGTGGCATAGTGGATAGAATGTTAGTCTTTGTGTCAAAAAGTCTTGGATTTTAATCCTATTTCAGATGCTTACTAGTTGTTTGACCCCAGGTAAGTCACTTACCTCCTTCCAGTCTCAGTTGCTTTATGTATAAAATGGTGATAGTAATAGCATCTACTTTACAAGATTGTTGCTAGGAACAAATGAGGTAACATGTATGTAATTTGGAAGCCATAAAGCACTGTTATCTATTATCACCATTCCACCATGTTGTTAGTTAATCAGGCATAAGTAACAGCAAGCACCCTAGCATATCTAGGATGGCTGCTAGCACAGGTTCTTTGACCTGCTTTTCTAAAGGAAAGCAACTCAAAAGGGATTAACAAACTTTAATCAAATATATATATATATATATATATATATATATATATATATATATATATATAAAATCATTCACTTAGTTCAGGGGGAAAAGTTAGCACCCTAAGCTTCAGAAAATACAAACAAATTATAAGCAGAGAAAAATACAGTTGGAGAAAATAACACAATTCAAAAGACCAATAGAAAGGGCTTCTAGCTGTCTAACCATTACCTACATACAATGTTAGTTACCAGAGAGAGAAGCATCAACATCTGGGTTTCCAAAGCTGGGGAGCTGAACATCTGCCCAGTCTCATCTGGCCAAATCACACAGCTCTTCCCATAAGTGAGCCGCAAAGCAAAATCTCACCTTGGGGTAGATAGATAGATAGATAGATAGATAGATAGATAGATAGATAGATAGATAGATAGATAAACAGATTACATAGATAGATACATAGATGATAGATACATAGATCATAGATAGACAGACAGATGATAGAGATGATAGAAAAAAGAAAGAAAGATGATAGATGGATGGATGGATAGATGGATAGATAGATAGATAGGTGATATATAGATAGATAGATAGATAGATAGATAGATAGATAGATAGATCGTAGAGAGAGATGAGAGACAGAGACAGAGAGACAGAGAGAAAGGGAGAGAGAGAAAGAGAGAGTAAGTGAGTGAGAGAGAGAGAGGGAGAGAGAGAGAGAGAGAAAGAGAGAGAGAGAGAGAGAGAAAGAGAGAAAGAGAGAAAAGAGAAGAGAGAGAGAGATCCTTCTACAGGGTCAGAGGACATCTCAACCTTTGTATCCTGCTGCCTAATTACAAAGTAACAAAAGGTATGAGTCTTCCTGAAAACAAGCTACCTCTAAGTAAGCTTCTCTTGTTGGGCTCCAAGTGAGGCCCATTAAGGTCCAGGGAAGATCTTCAAATTTCTTTACCATTGCAGCATTGTAGATTTGTGCACAGTATAACCAGAAGGTTGAGAGGAAGGATAGGTAACATTAACCCAAAATCTAATAGAACAATAAGCTTTAATATTGAAAATGGAAATAAGCATAATTTTGATGAAGAAGGGAAAAGGGAGAACTTTTATAAAAAAGAACAAAGTGAATCTATAAGGAAGTTAACAACCAGAGTAGATTTTAGAAAGGCAAAAATTAGTTAAAACAAGGGCAGATAATAGAATGAGCACAATAGGGTTTTGAGGTCCTATAAGAATAACATCCATTGACTAAAGTTTAAAAAAATGAGGCAAATGAGGAAACACAAGAGTAATGAAAAGAAATATATTTGCCATATTGAGTAAAGGCGGTTCTTCAGGGTACCTGAACATTAGTTCTTATTTCAGAACTGCCAGAAGCGGCTGCTGAGTGTTTTTTCTCTCCACCACTCCAGTGTTTCTTTTGCTTTCTTGGGGACTTTGCTCTTCTCAAAGTTTGCTGAATGGACTGCCAAGGAGGATCACTAGAGTCAGAAGGAAGAATGAAAAGAGGAGGGATTTTTTTAGCCTTTTCTCTGTAAGAGTCAGTGACAAGTACTATGTACAGGATACACAGCTAGCACCCTGAATCAGGGAAAAGGCTAATGGAATTCTTTCCTTTAGAAATGATGGCTGGAAGAAGAGGGGATGCTAGGAAGAGGAAGGAAAAAGAAGATATAAGGAGCATTCATATGGATGAAGAAACAAGAAAAAAATAAGATTTCACTACCAGCAAAAGATAAAGAGTTGGACTACTATTTTGTCCCAGGCTAAATATGAATAGCTATTATTAAGTGAGTTGCAAAGCTGTAGGCTTGGGAGAGAATCCAAAACAAGTCATGGAATACATTAGCTCTGGCCTCATAGGTCTAAGGCTTTCCTAGTTGGTATTTACAGGTATGGATTATCTGAGGAAAAGGGATGGTGGTAGAAAAATGATGTTCATCTTAAGGCAGGATTCCCTATTTCTTCCTTAAAACATATTCTTTTTCCTGCTGGGTCTCCTGAAGGAAGGCAGCAAGGAGCTGAACATCTTCTATCTGCCCCAGGAAACTTCCTCCTACTCAGAGAGTCTGATCATGCCTGCTTCTTCCTCCTTGCCAGCCCCTTTGGGTGAAAAGAAGGACTTCTATCCTCTGTAATTCCCACTCTATTCCCTTAGAAACTTGCCTCCCATCTCATCTGCACTTGCCTTCAAATAGATCTCTGATTTTGTTGGAAGAAGTGAAATCTTCCACTCAGTGAACATTCCCACCCTCTGTCATACCTTTCACATCCCTGTAATTCTAACCTTGTCGGTCATCTTCCAAAGCCCATTCCCTACCCACTATCACCCAGTTCCTCATTTTGATCTCCCTCCACTCACCCACACTCAAGTTTCAACTAAACACCATCCAGCTTTTCCACTGTGCCTGTTTCACGGGCAACAAACTTTCCTTAATTCTATATTTTTGTGTGAGTTTTGGAGCTCTAAAATGTGTTTAGAGTCACATTTTATGGGTATTTGAAGTGGCTATGTGTAAGCTGAGGCATTTTCCTGCTTCTACACCACCATCTTGGCCCTCCTCTTCATTCTAAATCTTTTTTCTCCCAGTCCTTCTATCTACTAGCTATTATTGAAATCTGGCTGCTCCCAATAATACAACTCCTCTGACCACCCTTTCTTCTACTTGTAGGATCTTCATTCATTCTCCTAAGTTCATTGATCGAAGCAGGGGTGTTGGAATATTCCTTGCTAGGCACTGTCACTTTTATATGTCATCCTGAGCTCCATCACTCAACAACCTCCCTTCCTTTGAGGTTTATGCTATTCATATCTACCACCAAATTAAAATTCTTAAAGCTGTTGTCTGCAGACTTCAGGTCACTTGCCTTCCTTTGTCAGTGTGTTTGGTACATGACTTGCAATTTTTCTCTCCTTTCCAGCCCCTGTCCTCATACTAGGAGACTTCAACATCTATACTGACTCTCCCTCAAACTTTTTAACCACTCAGATTCTCTTGAATCCTTTCACTTCAAAATGCTCACTTCCCATGAACTATGCCTCCACCCAACCTCAGCCACACATAAAATGGTCATACTCTTAATCTTCCCATCTTCCACAAATGTATCACTTCCATATTAAAGAATTCTGAAATTCCCTTATCTCATCAAAACTTAATGCCTTTTCACCTCTTCCTCTGTCTTCCATTACAAAATCCTATACTTAATCCACACTATGACTTCCAATCTCTTGGCCCCTCAATTCTCTCTTAGCCATTTCCCTTGCACTCGCCACTTTCTCTTTTTTCTCCCTATCTTGACCCTTGATGAAGTGTTCAATTTTATTTTCTCTCTTGAATGCCTAGTCTCCTCATAATATTTTTTTTTGTTCTTGCCAAGCCTTATCTGTGGATCATATGGGCTTCCCTACATTGCTTCTTCATGTAGTGACACCTTCATTCCTTCACTTTTGCTGCTTAATGAAGGTGGAGAAAATCATTCAACCATTCTAACAGGGTCCACTATAGATCTATGTTATACCTCAACTGGGTCCTCACTGTTGCTGAGCAATCCTATTTTACATCCCTTATTCCACTCTCTACAGAGAATCTTCCAAACCTGCCCTTCCTTTGTCAAAACTCTCATAGCTCCCTTTCCTCCAGCTTCTCAGTTGGGATTTTTGCCTCATATTTTATAGGACAAAAGTAACAATCATTTTCTGTGAACTCCCTCTTTTCATCTCTTCCTCATCTCTTATCACTCAGATGCTCTTTTTTCACTATTTCCTCATTTATTCCCATCTCACATGAAGTTACCTTACTTCTTACCAAGACTAGCCTCTCTACCTATTCAAGCAACCCCATTCCATTCCAACTCCTTCAACTGATTCCCCTTTCTATTATTTTCATAATATCACTTATTTTCAATCTCTCCCCGCTACTGGTTTATTCCCAGTTGCCTACATACTTTCCATGTCTACTCCTTCTTTAAAAGACTCTCACATGATCCTTTCATCACCCCTATTGTTTTATATTTCTTCTTTCATCTGTAGCTAAACTTTTTGGTGGGGGGATGAGGGGGAAAAGGGATAAAGAGGCTTCGGTCTTTCTTAACCCCTTGCAGTCCAGTTTCTCATCTTATCACTTCTCTAATACTACTTTCTCCAAAACTACCAGTGATCTCTTAATTATCAAATCTAATAACCTTTTCTTGATTCTAATTATCCTTCACCTCTTTGCAGACTTTGATATTGTGACTCAGCCTTTCCTTCTTGATAATCTCTTTTCTCTAGGTTTTTGGGACATTTCTCTCTCCAGATTCTCCTCCAACCTATTTGACTGTTCCTTTTCAATCTCCTTTGGGGCTATTCATTCAGACTATGCCCTCTAATTGTACATATCCCTCGTGGTTCTGTCCTGAGCCCTCTTCTGTTCCCTCTCTACATTATATCAATTGGTAATCTTATTAGGTCCTATGAGTTTAACTACTTTCTCTATGCTGATGATGCTCAAATCTCCCTGTCCTGTCCCAAACTCTCTATTGACTTCTCCTCTCACATCTCCAACTGCCTTTCAGACATCTCAAACTGGGTATCCAGTTAAATTAAACATGAAAAAACTGAATTCATTACCTTTTCCCCTAAACCCTTTACCCTACTATCTTTCCTGTTACTGTAGAGGATAATGCCATTCTTTCAGTCCTTCAGTTTTTCAACATGGAAGTCACCCTAAATCTTTTAATTTCTCTTTCCACTTCTCTCCATTGTATTGTCTAGGTCTGTTGATTTGACCTCTACTACATCTCTTCAACATGTCCTCTTCTCCACTTTGACACTCTAGTACATGCCTTCATCATCTTATGCATTGGGCATTGCAATAGCCTGCTGATGGTTCTGTCTTACTCAAATATCTCTCGATTCCCAATTGCCCCTGGGATCAAATACAAAATGCTTTGTTTGATATTCACAGCCCTTCATAAGCTAGCCCCATAACTTTCCAATTATTTTACATACCTTACTCTCTGCCACATACTCTCCAATCCAATGACGCTGACCTCCTGACTATTCCATTTACACGAAACTCCATCTCTCAACTCCAGACATATAGGTTGCCTTTTATATATTCATTGGCATGTTGCTTTTCCCACTAAATTGTAAGCTTCATTAGGGCATGGACTGTCTTTTTCCTTCTTTTGTTCATAATGTAGAACAGTGACTGGCACATAATAGGCTCATAATAAATGTTTGACTGGTAGATTGAATTCATTGGTGTCTTAAATGAATATTATATATTTAATGACTAATTAGAAGGATTGGCTTGTTTGCAGGGGTAGAGACTAATAGTCCTAATAGAAAGCTAAAACAAGCTAGACTATAATTTCTCCAGAGAAATTCTAGGAAATAAAATGAATCATAGAGAAACCATAGACAATATTTTTGATATTGGTATGCCTCAAAGATTGAACCTGGGTTCCCTTCAGTCCAGATATCTTGCTCTTAATGATATATTATACAAGGAAAATTGTAATTGTTAAGTAAATTATATAAGTATTTAAAGAGGACAAATTTGATTAATTTTTTTTGCTAAATATACTGGAATATTTAGCATATTAATTGAACTAATTCTCTATTAAAATGCTTCTCTAATGCTTTTTTTTGTTTAATGGAGATGACCCCAGTTTCACAAAGGCAATTTAACTGGATCACAAGCTTTAGAGGATCCTACTAAGATAGAAAAGCTTTTAGTATGGCTCTGGTAACACCCTATATCTCTGCCATCAGAGTAACAGTCCAACTCTGCAAAGAGAAAGTTAACATCAGATTGGTCACAAGTTTAAGAAATTTAGAGTCATTGTAATGCACAAAGAGCACCTATTTATCACCTTCAGTGGATAGAGTTCTCATACCACTCACGTCACACATCCTTTCTCTATTCTAATATTGATGAAATCAATGGAATTTGTCTTTTCAGACTTTACCCATAATATCTTTAGCTCTGAGGCATGGTTCTTGAAGATCAAGTTATAAATATATTTTTAGTCATGCCAGCATGACAGAAATCAAATTGTTATGTATTGCTGCTTGCACATTAGTGTTTCTATGAATACATGTTCCATGTGAACAATATGCTTGATCTACTCTTCAGCTGGTGAAGTGAGACTAAAAGAAAATATCAGTAATTTCTAAACTAATAATCATTAAAAATCTCAGTGATTCTCTATCTCAGTACCTGAAGCACACTAAATGCTATGCACAGCAGGACTAATAAGGCATGATTTTAATGGAACAAAATAAAATTACAGTTGAGTGAGATTAAAATATCAGCTCCATGGGATTACTGCCCTTTCAATGAGCTTCCTTCTATTAAGAAGACAAATTTAGCATCATTCAACTTATAACATGAGGCTTCAAATCTGGAATCAAAGCAGTATCCAAGAGCAAAGAGTAAAATTATTCCTTAGTGATTTTTTTCTAGATGTATAATTATATAAATACAAGGGAGTCTGTTTTTAGTATAGTGGGAGGAGGAGAGAAATTGAATAGTATAATGCCTGAATGTGTTACTTTCCATTTTTCTCTAATGACTGATATCAATTATTGACTATACTCCAATGTTCCATTGAATATGTGATTGCATTGATAGGATATTCCCACAACCCCTCCATGTATGTTCATCATGAATGATTCTTATTCATATGTCTCATAAGTTTTCCACAGGGGATTCACCCAGCAGGCTAAAGTATGAACTTTCTTTTCATTTTCTTTATGTTGGATACCAATATAACATTCCATTGACTATCTTTCATGTTTACAATATGGCCACCTCACATTTTGGTAATATATTTCTTTGGTTTATTCTTTTTAACTATTTTTGGCATAATTTCTTGTTTGTAATGTGTTATCATTTTATACAATAATTTATCTAATTAACATAAATTAAATCCAAATCATTTTTGCTGCCTTTCCTTTTCTCGTTTTCCTCTTCCTTCCTGTCTATATCCCTCTATTTACCTAGTATAGTATCATAAGGGTAGAAAAAAAATCTTGAAAAATGTTTTAATGGAGCATTATTTTCTAGGCAGTACTCTATGTAAAGCATATCAGATAGAAGAATGCACACTCTTTTCCAAAAGGCGTTTCAGGAAATAAATTACATTAGCTTGTTGTACCCTTCTAAATATTTGCTAGATATTTCACAAATTTCTCAACATTTTACACACCACTCCCTCTCTACATACCCTTTGGTTCCTTAGTTCTGGCCTACATACATTCTTCATACACAATGCCTTATATCTCATCTCTATGACTTTGCTTTAGTTGTCGTTTATGCCCAGAATGCTCTCCATCCTCATCATTGCCATTTTGAATCTTAACTTGTTTTTAAGCCTCATATGAAATGCCATTTTATGCTAGAGTGCTTTCCTAGACCTTTCATTCCTCCCTCAGCTGCTAGCATCTTCTTCTCTAAAGTTACCTTCCACCTATACTCTATCAATCATGCATTATTTGTCTCTCCCATGAGACTGTAATCTTTTAATATGTATGGTCTATTTTTCCTTTTTATTTATATTCCAGGTGCTTAGAACAGTACCTGCCATGTAGTAAGTGCATAGTAAATTTTCATTGACTGTTAGACATAATGCTATTATGAAATCAAATTTTATATAAAAGGCCCAGCTAATAGTCTATATTAATGTCGCTTTATACCTGAGAACTAAGGATGTCAGAAATTATTTTGTATAACAGATACATTTATAAGTTTAAGAAAAAATGGAGAAAATCATAGTTCTTAAAGTTCTTTCTCATATTGTGTAATAATAATGATAATGACAATAAATAATGTTTACATAGCACTTATTATATGCCAGATACTGTGCTAAGAGTTACCATTACTATCTCCTTTGACCCTCACACCAACTCTGAAGTGCTATTATTACCCTCATTTTATAATCATCTTCCAACTTTGTCGATGAAAAGCCGGAACATCACAGGGGGATCTTTCTTAGTCATTGCTAACAAGACTCTTGCCAGAGTCATCCTAAATAGGCTGATCCTTCACCTAGAAGATGGTCATCTTCCTGAGAGCCAGTGTTGCTTCAGAAAAGGTAGAAGAATGGTTGATATGGTGTTTGCTGCCCGACGACTCCAAAAGAAATGCCAGGACAGAACAGAGAAATGTACACAATGTTCATAAATCTGAAAAAGGTCTTTGATTACTGTCAGTCATGAGAACTTGTGGAAAACTATAGCAAAATTTTGTTGCTCATAGAAGTTCATCAGTATTACATATCAGTAATGGAAAATATTTTGCACTTTCCCAGTCACCAATGAAGCAAAGCAAGGTTATGCACATGTTTTTTAGCATGATATTTTCAGCAATCTTGTCAGATGCCTTCAGTGACTGCAAGAACAGCGTCAAGGTCAGCTACAGAACTGATGGTAAATTATTTAACTATATGCTATAAGCTAAGAATAAAATGAAGAAAAAGTTAATGCATAATTTTTTTGTTCACACTCAATGCATCCTCTGAGACCAAGATGAAATAAAGTATGGATCAATTCTCTTCTATTTGTGTTAATTGTGGTTTAACAACACCAAGGAAAGAGATGTTCTTCACCAGCCAACACCACATAAAGTATACATGGAACTGCTGATTGAAGAAAATGGAAAAATGTTAGATGTTGTGAATAAATTCACTTATTTTGTCATTATACTTTCCAGGGATATACATATAGATGATGATGTTAACACGTGCGTTGCCATAACTCAGTGTATGGCGGGCTCCAAAGGAAAGTGAGAGAAAAAACGGATTATTAGACTGCCTACCAAACTAAATGTCTACACCAATGGTTCTCCACCTTCCTAATGTCACAACCCTTTAATACAATTCCTCATGTTGTGGTGACCCCCAACCATAAAACTATTTTCCTAGCTACTTCCTAACTGTAATTGTTCTACTGTTATGAATCTATCTGATATGCAGGATGTATTTTCATTGTTACAAATTGAACACTACCCACAGTTTGAGAACTGCTGGCTCTACACAGACATCATACTGCCCTCATTATCAAATGCCTGTGAAATCTGGATTATATACCAGCACCATGGTAGGAAATTGATTCACTTCCATTTGAATTGTCTTAGGAAGATTCTGAAGATCACCTGGAAAGATAAGGTATTGGACAGAGGTTTTTTGTCTAGCTAACTTGCCAGACATTCAAACTGTACTGCAGAGAAGAAAACCCCAAGGGATTTACCACTTGGTTCAAATGCCAAACATACACTTGCTTAAAAGACTATTTTTTTGGCTATGTGACTATTTCCACAAAGAAATTGCTCACACAGAAGTCAAAAGAAGTGATGCAAGGACACTGTCAAGGAATCTCTGAAGAACTTCAGAATTCATTGTGTGACATGGGAGACACTGGAAAAAGACTGTTAAGTATGGTGTACCTACAACAAAGAAGGCTCTGTTTTCTGTGAACAAAGCATAACTATGTTAGCTCAAAAGAAACACAAAATTCAAAAATTTAGAGACATTTGCATGGCAAATGTTCACATGGATTATGTGTGCCCAACCTATGGCAGAGTCTTCAGAGCTTACGTTGATCTGATCAGTCATGGTTGTACACATTGTACCTTATTCCAGTATAGTGATGTCATTTTTGTTCCCTTTGAGAATGAAAGCCAATCACCACCATGAAACACCTCACAAGATTCTCACCACATACTGCCTTGTAACAAAGGTGTGTCATCTTCCTTATACTATAGTATATAGTATAGTGGGAGAGTGCATGTAAATATTGAATGATGCAATGAATGATTAAAGAATTATCTGTAATTGTACTTAAAACACCTTGTGACAAATCCCATCACTGTCTTAGCATATTAATGATAACCATGACAAGAATGACTCCTTGTCTTAAAATGCACATTTGAGGAACAGCACAAGTGAGTACAAAACACTAAATAAAGCTAGTATTTTTCATTTATCATGTATTTTTCTCTCCTTTTCTACAGTTTATAAATGTTTAAATAGTAAAAGATACTTAAGGTAGAGAAGAAAAGTCTATGAAGTATAGAGAGCACAACAGAAGGAGAAACTTCAAGATGATCTGAAAAATTTGGTGACAGTAAATCATACAAGTATTAAGAAAATTTGAAAAGCAAGGACCTCCATTGCACCAAGATGGATGACAATGGGTAACTTCATTGCATTCTGTATCATGTTTCCTCTGGAAACCCACAGCAGCAGTAAAATCAATAGAAATTAAAGTAACTTCCACAGAAAAGAATTTACTTCTAAATTGGTGATATGCATCATTTTGTTGCAGAAGAAGACAATAAAGCTTTCCTAAGATTTTTTTCTTTTAAAAAAATCTTTTTTTCATTTGAGAAAATTTCTTGGGAGATAAATTTAAAACTATTGGCATATAGAGTGGCATACATTTCAATGTTAAACTGAAAAATGGAAAATTCTTAAAAGTATTTAACATAGCTCAACATCTTATTTAGTTATAGTTGGAAGTCCAAGGAATGTACGAATAAGATAATCTGCTCTTTCCCCAACATGGCAAACTTACTGCTGACATCTTCTGCTGCACGTCACATCCTCCAAAACTGTCAAATGAATTGATTGCCTATAAAATAAAACAACTGTATGAGATTCTGATAGTAGCTGATGACTGCTTACCAAATCTCTTTTCCTCCAATGCTGAATTCTTTCACATCCTCAGGTTATCTTTACCTGGATGTATCACCAGCACCCCAAATTCAACATGTCCACAGTTGAACTTAGGATCTTTTCCCAAACCTGCTCCTCCTTCTGCTGCTCTTGAGCTATCAGTGGCACTGCTAGTCATGTAATATGCCTTGTTTGAAATGATGATGTTATTTGGGACTTTTCCATCTCTATCACCTCTCATGACTGTTATGTTATCACATTTTGTGGATTCTAACTTGCTTATTTCTCATATCCATCCCTTCCTTTCTATTCCCGTTGCTACCATCTTAGTATAGTACATTGTTGCATGCATGGACTGTTGAAATAGAATCCTAATAAGTCTTCCAGTCTCTCTAAACCATCTTACTATCACAAGAACATTTATATTTTATTTGATTTTTTTTTAACAATTTGAGCAGGCATTCCTCTGTTCAGAGATATTTCTTGACTTCTCTTGCCTAATTATTGCCTAGCATTTCAGGCCACTCACAACATATGCCACCCAGTCTTTCTAGTTTTGTCTCATATTAATTTCTATAAATTTTGGACTCTTGAATTGTACTATTTTTTGTCCTTTGAACATATTCCACATTTTGCTATGCTTGCACTTCTCACACAACTGAGTGTGGAAATTGCTGCCCATGAATTCTTACCTAAGCTTTAAAGTTCAGTTCAAATCCCACTTTCTTCACAAAGCTACTCATGATCTCTCTAGTCAGAAATTATCTTTTCACCCCTGGATCTCACGTAACACTTTGTTTCATAACTCTCCAATGTACACATTGTTGTGTATTGTATATGCCCTATATCCTGCAGAAACTCCATAAAGGCAGAAACCATGTCTCTCTTGAACTTTTCTAGTGGTAGAAAAATAAAAAGTGCTTTGCACATGGCAAGGATCTCAAACTACTGTGTTATAAATCCTTAATGGATGTTTATTTAATGAATACTACAAAGTTTGAAAAGATCTAAACCTAAGAGAAGACAGCATTTTTCATATTTCCAAATATCTAGAATTTCTATTATATATATACATACATATTATATATTATTAATAGTAATAATATTAATAAAACTAAAATTAAATAGCTATACTTGTTTTAAAAATAGAACTAAAATAGTGTGAATTCAACTTTTATTATCTTAATTTGTTCATTACAGAAATTACATTATTCTTACAAAGGACCTTTTGTGGACGTATCAAAAATTACTCTCCAAAAGCAACAATGTACTTTCCCCTTAGATGTATTGCCACAGTGAAGTTTTGACTTTTTAAAAGTAAGTTGAAAAGGAAGCCAGAAGAGCATAAAGAACAAGCTTTTATCTTCTTCTCCATCAAGGACAACACATTCTTTTCTCTGGTGTACATTTACATAGTTCTTACTCCATATAGGAGGCAGTGTGAAGTATTTGATGGAGTTATTCTCAAAACTAGGAGAACCTGGACTTCAATATCTCCTCTGACACATACTAGTTCTTTAAACATGGGGAAATTATTCAACTTTTTAGTCCTCTAGGCAAATTTCTAAGACTACAATTTTAAGATAAAATTCCAATCAGCATTTGTAGAGAAATTTAACTAGGAGATTCTCCTGCCAATGTCAGTGACAATAAAGGCTTTACCTCAATTTTTTTTTATTTTTTATGAAACACTTTCAAATATATTAGCTCATTGAAAACTATAAGCTCTTTAAATGTTTAGAGAATTTTGTATTTATATTTTATATATAGCATAATGCCTTAAACATATCATAGGTGGTTAATAAATGTTTACTGCTTAAGTGCTAGATCCACATAAGAATTCCATGAGATAGGTAAAACTGATATCCACATTTTACAAATAAAGAAATCAAGAGATAGCTAGGCTAAGAAATTTAAGTTTGAATTTTATTTATTAAGCCTCACATTTTACAAGATATGGGGCTAAATTACAATATAAAACAGCCACCTAGATCTGGGATGACTTTTGTGGCCCACAAGAAATATTAACTTCTATTTTAAGATTCCAGTTTTAGAATAAAGGAGTAATGATTAAAAACTTAGGTGTATTTCCACATTTTTCCAGTAGCTGGGAATTATTCATGTTTTAAAAAATCAACAGCTTCATGTGCTACTGACTTTATAGCACCAATTCAATTGCTGACAGCACCATGATGACTGTCAACTTCCAAATTACCACAGAATATCAATGACAACAAAGGTTATCATTCTTAAAAGGAAAGGATGAGTTAAAATAAACAGCTTCCAATTAGAGAAGAGGGAAATAAATAAGAGAATGCATCTGAAAAGGAGAATGCATCTCTCTTCTTTTACAAAAAAATAAGTGTTTATCATCAAAGACACTTTATATTCAACTATTGTTTTTATAAAATGATTGTCAGAGTGAAAAAAATTAGCAGTGACTTTGCATAGATCAATTCCAACACTTAAAGATGTATTGCCTTTACTAGCTGTCAAAGTGTGTTTCCAGGATGTTTTAATGATTATTTTTTAATCATTAAATATATGTGTGTGTATTTAACTGGCTGGCACATATAAAGATTTCCAAGGAAAGCTGATGATTTATATGTATCTTTTCTCCAGTCTTCATTCTCTATTCATGACGCAAACTCTTGAGTCATAATCACAGGGTTATCAACAGTTTTTCAGCTACTGGGGTTGTATTTTTCATTCCCAGAATCAACATGGGCATTTTGCTATTTATGTTGAACAGAATTCTGGAATAAAAGGAATCTGTGGGATATGTGTTCAAAGAATAATAGGTAGTCTCAGGATGCTTGGGAACTATCTGGAATTTTAAAAGTCCCGGTAATTTAAGAGCAAATGAATATGTGAGGATACAGACAACTAATTGCCATGCTTTGGAAATCTTCCCTATGGGTAAGCAGACTATCTCAACAATCATAAGATATTATTAATTGTTAATTATAATACATTGTGCATTATAGGTTAGGGAAAGTCAGAAGCCAGTGCTGAGTGAATATGATCAGGCACTCATAAATTGTGTACCCCACACTTACTGTGAGCAATAGAAGATTTTTTATCTCTATATTATGACATTAGTGAGTAAGAGAACTGAAGCCTTCTCAGACTTTACTCTAAAATCTAGTAAGGCTTTTCATGGCAAACAGGCCCAAGTTCCCCTTCCCTGGAAATCACATGATTTATAAGGACTCAGACTTCAGAGCAGTGGGGAGTCACCCCTCTCCTCAGTGACTCCTCAGCATAAAATATGCAAAATAAGGACAGAAGTGCTTTCTCAAATGTACATTGGGTAGCTTACTGTTTCCTTGTTCCTGTACTTGGGGTAGATTGCCACACTTAGATTGTGCACCTGACTTCCTGCCAATGGAAGAAAAGGGTCAGTAGAGGGGTGGGGGAGAATTCCGTGTTAGGGCTTTATAACGTCACCATTTCCTTTTGTAAATTTCTTGTTCTCCTTGACCATTTGTCAGGAGGATGGCCCTTTCTAGAGATGGTAATAAACCATTCTTTTCTGCTTCCTACCTTGAGAAACCTCTGAGTATTATTTGTGTAAGGATTTCTGTTGCACACAGTTTTTGGGGTGCACATAATTTTGGGGGGCTCACCCGGGATTTATCATTTCATCAGAGGATCCCATAGACCCTTAACAAGAACCAGGAGCCAACAGAGGTTTCTCTGGGGTCCTTGGAACTTGTCTGTGAGATCTGACTCTGATAGGGTAATGACCTGAAGAGAAGGAGTTGGTTGGAAGCAGAAATTCCTGTTTTGCCAGAGAAGACCATACCGCTCTCAGGGAGGGGATCACACAAGTTTGTGTGTACAAACTCAGGTAAGCAAGTCCCTGGGTGATCCAAGGATGGGAGACAATCTAGGCAGTTTGAGTCTGCCAGACTTATCCTGCCAAGGAAAGAGTTAGATAGGCCTAACAGATCCTGATAAGATTAAAAGTGTGGGTAAAGAGCAATCTAAAACAGCCTGTCCAAAATATCTTCCTAACATTCAGGAGGATGTGAGATGTGCTAATTGGAATAATTTACCAAAATAAAAGGGAAAAGACCAAAGGAAGATGGTAAAATACTAGTTGCCTCATTTGGGCTGGCATCCCACTTGGAAGAGGCCAAGTATCTTGGCCAGAACAGGGCTCCTCTGAAGACTGAGTGCGCCAACAACTAAATTTGTATGTGAATTCTAGGAGCCTTTTAACAGGAAAGAAAAGTGGAAAAGTGAACATGGAGCCTTTTGGCCATAGGAGGATTTTGCTTTAAAACAGAAGAAGGGGGAGGACCCCAAAGGGGAATCAGAAGAACAAGAACAAAGGTCCTATCCCTGGGACCCCCTTCTTTCTTTATCCTCACCCTACTTTCCTCCACCACCAGGCATTGGGGCTTCCTGGCCCAGCCTCATCTCCTCCTAAGGGAATCAATGTGTGAGAACTTAATTGAGTTGGCCGGATCAGGCACAGGCATACATGCCCCTCTCCTGAGGGAACTGAAACAGTTGATAAAGATCAAGAAGTTTTCCTCTCCCTGGGATTGCAGAGCTGCTAAAGTTTCCCCTCTTCAGAAGTCTGGCTGGACCAAGGGATAGGTTATGTGAATGTCCCCCTCCCCTTAAGCAGCACTGAAATTAGAACTTTTAAGAAAGAAATTAAGCAGTTGCGAACCCCTTGGGGGTCGCTAATCAGGTTAATCAGTTTTGGGACCTAATTTGTATACTTGGGGGTAATTATTATCAAGCTTGGATGTATTATTTAGTGTGGAAAAGAGGGGAGAAATTAGGTGGGCCCCTTTGCAGGCTGGGGATAAATCCCTGCCTGTGGCCCAAGGGGGTCTGAGAGGTAAGGAAAAATTTCCTCTCCAAGACCCCAATTGGGATCACCATAACCCCATACATAGAGGGCACCTATAAGATATTAGAAACATAGTGATCCAGGGAATTTGGAATGCAGTGCCTAAGAACCAGAATTTAAAGAAAGTACAGTAAATACAGCAGGAGAAAGATGATGATGCTCCATATGCTTTCTTGATAGAGTGAAAGACAATATCAGAAAATTCTCTGGTCTAAATTTAGATTAAATTTAATTTATGTTAAATTTAAATTTAACCCAAGTGTGGTTAAAGCTATATTTCATTACTAATGCTTGGCCAGACATTAATAAAAATTACAGAAAATTCAAGAGTAGTAGGAAATCCTCCAGACTCCACTCCCCAAAACAAAAAGGGAGTTTTGAAAATTCTTGGGAGTGGTGGAATACTGTAGGAACTGGATTCACTCCTATGCCGTCCTGCCCAAACTTCTGTATCAACACTTATTGGATGAGAAACCTGACCATATAGTGTAGAATGAGAACAATAGAAAGAGCTTTGCTCAGTTAAAAGAGGCCCTGACTTCTCCTCTAATATTGGCTCTCTCTTCCCTAGAAAAGCCCTTCCATCTTTTTGTAAATGTAGAAAAGGGAATAGCCTTTGGCGTACTGATACAAATTAGAGAAGGGCGAAGAAGACCAATATCCTTCCTCTCCAAGATTCTGGACTGTGATGCCTGGGGATGGCCTACTTGTATTCAGGCTGTGGCCTCCGTGGCCACCCTAGTTGAGGAGAGTCAGAAGTTGATCTTTGCAGGGAGCCTTACAGTGAGTATTTCACACCAGGTGAAGTTGATTCTCAATCTCTTGGGTGGAGGTGCCGGGGTCAACTGTGCAGAAAATTAGCTGAATCCTGCTTGAGCAAAACACTAATACGTATGAGATGGTGAAGAGGATAGACTTAGATCAAGGGACACATTTCACTGTCAGGGTTCTTAAATCTCTGGAGTAGACCTAAGAAATTACCTGGGAACTACACACTCCTTGGTACCTTTCCTCTTTTGGCAAAGTGGAAAGAATGCATCAGGAAATAAAGAGACAGCTCACAATTGAAACCCACCTACCATGGACTAAGTGTTTCCTGCTAGCCCTTCTCAGGATTAGAACTAAGCCTAGTAGAGACATTGGACTATCTCCTTATGAACTTCTGTATGGACATCCATATCCTTGGGGGGAATGAAAAAAAAATCTAGTATCTGATATTGGAATACAAAGACAAATTTCTTAGAAATTATGTACATGCTTTGGTAAAACATCTCCATACTTTACAGAACAAAGGCTTGATCTAAGCTCAAACTCTGCCACTGGAGTCCAAGTGCATCAATACCAGCCTGGAGATTGGGTATTGATCTGGGTGCAGAAAAAGGAAAGCTTATCCCATATTGGGAAGGACCTTTCCAGATTCTGTTGACTTCAGATATGGCAGTCTGGACTAAAGAACGTGAGTGGACACACCATACTCGGGCAAAGGAACCTGTGAATCCTGCTGCTGAATGGACTATTGATCCAGAATATTCAGGGGAACTGAAGTTGTGTCTTCTGCAAAGGCCACCACCTACAGGCTGAGCTCATGAGCCCTGAACCTTTACTATAGTAACTCCTTTTCTTCTTATAATTATACTTATAATTATGCTAGTGGCTGGAATCCCTGTTTGTGTCTCTACCCCTTTTGCATAATTCTTTTACTTATATCAAGAGTGTAATACCACGGGATTTACCTTAACTCATCTCCTGGTCAGTATACCCTTTGTCCAGTTAGCCCCCATTCCCTGAATACTCAAAGAGAATACCGAAAACAGTTTTGATTACTGGAATAATCCAGAACACTTGGTCCAAAATGATAAGGCTAGAAGGGACAGCAAAGTTCTTAAATATATAAGATGTAATGTCCAGGAAGCAACCCCATATTGAGACCTATCCTGACTCTAATCTATATCTTTCTCCCTCCTTCCTAACTTACCCCCCAATCTGCTAAGATCCTGATACATGTCAGTTGTTATACAGTGTGTTAGAAATATACATAGACGTGAAAAGAAATAACCACTATCCTAAATGAGTTTATATATAGTGGTTCTCACCCTTCCTAATGCCACGAGCCTTTAATACAGTTCCTCATGTTGTGGTGACCCCGAACCACAAAATTATTTTTGTTGCTACTTCATAACTATAATTTTGTTACTGTTATGAATTGTAATGTAAATATCTGATATGAAAAATGTACTTTCATTGTTACAAATTGAACATAACCCATAGGTTGAGAACCGCTGATTTATACACTATTGGAGAAAACAGAAACAAACAAACAAACAAAAACATATATATATATATATATATATATATATATATATACATTGCACACATGTACACATATGTATATAATTTTGTATCTCTATATAAATATCCATATGCATATACATATATGTGTATGTGAACAAATACCTAGTCACACACATATACATGTGCTGATATATGTAAAACCATATATTTGTTATTGTTGTTCAGTTATTTCAGTCATATTTGACTCATAGTAACCCCATTTAGATTTTCTATGCAAAGATAAGGAAGGATTCCCACTTCTTTCTCCAGCTCATTGTACAGATGAGAAAACTGAGGTAAACAGGGTTAAATGACTTTGCTAAGGGTCACACAGCTAATAATTGAGGTAAGATTTGAATTTAAGTCTTCCTGATTCTAGGGCTGGTGCTCTATCCACTGTGACACCTAGGCACCCTACAATTTTATACAAACACACTCACATAGTACATATGCATATACATGTGTGTATGCATACATATGTATGTCTAGATATACACATACATATGCATATTTACATGCATCAATTTTTGTACATATTCCTCCATCAGGCTCAGTTTCCTAGTAGCAAGAACTGTAAACAGGTACTTCCACATCCAGTTTTGAGCCAGTTTTGAGTAGAGCTAAAGCTTTTTGAATGTCCGCACTAAGTATAGCAGCAATAATGTGAGCCCCCAGGAATGGAAAACCACCAGTCTGCTCTAGAAAAAAAATGAACTTTCACGGAGGCTGAAACTTCCATGCTTATCAGTATTGAGACTGGAACTGTGAGTGACTACTGTAATTCCAGCCTGGGTAACTCAATATATTATAGAGTTATAGATGAACATATTATATATACGTGTATAAAATATTTTCACATACACACATGTGCAGATGCATATTTATATATTTAATTATAAACTTATATATGTATAGACATAAAGAAAAAGAGATTGTTTTGACACAGATATACATATATAAATACATATATGTGTGTTTACACATGCACAACTATATATGTATATATAAACGTATATACATACACATATGCATACATATATCTGTGACATTTAAAAAAGTTTGAGAGACACAATTTCTGGGTAATTTTGTTGTTTTATTAATAAGACCAGCAGGTTATTAATAAAAGGATGTTCATTTTGGCTTTCTTTTAGACCAAAGAACCCTAATGACAGTGGGGTAACAATTTATATGCCCTTTGAAGAGAAGGTACTCTTGAGGAATGCCTAATCATTTCTGATTGGTTAATCAAATGGGAGGTAGGCTATTTTGGGGGTGACTTAGGTCACTTAAGTGTTGGGCAAAGAGCTATCAACTTTCATATCACCTGTATTGATGATAATGAGAATCAACATTTTCCTAGGACTTGTCTGAGCAAACACAATGAGCAGGAACACAGGCTAAACTTGGAATGTCTTTTATTGTCTAGTTAGATCTTGTTCTGTTCAAATCTTTAAACAAAATGTCCTACACTGGTGGGTTTCTGGATGAAGAAGTAGAAAAGTAGAAAAACCTTGGTCCAAAAAAAATTAGTAATTAACTATGAGAGAAATATTCACTGTGGTTTCAGCAGTATAAGAAAATCCTCATTAGGAATTCCCTTTTCTTAATGAGTATGACAGCTCTTTAGCTAATGAATAATTAAGTAATGAGTCCATGGTTACCCAACCAGTATGTGTGAGAACCTGGGATCTAGGTCTTCTTCACTTTGAGGTAAACGAATGTTAAGTAATTTCTGGGTTAACTTCATTAACAAAAAGACCTATGCATAGATGTGGGACAAGGATGATGATCCTTCAAAGGAGACAGAGAAGTGTCCAGATGTGTAGGAAGAAAACCAGAAGATGATGGAAAACAGGACCAATTAACAGAATTGCATTTTATTAAGGTCAAGAAAGAAAAAGACTGAGAAAAAGGCATTATACATGGTATTAATTGTTCATTGGTAATCCTGGAAACAGATATATTATGTGGTGAGTTTGGAATTTGGATGGCAATACCATTGAGAAGTGAACAAAAACTGAGAAAATGGATTTGTTTAGAGAGCTTTTCTGGAAGGTGACAGTGAAAGGGAGAAGAGATACATTATCATAGCTTGAGATAATTAGAAGACCAAGTAAAAGTTTGTCAGGATGGGTAAGACCTGAACTTGTTGAAAACAGTCAACACCAAAACATTTCCTCTTTCCAGAAAAAACAACAACAAAACCCCCCAAAACTAAGAAGCATAGAAGTAGTATCTGAGCTCAGTTACTGAATCTCTACATCAAATTTGCTTCATCTATAAAGCTATAAACAGGATATAGATATGAAAGGGCCTTTAGTGATCATCTACACAAACTCTTTTTTTTTCATATAAAGAAACTCATACCAGAAAGAATAAGGAACCAAACCAAAATCAGATGTTCTAGGAGTTGAACCTAGTTCTAACCCCAGACTCAATGATCTTTGAACATTATTACATACTGTTTGGAGGGTGAGAGCAAAAGGGAATTGGGTAAACAATGGTTATTTACAAACCATTCAATAAAATTAAAGTTCATAGCTGTATCCATCAAAAACATATTTACAAGTCAGTGAAGAAGAAATTAATGAAACCAGATGTGCAATATCTGTCTCATATTGTAATAGGTAAATAAAAGGCATTCTTTAAATTCAGGCCATTGTATGAATAAATTACTTGTTTTGGAGGAGTTAGAATAATATTAGTTGGAACTGTGCACAACTATGTTGTACCAAGTCTATATGTCTAGTTTTTATAAAGTGGAACATAATTTAATAAAATAAGGCTTTCAAATTTACCTATGTTTCTATGAAAACTCCCTTTAGTATACGTGGCAGAAATTATGTTATATACCACAGACTGTCCTGACTTTTTCCTGTCATAACAATAAGATAAATTTATGGTTCAATGGTGTTATTTTTCTTTTGGGGGGGGTGGAGAGGTTCATGTTTGGAGGCAAAATTTAAGAATATAATTACCCAGTTTTCAGTTATTCAAAATTAAATAGTTTAAAAAATTAAGTTTGGCTCAGAAATCAAAACTCTCCTGCAGCTCCTTAATAAGTGTGGTATGAGCTACTTTCTTTCAATAATTTCACTGCATTCCAATCTTTAATTGCATCCAAATGAACAAAGGAGTTATTTGTGTCTAGGGAATAAACATTACTGATACTGCTGCTAAGTAACCTTACCACTAGTTGAACAAATCATACTCCTTTCCAGTGGCTATTGAAAGACAGTATTTGTAAATGTGAATAATGACTTTTAATTATATTATACATTGTCATTTTGCTAAATTTTTTAGAACAATGCTGTATTTCAAGGAAAGGAAATAAATTCAATTATTATGTCAACCTGCTATATTTAAACTATTCCCTTGTTCTCTGGATATCAAAGTAAATTCAATGTTATAGCTTACTACAATCTTTAAAAAATGCTTTAAAAGAAAAAAATATAGTCCTAATCTTTAAAACAAAAAAAACAAATATATATTTTCAAAGAATATTACTCTTGTTCTTTCACATAATCTCTAAAAAGTGAGGTTATGATAAAAACCCAGGCAGGAGCACCTGTAAACAAAAAGGAGCATCTCTAATACTGAAACAAAAAGGATATTTGGAAACTAATTAAAGGAGTGTAACCCATGAGAGGAAAAAAGTTCATTTCCCAGAATGTTCTTGTGTGTACCCCTAAACCACTAATTGCTAGTTTTAAAATTAATCAAAATGGGGTCCCTGAGAGAAAAAAAAATCTTGTTAAAGCAATGGCTTATCATCCATATTGATGTTTGGGTATCGCTGAAAAAATATATCAAATGTAATCACACACCATGTAAATAAAGACAAAACAGCATAAAGGTATTTGGAGGAACAAAAAGATTATTTCAGAGTTGGACCTATGTAGATAAGATTAATAAGTGAAATTTATGCTCATTATTCATTATTCTTACACAAGGAGACACCCACCCTCTTGGGAATGCTTGCACTTTATTATGCAAACATGAAGAAAAAACTATGCTATAATTCATGCAAAGAGTTCTAAGAAGTTTGAAATCAACTAGTGAAAGCTAATTAGATTCTATGTAATTTTCTCTGCCTTCTCCTTCTCCTTTCCATTCAGTGTTAAAGTCATGCAAAGTAGACCTCACCAAACAATCCTTGCAGTGCTCTTGGCTGTTGATTTTCAGCACACAGGTGATGAGGAAGAAAGACAGAAAAAGCTGGGCTAAGAATCCACAAGAAAAAAGTTTTCCAAGATGTGGAGCAGTCCTCACATGTCTGAGCAACCTTTCCATCTTGCTTTCCTTCTGCTGTGTGTCTTCAGCACAGAGAAAAATGAGGAGAGCTCCGCCCATTTCTTTTTAGCCAATTATTTCTCTCTTTTCAGAGTCAGAAAGCAAATATAATCAAAGAAGTAGAAATAGAGTTGTTCTGTGCTCCAGTTTGAGGTGCTTGTACCATTTCATCTTACCCAATCTCTTTGTAATCTATACAGGAGTCTCTGATAATAGTGTAGGATTATTACTGATGTTTAAAAAATACAGGGACTAGACTAATGATTTTTTAAAAAGACAGAGGATATTAAATGTAGGTCTCTGGTTTTACAATCATCATATAACATTCCTCAGAATTAAGGCAGTCATTTAATTTAGGATAAATTGAGTAGCTCCCCTTGACCCCATTTAAAATACTTCCCCTGTTGTGAGACAGGGTCTGAAGAGATTGGTAAAAAATAAAACATCTATATAAAAATTATAACTTATTTCATTTATAGATCATATTAGATACCTTCCCGCCAATTCACTTTTTATATTGAGTATAATTTTTCTCAAAAGTTGGAATACCATAATTAAGTTTCTTCTGACATTTTCTCTTCCATATGACAATAATTCAAGAATCTGAGATTGTTGCAGTGTAGGCATTACCTTTGCTGAAGCAGATTTCAATATTTGCAATTAAGTATATGGTTCCATTACAGACATGCCCTGTTAAATGTCAGACCTTTGTCGTGTTTTTTTTCAGAATCTATTTTAAGTACTCTGGTACTCTGACTATGGGTATCTTTGAGGGTGGAAAGCATAATTCTAAAACCCCTGTTCTCCAATCAGATTAACTATTTTTTTCTCCATTCAATTGTATTTTCAGTTCCATATTCTCTCCCTTCCCTTTCCCACCCACTGAGAAGAAAAGAAATACAAAACTCATTGTTAACACAAAATCATGCAAGACAAATTTCTGCATTAGACATGTTATGGGGGGAAAATAAGAGAAAGTCATGATGAAGGAGATGGTTTCAGAAAATCCTGGAAAAACTTATATGAATTGAGACAAAAGTAAAATGAGGAAAACTAGAACAATTTATACAATAACAGCAATAATATAGTCAACTGTGAGTGCAGCTAGGTAGCACAGTGGATAGAGTACTGGGCCTAGAATCAGGAAGACTCATCTTCCTGAGTTCAAATCTAGCCTGAGACACTTAATAACTGTGTGACCTTGGGCAAGTCACTTAACCCTGGTTTTACTCAGTTTCCTTATCTGTAAAATGAGCTGGAGAAGGAACGAGCAAACCACACCAATATCTTTGCCAAGAAAACCCCAAAAAGGGTCATGAAGAGTCAGACATGACTACAATGTCAGAACAATAACACAACTGTGAAAGACAATAATTCTGATCAACAAAATCAAAACATTATCCACCTCCAGATAGAGAAATGATGGAGTCAGAGAGCATAGTGAAGTATGTTTTTTTCCCTCCCTTTTCCTAGTTCTTATTTTTGTTTTTGTCATACTATGACTAATGAAGATTATAGACTTGGTTACATTTCATGTACCGTTGATTTCCAAAGGGTTCCAGGGAATAATACTTTCCCCACCTTGGATTTCTTTCCTGCCCTTCTGCTTCTCTTTTCCAATGATATTTTCATGGATGAGATCACTGAGGGAGTGGGAAGTGATGTAATTTTTTTTCAAAAGTTAGATAACACAGCCCAGAAATGTCTTCAATATATAGTAGTTCTTTTGATGTGGTCAGATAATGAGTACTTCTGTGTTCTAGGTGTCAGCCTTCATTCCTTGTCAAAAGACTATATAATTCATGCATGTGAAAGAGACTTGGCACTAGTCAACAGCTTTCTAGCAACACACTCCAGGGAATCTATCACATTCAGTAGTTGCTCACATCCAAGCAATCTTCTCAAATACAATAAAATACCACCACTATCAGTATTAGTAGTACTTATTACCACTACTAGAACAGTAAGGCTATTACTAGCATAAATAATTTATTAATAATTACCCTTAATAATGTTAGGCATTATTCAGATTAATATCGCTATATTTTATAATTAATATTTCATTATTATAAAGTCTTTATTATGCCGAGGGGAAAAATTGAGACTAAAGGCTTTGGGCTTTAATCAAGAGATGAAATAATTCTAATGGATTAATACTTAGTCTCCTCCAGGAGTATCATTATTAAAGTTAACAAGGATAAATATGTAAGTATGAATTTTAAGAGACAATCATACTATAAAACTCAATGGGAAGAACATGTCTGTAGTAATCAATGTCTTCAAAATGCCAATATTAGCATATACCTCTGAGACAGTAAAATGGATGGCAACAAATTAAGAAAATTAAGCAAACAAAATCTCATACAATGTTAACAAAATATAGGATCCAACAAGTAAAATCAGCAACAGAAGTATTAATATTTCCTCATCAAAAATGAGGAAGAAGACTTAAAGATGTTCTCAGACTACATGAGTTTGAAATGTCCAGAAATATTTCCAGAACACATATAACTTAATAGAGAAATAATAAATATATACACATGCATATATATATATATATATCACTAGAATTAAGGAACTTATAAAATGGCAGAAATCCAATGGTTAACAGTACACAGTCAGGTTATAACTATCAGAAATGACAGGACGTTCATCCCTAGGAAGCACAGATCAGTCCAGAATTTAATAACGAAATGGTAGAAACTGTGCAACTCTAAGTGCAGGCTTGTGCAAATTTAGCACCTACCAATTGCCTAGAAAGGAGATTATTAAGTGACTTTATTTATACATATTATATCTCTCTTCCCTTTTATGACTATTTTTAGAAGATATCCACAATAGGTGCCTCAATTTCCTTTCAGCTCATTTTATTCTCAACCCTTCGTTATCAAGCTTTTGATTTAAACATTCAAATAAAACCGTTCTCTCCAAAGTTACAAATGATTTTTTTTTCATACTGTAAAATTCAGTGAAATTCTTTCAGTCTTTTTCTTTCTTGACTTCTTTGCATCATTTAACACTGTCTTTTACTATCTTCTTCTAGTCTTTCAAGACACTACTCTCCAGGTTCTTTCTGCCTGTCCGACAATTTTTCTGATGTTTCCTTTGCTGGATCTTTATCTAGGTTATGTCCACTAACTGTAGGTATCAACAAACCTCTGTACTTGGCTTTCTCTTCCTCATATTTTTTTTAAAAATTCATTTATTAATTTTCTTGTTTACATTATTCATTTCCACGAGATTTTGAATTACAAATTTTCTCCGCATCTTTCCCCCACCCACCCCAAAACAGCCATCCCACTGTATAACCCCTCCCCCAATCTGTTCACTCCTATGTCCTCCCCCATCGCCCCTCTGACTTTCTGGTAGGGAAAGATGGATCTACCTACCCCAGTGGCTGTATATCTTAATTCCAAGTTGCATGTAGTTAATAATCAATCAAACAATCAATAAATTAATAAATGAATGAATGAATAAATAAGTAAATTTTTAACATTTGATTATAGAACTTTAAATTGTAGATTCTTTCCCTTCCTTCCTCATCACCCACCCCCACTGGAAAGAAAAGTAATTCAATATAGGTTGTACATGTGTGGTTAGGCAGAACATCTCCCCAATGGACCTATAGTGAGAGACTGATTCTATATCTCTCCTTCCTATCCTGCTCCCCCCTTGTTCTGTTCTCTATCCTGTCTGTGTCCCATTACAGAAGTATGTGATTCCGGCAACCCTTTCCCCCAACACTTTGCTCTCCCCTTCATCATCCCATTTCTCATTCCCATACCCCCTCCTCTCCTGTGTGGCAATATATCCAGTTTAGAGTTTATATCAGTCCTTCCCTAAGACAAATTCAATGAGAGTAAGTTGACCCTTTCCCTTTTGCCTTCCTGTTTTTCACCTCCATTGTAACAGTTATCCCTTGCCTTTTCTATATGAGATGATTAACTCTATTCTGTCTTTCCCTGTCTTCTCTCATTCCAATCCTCTCCCTCCTCAGAGTTTCACCTTTTAAAATATTGTCCCTTTCTATTCAATTGATCCTGTACCCTCTATGAACACATATATACACATATTCAGCTATGTATTCATACTCATATATAAATCCTCCTACATAGACATATGTGTATGTATACATGTATATACATTCATATTCCCTTCACCTATCCTCATATTGAGAAAAATTTCATAAGTTACACCTATCATTTTTCCATATTGGCATGTAAGTAGTTCAACTTTGATAAGTTCCTTATGATTTCTTTCCAATGTTTACCTTCCCATGCTTCTTGTATTTGAGTGTCAAATTTTCTTTTCAGTTCTAGTTTTTTCAGCAAGAATGCTTAAAAGTTCTCCCCCTCATTGAATGACAATATTTTCCCCCTGGAACGTTATACTCAATTTTGCTGAATAGGTGAGTCTTGGTTGTAATCCTAGCTCCCTTGATCTCTGGAATATCATATTCCAGGCCCTTTGATCCCTTAATATAGAAGCTGCTAGATCCTGGGTTATCCTAATTGTGTTTCCACAGTATTCAAATTGTTTCTTCTTGGCAGATTGTAATAGTTTCTCCTTGATCTTTGGGTTCAGGATCCTATTTATAACATTCCTAGAAATTTTCTTTTGGGGATCTTTTTCAAGAGGTAA
>CM053600.1:55605169-55619972 GCA_028646575.1 Pseudocheirus occidentalis
TTCCAGCTCTTGCCAGTTCCTTGTTGTCCAGTTCCTTGTCCAATTCCTGTTCCATATTGAAACTCACAGTGTCTAGTCCACCTCAAATCCTTCACAGTTTCTGTTCAGTTGGGAAGACAAAGCTTAACAAAGCCACAATGACATCCACAAGCATTGCCATCATCAATTCACTTTCTGCCTGTGAAATCAACATATACCCAACAATAACTTCTGAGAAATCAACACAAATCATCAGTATAGTCCCTGGACCTCTGAAAATGTCAGCAAGACCCTTCTCCAGGATTTGTGAAAACATACAACAATAAAAACATGCAACAATAAAATCCTCTTTCAGGGATTCTGAACCAGCAGCAAGGCCCAGGGCTTCTGTAACAACAGTACCATCCTCGATCAGCAGATGAATCTGACAAAGTAACATCAAAACAGACAGACAAAATACCAGTACCACAGTCATGCTTCCTCCCAGTTCTTCTCTCTTCTCATTTCTCAGTTCAGCTATCAGTTTTCAGTTCTCAATTCTCAATTCTGATATCAATTCCTCTCTCTCTTCAGCAATGGCAGTTCAGTGTCCAGATGCTCACTCTCAGCAATTCTGGCCTCTCTCAAGCTTTGGGATTTTCCTTATATATGGAATTAGCTCCTCCCTGTTCTGGCCCTTTCTGTTACATCAACAAGTTCATCCCACCATGGGATTCAAAAGTTCTGAATCTTAATATTTGACACAATCATGAACTTGAAACAAGGTGCCAAGCACCTGTTTGTTTGCCAATACAAAGGGCATGCAAGATCTTCAAATTCCATTACTATTATAACACCATGCAGGCTTCTTCTGACTATAGTCATAAAGCTTTAAAATGAGGTTAGTTATTGTTTTTTTTCTGAAAATATTAACAACACAGAAATAGAAAGACGTGGTTGTTATCACTCAATGATGTTTAAAAATAATTAGGAGCAATATTGAATTCATTGGCTTTCCCTTTAAATATTTCACAATTATTTTTATTTTCTTCTTCCATCTTATAAGTATATACCACAGCTCAAAGAGAGAAGGGATTGTTTAGTTTTTTTCACATTTTAACTTAGACACCTTGAAAATTATTCTTTTAAAATATACTAAATGGTACTTCTGGGAACCAAGATGTCAGAATAAGCACACTTGCCTCCAAAGAACCACAAAATAACACCCCAAAGCAAATCATGGAACAACAGAACCAGCAAAAATATGGGGTAAAAAAAAATTTTAGCTTGAGAAACTTGCAGGCAAGGTTTGTGTCACTGAGGTAAAAGAGTAATGTAGTCCAGGACAGGAAGCATCCCAGGAAGCAAGTCAGAATCAAGCCCTACCTTAACAAACCAATGAGATATCCTAAGCCCCAGTGTGGTGGGACAAATGCCAGAAAAAGAAGGCCCTATGTATTGCATCATAGTCAAGGGAACAGGCAGACCACAGTTCTGAAAACCACCACATGCTTCAAATAGCCGTAAGCAAGCAAGCGACTTCAGCCAGACCTCCATGTACCATCTGTGTAGCTTGTGGGAAATTCAGAAACACCCCACCAGCCTTGAAAGATGACAGACACCAGCACTAGCACCCCAGTTCAGCACTGGGCAAGCTGCCAGATACCTATGGCCTCCAGCAGCAGCAACTACTACCCAACTGAACTCTTCAGCACAGCACCAGACACAAAAGTCCCCTGTGATCCTCAGGGCAACATCAGGGCAGCACCAAGGAAATAGCCTGGGCCCATAGCTCCTGACAGAAGAGGTCTGAGACAGTTCTCCTTTGACCCTAGAAGTAGAGCTCAAATGTAAAAGAAATGAAAAAGGCTGAAAAAGAGGAGCAAAAAACAACAAAAAAGAATTTGACCACAGGAAGCTATTGTGGTAACAGGGAAAATCAAGACACAAACTCAGATAAGGAGAGCAATGGCAGAACAGCTATAGAGAAATCCCAAACAAAAACTAGAAATTTGACTCAAGCCTAGAAAGACCTCATGGAAGAGGAGCCTAAAATCATGAGATGTAGAAGAAAAATTGGGAAAAGCAATGAAAGTAAGCCAAGAGAATTATGAAAAAAGAGCCAACAGCTTGGAAAAAGAAAAAGGAAAAAGAAATGTTCCCATAAAACAGAAGCAGATAGTAGAGTGAATCAAAAAACAGAATCCTGCAATATGTTGTTTACAAGAAACACACTTGTTGCAGAGAGACATACACAGAGTAAAGATAAGTGGCTGGAGCAGAATCTATCATACTTCAGTGGAAGAAAAAAAAATAAACAGGAGTAGCAATCCTGATCTCTGACAAAGCAAAAGCAAAAATAGCCCTGATTAAAAGAGATAAGGAAGAAAAGTATATTTTGCCAAAAGATACCAGAGACAATGAAGCAATATCAATACTAAGGACATATATACCAAATGTTATAACATCCAAATTTTAAAAGAGAATTTAAGTGAGTTACAGAAAGAAATGGAAAGAAAAGCCATACTAGTAGGAAACCTCAACTAGAGGGGAACTCCCCTCTCAAAACTTGATAAATTTAACCAAAAATAAATAAGAAACTTAAGGAGGAGAATAAAATATTAGAAAAGTTGTAGATGATAAAACTTTGGAGAATACTTAATAGATGTAGAAAGGAATATACCTTTTTACTCTGCAGTACATGGCATCTACACAAAAAATGACCATGTATTAGGGTATTAAAACCCTCAAAATCAAGTGTAGGAAGTCAAAAATTTTAAATGTATTCTTTTGGTGTTATAATGCAATAAAAATTATATTCAACAAAAGGGAGTGAAAAGATAGGTTAAAAGTTAATTGCAAACTAAATACTTTAATCCTAAAGAATAAGTGTGTCAAAAAAGAAATCATAGAAACAATCAATAATTTCATTAAAGGGAATGACAACAGCCATTTATGAGATGTAGCCATAGCAGTACTTAGGTGAAAATCCATTTCTCTAAATTCTGAAATTCTTATGAACCACATACATAAAGTTTTGGCTGTTTGCTATCACTCTGTAACATTAAAGAATTATTAACAGCAGTGTTGGATTACTGGCTTTTTCTTTAAAATATTTCATGGTGATTTTTATTTTCTTCTTCTCTTATAAATACATACTCCCAGCTCCAACTGGGAAGGATTACTTTTTTCTTGACATTTTAACTTGGATATCTTGAAAGTTTATTTTTAAAATTGATTATATGTTTGTTTAGAAATCACACAACCAAATATTAAATTGTGCTTTCAGTTATTAGACTCACTATTGTTTGAAGGTGAATTATGTGATCAGAAGTTGAAGTAATCAAATATTGTGATTCAGAGTGATATGTGCAAGCATTTTAAAAAATAAAATATTTAAATAAGGAGCTCTTCCAAAGTAAAAGCTTTGGCATCAGCTTTCAATGATCTTTTATTACATTGAAGGATTTTAGGTGGCAATTGTAAGTAAAAACACCATTACCAATTTACCCTGCCCTATTCTAGTCCCAATTGTCATTGGAGTGCTCTGCCACAAAATTAGGAAAATGTTTTCATATTAGGCAGTTAAATATACCTCAGTGTGGTTGAAAACAGTCTACTCAGTTCTGACAAGAGTTTCAAAGAAATTATTGACTAGTTTTCGACATTAAGGAGTTTTTCTGATTTTGCTAAGCAGGTTACTATGTCAAGAACTTCTGCTTGGGAGATCTATATATTATTCATTTATCTATTCTTTCCCTTTCAAAGACTAAGCTAAAGTTTGCTTAAGAACTTGAAAGACTTGAATATAAAAGCTACTTGGCTCAGGGTAATAATACTGTTCTGAAGGAGAATCAGCATGCTTAAATTGGGAGATTTATGTCTTTATGTAGAAACAGTTTTGTGCAATGGAAAGGGAGTTAGTCAAAAGGAAAAAGTTAGTCATTTCTAACTCTTAGGTGTTAGAAAACCTTGATTCAAATCCCACCTCTGGAAAAAACAAAGCTATCTGTAGTCATGAGAAAGTCCTAACCCACTATTGATTAGAGAAATATAAATTAAAACAACTCTGAGGTACCACCTCACCCCTATTAGATTTGCTAATATGACAGAAAATGAATATGATAAATATTGGAGAGAGTCTATGAAAATCGGGACACATGCACTACTGTTGATGTTGTGAAGAGATTGAGCAGTTTTGGAGAGTAATTTGGAACTTTGCAGAAAGGGCTATAAAACCATTTGACTCAGTAATACCACTACTATGTCTGTATCTCAGAGAGAGTTTTTTTTTAAAGAGAGAAAGGAATAACTTGTATGCTCAAAAATATTTATAGCAGTTACTTTTGTGGTGACAAAAAAAATTGGACATTGAGGGGATATCCATAAGTTGCAGAATGGCTAACCAAATTGTGGTATATGATTGTGATGGAACACTATTGTGCTATAAGAAATGACAAGCAAAATGCTTTCAGAAAAAGCTGAAAGGGCTTACATGAACAGATGGAAAGTGAAATGAGCAGAACCAGAAGAACATTGTACATAACAACAGCAATATTTTACAGTGATCAACTTGCATCAACTTAGCTAGTCTTAGCAATACAGTGATCCAAGAAAATTCTGAGGAATTTTTGATGAAAAAATGATATGCATTTCCAGAGAAATGACTGATGGAGTCTGAATGAAGGTCTAAGCATGCTTTTTAAAACTTGTTTTAATGCAATTTATTTTGTATATAGCTTCTTTGTAAATAGTTCTTAGTGTATTATCTTTTCCATTAGACCATGAATTATTTGACAGTATAAGTGGTCTTTTATATTTCTTTGTATCCCCAGAGTTTATAGGTCAATATTTGTGAGTCTGAAGTATCATTTTATCATTTCTCAGAGGACAACCAACCACTTGGTAAAAACACTGTATGTAGCTGTAACATTGGAACTCTTCAGTTAGTGAATCTTAGAGTCTGCAAGCTTAATGCTAGAAACAGCAGCTGTTTTTGAAGCTGACATTGCCAAGACCTACATTCAATCAGCACCATGACCACAGTGGAAGCAGGTCTAAACCTCACTGGGGCCTGAAGAATAAACACATTATGTCCAGCATGATTTTCAGAGCTGTCTGAAGCTATGAATTTTTCCCACAGAGCCTAAGATGGACAAGTACAGTCTATAGAAACTACATAGTCATTCAACTGATGACCCAGTAACTCAGGTACTATTTTTAGTCAAGAGACTGATCTTTAAGTTTCATTATTTGATAAAATATTTAGGAAATATTTGCTACTTACATAATTGTCCTTTCTCTATTGTATTCAGTGTACAGATTGGTGACTCCACTTGAAGAAAATAAGATATTATAAATTATTCTTCATTTTATACTTTAATTACAAAATCAGAATTTTAATTTGCTTAATTTGAGGGCAGGGAGCATTTTCAAAAAAAAATCATAGTGCCTAGCACTATGTGTATATATATATATACATATATATATATACATATATATATATATAATAGACATTCAATAAATACTTGATGAATTTAATTGCAGTTAGATTTTGTACATTGCTCAAAGGAGTTTTTATATGAAAGTGTTGACTGTGCTATTATGTTAATAAATAATAATGACAACAGCTGATATTTATATAGCTTCTTAATGTTTTATAAAGTGTTATGAGAGATTTATGAAAAGAAATATATGTAGTTTTTAATTTATTCTCTACGACAACACTACAAGGCAGGTAGTACAAATATTATTACTCTAAATTTCCCAATGAAGAATCAGGTTCAAAGAGACAGTGATTTGTCCAAGATTACATAGTAATATATAGCAGAGTGAGAACTTAAAGCAAAGTCACAAGGGAACACCTAATTTGATATTCAAAGAGAGCTTAGAGAACATCTAATAAAAGATTTGCATTGTCAGTGAAATGTTGGTAAATGATTTAATAACTGGCTTTCTGAAAGAAAAAAGTAACCACTTTTTAGTTTATTCTGAATTATTGACATATTCTTCATCACTTTCTTATGTCTTGATAATCAACAAAACAAGATATCAAGAACTGATTTATAACATTTGCTGATAAATGAAGTACAAATGCTGACATTGAAAATTTAATGCTGTCTTGGAAAGCCCAAAAGATCTTTCTCCAGTGAGCTACAGATAAGGAAACTGGGCTCAAAAAGGGAAGTTACTTGCCCAGAGTCAGAGGGAATAAGTATCTGAAGAAGGATTTGAAGACAGGCTACCAAATACAGGGCTCAATATTATGACTTACAAAACTGAGGTATGTCTGTAAAATTCAGGAGGTTTCATTCAGTTATGGAATTTCTACTTAAAACTTAGAAATGCAAGGTAAGCATCTATATTAGAGCTAGAGGTTAGACAAATATTGATAGAACATGGCTCCTGCTTACATGGGGAAATTAAGTCGTGGAACTAATACAAAATACATTTTTAAAAGACTTGCTTGATGGAAAATAATCTGAGTCCATAAATTTGCTAATTACAATCCAAACAGAATTGACAGAGATTTTAGACCACACACAAACACACATATTAAAGCAGACCCACGAGGATCTTGAAAATAATTTTTAGTCATCAAATCATAGAATCATAATCAATCAAACTCCTTACTTGGCATTCAAAGCCCTCCACAATGGGATTCTCACTGATCTTTCCAATCTTACCTTATACTACTTGTATTTACACTTTCTACACTTCAGCAAAACTATGTCACTTGCATTAACTTTGGACCTCTCTTCTCCTGTCTCCATGCACTTATCCTGCTGCATACAGTCCTATTACATCTTTGTTGAAATTGTTCTCTTTCTTCAATGTCCAGTTCAGTTGCCACCTTCTCTAAGAAGCTGTCCTTGATTCTTCAAGCTAGAGTGAACCCTTCCACCTGGAATTTCTCATGTTAACTCCCATATCCTTTATAAATTTATTATATTATCAGTTATAACTATGTGTGCACATACAGTAGTAAACTATAGCCTCCTTGAGGACAAAGGTTGTTCATGTTTTTATCTTTGTATAGAGTTAAGACTAGATATGCTACTACATTCATGTAGGGAACTGCCAGATAGGAAAAATCAGTATATCAACTTGGATTTGCACCTTCTCTGCAATCTATAAACTTAGAGAGTTGCCTAGGGCACAAAAGAATAACCCCAAGGTCATCATTTGGCAGAAGCTGGACCTAGATATTTTGGTTTTAAGGCTACTCCTCTCTCCACTAGGCAACACTGTCCTTCTTGTTCTCTACCTATCAAGCATTTAACAAATGATTATTAAATTGATTTGACCTATTTACCACAACTTACATGACAGATATATTCACTCCTAAAAATGTCATTACACTTGAGTGGAATCTGAACCTACTAAGAAGCAATTACTTTTTATAATGAATAACATATAAATAAATAGAGATCAATGTCAAAGCATCCAACTTATATATCTACCTATATGTTTAACTATCTAAAATGCATTGGTTATTTTGAACTTGTTAATATCTGATTGTGATGTCTTTATAAAATCTGTCATGCTAACTCTAGTCTTGTCAGTTTACTTTATATATCTCTTTCTGAAATCCATCAATAAAGAATGTGTGGGGAGTGGCTAGGTGGTGCACTGAATAGGGCACTGGCCCTGGAGCCAGGAGAACCTGAGTTCAAATCCAGCCTCAGACACTTGGCACACTTAATAGTCATGTGACTTTGGGCAAGTCACTTAACCCCAATTGCCCTTCAAAAGGAAACAAAAAACGAATGTGTGCACTATTTCTAATCAAGATGTTAGTCTTTGGTTAAATTCAAATTGAAAATATATTTACACGGTAAATTATTTTGGTTGGTCAACATCATAATAATAGTAGTAATAATAATTTATATTAACATATATATGTCTCTTATCCCATTTAAGCCTGACCCTGCTACCCCTCCCCCAAAAAACATTTCTATTACTCCCATTTTACAGGTGTAGAAACTGAGAACTAATAAGATAAGGTGTTTTGCTCAAAGCTACATAGCAGGTTAATGATTTTACCGGGTTTACAATTCAGTTGTTCTGAGTCTCTGTTGAGTGATTTACATCATACCATACTGTGTATATGATTTATTGATTTCTCTAGAATCTTTCCTTCCTATCAATCTGGCAATTCAACTTTTTGGACCATTACCTTGTAAATATATTATAGGAACAGGTATATCTGTCCATTAAGATAGCCATATTTGACAATGCTGGGATTTATGATCCTGAGCCTTTTTTATTGTTCTACTTCCTTTATTTTCCCCAGGTTTTTATATTTTCTCTTTTGTTTTCACTTTCCTTTGTTTGACATGGCCAAAGCCAAAAATCCAATACATTTTTATTTTTATGTTTATAGTTATTACACACATTTTTTTCACAAAGTCATGCAGTAATACCACAATTGGACAACTACAGTGATAATACTGTGTAGCTCTCCTGTGCTATTTTATGAGGCAATAATCTTGTTCCTTATGAGAGAACTAGATTACAGTCCCATAAAAAGACAATAATATTGCTATTACTTTACAAGCATTTTAGTTGATCTTTTATTTGCTTTTAAATGTGGTCCAGTGAAGATAGTTAGAAGCTGGGGTTTCTCTAAGTGTACCTGAACTGAAAAACAAAAACAAAAGAATAAAACATCATCATTAGATCCTATTTAATATGGATTGAGACACTAACGTATCATTTCTGTTTTTTTTCTTACTTCAGCTATAAATTAGAGCCTTAAATAATTATGATGTTGAAGATCGAATGGTCTTCAACAAAATTCAAAATCAAAACAGATGCTGAGTCAGGAAAAGAGATACTTTTGTCTAAATCACTGTTCCTTAAACTGTACTTCTTGGAACCCTATGGCTCCATTAAGCCATGCAAGGAATTGATACTATGAAACAAACAAACCTTAATGGCAGACTGGAAGGTGGGTGTATCAAACTCATAAACTTCACCAAATACTCAGTTGAAGATGATTGGAAATGTGTCAAACCAGTAATGTGACAAAAATAAAAGCTACCAGGGCAACTAGGTGACAATGAATATAGCACCACCCCTGGAGGCAGGAGGATCTGGTGTAATGCCATGCAAGAGCTGCTTCCCCAAAGAATGCTACCATGAAAAGCTTTTAAGGTTCTGATTACACAGTATAGTGAACACCCCATTTGTTCAATTAGAAATCAAGGCAAACTTCACAACTAATCAAGGTACAGTGTAATATTCACAACATTACATCTTATCACAGAAAATCACAATGCAGTGTTCACAGCAGCTTAATATTAGGATGGTTACATAGTTTTCACTACAGTAGCCACAATATTTAGAAAAAAGAATTAAAAAATAATCATCTGGTTTCCCTAAGGGGGAAAACCCTCCTTACTTAATCATTCACTCATTTCACAATACAATAATCAATCTTCCATTCATGGGGCAAGCATAGATAAACTTAATCAGTCACTTACCTAACAATCAGTCATGAAGTATCATTAATCACTAAATACAATCATTAGAAAATTACAAAGTACTCTACCCCTTGGTGTCTAGTACATTTCACTATTATTATGCATCCAAGGGTAGGCCTTTTCTTCATCTTAACTCAGGGTGGTCTCTCAGATTCTCTCTCTCTGGAATTCCTCTTATATACACACACCAACCTCCTATCTCAGTCAACACCCTCCTGCCACATCAGCAACAGGAGACAGAATTCATGCCCTCCGTTCACACAGGAGACAGAGTTTACACCCTCTCCCTCTTTCACAGAAATACTTAGCCCTTAATTACTAAAGACCAAGTACCAGCTAAATTAATTACCTTTACATCTTGGTTCAAATTTGGCCTCAGACACTTGACACACTTACTAGCTATGTGCACTTGGGCAAGTCACTTTATCCCAATTACCTTACCAAAAAATAAAAAAAAATAAAAGTTACCAATGCATCTATAATCATGATAAAGATTTATTGTTTCTCTTGCAGAAGGGATGAGATAATACCTTTCTCAAGTAGCATTTTTTCATTTAAAAATGATAGATTGAAAGAAGTGAATCAGTGCACTTCAGGGTGTTTTAATTAAGCATGGTGTAAGGAAAGTAAATGACAGGGGTCATGGGTTCGAATTCTGGATTTCCTGCTTACCACCTTTTGACTTTGGACAAGTCAATTTGTCTCAGCCTCAATTTCCTCCTTATACAGAAAATGAGAAGTTGGTACTAGATAACCTCTCAGCAACTATCCTAAGTTACAACAGTCTAAAATATTTATGAGTCTAGGGTTCATAGCCATCATTTTTTGAGATATAATAATGAGGAATGAGAAGCAGTGTCAGTGTGGTGTAATGGAACAAACATTGTATGAAGAGGAAGAAGACCTGATCTATTGTCATCTAGCTCTACCACAACCTAGTTCACCTCATTTCCTTCATTTCCAGATATTGAAAACAAGGGCTTTGTATTTTCTAATGCTTCTTAAGCTCTAACACTAAGATTTAATTATAGAAGACTGAAAAGAAAATGTTTCAGTGGAATTTTAAAGATATCTGTCTATCTATCTATGTATCTATCTGTGTATCTATGTATGCATGTATGTATGTATGTATGTATGTATGTATGTATGTATCTATCTATCTATCTATCTATCTATCTATCTATCTATCTATCTATCTGTCTATCTGTCTATCGATCTATCTATTCCCTCCCCCTCTCCCTAGCTAGATAGCTATCCATCTAGTGGTTTGAATTAACCTTGTATAGAGCCTGGAAATTATGACCTGAAATCAAAGCCTCAGGCTTATGCAGACCAGGTTCTGTCTGAGGAGACTGCTCATACTATTTTTGATTCAGGTTCCAACCTAGGATGACACCTGCTTTGTGAACATCAGAATTGTGCAAATTCTATACCAAGAGAAAAAAAGCCCATGGAAAGATTCTGACTAATAAGATGTTAAACACAGGATGAACTCTGTATATAACCAAAAAGTAAAAATATAAATAACTCATGACTGAAACCATAAAGAATAAAAATATCTCCTTCTGGGGTGGCTAGGTGGCGCAGTGAATCAGCCCTGGAGTCAGGAGGACCCGAGTTCAAATCCAGCCTCAGACACTTCACACAAAAACTAGCCATGTGACCTTGGGCAAGTCACTTAACCCCAACTGCCCTCCAAAAAACAAAAAGAAAAAAAATATCTCCTTCCTTCCTTTTCTTGTAGGCTTCTTTTGTATACTGATAGGTTCAATGGGCCTTGCTCAACTCTCCTCTATCAGAGCATATGGGGTATTTTCTGAAGATAAAAATCCTTCCTATTTTTTATAAACAATGATCCTTTTCAACTCAGATCTACTCAATCTATATATGTCAATATATCCATGAAGGACAAAGTCTAAGTTTACTAAGCTATCCTATAACTCTGTCCACTTCTCCTTCTTAGATTCTTCTACTTGGTTCCCTTCATCTGGTGCTACAGCCTTCATGCACATAGTATTCTGGTGGGAACACATGATTATTTGGAAAGCAGATCAGAAGTGTTCCTCAAAAATGTAGGCCTATGGGGTGGAACCAAGATGGCAGAGTAGAAACAGTACTTCTGCCCAGCTCTGGCTTCCACCTCCCCAATACACATTAAAAAATTACTCTAAATGAGCTTTCAAGTTACAGAACCCACAAAGTGACAGAGAGAAACAAATCCACCACTGAAAGAAGCCTGGTAAGCCAGGAGGAATGGTCCATCACAGCTAGCTGGGAACTGAGGGCAGTCCCACCTGAGCAGCAGTTTCAGTTGCATGGTGGCCCTGAAGAGCAATGACTAGAGCAGACTTCATGAGACTAAATCCCCAGCAGCTGTAGTGGCTTCCAGACTTATCAATCCATAAATGCCAAAGACAAAGCAAGAGGTCAGCGTGGGGGTGGCTAGGTGGCGCAGTGAATAGAGCGCCGGCCCTGGAGTCAGGAGGACCTGAGTTCAAATCCAGCCTCATACACTTAACACAAAAACTAGCCATGTGACCTTGGACATGTCACTTAACCCCAACTGCCCTCCAAAAATAAAGAGGTCAGCGTGAAACTTGGTTAGTCCAGGGAGGGGATAGAAGAGTGTGGTACAGCTGCTACTGCCTAAGTGAGAAGCAGTGAAGGTCTGGTGGCTGCAGCCACTACCAGGTAGCTGCTTCCGGAGCTTCTGGCCTGCATATTGTAGGGGGACCAAGCAACCATTCAGAGATTGTAGTCTCTTTTTTTGACCTGCTTGGATATGGATTGTGGTCTTGGGTGGTGGTCCTGGCATGTGTGACCAGTGAGCCAGAGAATGTGGGGGCTGTAGAGAGGGTGCCCATCTAATGGCTCCAGCAGCTTCAAAAACCCAAGTAATTTGGGACATAGCTTTCTCCATTCTGGCAGCAGAGTTCTACTGTGGCAAAGAGCTCAAAAATCAAGTAATTGTCTGCCAATATGAGCAAGAAACAGACGAACAAACAGAAGATAGAATCCTTTTTGGGGGGACAAAAAAGGATCAAGGCATGGAGGGATAGGAAGTTAGAACTCCTGCATCAAAAGCCTCCAAGACAATTATGAACTGCTAACAGGCCATGGGGGAGCTCAAGAAAGATTATGAAAATCAAGTAAGAGAAGTAGAGGAAAAATTGGAAAGAGAAATGAGAATGATACAAGAAAATCATGAAAAACGAGTCAACAGCCTGCTAAAATAGACCCAAAAATACATTGAAGAAAAATATCACCTTAAAAAATAGACTAACTCAAATGGCAAAAGAGGCCCAAAAAGCCAATGAGGAGAAGAATGCTTTAAGAAGCCAAATTTGTGAGATGGAAAGGGAATTTAAAGAACTCACTGAAGAGAATAACTCCTTCAAAGTTAGGTTGGAGCAATTGGAAGCTAATGACTTTATAAGAAATCAAGATACTATAAAAACAGATCCAAACAAATGAAAAAATAGAAGGAAATGTGAAATATTTCATTGGAAAAACCACTGACCTGGAAAATAGATCCAAGGGAGTTAATTTAAAAATTATTGGTCTACCTGAAAGCCATGACCAGAAAAACAAACTAGAAATCATCCTTCAAGAAATTCTCAAGAAAAATTGCCTTGATATTTTAGAACCAGAGGACAAAACAGAAGTTGAAAGAATTCACAAATTACCTCTTGCAAAAGGTCCCAAAAAGAAAACTCCTAGAAACGCCATAGCCAGGTTCTGGAGTTCCCAGATCAAGGAGAAAATATTACAAGCTTCCAAGAAGAAACAGTTTAAATACAGTGGAAACACAATCAGGATACCATAGGTTCTAGCAGCTTCTACATTAAGGGATTGAAGGGCCTAGAATATGATATTCCAGAGATCAAGGGAGCTAGGATTAAAACCAAGAATCATGCAGCAAAATTGAACATAATGTTTCAGGGGAAAATACAGTCATTAAATGAAGGGAAGAATTATCAAGCATTCTTGCTGAAAAAAACAGAACTGAATAGAAAATTTGACATTCAAATACAAGAATCATGAGAAAGTAAACGTGGAAAAGAAATCATAAGGAACTTATCAAAGTTGAACTATTTACATGCCAACATGGAAAAACAGTAATTGTAACTTATGAAACTTTTCTCAGTATGAGGATAGATGAAGGGAATATAAATATAAACACACACACATGTATACACACATATGTATGTACATATATGTGTGCATATATGTATAGTACACATATGTCTATGTAGTAGGATATATATGCATATGAATACATGTCTGAGTGTGTGTGTATATGTGCACATAGACAGAAGGCAGAAGACCAATTGAATAGGAAGGGATGATATTTTAAAAGGTGAAATTGAGAGGTGGGAGTGAAATAGAAATGAGTGGAGACAGGGAGAGACAGAATGGGGTTAATTATCTCATATAGAAGAGGCAAGGAATAACTGTTACAATGGAGGAGAAGAACAGGAAGACAAAAGGGAATGGGTCAACCTTACACTCACTGAATTTGGCTTAGGGAAGGAATGACGTACACTCTGAATTGGGTATCTTGGCCTACAGAAGAGTAGGTGAGATGAGGATGAGAGGGGGGATGATGGAGTGAAGGGCAGGGTGGGGCCGGGAGGGTTTTTAGAAGCACTCACTTCTTTAAAGGGACAGGGACAAAGTAGAGAATGGAAAAAGGGGGTGGGGTGGAATAGAAAGGAAGAAAACATAGTCAGTCTTTCACAATATATCCATTGTGGAGATATTCTGCATAACTACACATGTACAGCATGCACTGAATTGCTTGTCTTTCCAGTGGGGGTGGGTAACGAGAGAGGAAGGGAAAGAACCTAGAATTTTAAGTTCTATAACAAAACGTTAAATATATATATGGATACATACATACATATACCCATATATATGTATGTATACACACACACACACACATATATATATATGTTTGTCATTATTATTATTATTGTCAATTACATGCAACTGGGAATTAAGATATACAAGCACTGCAGTAGGTAGATCCATCTTGCCCTACCAGAAAGTCAGAGGTATGTTGGGGGAGGACACAGGAAAGAACAGATTGGGGGAGAGGTTATACAGTGGGATTGCTCTTTTGGGGTGGTGGATAGGGGAAAAATAGGGAGAAAATTTGTAACTCAAAATCTCATGGAATTGAATGATATAAACTAAAAATCAACAAAAGTAAAAAAAAGAAAAAATAGAAGGTAAACAGGAAAAAGAAATCATAAGTAACTTATTAAAGTTGAATTATTTACGTTCCTACATAGAAAAATGATAATTTTAACTCATAAGACTTTTCTGAGACACCTGAAGGAAATATAATATGT
>CM053600.1:55620072-55633529 GCA_028646575.1 Pseudocheirus occidentalis
TGTGTGTGTGAATACATACCTATATACATATGTATAGGAGGATGGATGTATGTACGAATATATATATTATATATATGTGAGTGTGTTCATTTGTATGTTCATGTATATTTAGAGAAAGGGCACAGGATGAGTTGAATATGAAGGGAGGATATCTAAAAATAAAATTAAGAGGTGAGAGAGGAATTTATTGGGAGGAGAAAAGGAGCGATAGATTAGGGTAAATTATCACATATAAAAGAAGCGAGAGAAAACTTACAAAGGAGGGGAAGGGAAGGAAGGTGAAAGGGAATGGGACAGCATGATTCTCATTTAATTTGGCTTAAGGAGGGAATAACATACACACTCAATTAGATATCTTACCCTTCAGGAAAATATGGGCTAGGGGATAAGAGGGGGGATAATAGAAGGAGGGCAGTTTGTAGGAGAAAGTAGTTAGAAGCAAGAATTTTTGAAGAGATTGGGTCAAAGGAGAAAATAGATTAAGTGGGGGGCAGGATAGGATGTAGGGAAATATAGTTAGTCTTTCACAATATAACTACTATGGAAATGATGTGGGTAACTACACATGAACAATCCATATTGAATTGTTTATCTTCCCAGTGGGAGTGGGTGAGGAGGGAAGAAGGGGAAAAATCTGAAACTCAAAGTTTTAAAAATTAATATTTTAAAACTGAGTTTTTAACATGCAAATGGGTAATGAGATACACAAGTACTGGGCTATAGAAATCCATCTTGCCCTACTAGAAAGTTAGGGTGGTAAAGGGGAAGAATATAAGAGAGAACAGATTGAGGGAAGGGACTATTTTGTAGGCTTGCTATTTGGGGGTGGGAGTAGTGGAAAGATGTGAAGAGAAAAAATTGTAACCCCAAATCTTGTGGAAATGAATTTTGAAAACTAAAAATAAATAAATAAATAAATAAATAAACAAAAAATGTAGGCCTCCCTCTAGAGAAGTCAATCTATATCTGTAGCCTTTCTCTCCTTCCTTTTGATTGTATATTCCTTGAAGGCAGAGACTGTCTTTTGCACTTTTTATATTCCCAGCACTTAGCACAATGCCTAGTACATAGCAGGTACTTAATAAACATTTGTTAGATTGAATTATTAAATTCTGATCATTTCTCCCTCCATCCTATTGTCTAAAAGTCAGGATAGAGTTCAAGTTTAGTATCTCATCATAAATTATCAACTATTAATCATCATGAATATAGCGTGAATGGGTAACGAATATTCAAGACAAGCCAAATTTATGCCTTATCAAGGAAAAATCATGAATGCTACAATAATTTTCCTATTTGTAGCATAAGAAAAACAGGAAAAGTATATACGTACATATATATGTGTGTGTATATACATACATGTATATATACATGTATGTATACACACACACACACACTCTGTCAATAAGACATCAGTTCCAGAACAAAGGACTGCCATCAACAGAACAGCAAGGAATCAAGACCATACATACCTGCTTTAGAAATTTTGAAAGTACACATGAATGAGAATGAAAGAAAAATAACAACAACAACAATAATAATAATTGCAAGCATTTATATAGTATTTTAATGTTTACAAAGCACTTTGAAAATCAGGATTGGTGATCAACTGTTCAAGATTAGATAGCATTCATCTAACAAGATAAAACCACATCAAGTTTTCAAATAACTTTCTTTGCACATTTAAAAAGTCGTTCAGGAAAGAAAAATGTCTTTTTTTTTTTTTAAATCTGCAATCCAATGTTTTTCAGCTTCTGTTGTCTTTTTTAATTGGAAGTAACCTATTTTGTTCTTCATGTAATATTCAACTCCAAAAAATATTGTTTTTCTCTGTGATACCTACAATTTGAGATGTCAGCAAAGTAGTGAACAATTGGTTTGATAACAACAGACAGATATTAGGTAGAAATAGAATAAAAGACATTCTTCATTTAAATTAATACTAGGTCTGAACCCTTTATAATAGGCAGTCAATGTTTTTGTTAAATTCACTGAGTATTTTTATGCCCTTTTCATCTCTGAGCAAGCATTTTAACTTTGTTTAAATCTCCACCATACAAATGTCAATAAATGTCATTGTTAGCAGGATGTTGGTCTTCAGCCCATTTTGCAAGACTCTCTACTCCCACCCCCATCCCAGATCCTTTTCATTCATGGGAACACAGCAAGAATGTACCAAATCGAATAATAAAATGAAGGGACATAAAATTTTTATATTCATCTTTACTTTTCTTTAAGTTTACTTTTCCTGGGGTGGCTAGGTGGCACAGTGAACAGAGCAATGGCCCTCAAGACAGGAGGACCTGAGTTCAAATCTAGCCTCAGACACTTAACACACAAACACACAAAACTAGCCATGTGACCTTGGGCAAGTCACTTAAATCCAATTGCCCTCCAAAAAGCAAAATAAAAAGTTTACTTTTCCTTTATATTGCCATATTCAGATAGCAAATAGAATAAGTGTTGGAGAGTGAATAGTAACTGAATTTGATTTTTTAAAATAATTTATAAAAAGTAATCAGGTGTAACAAAGTAGTAATTCTATATTTTCATTTGTCTAATCTTGCAAAAAATGGCTGCTTACAATTTAATTTTCTAAATAAATGTAGCTCTCAGGTATCATCTATTCAGTTATTAAAAATAAAATAAAACACCTCACAAAAACTGAGTCTCCTCACATATTATGGTATAGAACTCCCTTCAGGGCAAATTCCTCTTGCAATAAATGGGTCACTAGTCAGTAGTTTACTACTTTTCTCCACACACCTATGGAGATAATCCTAAGGAGTGCAGTTTCTAATACTGCCACTCTTGAACCCCACGAGCACATTTCCATTGACAATTAGTCAGACATAATTAATTGGTTGGGTTTTTTCCTTGTTTTTTAATAAAAAGGAATTTTCTAGGGAGAAATTGCAAAGACAGTTGTTACAGAACATCCCAGCAAATCAGAAAATATTCTACCCTTGAACATTCAATGTCCCTGGGGAAAGTTAGCTCTAATTTTGAGATTTCATGTGGCCAAAGAATAAACTCTTAGATCAAGGTTACTAAAAGGCTTTTCCTCCCTATGTGAACTACTTATGAAATTTACATTTTTTGTAACTGTCTTCAGACCTTGTAGATTCATTTTCCCTTTTTATTTTCCCCCTATTGTTCACTTTCTGATTCCTTCCCCTTTAATTGTAGTTTTCTTGACAGGTAGAGGTTGGACCTCAAACCATTTAGTCTTTTCCTGTACTTGGTAATTCACATTTTACCAGTCTCAGTCCCTGCCACAATTGATTTCTGAAGGAGGAGACCTGGCCCCAGCCAGATTCTGGGCCCCTTCTCTAAGGTTTAGCTGCATGTTTCCCTCCCCCCACACCCATCCATATGTGCCCTTCTGCAGTTCTCTTTGTTCATCAGTTCTTTGAACTGAGCACTCCTGCAACTGCTATGCTTGCATCCCGTCCAAAGCAAGTTTCTTTTGGTTTTCCATAGAATTGGGAGGAGATAATAGAAGTGTATTATGTTTCAAGCCTATGGGTCAGCTCTTCCAACTCTGCTCACATGACAAAAGGGCACTAGGACTAAGGGAGCTGAGTGAACAAAGTAGGGGTTAGAGATTAGTGTTTTTCTACTGTAAGATGATTAACTTGTTGCCTTATTTGACTTCTTGCTGTCCTAGAGCACAAAGATAGTTGAAATTGTTTCATCTCTTATAGTTCCTTTTTGAAAAGGTTTAAGAAGATAAGAGAAAATGTCTTGTCTTTTTGATGGAGGTCTTGGTCATGTGATCCAGAAATGGATTTAGAGATTCCTAAGGTTAAAAAGGGAGCTTATAATACCAATGCAATATTCACAGTTGCCCACAGTGGCCATGAAAATGCTTGTGTAGTTGTGAATGACAAAATGTGACTCTCCACATGGAAGACAGAACCAAAACATTTATTCAAACACCAGAAAGCCAAATTCAATATAGCAACCAAGAAATTGGTACACATAACCAATGCAGCAAGCACCAATATTCCCAAATACTCTCTCTATCAGGCCTTCAAAATAAAACAGGCCCACTTATGCAAAAATGCCCTTCTTTTATTCACACTAGTTGTTCTGCCTCCAGCTGCTTGCTCCCAACTCTGTTCTGGCTCTCCCCTGCCCCGTTCCATTCCACTCTTTCAAAAAGCTCTTCCTTGCCACCCCTACTCCATGTGATTACATTTAGTCTTTTGAAGGGAAGGGAAGATCTTCAAATTCTCATTATCATAACAAAACTTCTTAACTTTCATGGATAAACATTCCATTGTGCTCCACCAATACGTTCTACTTCCTACAAATCTGTTCCCATTTTCTTGCTTCTATATAGGAACTCCACTCCAAGATTTTTAAGCTATACATAGTTTTTTGATACCCTGGAACTATTCCACTCAGAGACTGATCTCTTATGGAAAAAGAGAACCTACCTGAACTCATTCATCAATAATGAACATATTTCCATCATATTCTCATCATTGTAGTGATTCTGAACCCTGACTGCCATTGCATAAACCCTGTTCTCCATTCACCACTGCCCTCTCCTTTATGTTGACTTTACCCAACCCAACTCGGCAAAGTATCACCCTGAGGTGACCTGCTCCTTCCACCATTCTGTGAAATCCTCCTTCCACAGGTAACTTTCATCTTTCCCTGCATCTTTTTTGCATTCCTCCTAATGACAGCTTTCTTTACAATTCTTTCCACCACTGGTCGTAGTTTGGTTTATATACCCAGGTTCATTGATCATGATTGGGGAATTGGAATATTCCTTGAGGCTCATTGTAATTTCCTGGCTCTCCCTCTATGACCATCACTCTATAACCTCTCCTTTGAAGTTAATTCAATCCAAACTTCTCACCTGAGCATTATTCTAGAGACTGTTGTCTACTATCCCTCAGGACACTCTTCTTCCTTCCTTAACAAATATTTGCTAGCTCACAATCTATCTCTTCTCCCTAACTCTTGCCCTCATATAAATTGACTTCTAACATACATACTGATGCTTTTAACATTCCAATTTTCTCAACCTACTCATTTCCAATCGCATATTCCACCCTATTCCAGCTATGTATGGATCTTCCATTATTCATAAGAGTTCCACTTCCATGGTTGGGAACTTTGAAATTCCTTTAACTGATCACAGTCTGTTGTCATTCTACCTTTCCTCCTACCTTATATTCCGTAACTCTATTTTTGTCCTCACAATAACTTCTAATTCCCACATTCTATAGTCCTTCCCAAAGCCATCACTCCTACACTAGTTGTACTCTCCTCCCTTCTCCATCTTGAATCCCTGATGAATCAGTTCAAGTCTATACTATGCCGTTTGCTAGAGTCACTTGACCCTTTATTCAGTCAAAGATCTTGCCCTGCCAAGCTTCAGGTTTAGACTGTTTTTGCCATTCACTACATTTGTTCCTATGCATTTACTGCCAAATTAAGCAAGAAAAAAATCACAAAATTGTGCTAAGTGAATCTCAACTGTGACATAACTAAAGCAAGACAATACTTTCATATTCCTAATTAATTCATTGTATCATTCAACATAACATCTCTTCATTTTTTAATCCTTCTTTAAAAATGCCAAGGTTTCCTCTCCCCCCATTCTCTCAGCAAAGAATGTCACCTCATATTTCACTGAAAAAGTTCAGGTAATTTTCTAAGAGCTTCCTCTTTTCCCTCTTCCTCATCTCATGCCAATCTGATATCCTTTATTGTTTTCCCCTTCAACCCCATCTCATATTAAGAAGTGGCTCTTCTCCTTGTTCACAAAAACTCTACTACCTACATAAGTGATCTCATTCCATCACATCTTCTCTAGCAAACTGCTCCCCCTATTGTTTCATTCTCTCACTTATCTTCAATCTCTCTGGTTGCTTCTCTGCTGCGTACAAATGTTCCCTTATTTCCTATATGCTCAGAAACACCTACCTTGATCTGTCTGTCCATCCCTGTTATCTTTGCCATCTTAGAGCTCTGTTCCCCTTCATGGCTAAACTCTATAAAAAGTCCATCTATAAAAAGTACTTCTGCTTCCTTTCCTTTTACTCTCTTCTTGACTCTGTTTAGTCTGGCTTCCAACATCAGCATACAACTGAAACTGCTCTCTCCAAAGTTATCAATGATCTCTTAATCAGCAAATCTAGTGACTTTCAATTAATCCTCATCCTTATTTACATCTCTACTGCTAAATGCCCCCTCTTTCCTAAATTCCTTATTAATATGGAGAATACCACCACTATTCCAGCCACACAAGGTCTCACATTAGATGATATCACGAATTCCTTACTCTCTCTAATTCCCCATACCCAATTTGTTGCAAGTTCTTTCTACCATTGTGTCAAGTTTAAAATACATCCCATTCTCTCTTCTACCATGGCTACCACCTTGGTCCAGGCTGTTATCCAGTCATATGTGAGCTATTTCATTATCTTCCCTATTGATCTCCCTGTCTCAAGCCTCTCCCCACTTCAGTCAAATTCAGCTGTCAAATTCCTAGATCATGTCACCTTCCTATTCAGTAAACTCCAGTGGGTGTTCATTATTTCTAAGATAAAATATAAAATCATCTGTATGGCTTTGAAAACCATTCATAACCTGGTCTTTTCCTGCCTTTCCAATCATCTTATTCTATTGTTGTTGTTCTGTCATTCAGTTGTATCCAACTCTTTGTGACCCTGTGTACCATAGCATACCAATACTGGCCTCAGTGTTTTCTTTGCAAAGGTTTACCATTTCCTTCTTGAGTAGATTAAGGTAAAGAGAAGGTAGGTAATTTACTTAGAGTTGCACAACTAGTAAGCATGTGAGACTGGATTGGAAATCAGGTCTTTCTGTCTCTAGACCCAGCACTTTAACAACTGAGCAATCTAGCCACCTCTTATTCCTTACTGTCCCATACTCTGTGATCTAGTGATGTTATTCTCCTTATTGGTCCGCTTACTTGATACTTCATCTCCTGACTCCAATACCTTTTCAGTAAATGTCTTCTATCCCTGGAGGTCTCTCTTCCCTCATCTCTACCTTCTAACTTCCCTGGATTTCTTTTAAATATTAGCTAAATCCCCACCATTTGCAAGAAGTCTCTAGTCTTCCTTAATCTTCCTTCTGGAATTACATCTAATTTATTCAGTATATGTTTGTACATAGTCATTTGCATATATCCCCCCAAATAAAACTGTGAGATCTGCTTCTGTGCATCCCTTCTCTCATTAGTGAGTTATTCTGGCCACTTTCATTTTGGAGAAAGATCTCATTCATCTCTTATTCTCCAGATGGTCACAATGTTTGAACCTTAGTACCTACTTTTTCTCCCACCTCCTTTTCAGCTTCCCTTATATCTATTGTCTTCCCTTATTAGAATGCAATCTCCTTAAGGTTAAGGCCAGTCTCTCCTTTTGTTTAGATTAGTGTCTCCAGTACTTAACTCAGTGCCTGTCACATACTATGTCCTTAATAAATGCTTGTTTATCAGTAGATTGACTCTTAACTCCTTAAGAGCAGGGACTATTTTCTTTTCTTTTCTTTGGTCCCTATTTTGTTGCTTAATCCCAATGCAAATGCTATCAGTAACTGCAGCATGTGTCTCTGTCCCAAATGTTGTTCCAGAGATATTGCTACAGGTTCTGGTGCCTAGAGCTACTGATCACAATGAGTATCTCAGATATTTTGACATTTTTGAAACTTGCAAGGTCATCATCTTGCCATTGGAGAAAGAGGAATGGAGAGAAAGAGAATTTTCTTACATGAAGACCACTCAATGAGCAACTTATTGCTTTTATACACAGATCCTATAGGGATCTCTTTAACTATTCCCAAGTTTGTGTCATTTGATTTTGTCTAATAACTCAAAGCATTTACAATCTTATCAAATTGAGTGAAAACATTCATATCTAATTGACTTTGATTAATGGAAAATACCCAGGCCTTCCAAGATTATTTGGGTTGGGGGGTGGGGTGGAGAAGCAACTCACCCTTAGAGTAGCAAAGACATTCAACTCAAGAAAACAATACTTAAGCTAAAATATACAAGCTTCCCAGATAATTTCTTACAGTTGTTTGTAAAGAGGCCACATTTCTCACAACCCATCAAAAATAAGGTTCATCATCTCTTTTTTATTTTCACATAGCATCAGATATTAGACTTTGTGTTGCTGTCTCAATTTCCACGATCCTTCTTGATATTGGCTCAACATAGCCTTAGTTATGGTTCTCTACTCTTCCACTGAACCCTGAACCCTTTGTAATAGTAATCAGTTTATCACATACTTACCACTTAGTAGCCTAGGGCTAAGTATCACCTCGTAACTTAGGGCTAAGTATAGAAGGTATGAACTCTGTCCATTGCTTAAAAGGTGTAAACTCCCCTGTTGACTTGGAAGAAGGCTATTGGCTGAGACAGGAGGCCAGTGCTATATATAAAGAAGAATTTTAGAGGGAGAGGAGAGAATTGGAATTGGCTCCTCAGTGAAGGAAGATTCACGGAGACTGAAGTCAGCTGAGAAAGAGAGGGAGAGAGAGAGTGTGTTCTTCTCCCAGTATCTGGAAGCTGACTGAAACATGAGCAGGATGGGACTTTGTTTGTGGCCTGGCTGATTGTTGAGTTCCAGGCAAGAGAAGTGGTGAAGGGTTTGAGGTGTGCTGAACCCTCTGAACTTCAGTGTGTGCCAGGGACTGCCCTGAGGACTGGACAAGGACCTGGGAGCTGTTTATCTCTGAGGACTGGACGAGAGCCTGGCAGCTATCTGCTCCTGAATCTAGGTGATTGTTTGGCAGATTCAGGAGGGAGCTGGGACCAGAGAAGAGGATCCAAGGAATTAGAGAGAATACCCAGAGTCAAAATGAAGAAAAGGCCTCCCCTTGGACTAAACTGAGGTTTGTTGGAAATCAAGGGGTGGAAAGTTTGGGTGGTTTTCTAAGGACTCTATTGGAGACTAAAGTTAATGGTTGCCCCATGAGTGGAAGATCAGTATAGTGTGAATAGATTGAATCTTTAAGTGTTAAGCTGCTTTCCCTCTTAGGGAAACCAGGTGAATTGTTGATTGAATCTTTAAGTGTTAAGCTCGTTTCCCCCTTAGGGAAACCAGGTGATTCTTCTTTTGTTCCTTGTTCTAAATATTGTGACTTTCTGTAATAAGATATTATACTATGAATATTATACTGAATCTTGATTTGTAATGAAATAAACAGAGTGTTCACTACTACTGTGTAATCCGAATCTTGAAAGTTGTTCACAGTAGCATTCTTTTGGGAATCTACTGTTGCTTGGCTTTATACCCTTTTATCCCAATACTCATTATTCCACCTGACTGATGCATACTTGATGTGATGTAATATATTTTTCTTAAGAGTTTTAATCTCTTATTTTCTTGACCATAATAGTTTATTTATTTAGTTTGCTTTGCAGTAAAGACATCTGCTGCCTGGGAATGTGTTAAACACAAGGTAAGTTACTTTTTTTCTTTAAAAATAGCTTTTTCTTTCAGGGGGATGAATAGCACATACACACTAAAAATTGTAATGGTGGGATGATAGGGAAGGGGTGATGGAACAAAGCAAAAATCCTAAAGACTTTTTCAGATGTTTATATAGATAGCCTTCTAAGTATCCCATCCAAATTATTTGAATGGTATAGTGACATGATTCTTATTTTATTTTTCATTCTAAGGATGTGGATCTTGATTTCCTTGATGTACAATAATTGTCTTTAGCTTTTGGGGGGCAGGTGGGGATACATAGATGTGGCTGAGACTTTGTCTAGTTCAACATAAATTTAAAAAACCTTTTCAGGAGGATCAAATTATTTATTCAAGGCCACATTGGTAGGACATGACAGCATTAGATTAGAACCCAAAACATTAATTTGCTAGTATAATGGACATTTTACCACATGCCATGTTCCCCTCCTTTACAACAACAAATCACCTCACTTCTGTGATCCTCATGATCTTCAGTTTCTTAGTCTGGAAAATGGAAATACCACCATACTACTTACCTCACAAGGGTGTTGTTGGGAAAGTACTTTGTAAACCTTTATCAGTAGATTAATCATAGAAATGAGTTAAGATTTTTATTACCCCTTTTTTAAAGTGAATGTACAGTATTTCAAAGCAAGAGATAAGGAAAGGGGAAAAAAACTATGTTAAATTATTTCTCTTTTCTCCATTCATTGAACTAAACATGATTAGATTTTTAACTGAGCAGTGCTATAATGTTACTAGAAGTCAGAAGATAGGTTGACAGCACGGGGTGATATTTTGGGACCAAGAGATGCACAGGAAAAGAAATGTTGAGAAGGATATTGAGTGTGTTGATAGTGTTGAGAAGGGCTAGAGAACCATAACAACCACCCCAATGTGTGAACCAGGCATCAACCATCCAGGAAAGAATGAATACATTTCTGAAACTGGCAATATAGAGCCAAGATCTAGCTTGATATGTTTTCAAATGTTGAGGAGGTTAGGAGAGGGTGGTGGTGGTGGTGAGCACAGCCCAGAACAATCCAGTACTGTTAATATGCTTGCATCGCCTTTGACAGCACACATTTTCCAGAACTAGTGTCACATCTACCTTTGCATATATCTTTGAGGTTGAATATGTACCCACTGTATGTGACACAAGCAGCCAGACACCTCATTAACAGATGATTTGTGGTAGTACCAGGGAGGATAGGCACATCATAAGGACAGAGTGGAGCATCGATGAAGCCTTTCACAAAGAACTTTAGCTGAAAATAGTGCTTTTACTATGAGAATTAGCATATCTTGGAAATATTATCAAGACATTGTAAGAAAAAGGTAAAAATTATACTTCTTAATTCAAAGACTCTGTATGCACTTGCAACATTTGAAAATGGGAGTCTTTGGCATGACCTTGTTTAAAACTTCATTAAAGTGACACCTTTTGTGCCAGTCTAGCTAAGGGTCTATCAAGGGTTCAGAGCTTGGTCATATAAAAAAAAAAATTCTTATGTGCAGAAAATGTTCAAGAAAGGTCTTTGTCATAGAACATTATTTTGGGAGGCAAGAAGGGGATGAAGTACTGGGTTTCATTTTGTTGTCTCCCCAACATGGAGGTTATTTCCAATGATGAAAAAAGTCACTATTAATTAGATAATTTTGGTTGGTTTAAGATGTTAATAAATACTTTACATAATTCCAATCTAAAGTCACATCTAAAAATATTTTTCTAGAAACTCTTTAAACTCCTTCCTAAATTGCATAATACATGGGAGTTGCTAATAAACTATTACACAAGTAAAAGAGAACGAAAATATCAAAATGCTTTTTAAAACTTGGAAATGCAGGCCAAACTGTTATAATCAGCTCTAGAGTCCTAAACATAACTCAACCACCAAGAATTATATCAACAATAAAATTTTATCACTGTCCTATGCCTAGAAATAAACAGCAGCAATCATTTAATAAAACAATGGAAAACATTTCCTGTCCTCCAAACTTTCAGATACTATGAAAATTTTAAAGGATAGAACAAAAAATTTAAAAGTGTTTAGCATTTAATTTAGGCATATACATTTGTATATGCATATCAAACATGCAATTTGAATCATATATATGATTATAATTATCTTGACACTGTGGATATTTCATAGCAAGCCTAAACTCCTTTGTAATTTGTATAATTAAGAGGTAAGTAAAATATGGAGTAAAACAATATAAATGCAAGACCACAATTATACTGTACTCCTTGGAGACATAACTCCATTTGAGAAAAAAAGGAGCAATCTCACCCCAGATACAGGTACTTAACTTTGTAGGCATCCTCACTCTCTCTGGAATTGAATTCAATTAAACAAGTATTTTTATTAAATGTGCACCTATTGCCTTAGCATTTACAAAGAAAAAGGAAAAAATAGTTCCTGCACTCAAGGAGCTAACTCTCTTTAAGACATACAACATATAAACAGATAAGTAAATGGACAGTAATTTGAGAAAGGAGACCATTAATACTAGGGAGTAGGGATCAAAAAAGGCATAATGTAATCAGTGACGTGAGTTGAACCTTCAAAGAAACTAGAAAACATTCCAAAAGATAGACATGAGGAAAGTGTGCATTTCTTGTATAGGGGAAAATCTGTGTAAAAAGAGGGAGACAAGAAACTAAGAGGTGCAATTCAGTGCATTTATGTATATCTGTGTATTTACCATGAGGAAAAAAGAAGTATACATTAAAGCTGTTCTTCTATAAATCCCTTCCTTCCTTCCTTCCTTCTTTCCTTCCTTCCTTCCTTCCTTCCTTATTCTACCTTAGAAATGAGTTAAGATTTTTATTAACCCCCTTTTTTAAGTGAGGGTACAGTATTTCAAGACAAGAGGTAAGGGAAGGGGAAAAAACTATGTTAACTTATTTCTTTCCTTTCTTTTTTTCCTTCCTTCTTTCCTTTCTTTTCATTAATGATGAAAAATGTAGGGAGTAGACAGTGTTAAAGGGGTAATGGAAAAATCATTGTGTATTGGTCCAACCATTCAGGGAGACAATTTGGATCTACGCAAGGAAAGCAACTGAAATGTGCATACATTTTGACCTGGAGATTCCATTGCTACAGATATACCTCTTTAAATAAAAGCACATTTAAACCTCTTTAAAATCTGGGTCCAATCTCTTTCAACACTGGTGTCACATTATATCCCTACGTATATGCTATTCTCAAGTCAAACCGGAATATTTGCTGCCTCATGTAGATGACCTTCCATTTTGTACTTTTGTGTCTTTGTCCCAGCTATCTCCCAAGTGGAATATGTTCTCCTCATTTGTGTCTTCTTCCTGAAATCTATGGCTCTATTAAAAGGTTTGCTCTATACCTAGATCATGCACCCATTTAGATTTGACTTTGGTGTATGGTGTTAGATGATGGTCTATGCCCAGTTGCTGCCATACTATATTCCAATTTTCCCAGCATTTTTTGTCAAATACTGAATTCTTAACCCAGAAACCGGGGTCTTTGGGCTTATCAAACAGTACATTACTATAGTTGCTTACTACTTAGTCTTTTGTACTCTATCTATTCCATTGATTCACTACTCTATTCCTTAGCCAGTATCAGGCAGTTTTGAGGACTGGGGCTTTATAATAGAGATTAAAATCTGGTATGGCTAGGCCACCTTTCCCAACATTTTTTTTTCATTAATTGCCTTGATTTTCTGGACTTTTTGTTCTTCCAAATGAATTTTGTCACTATTTTTTCTAGTTCTATAAAGTAATTTTTATTTTACTTCTAAAGTAAATTCAAATTTAAATGGGTGCACAATCTAGGTATAAAGGCTGATACTGTAAATAATCTGGGGAAACAAGGAATAGTTTACCTGTCAGATTTATGGAGAAGGGAAGACTTTATGACCAAAGAAGAGTTGGAGAGCATTATAAAATGAAAAATGGATAATCTTGATTACATTAAATTGAAAAATTTCTGTACAAACAAA
>CM053600.1:55634029-55661358 GCA_028646575.1 Pseudocheirus occidentalis
TTCCTTCCTTCCTTCCTTCCTTCCTTCCTTCCTTCCTTCCTTCCTTCCTTCCTTCCTTCCTTCCTTCCTTTCTTCCTTTTATTGCATCCTCAGAGCCTATCCCAGTGCATGGAACTTAGTGAGCATTTAATAAATACTTGTTTATTTTCCTTCTTCAAATACAGAGAAGCTTTTCTTGTCACCAATAAGTTCCACTTATTTAAACTCACAAATCTAGGTTTCTCTAATTCACAATGTTTTATCCAAACCTGGACAGGTCCAGTTGATAACAAAGTAGTATAGGCCACCTAGCAAGGGTCCATTTAAGAGCTCAACTAGTCAAGTAAATACTCCATACCTCATGCTCATAATGTATTTACGAAGAGCCCAGATAAAAAGTGTACTATTTGCTCCAGGGAGGTCAAAAAAAGAAACGAATTCAAATATTATCACTCCTTTTTTTGTTTTATTGTTCATTTCATTTATATCATTATGGTCGTTTTGTACATTATTTTCCTGGTTCTGCTTTCTTCAAGCTTTCATCCTCTTATGTAAGTCTCCTCTTACTTCTTTTTCTTAAAATGCATATTTTATTTTAGACTTAAATACAAAATAAGAAAAGAAAAAAAATTTCCATTTTCACAGCAGAATATAGGATTCCACATATACAATAAATTTTCATTTCAACAAAGCCTGTATAATAAATACTATGCATTGTGTTGAGAGTTGTCCATCTTTGCTTCCTTGTAAGTTTTCTTTTCTTCTCTACTGTGAACTTTTTACTTTGTTCTTTTTTCCTACTTCCTTCCCCACCCCCAAAGGCTACAATTAAGTACAGATACACACACACATACACACACACACACAAGACCAATCATAAGCAGCTCTCCCAAGGACTGCTGCTGTGAATAACTTTAAGGATCTAACCCCATAGTATAGTAACTCTATTTCTTCAGCAATAAACTAAAGCAAAACATTCAAGAAACTAAAGCACAATATTCACAACAGTATAATATAATAACTATTACTAAAGCGACCACATAGTCTTAAAACAAAAAATAACATTCAGTAAATCACAATCTCCTCAATGAATAAAAAATACCCATCTAAAGTCTTCTTTCTTCGTGATTAGAGACTGACTTCCAAAGCCCATCATTCTTAAGGGGTAATCAAAAGTACAAAGTCCATTTCACCCTAGGTCCCAGTAAGTTACAATATAGTCAGTCAGCACTGAGTACCCTAGTAAAGTCTCCTTTCATCTTAACTCAAGGCTGACTTCCAAAAACCCATTTCTCCTCTTCCATACTCCCAGCTCTTGCTGTGGATTTACTCAGCTGTTGCCTGGATTCACAGGTAGGCAACTCTCCCATCCTGTTCCACATAGCAGCTCATGGGGACTGCTCCACCCCAAGCTCTTCATAGCTTCTGTTTCTAGGAAAACAAAGCTCAACAGGGTTACAACAATATTTACAAACATTGCTGGCACTATCATCCCAATTCACTTTCTGTCTGAAAAATCAACACAAATCAACAGACAGGATGCTTCTGTCTGACAAAGTAATGCCAACACAGAACAGCAGACAGAACAACAGACAGAGTGCCAACATCACAAACATTCTCTTAGTTCTGTGTGGTCCCAGCTCATGCTCAAGCTCTTATCTGCTCTGCTCCTTCCTGTTCCACCCTTCTTGTTCTGCTCTTTTGGCAAGCTCCTCCCCCTGTGGGCTCCATATGATGATCTTGGGTCTATTAAGGGAAGGGAAGGGATACAAATCACCTTAGGCCTATTAAGGGCAACACACTGTATACTATTTTCAACAAACACTTCACACAATCGAAGGTGAGACTCAAAGGCACTTGAGTAGCTAAAACAAGGAGAAAAGTACTACTTTGCTTGCTGTTATACTGCACTCATGTATATATGGGTATATGTATATCTACATGTATATACATGTAGATAGACATACACAAAGATATGCATATATTCACACATGTACCTATACATATACTTTCACATACATAGATATATATTATTATTTTCATATATAGACATATACATTCATTTGCATCTATGTAAGACCATATTATATTTATTTGTCCTCTGTTTCTCCAAGGATGATTTCTTCCTTTATAAGTTCAGGTTTTTCCATATTTTTCCAAATCCACCAACTCATCAGTTCCTATACCACAACTTTCCTACCTTATGCTGTCCAGTTGTTTTAAATAGTCCAAAACACCATTGATGAGTAATTTCCCTATTTTTCTCTTTTGATCAAATCTATTTGATACTTAACTTTGTCCCTGTCATTTCTAACTCTTTCACTCCATTTGTTTAAGATAATAATTATTTTTAGCTGTTCCTAAATGGTTTTACTTTATAAAATCATATCATACTCTGCTCTACCACAATCTTTCTTATCAACTACTCAAATACTAACTATTATAGACATATTTTTTATATTTCTTCATTAAAAAAGGTAAACAGTCTGTCTTTTCTGAAGCTCTTGTAATTAACCTTTGGTATGTACCAAATTATGAGATATCCTGCAAAAGGCCCAATGGATGAAGGAAATACACAGTCAGTTGCTCCCTTCTGGATCACTGAACTAGGGTTGTAGACTTTCATCTTTTTAACCATCCTGTCACCCCTCCTGACCTTCCCCTCCCAATTTTTCTCATTGTTTTGTTGCTTTTGATGTTCCTTTTACCCTATTTGAAACTTTTAACCAAGTTTTGTCTTCCAGGCTAATATCAATTAAATTTAAGAAGGGCCTTTATAAAAGGATACTAGCCCATACCCACCCATCATCCCCCGTATATGACCTATGCTTGGTTCCGGTCAGCCTCCCCTGGGACTCAGTGAGGTAGGGGCAACTGTACACCTCTTGTCAGCTTGAAGTAGTTCCAGAAGATGAGACTTCCACCTATGTCTCCAATTGAATTTGGGTCTCCACGGTTTGAGAGGGGGAGGTGATGAGCAATGGATGACCCTTGCCCTTTTTCCCAAATGAATTTGGGTGCCTACTTTTTTTTTTTGGAGGAAGGAAGGCAGGGAAATTGGGGTTAAGTGACTTGCCCAAGGAAGGTGCCTACATCTTGAGGGGGGAGATGATGAGATTGAAATAAAGAGAGGTCAATAAGAAGCCCATTATCTCAAGTGCCTTTTAAAGCCACTTCAAGACACAATGAGATTCAAGAAGTCTTGTCCCTGAAATACTGAAACTAAGGAAACTAAGGGGGAGGGAGCTAGCCCCTCTGCCCTGGGCTGAACAATGGAATAAAAATAATACATAATGCTTTAAACTCTGAACTACTGTCCTGGGTTACCTCATCTACAACCTCCACCCCTCTTGGGTGGCAGATTTTCATCTATAAGAAGTCTAACCTCTGGTGTGGGGGACCTGTGGCCTTGAGGCCACATGTAGCTCTCTAAGTCCTCAAGTTCAGCCATTTCCTGGAATCCAAACTTCACAGAATGAATCCTAACTTCTCTTGGCCAGTGAATGTCCTCTTTAAGTGTATGTGTGTGTGTGTGTGGGGGCATTCCCCTTACTCAGGCATCTTCTTTTAGCTGGAGGCATCGCCCTGAAGTAGCCCTGTCCCTTGGGGAACTCCCTCTCCCTTTGGTGGTCAGCCTTCTTAGGGAGCCACCTCCCCTTAAGTTAGGGTGTCCCTTAAGATGCATCTCCCTTAAGGGGTGGAGGAGCCTGATTGGTGTATTGTATTATGTGCAATAAATACCTTTACTTGATTTGGAAATAGCCTAAGCAAATTCATTTGAGATGTTAAACATTCAAGAGTTTAATTAATATACAGGTCTTGCACCCCATCATTTGCCCCTTAACCTCATCACTGTCACTCAGTGGCACACAGGCAAATAATTGCACTTGATCAAACAGTCAACTGATTGATTAAATTGTGTTTTGTATTGTACTTGTTTATTCATTTATTTGTTCACTAAACTAATTATTGAAGGACCCCTATACACAAGGTACTGGGCTAAGCCCTCTGGAGATTCCAAGATGAACATAGGTGCCTAGGAAGCTCATACTCTAAAAGTGCACTGGTAGCATTGAAATAGTCAGTGCCTTCTCACTCAAATCACTCAAATTTTCTTTTCGTATTTTTATAATATAAATAAATAAAATATATATAAATAAAATATAATAAATAAAAGTTTATTTCTTATTTCAATAAGCTTTTAAACCAAATAGGAAGAGATTAAATATTTCAATATTTCCATTGTCTGTAGAATCAAGTGTAATTATTTGATCTGAGCTTTCTGGGGTTATGTGGTTGTTAAGGAACACTTTCACTTTTTACTTTCTCCCAAGGTTCTCCTGTAACCAAGCAAAAGTGTTTTTTAGTGGGAAGATAGGGTTTTGTTTGAAAGTTTTAAAGTTGCTACAGTAAACTAGATAATCTCTGCTATTGGTTTAATGGTATGATTCAGAAGGTAGGAATCACTAACAGCAAGAATCCCATATCCATTATCACTGTACTTTTCTGAGAGGTAGGGCCATACATTAAACATGCTATACCTCACTTAGCAAACTGTGCTAACTTAATGATAAAAAATATAATATTGGCTCTAATCTTATGATGGAGTAGAGTTAGTAAAAATACTCCCTAGAAGTAAACCTCTCATCTCAGTAAATTACCTCTGCTGGGGACCCTAATAGTCGCAAATTACAACCATGGTCTCCCTGGAAGGAGTAATTTGCCTTGAATAGAACAAAAGTTTACTTTCAAAAGGGAAATATATTTCTTTCTTGTAACTGGACCTGATTGTTCCCAGTACAAAGAACAATGATAATGCTATTATCCAGAAGTTTGGGCAAGTTACATGACTGGGATATGTAGTTGTTTAAGAAAATTCACCTTTTGAAAAAAGAAGCTGTGTTAAAAATAAATTAATGTAGGTAAAAGCAGGGGTATAGGAGAATTAAATGAATATCATGCTTTGTTTCATAACTTACATTTGTTGTGGAGGGTTTGATTGGAGTACTTCTCATGGAGATGGATATGTATAATTTGATTCTGTGGAAAGTGGTCCATTTGGTAATAGTCTGTACTATATCATCATATATATGATGAACCCCATGAAATTCACTGTATTCTTGATGACCAACTCAGAATTGGATAGGAGGGTCTATAAGTCTAACTGGATTGCATTGTTCATTTAAATGACAGTACCTTTTTATGTTAACCTTCAACATATAAAATGATGTAACCAATTTCCTTATTTGTAGAGGGGAGAAAAGAGTGATAGCTCACAACCAGATAGTTTTTGAATAAAAAATTTCCCCTAATCCTTTTCAAGATCTCAGAGTGATGTGTCAATATAAAATTCACTATTTCATCCTAAATTATAAAATAGAATCTATATTTAAATGTCCTCTTTCCCATTTTAGATCATTTTAATATGAGAATTAATAGAAAATATTAATATTTGACTCAAGTACAGGTCCTTTGAACCAATTGCAGTTGAAACTTAAGAAATACCTTTCTTGAAAAATAAAATCTATATGAAGATTTAGGTTAAAACTAAAATGATTTGGATTTAAACTACTTCATGTAATATGAGTTTCAGTATTTATTGGAGTTCTACTTTCACTTTTGTATATGCACTAAGATGACCCTTTCTTTGAAATTGATCTTTTTCATCTTCCAAGCTTTGATATAACTTTCAGGGAGAGTATATTATCAATTATGAATTATTATTTACAAATCCAATGTTGGAATCTACTTAATTTAAGGTTTTAAAAAACATGTCTTTTTGAGATAACAGAAATAAAATGTAAGCATTCATCATAAAGAAGCAATATGACATTTAGGGCCTTAGTCTCAGCTCAGACACTTACTAGCTCCATGACCCTGAGCTAGTCACTTCACTTCTCTGAGGCTCAATTTCTTGCCCAGTAAAAGGGAGTTTTTAAGGCTTATACTACTTAGCCCACAAGTTTGTTGTAAGGAAAACCCTTTGTAAAGTTTAGGGCCCCTAAATAAATATAATTTACTATTATTATAAGAAGAATGTGCTGATATCCACATCCAAAAAATGATGCAACTAGTTGAATACGCAGTTTGAGGGACAATTTTAATATTGGATAAGAACTGTGCTGAGGTATAAATTGAGCTCTTATTCAGTTGGAACTAAGTATAGCAAACCAGATAATCTGAAACCTTAAATCAAAACTCTTTTGTGTTCAAAACTAACTGACCTATATAGTATCTATGACCCTGACTTCCTTAGCACACATTTTAACCTTCTAAACGAATTGCTTCAGGCTACAATTACCACTGTATTTTCAAAAAAAACTCAATATATAAAATCAAGTCATCTCCAATATTCTGGAATTATTATCATAACCTACTCAGCTCTCTCCCCCTCTAATCCTGCCAGCCCTGGCAGGTGGATTTACTTAAGCTTCCCCTTCAAGGTTTTTCTCTATCCTAGGATCAATCCTGGCCTCAGGCAGAGTGTTTAAATATAGCCCTATGGTGGTTGCTTCCTGGTTTAACTTTGGTTCAGTCTTGCTTTGTATTCATTGACACATATCCAAATTTTAACCTAATTCCCCTCCTATTACATTAAAAAAATTTTTCTTAATCTTTCAAATATTGTATTGTTGCATTTGGAGGGAAGAACCCACAGAATTTTTTTGTCATGCTCTCTATTTCAATCAGGGTGGGGGTTGGTTTATTTTCTTTTAAAATAAACGTTGTTTATTTTGTGTTATCTTTACATTCTTATGTCCTTTTCCTTCTGTCTCCACGAATCTGTTAATGTATGTGGTTGGGAGACAGACTTATGTTCAGCTTTTCACTCAGATTTTTTGTCCTTTAGGGTTTGTTGTGGTTGATCAGGCTGCTTACCTCATTATTTGGCCATTCCCCCTTCCACAAATATTGAGTAGGCAACATATTTTCTGTTATACAAACACTCTCTTTTGTTCCCTTCAAAACTATGTGGCTTTAGTTAGCTTCTTCTGGTTGCAAGGTATGGGACAGCACCTGGGTCAAGAAAAGACTGACCAGAGCTAATAGTCTGGGTCCTTTTCCCTCTGGCAATGAACAACTGAATTTCTCTATATCCTCCACAATTGGTCCCCATCTCAGTTCCCCTACCCCACCCTTTTCACTTCAGTTGTTGAACAAGTTGAATATTTTCTGCTTTTGATATGGTTTATTTAGACAGGGTGAGGAAGATTGTATAATATCACTGCTTTGAGGTATCAGGTAGAAACTGCCACAAGTTAGACTTAGGTAGGCAGTTAATGAGTAATGCCGTTTCAGAAAGGTTTCTTTTTTGTGTAGGGATTTCTTCTCTTATTGATTAAGCATTATTACTATAGATTGCTTCCGTTCTTACTTTGAGGTTGTTGGTGTGTATGTGTGTGTGTATAACTTATACTAAAAATAAATCTTGCTGATAATAATTTTTTTAATTGTTAACATTTGGATAGTACTCTGAAAATTGTAATGCCCATCTCATTTGATCCTTACAACAATGCTGTGAAATAGGACCTTTTATTATAAATAAACAAACAACTAAGGCTGAAAGGGATTAAGAGATTTCTTCAGAATCACACAACTGGTTTCTGAGGTTTGATTTGATCTCAGGTCTTAAAGACTCGAAGTCTGGGGGTCTGTACACTAAAATACTTTCTCTGGTATAAGATTCCCTGTCTTATACACTCTTTCCTCAATTCCTTCAGTGACTAAAATTCCTTCCTTGTCCCCAAGAACTAGGACGTTTATTCTTTGCAGTTTCCCAGTGTTAAAAACCCTAGCTCCTTTGCATGGGACAACGAACTTCAATAGCCAAGGTTCCTGTTCTGCAAACTTAGTTTGCTGACCTCTGCCCGTAATTTTGATCTGTGCCTCTGCTAGAGGCTTAGTTCCTTTGGAACTACATTTTGACCACAGATACTTGACAGATGAGCGTATCTCTAGAACAAGCAATGATTGGTCATAACCTATTGTTAATACTGTTGCCCATATCTTTGTTTTTGCCTGGATTTCCAGGAATTCCCTTCCCTGATCTGGCTGTTTTTGTTCTTTCTGGAGGACGGTTCTGGTAATTTTATGTGTTATTTGTGAACAAAATGACATTATGGGTAGATGTCTAGTTTTGTAGTAGAGAAGACCTTGGTTTTAGCCTCATCATCGTTACATACGGAACTAAGCAACACTAAATAAGACGCATCATCAGTGGCTAACCAGTGAGAACCAATTGTTTAATTATCATCATGAATGAAAATTCACCAAAAGTGGCAATCACTACAAAACAGGATTTGATGTATGGTTTTGTTGATTATTTAAATTTAATAAAGTGTTCATTAATGTTGTAGATTAAACTTACAAGTATTGAGGATGGTGAGAAAAGCTGAGTGTTTTGGGGAACCCCAATGAATCCCTTGAGGGTTCTAGTCTAGAAACAATCCTCTGGACTCAAGCAATCTTGTAAGTCAGGATTGTAAAAGTTTATTGTTATGCTTACAGCCAACAGGAGGTCTTAGGGAACCCATAAACTTAGAGGAGTCAGGAATATAGATTATAAAGCCATAAAATTGTAAATCACGATATTAATTATGCTAACAAGGTGAGTAAGGGTGGGATTAGGGAGGAGTTAAGGAGTGGTCAGTACTTAAAGGGACATGCACTTTTCATATCTACCACACAGGCGTATTCCTCATAATTCACTGGGAAATGGCCCACAGACTGGCTTCATAGAAGTATGTTTTCAGACTTGAAACATCACTGGGTCAGCTAATGGTCAGTGCTGATTGAGAGGTGTTCAGTCTGTTACCCATCAATTTCCTGTTTGACAAGATGGATGTTGGGAAGCTATACTAATTGGGGAGGAGTTAGCTTATTGATAGTGCATTGAAGGATTCATAGGTGCAGCTATACATTTCTCTAAGCTAAAGTGATTGTTTATAGACGTTTTAGTGAAGGATGCATAGGTATACTTGTTATTGTACTAAGCAGGAATAAACAGTTCATGAACTGTAGCTAGGTAGAGTGCTGGCCTAGGAAAGAGGCAGTTAATGCCTTTAAGCTAGGGGAAGTGTGATTTTACAACTTTATTTCACAAGCTGATATTACACACATAGGTACCCAAATACAAGTGTGATTTTACAAACTGAAGTTACAACTGGATGTTACAAACATAGGTACCCCAACACTCCATCAGTATGTCGAAGCAAACTTTTTTTCCCCCAGGGAGCCCAGTTGTTAATCTTTGACTGGCATACCCCTGTATTGATCTAGAAACATCATTTGAACTAAATGAGTTCTGGATAAGACTCAGACAGCAAAGTTATGAACAGACTGGAGGCCTGGTGATTGGAGGCTAACAACAATAATAGCAAGAATGATGATGATAATAAATGATGATAACTGACATTTATAGGGCACTTTCTAAAATCCTTTCCATTCATTATCTTATTTGAACCTCACAATATCCCTGCTCTATGTTTATAGTTCAAGGCTTAGTTCCTTCTTGTCAAAAGTTAGTTACAAAAAAAGACCATCAAAAACAGTGAGTGAACCTTTTATACTTGAGGAGAAGAATTACTTGAGAGATTGGTAGAGGGCATACTTACTTCTTTTTTGCTTTGAGAAAAGACGTACGAAGTTCCAGAGTCTTTTATCCAAGCAAATACCAAAACAAAAATCAGAGAAGATATATAAATCATAAGATACCCAACAATGTTCAGAATGAATGATTTCTATTACTGGAACAAGATATCTCATTCAGTCAAGGGAGATACCGTAATCTGACCCATGAAGTAATTCCCAAAGTCTGTAAAAAGGAAATCCGGATGTCAGGAATATGATAAGGAGCCAGTTTTTGTTTGTTTGGTTGGTTTTTCACTTATGTGTTTGTTTTCAAACATCTGTTTTCTCTCTTTTCTTGGTCTCTAGAATTGAACATATCCTCTCAAGCAGAAATATTGCTTCAAGTTATCAGGCTCTGCACCAGTGAGAAGATTTATGCAACTGTTCTAGGCTTAAAAATCTAGGTTACACTGAGAATAACATCTTGCTTGAATTCAAAGGGATGATTCAATGATTCTGCATTGGGATCAAGGGTCTTTATAAAGAGTCTTTATAAAACTTCTAGGTTTTGTTTTTGGGTTTTTTTTTTGTAATATAAGACTAGGAATATTGCTCAAAGTTTGATCTTTGTGTCAAAAAAAACTAAAAAGCATCTTCATCTAATCCCCAAATCTAATTTTTTTACTATGATAAATTCATTCTCTTCATCTATGAAGAAATCTAATTAAGTAGCACTCTGATTTTCTTTTTTCTTTAATGTATGCTTATCCATTAAATGACATGGAACTTCTCATTAACCTTTGTAATAAAGAGAATGCTTTCTCATTTATACATGGAATCGCCATATTTATAATTTTGAATTTATTTTTAGTTTGATTTTTTTAGATATATGTATTTTACCTAGTCATTTAGAAAAAGTCTTCTTTCATTAAATACATGGGGTTATTAATTTTTATTCACATCAACTTTTTAATACTAATTGAGAAGTCACAAAGAGGTTGGTTGTTTTCCTCATGGATAGGAAGAGTATCCACACCAATGAATCATAGATTCCTTAAGTGTTGTTTAAAATGAAAGAAAAAAAATTGGTTATTAGGATTCAAAAGAATCACAATCTAAAAATATTGTAAAGATAAGGAATATGGAAATTCACACAGTGTAGGAAGGAATACCGGCTACTCTGACTGACCCTATGAATTCTGGGAACTTGGGCAAGTCACTTACAAACTATGTACTTTAGTTTCGTCTGTATAACGGGGGAAATAATTATATTAGGATTGTTGATTTAAGGTGAACAATATGCCTCTCATTCATCCCTTTCTCGATAATCTTACTCAATAACCCTTACTCAAATAACCACATACACACCACAGTTCAGCACCCTATCACCTCTTTCCTGAACAATCATCGTAACCAGATAATGTGCTAGGGCTCTGGCAATACAAATATAAGCAAAGACAAACAACAAAAACAGTCCCTGCTCTCAAGAAGGTCTACAGAACAAGAAACAGAAATTAGGGAAGTTATGTAGATTCCTATGTCTCTATTGCAAATTGGAGATTGGAATAAGATAGTCATGTTGTAGCATCTATATGTTGGCTTTTAACTAGTTTCTTTCTTTCCAGCTAAGTACCTCTCCCTGAAAAGAACCTGTATCCTTTGGTGTCCTCTCTTAAAATTGCAATACAAGTAGTTTCAAGATGGCAGAGTGAGGAAGGAACCCTCCAAAGCCCAATTCTCCTTGAACAACTAGAAAACTCTCTCAGAATTGGTCTAGGGGCAAGCAAGCAGATTATCAGCCCAGCAGGGAATGTCTGCTTTACTGGGGTGGGAGGTGAGCAAGGTCAAAGAACAGAAGCAGCAGTTAGCCTCACTGCAGGCATGACTTCAACTCTGGGACCATCTACCAGCTAGGCCTTACCTTCCTGCAAACCAGTAGCCCCCTAGGCAAGTGAGCAGTATGGGCAACTCAGCAAGGCCCCACCTCAGTGACCCTACCCCCAGCACAAATCACCTGGTAGGCCTTCACCCCATTGCTGACTAGTAGTAAAGCCCGACCCCCGGGCTAGCCAACAGTGAGACTCCATCCATGGGGCATACCAGCAGAGAGACCCTGTTTCCATGGCAACTTATCAGTAGGGCCCCACCCTTGGGACCAACCAGCAAAAAAATTGCTCCTCTAGGGCCTGCTAGAAGAGAGGCCCTTTTCCCATAGCAATCCAGCAACAGGGCCATGCCCCTGGGGTAGACCAACAGAAAGATGTCTTCTCTAGGGCCAGTCACCAGAAAGACTCTGTTACCACAGAATAAAGCTCTTGGTAAGGTCAGTTCAGGTCAGCAGCTAAACCAGACAGCCAAGGGAGGCCAACAGGGAGGTCCCACTCCCCATGCAAGCCAGAAGGGAAATCTGCCCTCCAAAGAAAGAAAGCAGTTAAGCCCTGAAGTCTATTCAAAGACAGAAGAATGATCCAGATGCCAGCACAAAAAGGGAAATACACAGTTATAATAACTATAAATGTGAATGGGATGAACTCAGCCATAAAATGAAAGGGGATAGCAGAAAGGACTAAAACTCAGAATCCTACAGTATGTTGTTTACAAGAAACACATCTGAGGGAGAGAAATACACATAGGGCAAAAGTATGGGACTAGAGCAGAATCTATTACGCTTCAACTGAAGCAAAGAAAGGAGGGGTAGTAAATATGATCTTAGACAAAGCAAAAGCAAAAATAGGTCTAATAAAAAGAGGTATGGAAGGAAACTATATCTTGCTGAAAGGTGCCATTGACAATGAAGTCATATCAGTACTGAACATATATCCATCAAATGGTATAGAATCTAAATTTCTTAAGGAGAATTTGGAAGTTACAGTAGAAAGTAAGCAATAAAACTATACAAGTGGGGAACGTCAACTTTTGTCTCTCAAAACTAGATAAATCTAACTGAAAAATAAACAAAAAAGAAGTTAAGAAAGTGAATAAAATTCTGGAAGTGTTAGACATGATAGATCTCTGGAGGAAATTGAATGGGAATAGAAAGGATATACCCCCTTTTTCCCACTCAGCAGTACATAGCACCTACACAAAAACTGACTCTATTTTAGGACATAAAAACCTCACAACCCAATGCAGAAAAGCAGAAATAGTAACTGCAACTTTTTCAGACAGTAATGCAATAAAAAAATTACATTCAACAATGGACAACAGAGTTCATAAATTAATTGGCAATTAAATAATTTCATTAAAGAAAATGAGACAACATGCTACAATTTATGGGATGCAGGCAAGTGGTACTTAGAGGAAAATTTATATCTCTAATTCTTACATGAGGAAAGTAGAGACAAAGCAGATCAATTAATTGGGTATGTGTCTTAAAAAATATAACACACAAAAAACACACATTAAAAAAAACCCAATCAAGTACCAAATTGGAATTCCTGGAAATCAGAGATTAATAAAAATGAAAATAAGAAATATGTTCAACTAATAAATAAAACTAGAACCTGATTTTATGGGAAAAAACAGTAAAATAGATAAACCATTGGCTAATTTGATTAAAAAAAAGAAAACCAAATTACTAATATCAAAAATGACAGAAATAAATTCACCACCAGTGAAGAATAAATTAAAACAATTATTAGGAGCTATTTTGTCCAATTATATGCTAATAAACTTGACAATCTAAATGAAATGGATAAATTTCTGCAAAAATATAAATTAGATATTGCCTGTAGAACATGATAGATTTTTGTATTTAATGAAATATATTATTGCCTCCTTGAAACTAAACCTATGAGAATAAAGTTAATATAACGTTCATCTCCCTCCCTTCTTTCCCTCTACTACACTATGTTTTTTATGCCTCTTTGTGTGGCATAAATTACCCTGTTCTGTCTCCTCCTTTCCTTTTCTCCAATTACAATCCCTTTGCACTCCTTAATAAGGTTTTTTTCTTCGGATTAGATAATTTATACCCATATCCCATATCTATGTATATTCCTTTTAAATGTCATGATAATTATACAATTCTTAATATTGACACGTATCAGCTTCCCAGATAGGGATTTAAATGGTTTGCTCTTATTGAATCGCAAGTTATATGAATGTGTGTGTCTGTGCATGTGTGTGTGTGTGTGTGTGTGTGTGTGTGTGTGTGTATTCCTTGTTTACCTTTTTATGTCTCTCTTGAGTCTTGTATTTAGAGATCAAATTTTCCATTGAGCTCTGGATTTTTCTTTTTCTTTCTTTCTTTTTTTTTGCTTTTTGGAGGGCAATTGGGGTTAAGTAACTTGCCCAAGTTCACACAGCTAGTAAGTGTGTCAAGTGTCTGAGGCCGGATTTGAACTTAGTCCTCCTGACTCCAGGGCTGGTGCTCTATTCACTGCACCACCTAGCTGCCCCAAGCTCTGGCTTTTTCAAAAGAAAGGTCTGAAAGTCCCATATATCATTGAATGACCATCTCCTTGTCTGAAAGATTATGCTCAGGTCCTGTTTGATCCTGACTATAGTTCCACAATATTTAAATTGTTTTTTTTCTGGATGCTTGCAGTATTTTCTCCTTGACCTGCTAACTCTGGAATTTGGTTACAATATTTCTTGGAGTTTTCAATTTGGGATCTCTTTCAGGAAGGGTCTGGTGAATTTTTTTTTCTTTTCTTTTTTTTGGAGGGAGTAAGGTAAGGCAATTGGGGTTAAGTGACTTGTCCAAGGTCACACAGCCAGTTTTGTGCTAAATGGCTGAAGCCGTATTTGAACTCAGGTCCTTCTGACTCCAAGGCCAGTGTTCTATTAACTGTGGCACCTGGCCACCTGCCCAGTGAATTCTTTTGTATACTATTTTGCCCTCTGGTTCTAGGACCTCAGGGCAGTTTTCTTTGATAATATCTTGGAGAATGTTGTCCAGGCTTTTTTTCTTATCATGGTTTTCTGGTATATCAGAAATTCTTAGATTATTTCTCCTGGATCTGTTCTCCAGGTCAGTTGTTTTTCCAATGAGATATTTTATATTTTCTTCTAATTTTTCATTCTTTAGGTTTAGTTTGACTAATTTTTGATGCCTTATAGAGTCATTACCTTCTATTTCATTTTTGAATCTCTTTTTCCATATCTTCAGACTTCATTTTTAGGGAAGTATTTCCTCCAGTTAAATTTTGAACCTCCCTTCCCTATTCACAAATTTTACTTTTTAAGGATTTCTTTTCTTCAGTGAGATTTTTCCCTTCACTTTGGCAATTGTAACCTTAGAAGAATTTGTCAATTTATCCTCTCCCTCTCTACTTTGGCATTTAAAATCCTGCTTGAGGAAAGGCCTGGATGACGATGTGGGTTGGTGTGCTGAAAGACAAGGACAAGGCCTGGTCAATGTGGTGGCAAGTTGATCCACCAACTACAAGGGCAATTCCAAGGCTTGTCATTGCAGGGCTTGGATCCGACAGAGCAGGGTAAGAGTCAAATGCAGGGCCCATGGCAGTGGCAGCAACTACTCCTGGGACAACCAACCCATAGCCTGAAAATTTAAAAAGTCTCTATCTGAACATCCAGGGACCAGGATGGCAGAATGAACTCCATTGCTTCAGTCCCTCCCTCTGACCCTAAAAATACAGTAATTGTTGCCCCAGAACAAAGTTTTAAACAGTAAAGGCTTAAACCCCCAGAGGAAGGGTTTTTAGCCCTGCTTCAAAATGGGTAAAAAACAGACTGCAAAGACAAATACTCTAGAATCCTATTATTGTGAAAGGGAGGAAACAAATTCAGAAGGAAGTGGTATTGACTCCACACCCACAGCTGAAGCCTCAACAGGGAATATGAATTGGTCTCAAGCACAGAAAGCATTCTTAGATGAGCTTAAAAAGAACTTTGAAAACCAAATTTGAGAGGTAGAAGATAAAATCAATACTTTGTTTAAAATCTAAATTGCAAAATTAGAAAAAAACATTACAATGAAGAAAACAGCTCCTTAAAAAGAAAAATGTGTGAACTAAAAATGAAATCTGAACACATGGAAAAGGAGCTTCAAAAAGTAACCAAAGAAGGGTGGCTAGGTGGCGCAGTGAATAGAGCACCAGCCCTGGAGTCAGGAGGACCTGAGTTCAAATTCGGCCTTAGATACTTAACACAAAAACTAGCCGTGTGACCTTGGGCAAGTCACTTAACCCCAACTGTCCTCCAAAAAAAAAAAAGCACAAAAACTAACCAAAGAAAATAATTTGCTAAAAATTAGAATGAGCCAAATTGAAGCTAATGACTCTATGAGGCACCCAGAATCAGTCAAACAAAATATAAAGAATGAAAAATTAGAAAAAGAGGTAAAATATCTCAATGGAAAAGTAAGTGACCTGGGAAACAGACCCAGGAGAGATAATCTGAGAATTTTTGGTCTACCAGAAAATCAAGATGAAAAAGTTAGCTTGGAGAACATCTTCCAAGAGCTCAGCAAGGAAAATTGCCCTGAGATCCTAGAACCAGAAGGTAAAATAGAAATTGAGAGAACTCACTGGACACTTCCTGAAAGAGATCCCAAATTGAAAAGTCCGTGAAATGTTGTGGCCAAATTCTAGAACCATCAGGAAAAGGAGAAAATACTACAAGCAGCCAGAAAAAAATTCAAATATCCCAGAAGCACAGTGAGAATTCCACAGGATCTGGCAGTTTCTACACTGAAAGATCAGAGGAGCTAGAATATGATTTTTCACAAGGTTAAGGAGCTTGGGTTACAACCAAGGATTACCTGTTCAGTGAAAATGAGCATAATCTTCCAGGCAATGAGATGGTCATTCAATGATATAACAGACTTCCAGACCTTCCTGATGAAAAAGCCAGAGCTCAATGGAAAATCCAACCTCCAATTACAAGACTCAAGAGAGACATAGAAAGATAAATAGGGAAAACACACACACACACACACATTATTTAATAAGAGCAAACTGTTTACAACCCTATATGGGAAGCTGATAACTGTTAATATAGTGAATTCTATACCTATGGTTACATCTAAAAGGGATATAGATAAATAGAGGATCTGGGTATACATTGCACAAAATGATGATAAAAGAAAAAAATTTTATTAAGGGCTGCAAAAGGAGTGCAATGGAAGAAGAGGAAAGAATGAAGCAGAAAAGGGTAAATTATGCCACACAATGAGGCATAAAAATGTTATAGTAGAGAGAAAGAAGAGAAGGAGAGGAGCATTTTTTAAACTGAATAAGTGAGATGGAGGAAAACTTAGGGGAAAAAGAGCATACAAAGAAAAATTTTAAAAATAGTCAGTAGAATAAAAATAGAAAATAAAAAAATAAGGGAAAAATAATTCCTTGAGGGCTAGAATTGGGCAAGGAAAAGCTAATGACATTCTAAGAGACCAAAAAGTCAGAAAATAAAATCAAAAGAATGAAAAAAAGAAACATAACAGAAAGGGAAACATCTTATCATAAAAACAACTGATCTGGAGAACAGATAAAGGAGAAATGATCTAAGAATGATGGGTGCACCTGATAATGATTATTAAAAAAAACCTATACAACATCACAAGAAAATACCAAGGAAAATTGGCCTGAAATTCTAGAACAAAAAGAAAATGTTGAAATAGGAAAGAAAAATCCACCTATCATCACCTAAAAGAAATCCTGGGAGAAAAACTCACAGAAATATCATAGCCTACTTTCAAAGCTCTCAGGTTAAGGAGAAAATATGAGAAGTAACAAGAAAAATAAAGCAATTTAAATATCATGGAGATCCATAACAATTACATAAGACCTAGGAGCTAATGGGTTAAAGGGCCATAGGTCTTGAAATATTTTATTTCATAGAGCTAAAGAGCTGAGATTACAATCAAAGGAAACTTACTCAGCAAAGTTAAGTATAATCCTGAATGAAAAAGAAATGGGTATTTACCAAATTCAAATAATTTTATGTATTTGTGACAAAACCCCCCGAATTTGAGGGAAAAAATCTACGTATAATAAGAAATAAGGAGAATTAGTAAGAAAAACATTAAAGACCAATTATAAAGGACTAAATTGGGTCAAATTGTTTACTTCCAAATGTGAAAATAATAGCAGTACTCTTATGATTGTCATCATTATTTGCATTATTTGTGTAGTTTGAAAGGAAGGTTTGAACTGGAGGATTCTGGGAAGATGGCAGAGAAGATCAGAAAATTCCAAGTTCTTAAGATTTTCCCCCACAAAAGAGTTAAAATAGCACCTTATGGTGAACAAAGTGTGAGTGGAGATAAAAAAGAACAGAGGCATAACTAGGGTCCTCCTGGGACAATTTGAGAAGACTGGAAGAAAAAACCCAGGGTGAGGTTTGGTTCCTCTGAAGAGTAAACAGCTCCAGGCTAGGTTTCCTTGTAACAGCAAGTGGCAAGCCTCTTAAACAACAAGCTGCAAGACCTGGGGTAAGTTGTTTTGGGAGGCTGACTTGGCTCCAGCCACAGGAACTTTTACCCCTGGGATAGTTAGGGAAATTGGGCTTCTGAGCCCAAGAGGATCAAGGAAACTTATACTGACCAGGAACACCAGACCCAGCTGTGCTCTCAAGAACAGCAGGTCTGAGAAGGAACCAAAACAGGGTCAGTGAAAGCAGAAGCAGTGGGGCAGAAAGACCCTAGCCGTGGGCACTTACAGGAGGTTGGAAATTTGGCTTTGGTTTCAGTCTAGGGGGAAGAACTGAAGATCTGGAGCAACAGGCTCCATTTCCCATACCCCAAGTCTAGAGGTGACTACAAATAATTAAGCTATCTCCACAAAAATGCACAGACAAAGGAGAAAGAATCCAACCATAGAAACCTATTATGGGAATAGAGATGACTGGGGTTCATCTTCAAAGGAGGATACTGAAGTAAAGAAACCCCCAAAGAGTAATGTTATATGCTCATCTGTCCAAAAAGAATTTGTAGAAGATTTTTTAAAAGATTTTAAAAATCAAGTGACAGAGATGGATGAAAAACTAAAAAAAAAAAAGTAAGAACAATGCAAGAAAAACAAGAAGTATATGAAACAAAAGTCATCCAACTAAAAGAGAACATCCAGAACTTAAGCAAGAAAATGACACCTTGAAAATTAGAATTGGGAAGAGTGAAATCAGTGAAATTATAAGAGATTAAGAAATGATTAAGTGCAATATGAATAAAGAAAAAATAAAAGAGAAAGTGAAACACCTTTTATAAAAATTATTTTTAGTTTCCAACATTCATTTCCCAAAGATTTTGAGTTACATATTTTCTTTGTGTCTCTTCTCATCCCCCACCAAAAGATGGCAAGCATATTCAATATCTCTTCCCCCAATCTGCCCTCTCTTATACCCCCCTTACTTTCTTGTAGGGCAAGATGGATTTCTATACCCCATTCCCTGTATATCTTATTACCTGGCTCCGTGTAAAAAACAATTTTTTTTTTGCTTTTTGGAGGGCAGTTGGGGTTAAGTGACCTGCCCAAAGTCACATGGCTAATAAGTGTGTCAAGTGTCTGAGGCTGGATTTGAACTCAGGTTGTCCTGACTGCAGGGCTGGGGCTCTACTCACTGCACCACCTAGCTGCGCCCCTAATTTTTTTTAAGATTTGTTCTTAAAACTGAGTTCCAGATTATTTTCCTTCTCCCCTCCTTGCCCACTCCCACTGTGAAAACAAGCAATTCAATATAGGTTATACATGTGTAGTAATACAAAATATTTCCACAGTAGTCACATTGTGAAAGACTATTTTTCCCTCCATCTTATCCAGCCCCCCCCCATTTATTCTGTTTTCTCCTTTGACCCTGTCCCTTTCCAATACTGCTTGCTTCTAACTACCCTCTCCCCCAATCTGCCCTCCCTTCTATCATCACCCCCTTATCCACATCCCCCCTACTTTCCTGTAAGGTAAGATACCCAATTGAGTATGTATGTTATTCCCTCCTTAAGCCAAATCCAATGTGAATAAGGTTGACTCATTCCCTTTCATGTTCCTGCTCTTCCCCTCCATTGTAACAGCCTTCTCCTCCATCCTTTATTTGAGATAATCCATCCCATTCTACCTCTCCCCCTTCCCTTCTCCTAATATATTCCTCTCTCAACTTTTATTTTTTGATATCATCCTTTCACATTCAACTTACCTGGTGCCCTCTGTGTGTACACACACACACACACACACACACACACACACACATGCATAAACCCACTTACACGTATATATGTATATATATATTACATATATATGTACACACACATAATTCCTTCAATTATCCTTATACTAAGAAAAGTCTCATGAGTGACAAATATTGTCTTTTCATATAGGACTGAAGAGTTCAACTTTAATAAGTTCCTTATGATTTCTCTTTTTACCTTTTCATACTTCTCTTGTTTCTTGTATTTAAAAGTCAAATTTTCTGTTCAGCTCTGGTTTTTTTCATCAATAATGCTTGAAAGCAGGGGTGGCTAGGTGGCACAATAAATAGAGCACTGGAGTCAGGAGGAACTGACTTCAAATCTGACCTCAGACACTTGACACACTTACTGGCTATGTGACTTTGGGCAAGTCACAACCCCAATTGCCTTACAAAAAGCAAAAGGAGAGAGAGAATGCTTTAAAGTCCTCTATTTCATTGAATATCCATATTTTCCCTTGAACTAATATACTCAGTTTTTAGGTGATTCTTGGTTTTAATCCTAGCTCCTTTGATTTCCAGAATATCATTCCGAGGCCTTTGGTTCCTCAGTGTAGAAGGTACTAGGTCTTGTGTTATCCTGATTGTGTTTCCATAATACTCACTTTGCTTCTTCCTGAATGCTTATGATATTTTTTCTTGACCTGGGAACTCTAGAATTTGGCTATCATATTCCTAGGAATTTTCTTTTTGGGATCTTTTTCAAGAGATGATCAGTAAATTCTTTCCATTTCTATTTTCCCCTCTGGTTCTAGAATATCAGAGCAATTTTCCTTGATAATTTCTTGAAAAATGATGTCTAGGCTCTTTTTTTGATCCTGGCTTTCAGGTAGTCCAGTAATTTTTAAATAATTTTTCCTGGATCTATTTTTCAGGTCAGCGGTTTTTCCAATAAGATATTCCACATTGTCTTCTATTTTTTCCTTAGTTTGGATTTGTTTTTTAGTATCTTGATTTCTCACAGAGTTATTATCTTCCATTGGCTCCAATCTAATTTTGACAGAGTTATTTTCTTCAGTGAGCTTTTGAAATTAGCTTTCCATCTGGCCAGTTCTGATTTTTAAGGCATTCTTCTCCTCATTGCCTTTTTGGACTTCTTTTACCATTTGAGTTAATATTTTTTTTAAGGTGTTATTTTCTTCAGTCTGACCATTGACTCATTTTTCATGATTTACTTGCATCATTCTTACTTCTCTTCCCAATTGTTCCTCTACTTCTTTTACTTGATTTTAAAAATCCTTCTTGAGCTCCTTCTTGGCATGCAAGCAGTTCATATTTTTCTTGGAGTCTTTTGGTGCAGGAGTTTTGACTTTGTTGTCTTCTTCTGGTTCTATGTTTTGATCCTCTTTGCCACCCCAAAAAGATTCTATAGTCTGACCATGCTTCATCTGTTTGCTCATCTTGCCAGCCATTTACTTGACTTTTGCATTTTTTGCCACAGTAGAACTTCCAAAATGGAGAGTGCTATGTCCCAGATTTCTGCTTTTGCACAGGTGTCTTCAGAGCTTCTTCCAGGCACCTACCTCAGAACTGTGAGGGTTACTGCCTCTACACAGCCTCAACAAGCTTTGCCTCGCTAATGTTTCTCACCCTAGGACTGCCCCCCAAGACTGCAACCCAGATTCAATCAGGGCAAAGCAAGATCAACCTGCCCCAGTGCCAGCAAAGAGAGCTCTGCAGTTGTCCACTGGACAGCCAGTCCCCCTACAATATGTAGGCCTGAAGCTGGAGGCAGATGCAGCAGCAGCAGTTGCAGCAGCCACCATCTCCACCACCCCAGAGGCAGGAATCTGCTCTTCTCTCACCCAGAATCAACAGAGTTCCTCAATGAACTTTTACTTTCTCTTTGGTGTTTACAGGTTGAGAAGTCTGGAAATTGCCGCAGCTGCCAGTGATTCACTCTCCTGCAGTCTCTTCCAGCTAGTCTGTGCCACTGGTCTGGGCCAGCATGGCTCACACAGGACTGTGCTCTGCTCCAGCCCAGTGTGATAGACTCTTCTGTCAGCTGCCAGGCTGCCTTCAGTAGGAGATTTGTTTCTCTCACACACTTTCTGGGTTCTGTAGCACTAAAATTATTTTAGAGTCATATTCTACAGGTATTAGAGGTTGTTGAAGTAGGAGCTCTAGCAAGTTCTTACTCCACCATCTTGGCTCCATCCCCAAAGTGAAATATCTTATAAGAAAAACAACAGATTTAAAGAATAAATCAAGAGAAAATATAAAAATAATTAGACTAGCTGGAAATTATGATCAAAAAAAATCTTAATGCAATAATACAAGAAGAACTTGTATTTGTAATGAAAGAAAACTCTCCTTAGAACAAGGGAGAAAAGTAGAAATAGGAAAAAAAATCCATCGATCACTTAAAAGAGATCCTATTAGGAAAACTCATAGGAATATTATAGATAAATACTAAAAACCCCAGCTCAAGGAAAAAAAATAATTAAAAACATCAAGATTAAAACAATTTAAATATGATGGTTCCACAATTAGAATTACACAAAACCTAGCAAAAGAGACATTAAAGACCACAGGTCTTGGAACACAACATATCGAAGAGCAAAATACGTGGGTCTCTGTTGAAAAATATCACACCCTGCAAAGTTAAGTATTATCCTGAATGAAAAAAAAATGCACATTTGATAAATTTTGAGAATTTAAGACTTTGTTTACAAAAATCCTGAACTTAATAGACAATTTGACATACAAGAATCAATAGAAATATAAGGTACATAACAAGGACTGATTATGAGGGATCCAGGATGCAGTTTTCTTTCTATATATGTAAATATGACTAATATCCTTATTAATAATTGGGTAGCTCATAAGAAAGTTTGGGGTAAACCTGAGTATGATATGAATTTAAAATGTAAAACCATTTAGGGACAGTTTATTATTTATTGTTCCTAGGTAGGCAAAGCTGATAATTTTTTTAAATGACAATTTTACTTAACAAATCTATCTATTAAGTGTCTTCCCAATTAAATGAATTTAAAAATTATTTTAGTGAGTTAGAAAAAAAAATAACAAAGTTCATTTGGAAGAGCAAAAGGTGAGGAAGCTCAAAGAAACCGGGGTGAAAAAGATGTAAAGAAAACAGACTCAGTAGTATGAGAACTTAAACTATGCTATAAGACAGTGGTTCTCAACCTTCCTAATGCTGCGACCCTTTAATACAGTTTCTCATGTAGTGGTGACCCCCAACCATAAAATTATTTTCGTTGCTACTTCCTAACTGTATTTTTGTTACTGTTATGAATTATAATGTAAATATCTGATATGCAGCACGTATGTTCATTGTTACAAATTGAACATAACCCACGAGTTGAGAACCATTGCTATAAGACAAGAACATTTTTGAAGTATAAAAAGGATAATTTCAATTATTTTAAATGAAAATTTACTTGTATAAATAAAACCTATATGGCCAAGAACAGAAAGGATGCAGAAAATTGAGGGGGGACTTTCAAAGAAAATCTCTCAGACAGGATTTTAATGGGTTACAGTATTGTTGTGGTATAGGAAATGATGAACTGATGGATTTAGAAAAACATGGAAAGACTTACTATCCAACTTCAGAGAAACAGATGATAAGAGAAAATAAGCATGGCATGATCTTAGACATATGTGTATATTCTGAAATATGTATTGTGTATACATATACACACATATACTCAGTTGTACCCTTCTTTAGGGTGGAGGAAGAGGGAAGATAAAGTAAAAAGTGCACAGCAGAGAACAAAAGAAAACCAGGAAGGAAACCAAGAAAAGTTAGGTAGTTTTAAAAACAATGTGTAGTATTTATTTTCTAGATTTTCTTGAAATGGAAATTTATTATTTTATATTTAATTCTCTCTTTTGATCTGCTGTGTACATGGCAATGTTTTTTTCTTTTCTCATTTTGTATTTAAACTTAAATAAAAAAAATTTACAACAAAAAGAAAAATCACTTAAACTTTCTGGGACTCAATTACCTCATTTGTAAAATGACAGATTTGGAATAGATGGCTTCTAAGGTCCTTTCATCTCTAAATCTATAATTCTATGACAGTGTGCAATTTAAAATAGCAAAACAAAACAAATTTAATAAAATTTAATTATAATTTACTACCTACTAACACAATCCTAAGAAACAGGAAATAAAGAAGTAAAAGGATACAGCTTCTTCTCTCAAAGAGCTTATAGTTTAATGAGGCTATGAAAAAAGAAAATTGCTTACACATAAGTTAGTATGATAAAAGGTAAGAGTGTGATAAGGCACAAGAGAGTTGGACAAAGTACTGTAAGAAATTTTAGTAAGGGCAGATCATTTCCATGGGGGTGATATCAAGTAAGAATAATGAAGAAGGTAACATCTGTGTTGAATCTTGAAGAAATGTTTTTAAATTAAATTTTATTTTTAATCTATGGAATAAAACAAGCATTTCCATAACATAGTATAATAAAAAGGTGACTGCACATGAAACTATGAATCTATGCATGACTTGCTACTCCTTTCAAATATACAAGAAAATTATCCTACAAATTAATTTTTTTCTTCTCCCCCCCCCAAAAAAGTCTACCATTAGACAGAAATAGGTATATATGTAAAATTATTCTATACATACTTGTATTTACCAGTCCTTTCTCTGGATGCAGATAGTATCTTTCTTCATATGTCCTTCATAGTTAATTTGGGTATTTATAATAGTCAAAATAACTTATTCATTCAAACTTGTTCTTGAAACAATATCACTGTTATCGCACAAAGTTTATAAAAGCTTTTTCTTGCAATAGCACCTTGTAGTAGATAGTGGAAGCATTATTATCTGCATTTTGCAAGTAAGGAAACAGGGCATTAGGAGCAGGAATCAAGACTTGAATATCAGTCCTAGTACTAAAATACAAGTGGTCCCAGGTCAGGGACCTTTCTACTAGAAGACAGTCTCTCTCATGAAGAAGTTGAGATCCAGGCATGAAGTAATTTGCCCCAAATCTCCTGACTAATAAGCTGCAAAGTCAGGAAAAAACAAACTCATGTCTCCTGATTACCTGTCTAAAGCTCCATTCTTTTTACCTTTCACACCTTTCTCTTCTTTTATCTTTCTATCCCAAGGGCCTTGAATCTACTATAGGCAACTGATGAATGTTTGTCAAATTGAATATAAGGTGTGACTATAAAGTAATAAAACCAATTCCAGAAACACAGACCTGCATGAAAATAAGTGCATAATTCATATTTTGTAGTCACCAGAAAATGAGTGTAAAGGTAGTCAGTGTAAAATAAAAATTCAGTCAAACTATGTTTCTCCTTCATATTATTTACTCTCTTAATGAAGTGAAAATGGGAAATTGTACTTAAAGAGAACTCCTCGCCCAAGTGTATTTATAACAACATTAGTTCATATTTATATAAGATTTTAAGGTTTGTAAAGCACTTTACCTATATTATCTCATTTCAGTTTCTTAATAGACCTGAAAAATTATGACACCCTTCCCCCACCCTCTTGATGGCAACAAAGCCCTTCCAATGCCCAGGTCCTCTTTAAAAAAAAAAGCAACTCTACATTTTTATCATGCTTACTAGACACATTTCTAATTCCATGGTAAGTATAGAACCATAATATAATCAATTTGTTACCTTAAGGTTGGATTATGGCTTCATATTTTGCTGAAGATTTAAACTTATGCTTAATGCTTCAAGCAAAACATATTTACTTGGTGGATAAAATACTTATCTATGGTTGTTGTTAACTCTAAGTAGTATACTGCAAAAACTCTCTCTCCAAATATATATATGTAAACATACATATAGCTATATATGTTTACATATGTGTGTATACTACACACACACACACACACAGAGTTTTCTTTTAGGATAATGACTCCAACTTGTCTAATTGCATTCCTAGGAATTTGTAATTGGTGGCATATAGGAGCTAGATGGACTATTTTGCCTAGGAGAAGCTGGTATATTCCTAGTTACTATATCCAGAGAAAGATGGAGAGTAGGGAGACTTCATGAACAAAATTAATGTTTCAGAGTCCAATTTCCAACTAGTCGTGTTCAAAAGAATATGAGAATCTGGAATGTATTTTTTCATAGAAAGAGCACTATAAATGATCATGATTCCAAAACCGGCCTATGAAACACCACTTAACCCATAATGTAGAAAATGGTAACAGTATTATAAAACAAATGGCATTTACGACACTTGCTAGAGAAAAAAAAAAATCGTTCAGAGTTCCAATATGGAAGCCCTAGCAATCAGAGCAAGCATAAATTCTTCTAGTTCCATGTCACCAGTCATTGCTCCCAAGGCTTTGGAGAGGAATTACAACAGTATATAGGAGTTGCAGAATAGAAGATGTCAGAACAGAATCAGGACGAGAGAATAGTCATAAAAAGAGGAAATGGGATAAAGATTAGGAGTCAAGGAATAGAATGACTGATGATGGATATGGAAAGAGGTGGGAGAATAGTAAGTGATCAGTGAGAAGAGCAGTCAGAAGAATATTCCTTCTCATGTGGGTCCTGGAATGTGTAGTTAACAAATAGGATAAAAGGAAACACTCCCACGTGGGCAAAGGGGGTGGGCCAAACTATGATCTCAAAGAATAACTAGTGGTTAGCATTCTTTAATGGCTATACCATGGTAGTGAAACTCCCTTATTACATGAAGTTTCTCTGGGTCTTTGTAGGTTCTCTTGGTATAGTGGGGGAAAAGGCAGGGGCTAAAGGCAGGTAGTGGAGATTAGTGGACAACACTTCCCTCCCTTCTTATATTTCTTTTGCTCTTTCTCATAGCACTGACTAGAAACAGGGTGAAGGGAGAAAAAGGAAGAGTAAAGTTGTAAAGTATCTTTATATCCCTTACTATCTTCTTTACATTCCTCACTAGAGAGAGACCTGGCAGAAATAGACTCAGCTTCCCATTCTGAAATGGGGACAATATCAGGACAGCTAGGTGGTGCAGTGAATAGAGCACTGGCCCTGGAGTCAGGAGGACCTGAGTTCAAATCCAGCCTCAGACATTTAACACTTACTAGCCTTGTGACCTTGAGCAAATCACTTAACCCCAACTGCCCTGCCTTCCCTCCTCCAAAAAATAAAAATAAAATGAAATGGGGAAAATAGAATAAGAGACAATTTATCTAGGTAATACTGTAAATGGGTTTGACACACACCTAGATTATTAAACATTGCATCACCAATGTGAAAACATTTGGAACCTTCTCTTGGAAAGAGAACTGGTGCATGTGTGAAATTCTGTGTTGGCCTACTACATGGTTAAGGGTAATCCTTTTCAATGACTTCTTAATTGGAACTGTTTGTGTCTTTAAATCTACATAACCAAGTACAATCACTGTTTCTGACTTTCATGTCTAGGGGTGAAGCATTACTTTACTCACAGCAGGTGATGCCATGTGGTAAGAAGGGAGGAGACACAGAAATGGGTCTTTGTTCTGCTTTAAATTTCCTTTTCAGTTCTAGATGCAGTGAGGGAGTCCCTGTGATGGACTGGGGAATTCAAGCCATGGGGATCTTGGAACCTAGGATTCTAGGAGGAATATTGAAGCCAACTCAGAAGGAGTCCAGGATGCTAGCACAGTAGGGCTTTGGTCTTGAACTTGGTGGGTATAATGCTCTGTAGGAA